>CM022703.1:61033314-61668314 GCA_012295165.1 Asparagus setaceus | reverse complement strand
TAAGCTCATTAACATCAGCAATACCCCTCAAGAAAAGAAAGAGTTGATTGCCCTAATCAGGAGTATATCGATGTATTCACCGAGTTACGAGGACATGCCAGACTGACCTAATGTGGCAACACATCGCCAACATCAAGGCGATGTCAAACCCGCAAGCAACAAAGAAAGACGGTTTCGCCCACAAATATTGGAGGCAATCGCTGACAAGTGAAGAAACTCATAGAATCGGATTCATCGAGGAAATTCAAAGATCCGATTGGGTGGCTAATATAGTCCCTGGCCATGAAGAAGAATGGTTCGATTAGGATCCGTGGTTCGACTATAGAGACTTGAATGCCGCTGCCCCAAAGACTACTTTCTCTACCAATCACCGATGTCATAGTCGACAATACGCAGGATTTGAAAGAATGTCGCTCATGGATGGTTTCTGATACAATCGATCAAGATGCACCCCGATGACGCCAAACACACAAATGCCGTAACGCTTCATCGGCATATATTGCTACACGGTCATGCCGCTCGCCTCAAAATGCCGGGCGAACATACCAACAGCAATGACGAGATTTTCCAGATCATCTTCGAAAACGGTCGAATGCTACGCCGACGATTTGGTCGTGGAAAAGCCGCGGACAAAGGAGATCACATCAAAGATCTTAGAACGTTTTCGAGCTCATGCTAACTCATCGCCTAAAGATGAATCCCGCCAAATCCTTCCTTGAATGTCCAGCGGCAAGTTCCTCGCTTTTCGCCACCGACAAAGGAATCCACGCCGATCCCGACAAAGCGGCGATTCAAGAGTTGCAACCTCCGAAATCCGAGAGAACTCAGGGGGCGCAAGGGCGTGACATCCGACGGCTCATATCGAACCTATCGTGGAAGTGCCAACCGCTTCAAAGTTGAACAAGAACGGTCATTTATTTAGACGACGCCGCCGTAAGGCATTCAAGAGATCAAATCGATCTCGCTAAACCTCCCCGTTGTTGCACCGCTGTCGTGAAAACCGCTTTTGATCTACGCCAAGGCAACGGATCACGAGCTGCTTTTACCGCAAGACGACGATAGCCGGTCACGCAACAAAAGTATTACCCGAGCCGAACATTAGTCGGTGCCGAAGTCTCGATATCCAATGGTCGGAAGCGCCTTGCATTAGTGTTCGCGATTCGTAAAATGCGCACTATTTAGTCTACGCAGACGATTTATGTTATTCTAACGGAATCCGTCCGATATTTATGACCCGCCGGCCTCGATGAGTTGGCGCTTACGAAATGGGCCTTGTTGTCCCAATATGACTTACACTTCAAACAAATGTGGTCACCAAAGGACAAGCAATTTATGATTCGTCCGCCACCACAACGGACGCAGCTTGAGCTATATGATGATCTTCCTGATGAAGTCCACGGTTAACACTACATCGCACCAACAAATATGGTGATCGACTTTGACGGAGCTTCGAAGCTACCAACGTAAGTGCCCCTGATGTTCTAAGATTTCACGGAGTCGGGTTGTCTTAGTTTCCCCTGGAATCATGCCCGTGCTTATTCACTCACCGAACCTTGCTCTAATAACGAGTGAATACAACGCCTACTTATTGGACTTAGTTTCGCCAAGGAGCTGGGGTCAATATCTCGCCGCACGGCGATTCGCATTGATAGTTAAGCAGTTGGTGACTACGGTCGTGAACCGGATCTAACCCCTATCATCAAATAGCCGCTGAAATGGCGGACTCATTCAAGAGTTTTTCATCAATATATCCCCGCCCAAAACGCTTATGATGCAGGCAGCGCAATGGGTCGTTAGCACAACCTTCCGAGACCGAGCAACTAGTTACGGCCGACTCACCAACTCTTCGCACTATTATACGATGAGACATAAGAAGATAAGGGGTAGTTACCAAAGAAGTACATGCAACCCAAACCAAGTTGGAGCCCCGAGATTGGCGCTTTCCTATCATCGACTACGTCTTACATGGCATTCTGCCGGAAGACGTGAGGGAGAGAGAGTCAATCCGGCGAAGAACTCCAAGATTCTTTTATGACACTCAAACCCAGACGCTATATCGCCGAGGGTACGATGGTCTTTTGCTCCGATGCCTCTCAAACAAAGAGGCAGGAGAGGTCCTTCGGGAAGCACACGAAGGTGAATGTGGTGCACACCACCGTCCCAAGCTCTACGATCGAATCGAGAATGGGCTACTTCGCCAACAATGATTAATGACGCGGTCGAAGTACCGGAAATGCCACGCGGTCAAATTCACGCTAATTATATGCATCACCGAAAGGCTGCATCCTTTGGCCACATCCCGCCATTCGAGACATGGGGAATGGACGTCGAGGTCCCATTTTTCCTTCGTCGGTCAAAGGCGATCGGTTTATTCTAGCGATCACCGATTACTCCAAGTGGGCGTATAATCCCGCTAAAAGAAGTCAAGGCGAAAATACCGCCAATTTATCAAACACCATGTCATTTATCGACATGGTGTCCCGAGACGGATCGTGCATGATAATGGTCCCCAATTCATCGCCAATTCCTTCATCGTTTTGCGAAATTCAAGATACAAGATGTCTCGTCAACTGCTTATAATCCAGCAGCAAATGGATTAGCCGAAGCATTCAACAAGACGATTATCAAAATTCTGTCGAAGCTTGTGAAGAGTAACAAGCGAGACTGGGATGATAAACTCGGAGAAGCACTCTGGGCGTATCGCACGACTGTACGCACGCCAACTGGAGAGACCCCGTATTCCCTGGTCTACGGATGTGAAGCAGTTCTCCCATTGGAAATCCAGATTCCGTCACTCCGCATTGCCCTTGCAACGGAGATGACGATTGAAGAACAACATCAGAAACGTCTCGAAGAACTCGAGATGTTAGATGAAAAGCGCCTGGAAGCTCAACAATGCATTGAGTTCTACCAAGCTAGGATGTCGAGGGCTTTCAGCAAGAAAGTTCGACAGAGAACCTTTAGAGAAGGAGATTTGGTCCTCGCTGCTCGACGACCGATAATCCTCACTTCCAAAAAGAAAGGTAAATTCGAACCTAAATGGGAGGGTCCGTTTGTAATAGAAACGGTTTACTCCAATGGTGCGTATCGCCTAATTACCCAAAGTGGCGACCGCAAATAATGCCGATAATGGGAAGTTCAAGAAATACTACCCTTAGTATCTTCGTGATAACCCGCTTCGACGGAAGTTCCTCGTGGACATTTCACCCACTTTTCTTGAGGATAACCCTAGATTTGTCCTCCATCATAATTTCCACCGATCAAATTCCTTGACGTAGGTCTACAAATTTTCGTACATTACCAAAATCCCTCTTGATTCCGCCTATGAACAGAGGCCCAATCAAATCCTTTTACGCCGAGATAGAATATAAAATTCTTCCTCTCCAAGCGCAAGATCCTTTTCGTGATAAACGGAAGGGTTCTTTCCATCTTCATCTTAGGTAGCCGACCAAGGTATGCGCCGGATTTTCGCACTGTGTTGTCCGATCAAGGTCGCCTCGAAGTCTCTTCGTTCTCTGAGTGGAGATCCCACTCTTAGTTCCATCTTCATCTTAGGTAGCCGACCGAAGGTATGCGCCGGATTTTCGCACTGTGTTGTCCGATCAAGGTCGCCTCGAAGTCTCTTCGTTCTCTGAGTGGAGATCCCACTCTTAGTTCCATCTTCATCTTAGGTAGCCGATCAAGGTATGCGCCGATTTTCGCATCGTGTAGTCCGACCGGTCGCCTCGAAGTCTCTTCGGTTCTCTGAGTGGAGATCCCACTCTTAGTTCCATCTTCATCTTAGGTAGCTCGACCGGTATGCGCCGGTTTTCGCACTGTGTTGTCCGATCAAGGTCGCCTCAATCTCTTTCGGTTCTGAGTGGAGATCCCACTCTTAGTTCCATCTTCATCTTAGGTAGCCGATCAAGGTATGCGCCGATTTTCGCATCAGTTGTCCGATCAAGGTCACCCGAAGTCTTTTCGCTTCTGAGTGGAGATCCCACTCTTAGTTCCATCTTCATCTTAGGTAGCCGACCGGTTGTATGCGCCGAGATCTTCGCACTGTAGTCCGATCAAGGTCACCCGAAGTCTTTTCGCTTCTGAGTGGAGATCCCACTCTTAGTTCCATCTTCATCTTAGGTAGCCGACCGGTTGTATGCGCCGAGATCTTCGCACTGTAGTCCGATCAAGGTCGCCTCGAAGTCTCTTCGTTCTCTGAGTGGAGATCCCACTCTTAGTTCCATCTTCATCTTAGGTAGCCGACCAAGGTATGCGCCGATTTTCGCATGTGTTGTCCGATCAAGGTCGCCTCGAAGTCTCTTCGGTTCTGAGTGGAGATCCCACTCTTAGTTCCATCTTCATCTTAGGTAGCGCCGATCAAGGTATGCGCCGATTTTCGCATCAGTTGTCCGATCAAGGTCGCCTCGAAGTCTCTTCGGTTCTCTGAGTGGAGATCCCACTCTTAGTTCCATCTTCATCTTAGGTAGCCGACCAAGGTATGCGCCGATTTTCGCATCAGTTGTCCGATCAAGGTCGCCTCGAAGTCTCTTCGGTTCTCTGAGTGGAGATCCCACTCTTAGTTCCATCTTCATCTTAGGTAGCCGACCAAGGTATGCGCCGATTTTCGCATGTGTTGTCCGATCAAGGTCGCCTCGAAGTCTCTTCGCTCTGAGTGGAGATCCCACTCTTAGTTCCATCTTCATCTTAGGTAGCCGACCAAGGTATGCGCCGATTTTCGCATCAGTTGTCCGATCAAGGTCACCTCGAAGTTTTTCGATTCCTACGCAAGGAATCATTGCCGCCTCATCCCTGAAATAGAACACATTCTTCCTTTCCCACCTCAATCAATCTTAATCCGTTCGGCCATTCTCCGTCAAAAGAGGACACCAAGGTTCATCTTGGGGTATTTTATCCCAAGCCTAAGAAGGGATAAAGCCAACGCCACACGCTGTCGGTTTAGTCTTTTCTCCCATTGAAGAAGACACCGTAGTTCGATTCGGGGTATTTTATCCCAAGCCTAAGAAGGGATAAAGCCAACGCCACACGCTGCTGTCGGTTTAGTCTTTTCTCCCATTGAAGAAGACACCGTAGTTCGATTCGGGGTATTTTATCCCAAGCCTAAGAAGGGATAAAGCCAACGCCACACGCTGTCGGTTTAGTCTTTTCTCCCATTGAAGAAGACACCGTAGTTCGATTCGGGCATTTTATCCCAAGCCTAAGAAGGGATAAAGCCAACGCCACACGCTGTCGGTTTAGTCTTTTCTCCCATTGAAGAAGACACCGTAGTTCGATTCGGGGTATTTTATCCCAAGCCTAAGAAGGATAAAGCCAACGCCACACGCTGCTGTCGGTTTAGTCTTTCTCCCATTGAAGAAGACACCGTAGTTCGACTGGGGTATTTTATCCCAAGCCTAAGAAGGATAAAGCCAACGCCACACGCTGCCGGGTTTAGTCTTTTCTCCCATTGAAGAAGACACCGTAGTTCGATTCTCGGGCATTTTATCCCAAGCCTAAGAAGGGATAAAGCCAACGCCACACGCTGCTGTCGGTTTAGTCTTTCTCCCATTGAAGAAGACACCGTAGTTCGACTGGGGTATTTTATCCCAAGCCTAAGAAGGATAAAGCCAACGCCACACGCTGCTGTCGGTTTAGTCTTTTCTCCCATTGAAGAAGACACCGTAGTTCGACTGGGGTATTTTATCCCAAGCCTAAGAAGGGATAAAGCCAACGCCACACGCTGCTGTCGGTTTAGTCTTTCTCCCATTGAAGAAGACACCGTAGTTCGACTGGGGTATTTTATCCCAAGCCTAAGAAGGGATAAAGCCAACGCCACACGCTGCCGGGTTTAGTCTTTCTCCCATTGAAGAAGACACCGTAGTTCGATTCTCGGGCATTTTATCCCAAGCCTAAGAAGGGATAAAGCCAACGCCACACGCTGTCGGTTTAGTCTATTCCTGATAAAAGACGGCCTACGTATTCAACATCGTAGCATTAAGTCTAGAAGAGTTTTATTCTTTAGCACAACGCCGTGTAGAACGGATTTAGATAATCTACATGCTAGCCCAACTCAAACGGTAGTTGGTAAAGGCTCATCAAACCCGCTGAAGGTCGGGGTTGGCTAATAACCCTAAAGTCAACGCCACACGCAGCGTCGATTTAGTCTTCCTCCGACACCGTGAGTTCGATTCGGGGTATTTTATCCCAAGCCTAAGAAGGATAAAGCCAACGCCACACGCCGCTGTCGGTTTAGTCTTTCTCCCATTGAAGAAGACACCGTAGTTCGATTCTCGGGCATTTTATCCCAAGCCTAAGAAGGATAAAGCCAACGCCACACGCTGCCGGGTTTAGTCTTTCTCCCATTGAAGAAGACACCGTAGTTCGACTGGGGCATTTTATCCCAAGCCTAAGAAGGATAAAGCCAACGCTTCACACGCTGCTGTCGGCTTAGTCTTTCTCCCATTGAAGAAGACACCGTAGTTCGATTCTCGGGCATTTTATCCCAAGCCTAAGAAGGATAAAGCCAACGCCTAACACACGCTGTCGGTTTAGTCTATTCCCTGATAAAAGACAAGCCTACGATTCAACATCGTAGCATTAAGTCTAGAAGAGTTTCATTCTTTAGCACAACGTCAGGTGTAGAACGGATTTAGATAATCTACATGCTAGCCCAACTCAAACGGTAGTTGGTAAAGGCTAATCAAACCCGCGACTACGGCGAGGATTTGCCAAAATCCTATAAGTATTATGGTTAATTATTTCACTTAAATAAAAGAATCATAATAAATAATGAAAGGAATAAATCTTATTCATTTGAAGCAAATATAGAAGGAGCTACAATTGTCGGTGACAATTGATTCAAGCAAAGTTATGATAATACATCTAAATAAAAATCGAACAACCTGGCCGAACAAAGAGAACGTAAAAGTCTCGCAAAGACATCGACTTCATCGCGCAATCCAAGAATGTGAAGGAAGTAAGGTCAGCCTTTGACGGCGCTAATTTTTCCTCCCGGATCGCTCGAACCCGAAGCCTTGGTTTCTCAAGTTCTTCAGAGTTCGCGCAATAGCACCGTGATGTCCCCGACGACGCCTCGAGGACTTGCTTCTCACGCTCAGCGACATCCCGACTCGTGCACTCACGCTGAAATCCTTCAACGCCTTCTCCCTTGAACACCCGACCTCAGACGCTCGACATGGGTGTGGTACAAATTTATCTTACGCCGCAGTTATTGCCGCCATATGAGTTCGAAATATGATCTCTTGCTCGATATTTTCCTCTCGCGAAAAACGCTGCTCACGAAGCCTTGATCCGAGCTTCGCCGATGAGTCGACACTCATCGATGATTCAAAAAGGCTAAATCCTCCACACGGTATGCAAGAGTTAGCAGCCTAGTGAGCTTTTGCTCACAACGATTAGCTAGCCGAGGGCCACCAACACAATTTCCTCCAAGATACTCAATATGAATGGGAGAAGACCATAAAAGTCGCCATCTAACCTCGATAATAGAGATCGTCGCTTCAAACCATTCTCCAACAAATGAAGGAGACCCATCACGTAACCGAGTCGAACGGCAGATTTTGGCCCGGCAATCTCGCTATAGGTTGAATCCGTGGAAGTGGTCCAAGATTAACTCGGGCCTCCACCCTATACTGGCTGGCCTGGAAATCCCGTTTCTGCCAAGGTCGTAGGGAGGCGGTGGAGCGGATGATGGAAGCGATCCTCAAACTCGCCATCCCAAATTATGATAGTAGGCTCAGCCATGGTTTCATGCGGTGTTCGCCACAAGGGTTCGCCTCTCTACGAGAAAGGCCTTCTCCTGATGACCTTAAGAATCGACTTGACATGGGAGCCTTCGGCAGACTAATCATCGAGCATCCGCCACCACAAGAGAACAAAGGGTTACAGATCATTTAGGAGGAATATCTTGAAAAGGAAGGAAACAAGATAAGGCGAACTCTTCTCAAACCCATGAGATCGAAGTCACGACCTTATAATCGGTACGACGATTTCATTCAGATCAATACCCGGAGCCGATAAATATAGTCGCATGAACAAAGCAACAATATATCCCGCTCTACTGCAGAGTACGGTATGAAATCGCCCTAAAAACATCGAGACGGTGATCTTTGAAGCCTCAATCCTCACGAAGAAGAATCTCAGCCTCTTCCCAATCGCCACAAAGGAGAACGGCGGGTCAGAACGAGTACATGTGAGAGGATGAAACAAAATCGCAGCCGATCCCCAAAGGAGGATTTCGCTCTTCCCAATCGCCAACGGGAGAACGGCTGGGATACAACGATATATGTACGTAGAATATGATGACGCCGGGCGCACCACCGAAGAAGGAGGCGCGCATTCACGCCCGGCGAAGTTGATCGACTCTTGAAGCGCTGCGGATCTTCCGACGACATCGGGCCGCAAAAACACGATAAAAGTTAGATATGCTCAAAAAAATCAGCGAATTCGCAATGTAGTTCGCTTTGGTCCGTCGGCTCGCGGCCACGCATCAGGCACCAGCTGTGCCCCGCTCACCTCAGATCATCAGCTGGCGACGGGCGCCGCCAGACGCCAGAATAGCTCGCTCATTGGCGCCGGCATCTCAATACCGCAGCTGGGCGCTGGTGCGGGAGCAGCCAGCCGCTGCTGACATCGGCGCCAGCTGGCAGTCATGGCGGCCGCTGGCGCTGGGGTCAGCAGTTACACAGCGCATGCTGCGCAAGGCCAAGGCCGCTACCAAACAGCCCGCAAATACCGGCATCCGCCACTGGGCTGCCGCCTCTTTCCTCGGCTCGGCCGTCCGTAGACGCGACAAGAAGAAGAAAAGAAAAAGAAAAAAAAGAATTTACAAACCCTCGTGACACATACCTCGTTGATCAAGGAGATAAGACGGCAGAAGCGAGATGAAAACAAGAGAGAGAGAGAGAGAGAGAGAGAGAGAGAGAGAGAGAGAGAGAGAGAGAGAGAGAGAGAGAGAGAGAGAGAGAGAGAGAGAGAGAGAGAGAGAGAGAGAGAGAGAGAGAGAGAGAGAGAGAGAGAGAGAGAGAGAGAGAGAGAGAGAGAGAGAGAGAGAGAGAGAGAGAGAGAGAGAGAGAGAGAGAGAGAGAGAGAGAGAGAGAGAGAGAGAGAGAGAGAGAGAGAGAGAGAGAGAGAGAGAGAGAGAGAGAGAGAGAGAGAGAGAGAGAGAGAGAGAGAGAGAGAGAGAGAGAGAGAGAGAGAGAGAGAGAGAGAGAGAGAGAGAGAGAGAGAGAGAGAGAGAGAGAGAGAGAGAGAGAGAGAGAGAGAGAGAGAGAGAGAGAGAGAGAGAGAGAGAGAGAGAGAGAGAGAGAGAGAGAGAGAGAGAGAGAGAGAGAGAGAGAGAGAGAGAGAGAGAGAGAGAGAGAGAGAGAGAGAGAGAGAGAGAGAGAGAGAGAGAGAGAGAGAGAGAGAGAGAGAGAGAGAGAGAGAGAGAGAGAGAGAGAGAGAGAGAGAGAGAGAGAGAGAGAGAGAGAGAGAGAGAGAGAGAGAGAGAGAGAGAGAGAGAGAGAGAGAGAGAGAGAGAGAGAGAGAGAGAGAGAGAGAGAGAGAGAGAGAGAGAGAGAGAGAGAGAGAGAGAGAGAGAGAGAGAGAGAGAGAGAGAGAGAGAGAGAGAGAGAGAGAGAGAGAGAGAGAGAGAGAGAGAGAGAGAGAGAGAGAGAGAGAGAGAGAGAGAGAGAGAGAGAGAGAGAGAGAGAGAGAGAGAGAGAGAGAGAGAGAGAGAGAGAGAGAGAGAGAGAGAGAGAGAGAGAGAGAGAGAGAGAGAGAGAGAGAGAGAGAGAGAGAGAGAGAGAGAGAAAAAAAAGAATTTACAAAACCCTCGTACACATACCTCGTTGATCGAAGGAGATAAGACGGCGAGAAGCGAGATGAAAACAAGAGAGGAAGAGAGCAGGGAGGGGCCGGCCTAGGTCAAAGAAGAGGAGGATTTATGGGTATTTATAACAACCCCATATGGACCCAATCCTCTTTGAATAAGGACTCTTATTTGGCAACAAGTAGGAATTCTAATTGGAGCCCAATTAGATATCCAAAAAGGAACCAAATCAGCCCCTAATTAGGAGCCCTAATTGGAACCTTAATTGGATGCCAAAGTAATGCCAAATCAGTCCGTTAATCGGCCCCTATCCTCTTCGCTATATTTGGAAAGATTCAAGATTTATTCACAGATAACACCTTGCAAAGGCCCCCATCGACGAAATCAACGTCAGCCTAATCCTACCCAACTAGGATTACGAGTATAAACCGCTTCCCAATTTATCGAGAAGTTCCTAAGAATATTCTCACAAGAAATATTCTTAGGGATAACTCGATCGGCGGATTGCATCGACGAAATCAACGTCAGCCTAATCCTACCCAACTAGGATTACGAGTATAAACCGCTTCCCAATTTATCGAGAAGTTCCCAAGAATATTCTCACAAGAAATATTCTTAGGGATAACTCGATCGTATGGATTGCATCGACGAAATCAACGTCAGCCTAATCCTACCCAACTAGGATTACGAGTATAAACCGCTTCCCAATTTATCGAGAAGTTCCTAAGAATATTCTCACAAGAAATATTCTTAGGGATAACTCGACGGGCGGATTGCATCGACGAAATCAACGCTACGCCTAATCCTACCCAACTAGGATTACGAGTATAAACCGCTTCCCAATTTATCGAGAAGTTCCTAAGAATATTCTCACAAGAAATATTCTTAGGGATAACTCGATCGTATGGATTGCATCGACGAATCAACGCCTAATCCTACCCAACTAGGATTACGAGTATAAACCGCTTCCCAATTTATCGAGAAGTTCCTAAGAATATTCTCACAAGAAATATTCTTAGGGATAACTCGATCGGCGGATTGCATCGACGAAATCAACGCTGCCGCCTAATCCTACCCAACTAGGATTACGAGTATAAACCGCTTCCCAATTTATCGAGAAGTTCCTAAGAATATTCTCACAAGAAATATTCTTAGGGATAACTCGATCGCGGATTGCATCGACGCAAATCAACGCCTAATCCTACCCAACTAGGATTACGAGTATAAACCGCTTCCCAATTTATCGAGAAGTTCCTAAGAATATTCTCACAAGAAATATTCTTAGGGATAACTCGATCGGCGGATTGCATCGACGCAAATCAACGCCTAATCCTACCCAACTAGGATTACGAGTATAAACCGCTTCCCAATTTATCGAGAAGTTCCTAAGAATATTCTCACAAGAAATATTCTTAGGGATAACTCGATCGCGCGGATTGCATCGACGCAAATCAACGCCTAATCCTACCCAACTAGGATTACGAGTATAAACCGCTTCCCAATTTATCGAGAAGTTCCTAAGAATATTCTCACAAGAAATATTCTTAGGGATAACTCGATCGTATGGATTGCATCGACGCAAATCAACGCCTAATCCTACCCAACTAGGATTACGAGTATAAACCGCTTCCTAATTTATCGAGAAGTTCCCAAGAATATTCTCACAAGAAATATTCTTAGGGATAACTCGATCGTATGGATTGCATCGACGCAAATCAACGCCTAATCCTACCCAACTAGGATTACGAGTATAAACCGCTTCCTAATTTATCGAGAAGTTCCCAAGAATATTCTCACAAGAAATATTCTTAGGGATAACTCAATAACCCTCAATTTTCTCTATTGTGGAACCTTAAAGAGGGATAAATTGGCAATTACAGCGAGGCTTATATTGGCCGGGACAGCGGCTCTACCTCGAAAGACTCCTCCCGCTGTACCAATGATGCGTTGCTGGGAGGCTATCGGTCAACGATGGAGCGGGGAATAAATTCCTCCCACTATGGATAATAGTACTCCAGCAGGAGTAATGCGATGCGGCAGCCAACCAACGTGGTATTAAAGCCCTTGCGATCAGCGGTTGAATCCACACGGTCAAAGCGTCGCTTTGCGACCAGCTAGGGCGGGGTTGAAACCCAAATGGTCTCTGTTTGACAAAGGAATCCTCGGAGTATATCTCCATGATAAGATCAGTCCTCGGCGTGGTTAAACTAACGGCACGTGATGGCGGAAGAATTAGCCGATTGAGGGTTACGAAACTCCATGTACTTTCGACGACCAATGTGTAGCCAACAAGGAGTTCGCCGACATACGGAAAAGTCAAAAGTCGATGGTTAGTTAAACAACAACCAACCGACACGAAGTTACAAACAAAACTCACCCATCGACTTCAAATCAAGATAACAAGCGGTCGGACAATAAATGCGGCACCGTGATCTTATCGAGAATCCTACAAAGAAGCTGGATGATCTGAAAGAATCGAAGACTTGAAGCTATCTTTGGGACCCTCGGCCGGTGAAGGCGGGAACCATCATGTCAAAGCATCTCGGACTCATCAAGAATCGAGGCGAGGCGGCTTTGGAGAATATCTGTAGGCATAAAAATTGCTTATCGGTGCGAGCGAAACTTCGTGGCGGTGGGTTGGCAACTAACGATCCATTCGACAAGCCGGCGTCGCCAAAAGCGCATCCGCCACAAAAGCGTGTAGAAGCGAGTCGGCGGCGCATAAAGTGGTCGGCAAAGCGTGCGAGCCAATGAAACGGCGTCGCGAGTTGATTAAACTCAAGCGTTGGCGAAGGAATCAACCGTACTAAGTCCGTCAATGCAAGCGGGCGCTTAAGCTCGAAGTTGATCGCACGGACTCAAACACAAGCGACCTTAGAACAAAACTAAGCCGGAAGACCGAAGAATCGGCGAAGAATGAAAGCGAGGAGAAGCGGGCAAAGGCGAGCGCCAGCGTAAACCTCGGCCAAAATGGCCAAGGTGGCTCGGCCACTGGTAGAGGTACCGACAAGTGGCCGGAAATTCGACTTTCACTGGCCCAGCCCCCATTCACTTCGGCAGGTGCCTCGATGGCCGAGGTGGCTCGGTTCCTGCTGGTAGAACCACCTCGGCTTTGGCAGGTGGCTGCGGCAGATGGCGAACCACCAATGGCGGCGCCCACCCTCCATTGTATAAATAGGGGGTGTCATCTTCGAGGAAGTGCAGTGCAGGATTGGGGCTTTGGGATTTGGAAGGGGATTTTTGGACTTGAGGCTTGGAGGACTTGGATTGGCGGATTAGAGAGGACTTGGGCTTGGGATTTTCGAGGATTTTCGAGGAGTTCTCACGAGATCCATGAGCGTCGGCCTTACCGTTCGAGCACTAGCGAGCACAAGTCGATCGGCGTCGATCTACAAGCGGAAGGTGGCGAATTGGTCGAACTCTGAGATACCCTCTAGGTTAAGCGTCTTAACCTCGGGGATAGCTGTGATTTCTCCTAGTAGATCTCACCGCTCGGCGATCCTCTCCTTCGTGAGTGTGATCCCATGACGATCCTCTCGCCGTGAGTGTGATCCCTCGGTAACCGTTTCCTTCGTGAAGCGATCCCTTTACATCTGTAGTTCGAACCGGGTCTCTACTTGGATTGGAATTGGCGGTGGTCCACGGACACAAAAGTCCCGGCAGGCAAAAGAACCCATGGCGGGACCTCGATATAACAGATCCTCGTGTTTGTTCAAAAGGATAAAAGTTGTAATCTTTTGATTTTCATTGTAAGCCTTAAAATAAAAGGCGATATTTCTTTGAATTTTGTTGTAGGCCAAAAAGGCTGTAAAGCAAGTTCAAATCAATGACAATCATCCCATGGTTAGTTAAACAACAACCAACCGAACGAAGTTACAAACAAAACTCACCCATCGCCTTCAAATCAAGATAACAAGCGTCGACAATAAATGCAAAGACCGTGATCTTATCGTGAATCCTACAAAGAACCGATGATCCAAAGAATCAAGACTTGAAGCTATCTTTTGGGACCCTCACCATCAAGGCCGGAACTATCATAATGTTCAAAGCATCTCGCACTCATCAAGAATCGAGACCGAGACGCTGGAGGGGTATCTCAGAGGCATAAAAATTGCTTATCGGTGCGAGCGAAACTTCGTGGCGGTGGGTTGGCAACTAACGATCCATTCGACAAACCGACGCCGCGAAAACGCATCACGCCACAAAACGAGCGAAGTCGACGAAGCGATAAAGTGAGCTCAAGGCACGAGCCAATGAAACGGCGTCGCGAGTTGATTAAACTCAAGCGTTGGCGAAGGAATCAACCGTACTAAGTCCGTCAATGCAAGCGGGCGCTTAAGCTCGAAGTTGATCGCACGGACTCAAACACAACGGCGACCTTTACCGAGCAAAACTAAGCCCGAAGACCGAAAGAATCGACGAAGAATCGACGGAGAAACGACAACGAGGGAAAACGCCGCAAGACGGCGCGGCCAAACCTCTACCAAAATGGTTAAGGTCACTTGGCCGAGGTACTACTGGGTGGCCGAGGAGGCTCGGCCACTTTGGCCGAGCCACCCGCCAACCTCGCCGAGGTGCCTCTACCAGTGGCCGAGGTGGTTGCCACCACGCCGAGCCACCTGCCAACCCGGCCGAGGTGGTTTGCCATGGCCGAGCCACCAATGGGTTTGCCAAGACACCCTCCATTGTATAAATAGGGGGTGTCATCTTCGAGGGAGGTCCGGTCCGATTTCGGGCTTCTGGATTTGGAAGGGGATTTTTGGACTTGGGCTTGGAGGACTTGGATTGGCGGATTAGAGAGGACTTGGGCTTGGGATTTTCGAGGATTTTCGAGGAGTTCTCACGAGATCCATGAGCGTCGGCTACCGTTCGAGCACTAGCGAGCACAAGTCGATCGGCGTCGATCTACAAGCGGAAGGTAACTGAATTGGTCGAACTCTGAGATACCCTCTAGGTTAAGCCGTCTTAACCTCGGGGATAGCTGTGATTTCTCCTAGTAGATCTCACCCGCTCGGCGATCCTCTCCTTCGTGAGTGTGATCCCATGACGATCCTCTCCTTCGTGAGTGTGATCCCCTCAGGCGCTTCGTTTCCTTCGTGAAACGATCCCTTTACATCTGTAGTTCCAGAACCCGGGTCTCTACTTGGATTGGAATTGCGCGGTGGTCCACGGACACAAAAGTCCCCGACACAGGCAAAGAACCCGCATGGCGAGGACCTCGATATAACAGAGATCCTCGTGTTTGTTCAAAAGGATAAAAGTTGTAATCTTTTTTTATTTTCATTGTAAGCCTTAAAATAAAAGGCGATATTTCTTTTGAATTTTGTTGTAGGCCAAAGAAGCTGTAAGCAAGTTCAAATCAATGACAATCATCCCAACTTTTACCGCGAATCAGCATTTACGAAGCTCCATCTACCAAGTTTCCGTATGCTAGCATCCTCGATTCGATTCCACATAGAGCTGGTCATAATCAAATTGATGAGCAAATTGACAAGGCAAGTAGGGCTCGATATAATATTCCATCCCATTTAGCCTAGCAACGAGGTGACCTGGTTTGATATTCACCAACCAGTTGAGACACCCACTACGTAAGCAAGTGAATCGCTCGCTACTCATACCATCTTCAAACTCATCCCCGGGGCTTATACCATCAATCGAGGGGAAACAACAATAAAGACGGTAACAATCCTTATTCTGAAGAAGCCTCCGGACCCCGACCGGATATTAAATCATCCACTTTGAACATTCATACATCTGAAGTAATGAAACGTTCGCTCCACTTGGTGTAGCAGCTGACATCAATGGAGAACAATGTAGAGTAAATCATATCACCAGGTACATATATGGTAGCTCTACTCTAGGATTGGCGACTAGATCCCTCGGACAACCATCCTCCTGCTTCAGATATTCGGTGGCCAATACCCTCAGTCCCTGATGGATATAACTAACCATTGCCGGTAGAAGGGCTAAGTTATACCCAGAAGTGAGTAACACGATAGAGAACAACACCTTGATGGAGATGCGATCCTTCGGCCGAGAAGGCACAACGTAACCCTTCAGCCAAATTGAGAAAAATCCCGTGAGCAGCGCCAACTCAGATATCGGCTCTTTTGCTTGGTGGTGGAAGCTCTCGAATTGCTCACTTGCATGGAACCCACATTCATCTGACTTGACCGTGTGAAGTACTTGGCCATCCTTGAAGATCCGGGTCCCAATTTTAGCATCCGTGATTGGACGGATTGAATCCACATTTCCCTTTTTACTTACATTAGGAAATAAGTATTCAGCCCAAGGAATGCCAGCAACGGTAGAATCATGCCCGGCCTTTGCGACGGTCCTCTGACAGATAAGGAAATGACAAATCAATTCCCGGAATGCCTCTACAATATGAGCAACATGCAAAAAAGTGTTCAGCTCTGTGTTGGTTGGAAAGAATTCCTCATATGGATGATCCCCCATGGGCAACGCGACACTTTAAACATCTCGTGCAAAGCGATCCCGATCTCACCCGCCGAGATAAAGAAAGTATTGCTATCATCGTTGTATAGCTCCAAGATGCCGTACAATACAGTTGTACAAATCTCAGCACCATATTTCGAGGCTCTAACTGTAGCATAGAGCCCCGTTCCTCATAATCTCTCCTCAAAAGTGATGAGGACGAAGTTTACCAGACGGGTCCACCATTGGGTATCCGTTGACTTGATCCAGCCTGGAAATCTAGTATACCCATCAGGATATTGTGCTTCAGTCTTGGCGAGCTCATTTTCAAAGGTGTTTGGGACAACGACAACTTCGTTAATAGGAGCATCTTCATTTACGAAACCCGGACACAGGCCTATGATATTGACTCCATAGAGCCCCTCTTGACGAAAACCACTGTCATGCTTCAAGGAGCCCCCCCTTAACGCTATCTTCCTTATTGGTGAGATTATAGCGCATAAAGCGGGGCACGACGAGGCACTGCAAGAATATAAAGGAGACCTGACGTTCTATCGCCGATAAATAATAACGACGATCTCTTTGGATGTAGTACCAGTGCTCCCCTCCATAATTGAAAAGAGAATTGCCACCAGGAGTATTATCTCCAAAAAGAAAATGAGGCTTCACTGATGCATTTTCATTGAGAACGGAGAACTTCGCGTCAGTAATTATCTCCCGCAAGGTTCGATAATCGCCTTATCGTATAGTCTCGATCCTCTCCTAGCCACTTCCTTCGAGGAATAGAGGGACATTCCCATCAAAGGCATACACCACTTTAGGGTCATGAGTTCCATCATGACCACAGTGGTTCTGGCGGTCAATAGGAGCCCTTGAATAGGAAACTTCACAAGAGACAAACAACAAATGAGTTAGAAGGTGAAGATCAAATGAAATCAATCAAGTCTTCACACCTAGAGGCGAAGTTCACCATAGGCGAACCTCGCTCATAGGTGAGAATCATCTCTATCAACTAAGTGTTGACAAGATGAAGCGAAGTTCATCGTAAAACTAGCGAACTTCACTTATAAAAATCAAACTGGCGAACCTCGCCCAATCCAAACAGGTGAACCTCGCTTGAGCGAATGTCACCCAAATCAAATTGGCGAACTTCACCTAAGCGAGGATCACTCAAGTCAGAGCAACGATCCCCACAGGAACGAAGTCCGCTGCAGAAGTCCAAAAGGCTAACAATAACGAGCTCTGCCTGAGAAGCGAAGCTCGCCATAACAAGCGCCATTAATGGCCGCTAATGGAGCTTCATCGCCAACGATAGAAGATCATCGGAAAGACCATAAGTGGTCGAAAAGATCGCGCCTTTGGTAGCGAATCAAGTTTTAAAGTGCCTTGAGGTACTGTTTAAAGCCCGATGGGCTGAGATTAGGCTGATCCGAAGATCGCCATGAGTGGGTTCGGAACTTACCCACAGCCATTTCTAGCTACACCGGAGCATCCTCAGCTCAAAATGACTTGGCAAATTTCACTAAGTCTCCAAATTGAGAAAATCCCAACTCAATTTGTTCAAGACCTCATCTAGTAAACTCCAATTTGACCCTCACTAACGCAAGGAAGCTTGAGCTTCGCTTCCAACACAACAACTCCATGCAGAGTTTAAGTTTGCCATAGAAATAAAGTACGTAAAGATCAGACGCATAAAGATGAACAAGTTTAGGAAAAAGAAAGTTCATTTCTATTGATCGAAGACTCTATTACATAAAGGCGACATTCAGACTATCCAATTACAAGGATGATGGATATCTATTGCTATTTGCTACTGCCCTATATTCCTAAGATATGCATAATGTGATGACTGAGGAGCATACACGAGCTGCACTAAGCTATTGCCCCTGTTCCTCTGATGTTATAAAACTTGGGGAGCTAAATTTTTTCCCATGAAGATAAGAACCGCCCCTGTTCCTCTAAGTGAGGCATATCAACAGGAAGAAGCATGTTCTGACATTAAAATTCGACGTCAAGCCTGAGTCAGCCATACATCGTCTAATTACGATCTAGGTTCACGTTCCTGAAACCTAGTTGCTGTCAGAGTCCTCGCGTGTGGAGCTCCGAGGATCCTTCTTCAACCACCATCTCAGTCATTGAATGGTCTTACGCAAAGCTCAGCACTCGAAGCTCCATGCATCTCTATCGCGATTCAACTCGCCCCAAGTTATCGACTGGTTCTCGATGATCTGCTTGAGCATCTCCTTCTCAGCCAACAGCAACTCCGTCAGATGGTGAAGTACGCGGAGTTCATCCGCTTGATTGCCTTTACTTAGGCAAGCTTCTGTTAGAGCCGTTTTATTTCAGCTCCTCTATCGAGGAGCATCTCCGATCTAGGTGATGGAGACTTAGACATGGAGAAGAAGAAGAAGAAGATAGAGACGAAGGCGGTGAAGATGGAAGAGGAAGGCTGCTATTTATAGCCTTTTTTGGAATCTAAATGATGGGCAAAAACGAGTGTTTACCTTTTATAGTCGCAAGTGCACAACCATTGTCAAGTTATAGTATTTAAGATTGTCGATCCCACGAGGAACGGGAAATAGGAAGTGTTTGATTCAAGTTCGGTTCTCAAATTATGCGTGACAATTAGGGTTTTATTCAAGATAATATGAAAATATGATGAAGTGATGAGAGAGTGGATTTGGATTGTGTGTGAAAGGAATCACAATTAAAAAGACGAGATTTCAATAAGAGAGATGAAGGAATCTAGAATTGAATCCACTAGCTAACTCAAATTATAATCTATGAAAAATTCTCTTTTTACCACATCTCATATTAGATTTATTAAGCATAAGATATCAAACCACTTAAGGAAAGCATAACTTATCAAATTATCACCTAATTGAAATTCAAACTCATGAAGAGAGTAATAACAAGATAATAATCCTAGAATTCATAAGCATAGCCTATCAAACCACTTAAGGAAAGCATAAACTATCAAATTCTTCTTCTATCGATTAGTTCTCTAGTTGATTAACCTAAACATGATCTTTTAAGCATAAGAGAGATGATTCATAAATACAAAAGAGATCAAACTAGTTTCACGCAACCTAGATCCCCACAAGAGTTTAGTTCAACATCTTGGGAAATTCAAACAAATAGAAAAAGAAAGAAAATAAAAAGAAAAGAAGAATTCTAAACTAATCTAACTACAAAGCAATTAAATCTAAACTACAAAAGCTATTAAATCTAAACTACAAAGCAAATAAATCTAAACTACAAAAGCTATTAAATCTAAACTACAAAGCAAATAAATAACAAGAAAGAAAAAGAAATAATAAAGAGAAATAAAGAGAAACCTGCAACTCATCATCATCAACTCATCCTCCTTTTGGTCCTTGAACAAGAAGAAGAAGATGGGATTGAAGGGGCGAAAATATTTATTTATTGAGGAAAAATTATTACAATGAAAGGTACTCTAAAACAAGAGCAACCCTTTCTCTCCAAAAGGAGTTTTACAAAATATTTCACACCTCTAAACCCTCAGATACTACCCCTATTTATACCCCAACGGAGTTGATGTGAACCATTGGATCAAACTTGGCCAAAAAGGAAGAGAAATCTTTCCTTAATTTGGAATCTGCTGCGCACCAATCGGTTGGCCGATCGGTTAGCCAACCGGTTAGCCAACCGGTTGGCCAACCGGTTGGTCAACCGATTGGTTCCCAACGGATTTTGTCTTTTCTTGATATTTTGCACTAATTCTTCTTGGATTCCCTTGGTATCTTGGGCCTTCGCTTGTCTTCGATTTGGGCTTCAAAATTGGTAGAAATTGAGAGAATTTGAGTCATTTGAGCTTTTATTCATTAATACTCCATTATTACGCAAAATAAGATAAAACATATTATTAGTAATATATTTATTGATATAAAATAGATAATGAGGTTATTAAAATGTCATTAAAATGTGATTATCAAATACCCCCACACCTAAACTTTTACTAGTCCTCTAGCAAGGAAGAAAAATGAAAAAGAAAGAAAGAAAAATCCTAACTCACTTTCGCAGAATCGCGGTTGTATTTAGCGATACAACAAGCCTTTAAACCCCTAGGTTACCCTAGTGGACGAAGTTGTAGTCTCGTGAGGGTTTGCAGTGAATATACCCACAAAATTCAGTCAACTTGCCAATTTAAAGAAGCTAATTGAATAATTCAAAAATTCCACAAGTCGGTTAATACTCAAGAAAACGTTTTATCATGATTTCAAAGTAAACTTCTTAAGAAAATCCTTCCATTGTAGTGATACAAAACCAAGTTTTTCTCAAAGATTTAATTCAAAAGTTTTGAAGGAAACATGCTAACTCTTTGTTTCAAACAATGTTCAAGTCTCTTAACCCATTTTGAAAAATCAAGAACATATACCATATATAAAACATGTTTAGTTTTTTTTTTTTTTTCTTGGTAGTCTTGTTCTTTTAAGCATAAGAGAGATGAAGGAATCTAGAATTGAATCCACTAGCTAACTCAAATTATAATCTATGAAAAATTCTCTTTTACCACATCTCATATTAGATTTATTAAGCATAAGATATCAAACCACTTAAGGAAAGCATAACTTATCAAATTATCACCTAATTGAAATTCAAACTCATGAAGAGAGTAATAACAAGATAATAATCCTAGAATTCATAAGCATAGCCTATCAAACCACTTAAGGAAAGCATAAACTATCAAATTCTTCTTCTATCGATTAGTTCTCTAGTTGATTAACCTAAACATGATCTTTTAAGCATAAGAGATGATTCATAAATACAAAAGAGATCAAACTAGTTTCACGCAACCTAGATCCCCACAAGAGTTTAGTTCAACATCTTGGGAAATTCAAACAAATAGAAAAAGAAAGAAAATAAAAAGAAAAGAAGAATTCTAAACTAATCTAACTACAAAGCAATTAAATCTAAACTACAAAAGCTATTAAATCTAAACTACAAAGCAAATAAATCTAAACTACAAAAGCTATTAAATCTAAACTACAAAGCAAATAAATAACAAGAAAGAAAAAGAAATAATAAAGAGAAATAAAGAGAAACCTGCAACTCATCATCATCAACTCATCCTCCTTTTGGTCCTTGAACAAGAAGAAGAAGATGGGATTGAAGGGGCGAAAATATTTATTTATTGAGGAAAAATTATTACAATGAAAGGTACTCTAAAACAAGAGCAACCCTTTCTCTCCAAAAGGAGTTTTACAAAATATTTCACACCTCTAAACCCTCAGATACTACCCCTATTTATACCCCAACGGAGTTGATGTGAACCATTGGATCAAACTTGGCCAAAAAGGAAGAGAAATCTTTCCTTAATTTGGAATCTGCTGCGCACCAATCGGTTGGCGATCGGTTAATAACCGGTTAGCCAACCGTTGGCCAACCGGTTGGTCACCGATTGGTTCCCAACGGATTTTGTCTTTTCTTGATATTTTTGCACGAATTCTTCTTGGATTCCCTTGGTATCTTGGGCCTTCGTTTGTCTTGATTTGGGCTTCAAAATTGGTAGAAATTGAGAGAATTTGAGTCATTTGAGCTTTTATTCATTAATACTCCATTATTCGCAAAATAAGATAAAACATATTATTAGTAATATATTTATTGATATAAAATAGATAATGAGGTTATTAAAATGTCATTAAAATGTGATTATCAAATACCCCCACACCTAAACTTTTACTAGTCCTCTAGCAAGGAAGAAAAATGAAAAAGAAAGAAAGAAAAATCCTAACTCACTTTCGCAAGAATCGCGGTTGTATTTAGCGCATACAACAAGCCTTTAAACCCCTAGGTTACCCTAGTGGACGAGTTGTAGTCTCGTGAGGGTTTGCAGTGAATATACCCACAAAATTCATCAACTTGCCAATTTAAAGAAGCTAATTGAATAATTCAAAAATTCCACAAGTCGGTTAATACTCAAGAAAGCGTTTTATCATGATTTCAAAGTAAACTTCTTAAGAAAATCCTTCCATTGTAGTGATACAAAACCAAGTTTTTCTCAAAGATTTAATTCAAAAGTTTTGAAGGAAACATGCTAACTCTTTGTTTCAAACAATGTTCAAGTCTCTTAACCCATTTTGAAAAATCAAGAACATATACCATTATTTCCATATATATAAAAACATGTTTAGTTTTTTTTTTTTTTTCTTGGTAGTCTTGTTCTTTTTAATCGGACTTTCTAAGTGACCATTTAGCGAGTTTTGGGCCAATGAATCCCAACCCAATTGGGCTTAGGTCATTAAGCATAAAAATACTCCTCGGGCTTAATTACTCATCAACTTAGGCTTTAGTAACAAAGAACTACCGATGATTTTAAGAGAAATTTATTTGGTGCCCATTTTAGCACTCTTTTGTTAAGTTAGTATAATATATATATGTGTATATGTATATATGTTCGAAAAATATTTGGATTAATGCAACTTAAAGAATCATTTTCAACTCTAAGTTAAGCATAAAAATTTCACCACTCGATTAAACATCCAAGTTAAACTTTAGTAAAGTATACCACTTTGAAAATCATTCTTTGAAATTTATTTAAAATTATCATAAAAGGTAAACTTGAGTGTATAACTAACTCAGGATTAGAAGACTATTAATCAACTCTTATTAAGTTGGCAAGTGACATTTTTTTTTTTTAAGAAGAAGAAGAAGAAAAATGAATAAGAAAAAGAAAAGGAAAAATGAGAAAATGAAAAATGACTAAAATCTGAGAAATTTGACTAAGTCCCACCCCACACCTAAAATTTGCATTGTCCTCAATGTAAATGCAGAAAATAACATGGAGAAGAGTTGAAGCACTTACAGGATGTTCGGATGACTGGAACAGAAAAAAAATTGAAAACCTGATTTACCCGTGTAATGAGGGAGACAAAACCAATTGTTGTTGTTTTTTTTTTTTATTATGCCTGATGATTTACAAGATTTTTTTTTTTTTTGAAAAGAACAAGAAACTCTCACATGAGAGAAGAATAAATTCTTTTATTATTATTGTGGGACAAAGACAAAAATGTAGAATAAAAGATGAAACATGAGAAGCTCACATTCTACATTAACTCCTACCTTATTCTTGAAAATTCTACCGAAATTTAAAGAATTTCAAAATGATATAATCAGCGATGTGCTTAAATTCCAAAAATTTCATGGTTTTAGTGATGTGTGCGGCAATGGAAGGTAGGTATTAATGGTTGCATGCTTTTTGAACTTAGATTCATTATTAACAAAATTTCATCAAAATGAAATCTTGTTGTTTTCTATTTTCTACAAACCTAGGTTCATTAACAAAGGGTTCTTCAAATGTTGGCATCAGGATGCATGTATTCAACATAATTCTCTCGTTCTGAAGGATTTGATTATTAACCTCGTTACCTGACTGTTGTGAATGGATTGCATTCACTTGATCTTGAAAAGTTGAACACGAGTTCCTTGGATTGGTCACGGGTTGACTTCGGAAATGTTCCTTTCTCTCTTTCACTCACGGCGTTTGCTAGTTGCCCTAGTTGGGTTTCTATCCTGGCGATGGCTTGAGTGTTCGAGTTGATCGCTTGGTTGGTTGTTTGCATGAAGGAATTTAGAGTGTTGGATGATTGCGTCAACAGGTTGGTGGTGGTTTTGATCATGGCTTCTAAACCCTTTTCTATGACACCAAGGCGTTTTCTAGATCCGGGTTAGAAAGATTAGTCGGTTGATGAGGAGGAAATTCGAAAAGGTTGATTTGAGTGATGGAAATTGTTTGGTGGATTGAGCGGAATCGTGTTTCCCTAGGAATTTGTTGGTTTGAGGTGGGATTGGCGTTTTGATTCGGGGTAACTTCCTTGATTCCACGAAAGTTAGGATGATTCCGCCAACCGGATTGTAGGTTGGGGCAAAGGATCATTCTTAGGAGGCTGGAATGTAGCGTTAACGACCTAGTGGCTGTCGGATCCTAAAGAGGGCATTCATCGGCAACATGAGATGGGGTGACAATTGTGACAACTGGCGAGAGATTTGATTGACTTGGCGAGGGAGCGTTCTTTGATTCGAGAGCTTCTAGCCTCACGCATGATCGTCGCCATCTTTGCTTGGCTATATTCGTTCCTAAGGAAGGACCACTAGATTGGGCTTGAGGAACCGATGCACCACGGTCATCACGGTGTTCCCATTGCATGGTTTTTTCTCGAAGACTCTCTAAGAAATCCCACGCTTCATCGGCATTTTTCTTCATAAAATCCCTTGACACATAGACTCTAAGGAAGTTTTTGCGGGATAGTCCAATCCTTAAGTAAATGATTTGGCACAATCGCCATTTTTCCGGACCATGGTGAGGACATTGGATGAGGAGATCCTTAAACCTATCGAAATACTTCGAGAATGGCTCACGGGACAATCCTAAAATTTTGAATCTTGTTTCGAGCTTGACCGTTTTGTGAATTGGGAAGAATTTTTTAGAAAAACTTTTACAAAATCATCGGGTTGAAATCGAATCGTGGGTAAAATTTGTACAGCCATTTTTGCTTTGTCCTTAAGAGTGAAGGGAATAAATCGAAGCTTAATTGCATCCTCAGTTAGGTCTTTCATTTTAATCATGAGGAGACTTCTATAAATTGAGAGATGAAAATATATCGTCTTGGTTTACGTTCCTAAAATTTTGGAAGCATGTTGATGAAATGTGGTCGGAGTTGAAATTAGTTCCATTTGCTTGGGAAGCTTAATGCATGAAGGGATAGCATTCCTAGTTGGGTAGAGATATCTTGAAGAGCGGGAGGATTGGCCATTTCGTTTGGTTGAGAAGTTGAATCGAGGCGAACTAAGCGATTGGTATTATTCCTAACCCAAGTTTGCATGAACCAAAATCAAGAGATTTTTTTTTTTTAAAAAAAATGAAAAAGTTAGTGAGATGGTGAAAAGAGAAGAAGAGGGAAGAAGAAAAGAAAAATTAACAAATCAAGGCAATCACTTTTCAATCACCCTAACTCTAGGGTTAAGCCTAAACTCAGCTAGACCGGCTCCTAACCAAAACTCCTAAGTGAACAAAAATCCGGTTCGTGGGTAATTAGCCAGTAAGGATAGTACTAGAGGAGATCAAAGATCAATTAAGTACCTCGTTCCTTGCGAACACTAACCCAAAAACCTTGTAGACACCAATTAATCCAAATAAGCGTAGACCAGTTCACTCAAGAATTTCTTGTTCCTTATTGAGCTCGAATCCTTAGGGGCCAACGTCTAATTCTTTTAGGAGGCTTGGGTTTGTGTAGTGAGGAATCGTGATTTTTGGCGAAGGAAAGGGTGATGAAATCCCTCACCTTATCTTGATTAATGGGTTTTGCCCTTAAAATATTTTCAAGTGAGTGTCAATTCAAAATGCTCAAATCACTTTGGTGAATTCCTACTATTATATGCAATGCGACCCTAGAAATTAAAAGCAACTAAAAGGATGAGAAAGAAAATTTTTTTTTTTTTTAATTTATGGTCGTGAAAAGAAAGTCAGTTTTTTTTTTATATTAACCTAATTGTCTCTAATGTGATGAACTACCTATAGGGTGGAATTAAAAATACTAGAGAGAAGAGTTACTGCTGCAAAAGCAATGCAAAGCCTCGTTGGAGGCAACCTTCAATCTCGAATCTTCAACTCCTTGCCTTCAAGCTCCTTTTGTCATTCACAATAGACAAACACACAAGTTGAAGAACTTAAAAAATCCTACTTAACACCGTCCGACAGCGCCAAAACTTGATGGGCAAAAGCAGTGTTTACCTTTTATAGTCGCAAGTGCACAACCATTGTCAAGTTATAGTATTTAAGATTGTCGATCCACGAGGCAGGAAATAGGAAGTGTTTGATTCAAGTTCGGTTCTCAAATTATGCGTGACAATTAGGGTTTTATTCAAGATAATATGAAAATATGATGAAGTGATGAGAGAGTGGATTTGGATTGTGTGTGAAAGGAATCACAATTAAAAGGCGAGATTTCAATAAGAGATGAAGGAATCTAGAATTGAATCCACTAGCTAACTCAAATTATAATCTGAAAAATTCTCTTTTACCACATCTCATATTAGATTTATTAAGCATAAGATATCAAACCACTTAAGGAAAGCATAACTTATCAAATTATCACCTAATTGAAATTCAAACTCATGAAGAGAGTAATAACAAGATAATAATCCTAGAATTCATAAGCATAGCCTATCAAACCACTTAAGGAAAGCATAAACTATCAAATTCTTCTTCTATCGATTAGTTCTCTAGTTGATTAACCTAAACATGATCTTTTAAGCATAAGAGAGATGATTCATAAATACAAAAGAGATCAAACTAGTTTCATGCAACCTAGATCCCCACAAGAGTTTAGTTCAACATCTTGGGAAATTCAAACAAATAGAAAAAGAAAGAAAATAAAAAGAAAAGAAGAATTCTAAACTAATCTAACTACAAAGCAATTAAATCTAAACTACAAAAGCTATTAAATCTAAACTACAAAGCAAATAAATCTAAACTACAAAAGCTATTAAATCTAAACTACAAAGCAAATAAATAACAAGAAAGAAAAAGAAATAATAAAGAGAAATAAAGAGAAACACGCAACTCATCATCATCAACTCATCCTCCTTTTGGTCCTTGAACAAGAAGAAGAAGATGGGATTGAAGGCGAAAATATTTATTTATTGAGGAAAAATTATTACAATGAAAGGTACTCTAAAACAAGAGCAACCCTTTCTCTCAAAAGGAGTTTTACAAAATATTTCACACCTCTAAACCCTCGGATACTACCCTATTTATACCCCAACGGAGTTGATGTGAACCATTGGATCAAACTTGGCCAAAAGGAAGAGAAATCTTTCCTTAATTTGGAATCTGCTGCACCAATAGGTTGGCCGATCGGTTAGCCAACCGGTTAGTAACCGGTTGGCCAACGATTAGTCAACCGATTGGTTCCAGAGATTTTGTCTTTTCTTGATATTTTTGCGAATTCTTCTTGGATTCCTTGGTATCTTGGGCCTTCGTTTGTCTTGATTTGGGCTTCAAAATTGGTAGAAATTGAGAATTTGAGTCATTTGAGCTTTTATTCATTAATACTCCATTATTACGCAAAATAAGATAAAACATATTATTAGTAACATATTTATTGATATAAAATAGATAATGAGGTTATTAAAATGTCATTAAAATGTGATTATCACTAAACTTCTAAGAAAAATCATATCTTTTGAGATTTGATTGGACCGGACAAAGAGGCTAAATCTTAGCCTAAAACTTCGATCAAATCTGAATGGATCTCATGAATTTTCAATCAAGAGATCTCGGTCGCGATCACCAGTGCAAATCGAGGCGAATCTCAACAAAAATGCATGACCCGTGACGTCGCTAATCGGCGAACCGCCACGACTCAAAGTGAATTGAGTCTTGCTAACCCGTGAGCGTCGCTAATCGACAAATTTTGCTAATACAACTTCGAGAGAAATATGAACTCCGCCAATTTCTCAACATCGCCTCAACAACAGAGAAGACGAACTTCATTCGAACATGGAGTTGGATGAATACAAGCATCGTTTAGCCTTCAATACGAGTCTACAACAAAGAAAGCTACGTTCAACAGTACACCTCTAGTAACCAAGTAGGTAAAATGAAGATAAGTTTTAACCCAAATAAGACAACTTAAGCTACGTTCAGCGGTACACCTCTAGCTATTATCAAAAGTATTTCAATGCCGACTATGAATCAAAATCACGGGATCTTGAAAACTTTGGGGGTCTTGTAGATGGTTGAAATGTATTTCTACTTAGGCCAATGTTTAGCTTGGATCCAAGAAGTGAACGCCCATGGGCTAAACACTTGAATGGGCCCAAACCGAGCCCACAACAAGGCATGGCGAAGGTAAACAACAAAGCATGTGAACCTCGCCGTACAACCCATCTCAACCAAGCCAAGAACGGGTCAACTGTAGAATAGCTGAAGTGAACCTCACCGAGCAGCCCATCTCGACTCGACTCGACCAAATCAAGAGCGAGTCGACTCCCAAAGTACACCCCAGGCCGAGTCGAAAGGCATCATCAGTCGGCCAAATCACGAGTCGAATTCTTTATCAAATTGAACTCATAGGCGAGTTGCCAACCAATGAACCGCTCATGGCAACTCAAGTGGACCAAATCATCCACTTTCGAAGAAGACTCTCCCACGTCCTCAGCGAGCCTTGCTCATGTCTTCAGCGACCCTCGCCCACGTCTTTAGCGAACTTCGCCAAGTTAGTGAACTTTGCCAAATAGCCGTTTGAGAGCTATTTTCATGGAATAACCGCCCCCCCCCCACTATCTCCCATTTTAATGGCCACTTAATCCATAATTAAAGACTATTAACTCTCTCTTTTAGCCTATAAAAGGAGAGAAGATTGCTCAATTTTAACCCCGATCAGATCATAGAGAGGTCAACACACACGCATAGAGATGTTTCTATTATTGCACTTGCGATTCAATTGAGAAAAGTGTCAAGAGAAGACTGAGCTATCTTCCAAGGCACTAAGCTCTCATCCACAGTAAAAGATTCATCGTCTTAGTCAGTGCGTCAATGGAATACAAGATTGACGTTCCACCGGCACACAGAAAATAATCCCAGAAAATATAAAATTTTTCTTTGTTTCATTACATTTTTTTATTGTAATCTGAGTTAATTGCAATATCAAAGACCCGAAGAAGAGCTGACATTCTAAATGTTATAATGGGCTAAAAAATAGTTGGATGTAGTAGCGTTTGAATGTAACTTTTCGTGATGTTTTGATACTATGTAAGTTTAATATATTACAAACTTATCTTGTTTTTCATTTGGCCAACATAAATTGCATCTGAATATATAATATTTTATTTTGCACATTAAATATTCAAACTTGCGATGTCTAGAGATTTGAGTAGGAGGCTATTTCATAACCCGTGATGACCAACCACAATTAAATTTGTATATCTTAGGTTCTTTAGCACATATGCGCTCTATAGTAGATCCACCCTCTGGTGACATCACCTTTTATTATAGGTATAATTTAGTAAAATATTTATTATTTTATGATATATGCAGTACCTGATTACTTCCTTTATTTGTTTAGGTGAGAGTGGCGACCATCACACTCGTTCCTTGTTGAGCATGATTACTCAGAATATATTCTCCGATTGAGCATGGGCCTTTACCACAATAAGCGAGAGAGTACGGATCGGTCATGATGAGAGATCCCACAACGGGATGGTGGAACCGCTAATTGATGGTATAATAACGCTTTGTAAACTTGTGCGATCCGCTAATGATAAGTTATCGCTCCTTGAGTGTAATCTCACCCCAATATTTTCAATCTTTTTGGATGAGAATTAGGCGACTTTATCTATGGCTTGGAATTTTAGAGATATGAGAAGGATCTAGTAGAGTGTGTTGATCTTTGAGAGTTATAGTTATTTTAAAAGTAGTATTTGGGTTTATGTAATAAGGGTCTTTTGACTCGTTAGAGTGAACTTATTACTAAGTAGTTTTGCTATGAGGCTTCTATATGTCAATAAATTTTCTTGATTGGAAAGTTTTACTTGTAATATGAAAGTGCACATAAGCTAGATCGTGCTTTGCGTGTCGCCATTGTTATGCATCTCAAATTATGCTATGCATTTGGGGGCATGACGAACTCTGCAGTCACATAAAATGGAACACTGTAATCTGCAACATGTGGATAAGTAAGATTATCATTACATTTTGAGTATTAAGTAGGCAAGAAGTAAAGCTAGTGTGTTCTGAAGTCGATGCTTACTGCTAGAGGAAATCAAAAAGTGAAGTAAATAACCAATTATGAAATCTTAATTCCTTGTTAGCTCCAAGCACATGCCGAATTCAACTGGAGTAATAACCAACGGATATAAACTTATAATTGTCGTTGCGGCCATGCAAATAAACACAATAAAATGCTCATTGCCCATACTCTTTTTGAACCCAATTATCAACACATTGGATCAATGCGAAAAGAGCTAAATTAGTAATGTAGGATGCTTAGAGACAATTTCATGGAGGATTGAGACAATCACAAGCTAAATGAGGATACATACATATTATTAACTTCGAAAAGCGATCATATCTTCCAACCTAGAAGTTCTAATATATTATATATGTAAATCGCCTATCTCGACGAGCGAAGCCAATCGGATTGTCAGATTTCTAAAATCTCATCAGTATCACCAATTATTAGTAGAAATCCGAAAATAATTAATATTTAGTTTATCATTAGTAATAAAGTTAGAGTCTATTTAGATTAAGAAACAAATTCAATTTTCATTCATGTTAGGATGATTTGCTTCCTTTATTATAGGAGTCTTTTAGGGTAGGATATGATAATTTCTATTTCTTTATAATTCGGTCTTATTAGAAGTCTAATTTATATTTCTATTGAATAAGAGACATGTAACCCCAAAATTATTAGATAATTTTTCAAATAAAATTTCCTCTTTATTATATTTTTTTTGGATTGAAAATCGTTCTTTGTAGATTCAAAGAATAACTCTTGGTAGATTCCGAGGTTTATTACTTCCGCGCTGCGTTATTCAGAGAACAACCTGAAAGAAGTACAGAGTTATTTCATTTAGGCAAGGCATCGAAGCTAAAGCTTAGCAAGATGATTGCTTCTGAGTTGTTACAGAATTCAATAGCAAACCAAATGCACTTTTTCCAGTTACTATTTTTTCATTTACTGCACCTGCTTTGAGTAACAAGCAAAATCCTGGTTTTCTGTTTTCGTTGACTAATTTTGATAAAAGTTATATTATTCCTTTTACCAGTCTCGAGCAAATATATTATGAAAACTGTTCGTGTTTGGGCCATAATTATTTCCCCTTACCTGGGTATGCCAGGCAATCGAGTATATTAGCAGTTATGGGATATATTAGCAAGTGTATACTTTTGCCTATTTCGGGAAGAAATTCGTGTATGCAAGGAGATTCTCCTTCTCTTTTTGATTCTTTTGCATTGTGGTGGCCTCATGCCAGATTTGACTTATGTTTTCATACTGACATATTCTTTTGCATTGTGGTGGCCATTTAACATTTCATGTTTATTTTCCAATGTTATATGCAGAATGACAGTTTTATGGTCTCTTTGCATTTATCACCATTATTTTCACACAGCGATGATAAGTACACAATTAGCAAATCTTCTATTAGGATGAGGGATTCATCTTATAATTGATCAGATCATGTAAATTCATTACGACTTTCCTGCAAAGGAGTCTAGAAATAACTATTGCAATATTAATAGAAGAACTGGTAGTTTGGGAGGAATCACTTCACCTTCTTTTCCTTTTCAACTTCTACCCACTTGAATTAACCTAATTTGTTTTCCATTTTATGTCTGGAGAAAATATGAATGCACGTACTCTTGTCATTGCCTTGTATAATGCCAGCAGTTTCTTTGTTTAGCTCTTGTTATGTGAGATGCAACATCTTGTGTGATGCCTATTTAAAGAATCACTGAGAGACCTACAAAATTCTACATTGGTGCTTGTCGAGTGCATTGAGTTAATTGATGGTGATCTCCTCTTGTTTCATTTTTCTAGGGTTTCTCAACACAAGCAGCCAAATTTTAGCCTCCTTGACCACAAATAGAAAGCACGTCGTATGTGCTAGTGGGGACTTTCACCGTTTCACGTCTACATTTGGAGACACAATTGATGCCCAGCCAAACAGAAGCAGAGCAGTCTCTGTAACCAATCCTATGAACATTTCCATTGTTGAGATGTTACGATGGCTATCCTTGGCCATGAAGAGCTCAAACAACCTAGATCAATTATCATGACAGCTCACCCTTGTCATCATCATCATTCAATACAAGCGTCAACCCCTTTGGTGATAGAATCACAGCAACTTGGCCTTGTAGAATGTGATAATTAGAGAGGAAGATTAACCCTCTTCTCTGGGACTTCTTTTATAATATGGGACAAACAAAAGGGATTAGTCCACAAGCGATGTGGGACTAAACACATTGCAATTACCACAGTATAACTCTCAACACTTTCCCTCAAGCTAAGCATATATATCATACATGCCTACCTTGTCACAAATAAAATTCACTCGTGTTCTTCCAAGAGGTTTTGTAAGGATATCTGCAAGCTGATGTTTTAATGGTGTGTGCGCTTATTTCTAATGATCCCCTTTTCCATCTTATCAAAAATAAAGTGACAATTGATCTCTATATATTTTATTTTCTCATAAAATATAGGGTTCTTAGCTATGTGGATGGTGGCATTGTTGTCTCCATACAAGCTCATATGACACTTTCGAAGGAAAACCAATTTCTATGAATATATCTCTAATCGGTTTAGCTCACAAGTCACGATTCCCCATAGCTCGATCTTAGGACTCGCTATAGAAGAGAAACTACAATTACGCTTCTTCTTGTTTAGGAGACTAGATTTCCTCCAATAAATATACAATATCCTATGGTTGGTCGTCTATCATGGGAGATCACGCAATCTATATCCAAGAATCACACAACTCTCGTGTGTCCACTATCTGAATAGAGAACTCCCTTGCTTCAAGTTTTTAAGATACCTAAGAATCCTCTTCTGACTTGGTGCTAGCAGTGACTAACCATAATGAGGGTAAGTACAATATCGGTCTAGTAACTATTAGTTTAGCTTTCCTACCAATCTCTGTATTTCTAAGCATCTTGCAATGGCTCCCCTTGATTTATTAGAAGTTTGATCTTGTCATTTATAGGTGAGTCAATATCCTTGCATTTTGACATCGGGCATTCATGCACATGTCAAACACATATTTTCTCTGAGATAAAAGAATTTCCTTCCTCGATCTAGTCACCTCTATACTCGAATATACTTCAAGGATCCAAGATCCTTCGATGCAGCTTGTTGTTATAGATATTTCTTTAAGTCTTTGATACCACGTACATCATCTCTAATGATCACAATGTTGTTAACATATCTGACGAGAAGGATTCACTTGCACTATGAAATCTTTAGAAAGCGAGTGGCCTTTCGAGCTCGATGAAGATAAAACTCTTGAACTACTCTTGCAAAATGTCCGAACGGGCTCTTGGAGATTACTTCAAGCCATAGAGGGATTTCTTCATCCTGCAAACTTTCCCATACTCCCCTAAGTAACAAACCACGGTGCTTGCTCCATGTAAACCTCCACATTAAGAATATCATTTTAGAATGTGTTCTTAACATCCGGTTGATCGTGGCTAGTGACGTGGCGGCAAGTGAAATAAGAATGTGGGCGGCGTTATTTTTACTGGGAGAGAAGGTGTAAATGTAATCCAGTCCATATATCGTGAATAATACTTTGCAACTAGTCTAGCTTTGAGGCAAGCTAGAGATTCATTTGGATTCACCTTGTTGTATAAACCCACTTGCATCGACAATTTTATTTTCGATGGTAGTGGAACAAGATCCCAAGTCTCATTACGCTCTAAAGGCATCATTTCCTCCTAAATTATCATCATCAACCTAGGATAGATCTGACTTGACACATTCTTGGAAACCAAGTAAGCATCGAGAAAAGATATGAAAGAATGATATGATAAAGATAGTGAATAGTAAGAAACATAGTGTGCAATATAATATCTAGAAGAACAAGATCTCTTGCTCTTTCGAAGAGCAACGGGGAGATCATTAGTAGTGGTAGTACTTGGCTGTTTGGCAATATTTTGAGTGACTTGTAAGTTAGGCCCTTGGTTGGAGGTGGACAGGACAAGGTTAAGAGTAGTACGTTGTGTACAAACTTGATTGGTTCAACAAACTTAGAAGGTGGATCGGCTTGTACCACAGACTCGTAAGAGGCATTAATAGTTGACTCCCGAATAATAAAAAATTATAATTATCATGAGCATTTGAGGATTAAAAGCAAAATGTTCGGGTTTATTTTCAGAGAAGCTAATATTGACTAAAACGATGTAACAAGCTAGAGAAGGGCAATAAACCTGTCACTTCTTTGATTTCTAGAGTACACAACAAAGATTCCTCAAACATTTGGAATCGGTTTAGCCCTTTGAGGACTGTGATTGTGTATAAATAGAAAGCCAAAGATTTTAGGAGGTAAAGGAAAACGCTCCTTTGTAGGGGTATAAAATAGATATAGGCATTTTTTTGTAGAACATATTAGAGTAATCTAGTAATTAATTAAGTAACATGCGATAAAAATAATATCTCCCAAGAAATATTTTTGAACCTCACGATGAAATAACAATGTTCGAGCAATCTCTCGTAAGTGTTTATTTTGCACTCAGCCACCCCATTTTGTTGAGGTGTGTAAACACAGAACGTCTTGTATAAAATCTCATTTTCTGTAAGAAATTTTACGAAGAAACTATCAAAATATTCTTTAGTATTATCTATTCTTAAAGTTTTGATAGTAGTATTAAATTGGTTTTTATTTCAGTACAATAACACTAAAAATAAAAATACTTGAATGAGTTTTAATAAATAAATCCATGTCATGTGAGAAAATCATTCACAAAACTAACGTAATATCTAAAATCAAGTTAGGACAAAACTAAATAAGGAACCCATACATCAAAATGTACCAAATCAAATGGGTTACTAACCCTTTATTGACACAACTAGGGTAATGTACTCGTTGGTATTTCCCTAGTTGACATGACTCACAATCTAAAGATTCAACATTACTCAGATTTAAAACTATGATTGTGATAACAAAAAGAGGGTGGGGGGTGACCAAACTAACAATGTTGATCAAAGGCTAATATAGAGCTGATACTTACAACCTAGCATGAAGTGAAGTCCAGCTCATACAGGTCGTTCCGCTCACGACTTGTGCTAATTGTCTTCCTCGTCCTAAGTTCCTAAAAAATACAATATGTAGAAAAAAAATATTACTGTATAGTTTAATGCTTTGGTAATGCAACTAAAAAGTAAAAGATTAAATAGAAAGCGAGGAAGATGTGGCACATATGAAAGTAAAAAAGTACTAGTATCAGCAGATCTCATTCCTTCTATAGATGTGTTGGAACCATCAATTAATACTACAGAAAAAAATGAATTGGTAGGTATGCAAGAGGACAGTATACCTCAGTCCCTAATCATGTGATCAGTCACCCCGGAATCTATAACCAAAGTGCGGGATTGATGTAAGAAAAGTAGTGAGTATGCGTGAGTGAGAAAAGTAGTGAGTCTTTTAAGCAATTTGAAATATATGGCTGCTCAAAGCCGATGAGTCTCTTCCTAAAAGGTAATCTGCGAGTCCCTTGGGCAGTCACGCGCCTCAAAGTCGCTTACGTAGCTGAGGACAAATAAACTTCGTATAACTATTTCCTTACAATAGTGACAGTGAATAGAGGAACTATCTCCTATGACTCCTCGGGAATTGGAACTATCTACTTGTCCTCCATGTACTGCGAAATGTCCTCCATGCCCACTAGTACAACCTCCACCATGACCACCACCACCTTGACCTGTGAACTTTCTGCTCTGTATAGCAAGAGCAGGTTGTGCAGACTCAGCGACAATGCTTATTGATGCACCCGGAAATGCTGATCTCAAGAAGTGATAAGTCTCTACTAAGAAGCCTATAGCAAAGCTCCCAATGACTTATGGTCATGCTGGAGTGTAGGATTGTGTTAGAGTACCAAGAAAGGAGAGCACTGTCAACTGATCCCACATGTTCTACATCTTCTGAGAATCCCTAGTAATAGAAAGATCTGTCTCAACTCCTTTGTGAGGTGATTAAAACCAGCAATCTTTGCTTTCGAAAGTGAGATTGCTCATCCATCTTGCTTTAGAACAACTTTTGAATCACATCTTATGCTCGATTGGCATGCCCACGACTAGAGTATAACTGCTCCAAGAACTTCCACATCTGTTTCACTGTATTACAGTGAGTGCATAGTCCAAGAGGTAGACACTGGTAGGTGTGCAAGATTTGATGAAGTAAACTAGTGTTATTTTATAACTAAGAGGCGGAATCGGTACGGGAGGATCATCAGTAAGATGATGAGCATTCCTTCATCTGAAATATAGACTTGAGCGAGTTACTTCCAGAGCAAATAATTGGACACATTCAGCTTTTGGTCAACGATCTTGCAAGAAACACCTCCGTATGGGTGTTTGTCTCAACCTTGTCTTCCTCCTTAGCCATGGAATCATCAGTCGCCATCAAGAAGATGAGAAGAATCCTCCAACAAACTCAACAAAACAAATCAACTCCCAACAATGAAGCAAGTCCAACAACTCAACAATCTTCAAATCCAAGTAACTACTCCATCTCCGACCAACCAACACGACGACTGTCAAACCATGCGGAAAAACAAAATTTGGTTTTGGTTGACGGCTACAGATCTAGGGCTGAGCGGCTAGAGGGAAGGGGCGGCTACGGTAGGGATTTGGAAGGCCATGGGTGTCGGGATCTAGGGTTTCAGGGTGGACGCAGCGGCGTGGCGGCGTGGCAGTGAATCTGGTTGGCGGCGTGGCGGCAGCGATGTTGAGGAGGTATCGGGGCAGCGGGATCACTCTTGTGGAGGACTGTAGCAGTGGCGTTGGGGATTGTGGAGGCAACGGAGGGTTTGGGGGCGTCGACTGTAGGGGAGATGACTGTATCAGCGGTGTCGGGACTTGTGAACGCGGCGGATGATTAGGGCTGTGAGAGGAAGATGGATGGTGGGGTCTGGAGCTAGGGATAGGAATGAGTGACGGGATTAGTAGCTCTAATACCATGAAGAACAGAGGATCCCTCTTGGACTTATTTTATAGTATGGGAGAAACAAAAGGGAATAATCCACAAACGATGTGGGACTAAACACATCGCAATTAATACAGTATAACTCTCAACAGTCCTGAAGAGAAGTTTCTTAGTCCTAGCGCCATCAAACCTAGCAGTCGTAGTAGCGGCACTGATCTCGGTAATGGCGTGATGCAATTGAAAAGACGGTCAACATGGGGGATGGTGAGTGTGACCACTGGAAGAGGAGGCAAGATCAGAACATTTCAAAATTTTGGCTTTCCGTTTTAATTTGGAGGATGGAAGTTGCTGAGTTACTGTTAGTCTGGTCGAGTTGCTGCTCATGCTCTTCTAGTATTGCTAATAGATAGATTAGTATATGGTGAGTGATTGGAACTGTTACAATGATGTGCATGTTGCTATTCAAATTAGGGGGAAATAATCCCAGCTCCGAAACCTGACACATCGATCGATAACTGCAGGAGGCTTTGTACGAGCAAAATGTAGATTGTAGAGGATGCTTCAAAGCCTTATATGACCTCAGGTGGATTCTTTTTACTAGTACAACTTCTTACTATAAGTTTGGGGTACGCAGTTTTGAGTGTGCCCTTACTTTTTGGTTGTTGCTTCATGTAAGTGTAGCATCTTTAATGCAGTGAAAGAAATTACAGTTTCTGGGGGAGTTTTGCCTCTGTTTAGTGCCTAAAGTAACATGTGTTTCTCTGTTAAAGTAAGAGAGAGAGAGAGAGAGAGAGAGAGAGATCTTGGGTAAATTTCCCTTAAATTGAATATTGAGTGTGCACATATATTTATACAAGTAGAGGAGGGTGAGGTGTGTTTTCACAACCAATGTGGGACTAAAACCCACTACTAACACTATTATAAACACTATTATCAACACCCCCTCAAACTCATGGTGGATCAAACAAAGTGAGTTTATTACAAGAAAGCTGGAACCGATGAACAAGCGGGGCTTTCGTGAAGAAATTTGCAAGCTTCGTGTGGATGAGACATGAAAGGTAAATTATTTTATCTTTGATAACTTGTTGTGGATAAAATGGCGTCGATCTCAATGTGTTTGGTCCTCTCATGAAATCTTGGATTATTAGCAATCTGGATGGCACTCTTATTATCACGGTATAGAGGAGTAGGAGTCAAAAAATACCGAAATCAAGAAACGGCGAAGATGAATAATCTCTTATACCTCAATTTTCCGACATTTTGAAGGCGGTTCATTTCACCTCGATTCCTCCGTTAATGTCGCTCTGAGGATTTTTATACGGGTTGCGGTTCCTCGAATTGAGCTCTTGATATATAGTTTTAACAGTGAAGAAAGTATGATGAATTTGATGAATGGTTATGGGAGTGGTCGATTAGGTCAGGAGTCATTGGTTCAATCTGGCGATTCTTGGAATTGTTGGGATGGGATGATGAAGTTTTGATGCTTCAAATGAATCTCAGCTGATTATAAGAGTGCCCGATAGAATTTGTACTAGGACTTACCCTAATTTCTCGTTTATGTGGATCTTGTCATTTGTCTACAATCTTATTTATCATGTATCAAGCATTTCTTAATTGCTTTGAGAATGTTGATAATAGTGTTAGTAGTGGGTTTTAGTCCCATTGGTTGTGAGAATACACCTCACCCTCCTCTACTTGTATAAATATATGTGCACACTCAACATTCAATTTAAGAGAAATTTACCCAAGATTCTCTCTCTCTCTCTCTCTCTCTCTCTTTACTTTAACATGGTATCGAGCTAGAGTTATTTTCCTTACAATAAATTTTTTTGCTTACCGTTCTTTTTGCAATATCTACGCCTGGCGATTTGTAATAACCTTTTAGGTTCTCTCGTGGTCATCCTAGAAGCGATGAGAGGAAGAGCTAATATCCCACTTTGTTGAGATATTAGTTTGATTCTTGTTTCCTTAGTGAGGCGGAAATTCTTATTGTGATCTAGCTGTTGTTGTGCCCTTTGTGCAGGAGTCTTCTGAGAACCACCATTTGTGCAAAACAAACCGTCTCTCGGTCTCGGTTAGCGGCATCGCCGTCTCGACATCTGACGTCTCAACATCTCAACATTCTTTGTTATGGCTCCTTCGAGAAGATTCCCAAACCACCTTTGCCCTCAATGATCAAAGTGGTAGTCCACTATTGTCACTAATGCCTTGCGTGGCTGGTTTGCTTGATCATCTCACCAATACGGGACGGTTCCGCGTCCATCGATCTGTTGCTTCATCGTTACTCGCCTCTGGCGTAGTGATGTCGATCTTCGGACCTTCGTGCTCTCCATGTCAAGGAGAGTTGGTGGCAATTCTGAGAATTTCGTGTCATGGATTATCTCACTTTCATTGTGTTGGCTCGGTCTCTGTCTAGATTGGTTCGCTTCCCTCTGCTCGGGCCATGTGGAATCGCCTCAGCGGCGTTTCAGGTGTTGGTGCGGGAGGCATATCTTCTGTAATGTATTGCTCTACAACGCAAAGGTAGTTCTCTCTGCGGTCCATTTTGGACAAATGCAAGATTTTGGATAGAATTACGCTCCATGCTTCTGGGCGTAATTCCACATATGAAGATGGTTAGCTTGGTATGAGCGGCGTGAGGTGTATCAACTATTTCAGTCCCTTCGAATATTCAACTATGGTGATCAACTACTTCATCGGCCTCAATTTCCGACTTTGGCCTCGGTTATGGGAGCTCTCAATGCTTATGAGACCCGGCTGGTACGACTCAATTTGTCAGCGAACACTCCTATCTCTTCTCTCGAGGCGTGCATGCATACCTATCACTTGCTCCTGTTATGAATCATACTTCTCCATATGCTCCTTCTCCACGAGGCTCGATCTAAGCTCTCTTGCAAATATTGCAGAAGGAAGGACACCGCATTGAGACATGCTTCAAGCTTCATCTGAGTTATTACGTTCCTCAGTGCGGTGGTGGTTGGCGACCCTGATCTCAACCTTCCGTACACGGGATTGCTGGTCAATGCTATACCTTCTACTACTTGGACTCTACTATTCAAGCTATTGAAAGTCTTCGCCGTCAACTTGATGCTTTTCAGATATCACCTCCGCATCGCCTCACAAATCTCGATATGCATTTTCTTTGGTTCTTGACTAATCCTTGGTCTACGGTATGAATGATCTCGGATTTTTGACTCGTGTTCATTTCATATGACTTGTAATGCCTCACTTTTATCATCTGTCTTCACTTCATCTTCTCTTCCCCATCTACAATTTGTGGACAACCATTGTCCATTACTCGATATGGCTCTATTACTCCACAAAATGATCCATCGGTCATTTAACACTTGGTCTCCTCTATGTGGCTCCTCATTATGCTTGAATTTAATTTCTATTAGCTCTTTATGTACAATTTGCTGTTTGTCTCATTTTCTTGATACTTGTATTGTGCGGGATCCTGAGGCGGGCAAGGCGGTTGGGGTGGGTCGTGGGAGAACACAGGTGTATTTTCTGAAATATCTTCATCTTCGAGTCCATCGTCCACGTTCTCTTGTTGCTTCGTTCGTTCATCAAAACCCTCTACCTCGCTTCACCTTGATTTGTGGCATAGGCGACTTGGTCATGTGTCTAATAAAAGTGGAGAGTCTTATTCGATCACGGGGTACTTGGTCTGTATCATCTAGTTCTAGTATTGAGTCATGCCTTTGGTTGCAAATTGGCTAAATTCACCGCTTTACCATTTAAAATGAGTACATCGAATCCACTTCCTTATTTGATTTAGTACATTCGATATTTGGGGCTAGCTCCTTTACCTTCTTCATCGGCTACTTATATTATGTTAGTTTTATCGGCGTTTTCTCTCGTTTTACATGGGTTTACCTTCTTAAGAATCGCTTCGGCGTGCTTCTTGCTTATCAAGCCTTCATCGCTATGATTTTCACTCAATGGCAATCTCATTATTAAAGTTTTACGTTACGATTGTGCCAAAGAGTACCTATCCTCTACCATGCACTCTATCATGTCCTCTCATGGGACTATCTTTCAACAGTCATGTCCCACACTCATGAGCAAAATGGTGTTGCTAAGCGTAAACATCGTCATATCCTTGTCTTTGCTTTCGATCCATGCTCATTTCTTACTTGTTCCTCGTCGTTTTACGGTGAGGTCATTCTCACCGCGACTCATGCCATTAATATCACCCCATCTAGCTCTCTTTCTGGTGCTACTCTTTATAGTCGTGTTTATACTCATCCTCCTCGTTATGATCTAGTCCGCGTTTTTGGTTGTCGATGTTTTGTTCTTCTGCCATCTCACGAACGTGATAAAGTGTCTCCCAGAGCTGTTTCTTGTGTCTATTTAGGAATTAGTTCGGAACATCGAGGTTATCGTTGTTATGATCCAGCAACTCGTCGAGTTCATATATCTCGTCATGTTAGGTTCGAAGGGATTCTCCATATTATTACGCCGATGACTTTAATTTCCTCCACTCTCGATCATGCTTCCCCATCATTTGCATCACCGCTTCTTCACCTCAGTTTCCTTTTGAGATCTCACGACATCTCTCCTCTCTTACTGACTCTTCCTCACCCGAGCCTTCTCTTACACCATTTGATCCTATTCCATGGACCAGACTCCCACTCCGAACATCTTGTTGATCTCCACGCTTTTGACATCTTCCCGCTTTGAGGTTCCTCTTGCTCTTTATCGAGGCAAACGCCCACATGTCATGTCTGCCCGGTATGTTTCTGTTACTTCCTATTCACCTATTTTTCATAATTTTCTTGCTGCCATTCATACTACTGTTGAATCAAAGTCCTTTCAAGAGGCAGTTCAAATTTCAGAGTGGCGACAGGCTATGGCTGAGGAACTTCAAGCCTTTCAGCAAACTCATATCTGGGATGTTGTTCCCTGTCCTCCTGTGATCTCTCTTATTGGCAGTAAATGAGTTTATAAGTTCAAGTTTCGTCCAGATGGCACCATTGAGCGTCAAAAAGCTCGTTTAGTGGCTCGAGGTTTTACTCAGCAACAAGGTATTGATTATGAGGAGACCTTTGCTCCTGTTGCTCAAATGCCCACTTTTCGTACTCTCCTTGCGGTCGCTGCTGCTCATCGTTGGCCCTTATATCGGATGGATGTTAAAATGCTTTTCTTCATGGCTCTTTATGGGGCGGTATATATGCAACCGCCTCCGTGTCTAATATTCCTGCAGGACATGTTTGTCTCCTTCGTGTCTTTGTTTATGGTCTCAAGCAAGCACCCGCTTGGTTTGAGTGTTTTCGTGATGTCGTGCTCAAGGCGGGTTTTATGGAAAGTCATCAAGATGCTTCTCTGTTTGTTCGTACTACCTCGGCGTGGCGAGTTTTATTACTCATCTATGTAGATGATATGATCATTACGGTGACGTGATGGTGGTATACAATACATAAAATCTCGGTTGCAACAACAGTTCCACATGAAGGATCTTGGATCTCTTGATTATTTTCTTGGTCTAAAATCTCTCAAGGCCGCGGGGTGTATCTTGTCAACGAAGTACCACTCGGATATTCTCGATCAGTGAGCTAGCGGCGATGCAACTCGATACTCCACTCCAGCGAATGTCAAACTTGGCTCTCTGATGGTGAGCCTCTATCCAATCCTACCCGATATCGACATCTTGTTGGTCGGTTGGTCTATCATTGCATCTCGACCGGATATCTCTCATCTTTGGTATTGTCGGTCAATTTGTTAGTGCCCCGTTACGTACACTATCTTTGCCCTTACTACGGATTCTTGGTATCTTGAGTACTAGCACTCGGTCTCTTCGTTTCTTGCTACATCCAAGTTAGAGCTTTGTGCATATTCGATCTTGATTGGTGGTGATCCCACTACTAGGAAGTCTACCACGGGATATTGTATATTTCTTGGTGATTCTCTTATTTCTGGCGGAGTAAGAAACAAGATGTTGTTGCTCTTTCGGCACCGAGGCGGTATCGTGCAATGTCCACAACAGCTATCGCCATTAAAATGTGCTGAAACTTTATGATCGTTGTTGTCGTCGCTGTTATCGTCATTGTGGGTAGTTTTCTGCTGTTTGCATTTGCGGGTGGCGCCGCCGATTGGGACGTTTCTGAGGGTGCCGCCAGCAGTCCAGTGGCGCTTGCAGGATCTGCAGTAGTGGCGGGGCTGGAGCTTGCTGTAGTTGTTGTAGTAGCAGAACTTTGTGTTGGTTGAATCACAGCGAGGGCAGTTTAGCCGAGGATGCTGCTTTTGCTGCTGCTGCTGGTTGCTTGTGCTGTTTGGTAACTGATCAAGAAAATGCAGGTCAAAACTTTGATCAATTAAGGTGGGGAAGTAATTAAGGATTTGTAGTTACGGTCTGTATATGACTGAAGACATTGGGACACTTACAACCGTAAGTTAGCAATTATATTGTTTAGGGTAAATTACACTAAAACCCCATGAATTTTCAGCAACTTTCAAATTCGCACTAAACCCCCAATAACATTCTGAGTTTTGTAGATAACCCTCATAAATTAGAACCAAAACCATCATAAAAATTAAAAGTTACTGGGGCTTTAGTGTTATTTACCTAAAATATGTTGGGGGTTTTGTGCAAAAGTAGGTTGGGGTCCAATGTGATTTTGAAAGTTGCTGGGGGTTTACTGCAAAACACCTAAAGATTATTAAACTGAAAATTGATGATTTGTGTTATGTGTACCTGTGACAATTCTTGATTTGGGTTGATACCCATTTTGATTTTTAAACTACTAGCGATTTGGGAAGAGGACGCAGACGAGGAGGAGATTAGAGGTGAAGACTAGCTCTGTTTTCTTGATGCTTGAGTTCAGAGAGTGGGACAGCATGACGAAGAGAAAAATGTTTTGTGTAATAGAATTTCACTCTTTTTAAACGTTGTTGGTGTTGTGGAGATTGTTTATTTATAGAGAAGTATTGCTTAAGAGGTAAGGCGATAGTGTGAGAACAGGACAATGAAGAGCAAACACGCGCGTCGGAATTGAAAGGGACGGGAGCGATTGGCAACTATAGGAGTGCCAGCAAAACCGTCACGCGCGCATGTTGCTCTTCATTGTCCTATTCTCACGCATTTGCCTCTTAATACTTCTCTATATAAACAATCTCCTAACACCAACAACGTTTAAAAGCAATTCTATTACACAAAACATTTTCTCTTCGTCATGCTGTCCCACTCTCTGAACTCAAGCATCAAGAAAACAGAGCTAGTCTTCACCTCTAATCTCCTCCTCGTCTGCGTCCTCAAATCGCTAGTAGTTTAAAATGATCAACCCAAATCAGAAATTGTCTGGTACACATAACACAAATCATCAATTTTCAGTTTAATAATCTTTAAGTGTTTTGCAGTAAACCCAGCAACTTTCAAAATGGAAACCTACTGGAAACCCCAACATATTTTAGGTAAATAACACTAAAGCCCAGTAACTTTTAATTTTTATGATTTTTTCTAATTTATGAGGGTTATCTACAAAACTCAAGAATGTTATTGGGTTTAGTGCGGTGAAAAGTTGCTGAAAATTCATGGGGTTTGAGTGTAATTTACCTAAACAATATAATTGCTAACTTACGGTTGTAAGTGTCCCCAATGTCTTCAGTCATATGAACCGTCATATTTCCCCACCTTAATTGATCAAAGTTTTGACCTGCATCATCGTTACCAAACAGCAGCAGCAAAAAGCATCCTCAAACTGCCCTCGCTGTGATTCAACCAACATTCTGCTACTACAACAACAACAAGCTCAAGCCCCGCCACTACTGCAGATCCTGCAAGCGCCACTGGACTGCTGGCCACCCTCCAGAAACGATATCGGCGGCGCACAATGGCGATACCTGGCGAGCGACAACAGCGATCATAAAGTTCAGCACATTTTGGCGATAGCTGTTGTTGGACGTGCCTCGATGTTGGAAAGAAGCTTAACACAACATCTTCGTTTATAAAGATCACCAAAATATTATCTGTGTTCCGCAATAACGGATGTGGCTGGATGTAAGCGAACCGGTGCTAGCCAAGATCTGAAATCGTAGTAACGACGCCAAGTGTGCGAGCGTGGGGCACTAACAAATTGGTGACAATACGGCGACATGGAGGTAAATCGAGAATGAACCAGCGACCAACAAGATAACAGGATATAGAGTGCGTTATTTTCACCATCGATGAAGCGGCGATACGGTAGTGTTGCCGTCGGTGCTTCGACTTTCGAGAATATGAGTGGTACGATATTGGTATTAACCGAAAGATTGACGAAGAGATCAAGATCCTTCATGTAGCTGTTGTTACAGGCGATTTTGCGTATACCGGCACATGTTCAACTCGATATCATCTACATAGATGATAATAAAACTGCCGCGGTGTCTGAACAAGCGAGCATCTTGATGACTTTCAAAACGCCTTGCCGACATCCGCAACACTCAAACCAGCGGCTTTGAGACCATACGGCAGCTGAAACGTCACGGTGGGCTGGAAAGCGTTGCATATATCTTGTCGCGATACCATGAAGAAGCATAATAAGAGCCAGCGATGGCGGCCCCGGCCACGAAAGATGAAAAGCATTTGACGAGAAACAAGGTCTAAATCAATACCTTGCTATTGAGTGAAACCTCGAGCCACTAAGCTTGAGCTTTGGCTCGACTGCCATCTGTTGAACTTATAAACTCATAGCGAATAAGAGATCACGGAAGGGCGAACAACATCACGAGATAATTTCTTTGGCTTGAAGTTCTGATACATGGCTATTAAGCCACTGAAGGCTGCCACCAGTTTTGATTCAACGATGGCGGTAAGAAAATTATGAAAAATAGGTGAATAGAATGCCGAAACGCTGCTCGACATGACATGTCGTTGCCGGAAACCGGCGGCGCCGAAATGGTAGAAGATCAACGGTATGTTACAGGAGTGGTCAAATGGTGAAGAAGGCTGGTGAAGTCAGCGAAGATGTCGGCGTCTCAAAGGCGAGGTGAAGCGGGTGATGCGGTGATGGGCATGATCGATAAGTGGAGGAAAATGCATGTCAGCTGAGAATATAATCGCCAGCTGGCTATAACGAATGCCGGCGATGTTGAATCATAATATTCCGGGCTCTTCTAAATAGGCTGGCGGCTACAATACTATCCGTTTAGGTGAATGCGACGGCCAAAAGCGTTCGTCGACTAGCGGTAGATGGGGTGATAATAATGATGTGATGGTGACATTCGACCAGCGACGAGCGATGAGCGTGGATCGGCGTCAAGGATATGACGATGTTCGTTTAGCACTTTTGCTCATGAGTGTAGGGACATGCTGAAAGAAGTCGTAGACATGATAGAGTGCATGGTAGAAGGATAGGCACTCTGACGATGAAACTTTACTGAATACAGATTACTGTTGAATCATGGCGATGAAGCTGCGTCGGCGATTCAAACCACCATGTAAAGCGAGCGTCGATAAAACTAACATAATATAGTAGCATGAAGAGGTAAAGAGCTAGCCCAGTCGAGAATGTACTAAATCAAAATAAGGAAGTGGATTCGAATGTACTCATTTTAAATGGTAAGCGTTGAATTTGGCCAATTTAACGGTGCATGACTCAATACTAGAACTAATGACGAGACGAAACACGGTAGTAAGACTCTTTCCTTTTGTGAACACATGACCAGACGATATGCTGACGAAGATGAAGACTGAAGCAATGGCGGCATGTTCACGAAAGATGAAGATATTTGAAGCGACGGCACCTCCTACGATCTGACCGTCTGTACCCGTACTGTAGAATCTGAGCAAAAGCCAATAAAGGGTTAAATTCAGCACAGTGGGAGTAGGATGGAGTGGATCGTGGCAGTAATAGAGCCATCTAATGGACAATGGTTGAAATGAGAATGACGGTGATAAAAGTGAGGCATTACAAGTCATATAATGAACGACGGAGTCAAAATCCGAGAGATCATTAACGCAAGCCGAAAAGAACCGATACACAATGGCGGCGGTATCGGAGCGCTGAAAGCATCAACAGGCGAACTTTCAATAGCGAATAAGTAATCGAAAAATATAACATTGACAATCTGGTATCTGGCGATTGAGGCGAAATGGCGGCCATCTTTCGAGGATGGCAGGCAATCTCTTGCAATATTTGAAGCAAATCAACTTAGTCAGCTCTTTAAGGAAGGAGAAGATGATCACGAGGCGGTGATGGAAGAAAGGTCAGGAAGAGTAGGATGACGACAAGTGAGTCGTGCGATCTGTGCTTTGTCTCATAAGCACCTTGAGGCCAAAGAAATAAAGTGACAGTTGATCAGCCATGAATATTGAGGAAGGCGAAATAGTTGTACACCTCCACGCCGTTCATACCAACTAACGGTCTTCCTATGTGGAATTCGTCCGAGGAAGCAACGTAATTCTATCCAAAATCTTGCATTTGTCCAAAGGGCCGACCCTTGTTTTCGATGGCGGCTGTTGAAGCATTGGCGAAATCTGAAGCATCCATCGGCGAGAGAAATGACTGATCAGATGGCTGTGAATGATCAACGTGCTTACTGCGTCACGTGAACTACCTGCCGATCTGCAAGCTGTTGATGTCGGCGGCGATATGGCGAAGGCGAAAACGGTTTGTTTGACCCGGCAGCCCAAATGTCCCGTGCTAAGCACAACTGTGAGAGCTAGTCTAATAAGAACTAAAGATAGAAAGCAAATCTGGCTTAATATCTGTGGATATTAGGTTCTAGGCATTTACCCTAAAGGACAGTACAAATAAAATACTGAAACATGACAAGAGGCTTGTAACAACTTATTTCCCAATGCATCATTAATTAAGAAGAGAGAATAGAGAACCAGAGAGAGAGAGAGAGAATCTTGGGTAAATTTCTCTTAAATTGAATGTTGAGTGTGCACATATATTTATACAAGTAGAGGAGGGTGAGGTGTATTCTCACAACCAATGTGGGACTAAAACCCACTACTAACACTATTATCAACATTCTCAAAGCAATTAAAAAATGCTTGATACATGATAAATAAGATTGTGAACGAGACAAGATCCACATAACGAAATTAGGTGAGGTAAGTCCAGTACAAATTCTTGGGCACTCTTATAGCTGAGATTCATTTGAAGCATCAAAGACCCATTGACCCTAATGGACCACTCCATAACCATTCATCAAATTCATCATACTTTCTTCCTGTCTATATATCGAAGAGCTCGAATTGAGGCGCAACATATAAAAATCCTGGGGCGGAACATTACGGAGGAATGCGGTGAAGCGAACCGACTTCAAATGTCGAGGAAAAATTGAGGTATAAGATTATTCATCTTAAATGCGTCTTCGATTGATTTGGTATTTACTTTTTGACTCCTACTCCTCTATCTTGTGATAATAAGAGTGCCATCAGTTGCTAATAATCCGATTATTTCATGAGAGGACCAAACATTGAGATCGGCTCATTTTATCGAGTCAACAAGTTATCAAAGATAAAATAATTCCTCTTGCCTCATGTCTCATCGTAGGCGAGCTTGCAAATTTCTTCCACGAAAGCCACCTTGTTCATCGGTTCGGTTTCTTATGCCAAACTCACTTTGTTTGATCCACCATGAGTTTGAGGGTGTTGATAATAGTGTTTATAATAGTGTTAGTAGTGGGTTTTAGTCCCACATTGGTTGTGAAAACACACTCACCCTCCTCTACTTGTATAAATATATGTGCACACTCAATATTCAATTTAAGGAAATTTACCCAAGATTCTCTCTCTCTCTCTCTCTCTCTCTCTCTCTCTCTCTCTCTCTTTAACAGAGAAACACATGTTACTTTAGGCACTAAACAGAGGCAAAACTCCCCAGAAACTGTAATTTCTTTCACTGCATTAAAGATGCTACACTGAAGCAACAACCAAAAAGTAAGGGCACACTCAAAACTGCGTACCCCAAACTTATAGTAAGAAGTTGTACTAGTAAAAGAATCCACCTGAGGTCATATAAGGCTTTGAAGCATCCTCTACAATCTACATTTTGCTCGTACAAAGCCTCCTGCAGTTATCGATCGATGTGTCAGGTTTGGAGCTGCAACATGCACATCATTGTAACAGTTCAATCACTCACCATATACTAATCTATCTATTAGCAATACTAGAAGAGCATGAGCAGCAACTCGACCAGACTAACAGTAACTCAGCAACTTCCATCCTCCAAATTAAAACGGAAAGCCAAAATTTTGAAATGTTCTGATCTTGCCTCCTCTTCCAGTGGTCACACTCACCATCCCCATGTTGACCGTCTTTTCAATTGCATCACGCCATTACCGAGATCAGTGCCGCTACTACGACTGCTGGGTTTGATGGCGCTAGGACTAAACTTCTCTTCAGGACTGTTGAAGTTATACTGTATTAATTGCGATGTGTTTAATTCCTTTTGTTTCTCCCCATACTATAAAATAAGTCCAGAGGATCCTCTGTTCTTCATGGTATTAGAGCTACTAATCCGTCACTCATTCCTATCCCTAGCTCCAGACCCCACCATCCATCTTCCTCTCACAGCCCTAATCATCCGCCGCGTTCACAAGTCCCGACACCGCTGATACAGTCATCTCCTACAGTCGGCCCCCAAACCCCTCCGTTGCCTCCACAATCCCCAGCACTGCTACAGTCCTCCAGCCTTTGATACCTCCCCAACATAAGCTGCCGCCGCGCCAGCCAGATTCACTGCCGCCGCCGCCGCTCGCGTCCACCCTGAAACCCTAGATCCCGACACCCATGGCCTTCAAATCCCTACGTGGCGTCCCTTCCCTCTAGCCGCTCAGCCCTAGATCTGTAGCCGTCAACCAAAAAAAACCAAATTTTGTTTTCCGCATGGTTTGACAGTCGTCGTGTTGGTTGGTCGGAGATGGAGTAGTTACTTGGATTTGAAGATTGTTGAGTTGTTGGACTTGCTTCATTGTTGGGAGTTGATTTGTTTTGTTGAGTTTGTTGGAGGATTCTTCTCATCTTCTTGATGGCGGATGATTCCATGGCGAAGGAGGAAGACAAGGTTGAGACAAACACCCATCACGGAGGTGTTTCTTGCAGATCGTTGACCAATTGAATGTGTCCAATTACTCTGGAAGTAACTTCGTTCAAGTCTATATTTCAGGATGAAGGAATGCTCATCATCTTCTTGATGATCCTCCGTACGATTAATGCGCCTCTTAGTTATAAAATAACACTAGTTTACTTCATCAAATCTTGCACACCTACCGTGTCTACCTCTTGGACTATGCACTCAACATGTCTGATGAAGCAGATGTGGAAGTTCTTGGGCAGTTATACTCTAAGTAGGTGGGCATGTCCCGGATAAGATGTGATTCAAAAGTTGTTCTAAAGCAAGATGGATGAGCAATCTCGGACTTCGGCGACATTAGTTGGTTTTAATCACCTCACAAAGGGTTGAGGCAGATCTTTCTATTACTAGGGATTCTCGAGAAGATGTAGAACATGTGGGATCGGTTGGCGATGCTCTCCTTTCTTGGTACTCTAACACAATCCTACACTCGGCATGACCATAAGTCATTGGGAGCTTTGCTATAGGCTTCTTAGTAGAGACTTATCACTTCTTGAGATCATTTCAGGGTGCATCAATAAGCATTGTCATTGATGCTGCACAACTGCTCTTGCTATCTGAGGCGAGAAAGTTCCGAGTCAAGGTGGTGGTGGTCATGGTGGAGGTTGTACTAGTGGGCATGGAGGACATTTAGCGGTACATGGAGGACAAGTAGATAGTTCAATTCAGAGGAGTCATAGGAGATAGTTCCTCTATTCCTTTGTCACTATTGTAAGAAATAGTTATCTGAAGTTTATTTGTCCTCGCTCTGAGGCAAGCGGCCTTGGAGTCGCGTAGCTGCCCAAGGGACTTCGCATTACCTTTAGGAAGAGACTCATCGTCGGTTTGGCGGTTTAGATATTTATTTTGTTTAAAAGACTCACTACTTTTCTCGATCCGCATACTCACTACTTTTCTTACATCAATCCGCACTTTGGTTATAGATTAGGGGTGGTGATCACATGATTAGGGACTGAGGTATCTTGTCCTCTTGCATACCTACCAATTCATTTTTTCGTAGTATTAATTGATGGTTCCAACACATCTATAGAAGGAATGAGATCTGCTGATACTTTTTACTTTCATATGTGCCACATCTTCCACTTTCTATTTAATCTTTTACTTTTTAGTTGCATTACCAAAGCATTAAACTATCAGTAATATTTTTTCTACATATTGTATTTTTAGGAACTTAGGGCGAGGAAGACAATTAAATTAAGTGGTGGAGCGACTGTGTATTTGGACTTCACTTCATGCTAGGTTGTAAGTATCGACTCTATATTAGCCTTTGATCAACATTGTTAGTTTGGTCACCCCACCCTCTTTTGTTATCACAATCATAGTTTTAAATCGAGTAATGTTGAATCTTTAGATTGTGAGTCATGTCAACTAGGGAAATACCAGCGAGTACATTACCCTAGTTGTTCAATAAAGGGTTAGTAACCCATTTGATTTGGTACATTTTGATGTATGGGTTCCTTATTTAGTTTTGTCCTAACTTGATTTTAGATATTACGTTAGTTTTGTGAATGATTTTTCTCACATGACATGGATTTATTTATTAAAACTCATTGAAGTATTTTTATTTTTAGTGTTATTGTGCTGAAATAAAAACCAATTTAATACTACTATCAAAACTTTAAGAATAGATAATACTAAAGAATATTTTGATAGTTTCTTAGTAAAATTTCTTGAGAAAATGAGATTTTATACAAGGCGTTACGTGTTTACACACCTCAACAAAATGGGGTGGTGAGTGCAAAATAAACACTTAGAGATTGCTTTCGAACATTGTTATTTCATCGTGAGGTTCAAAAATATTTCTTGGGAGATATTATTTTTATCATGTTACTTAATTAATTACTAGATTACTCTAATATGTTCTACAAAAATGCCTATATCTATTTTATACCCCTCGGTGAGCGTTTTCCTTTACCTCCTAAAATCTTTGGCTTTCTCTATTTATACACAATCCACAGTCCTCAAAGTGGCTGGATTCCAATCTGTTTGAGGAATCTTTGTTGTGTACTCTAGAAATCAAAGAAGTGACAGGTTTATTGCCCTTCTCTAGCTTGTTACATCGTTTTAGTCAATATTAGCTTCTCTGAAAATAAGCCCGAACATTTTGCTTTTAATCCTCAAATGCTCATGATAATTATAATTTTTATTATAGAGTCAACTATTAATGCCTCTTACGAGTCTGTGGTACAAGCCGATCCACCTTCTAAGTTTGTTGAACAGGTCCAAGTTTGTACTAGCGTACTACTCTTAACCTTGTCTGTCCACCTCCAACCAAGGGCCTAACTTACAAGTCGGTCAAAATATTGCCAAGAAGTACTACCACTACTAATGATCTCCCGTTGCTCTTGAAGAGCAGAGATCTTATTCTTCTAGATATTATATTGCACACTATGTTTCTTACTATTCACTATCTTTATCATATCATTCTTTCATATCTTTTACGGATGCTTACTTGGTTTCCAAGAATGTGTAATTTGTATCTATCCTAGGTTGGATGATGATAATTTAGGAGGAAATAGCGACTTTAAAGCGAGAATGAGACTTGGGATCTTGTTCCACTACCATCGAAAATAAAATTGTCGGATGCAAGTGGGTTTATCTGATCAAGGTGAATCCAAATGAATCTCTAGCTTGCCTCAAAGCTAGACTAGTTGCAAAGTATTATTCCAGGATATATGGGTGGATTACATTTACACCTTCTCTCTGGTAAAAATAGCGCTTTATCCACATTCTTATTTCACTTGCCTTTCATTGTCACTATGCTTGCATCAAGCTGGATGTTAAGAACACATTCTAAAATGATATTCTTAATGTGGAGGTTTACATGGAGCAAGCACCGGGGTTTGTTACTTAGGGGAGTATGGGAAAGTTTGGGATGAAGAAATCCCTCTATGGCTTGAAGTAATCTCCAAGAGCACAGTTCGGACATTTTGCATTAGTAGTTCAAGAGTTTATCTTCATCGAGCTCGGAAAGGCCACTCGAGTTTTCTAAAGATTTCATAGTCTTGAAGTGAATCCTTACAGTATATGTTAACAACATTGTGATCATTAGAGATGATGTCGAGGGTATCAAAGACTTAAAGAAATATCTATAACAGGATTGAGACGAAGGATCTTGGATCCTTGAAATATTAGTATAGAGGTGACTAGATGAGGAAGGAAATTCTTTTATCTCGAGAGAAAATATGTGTTTGACATGTGCATGAATGCAGATGTCAAAATGCAAGGATATTGACTCACCTATAAATGACAAGATCAAACTTCTAATAAATCAAGGGAGCCATTGCAAGATGCTTAGAAATCTGAGGAGATGGTAGGAAAGCTAAACTAATAGTTACTAGACGGATATTGTACTTACCCTCATTATGGTTAGTCGGTTTACATTAGCACCAAAATAAAGAGGATTCTTAGGTATCTTAAAAACTTGAAACAAGGGTTCTCTATTAGGATAGTGGACACCACGAGTTCTGGGGATTCTTGGATATAGATTGGTAGGATCTCAGAGCGGATAGGCGACCAACCATAGGATGTTGTATATTTATTGGAAAATCTAGTCTCCTAAGCGATGAAGCGAATTGTAGTTTCTCTTTCTATAGCGGTCGAAGATCGAGCTATGGGGTCGTACTTGTGAGCTGGATTAGAGATATATTCATAGAAATTGGTTTTCCTACAGTGTCATATGAGCTTGTATGGAGACAACAATGCCACCATCCACATAGCTAAGAACCCTATATTTTATGAGAAAATAAAATATATAGAGATCAATTGTCACTTTATTTTTGATAAGATGGAAAAGGGATCATTAGAAATAAGCGCACACCATTAAAACATCGACTGCGAGATATCCTTACAAAACCTCTTGGAAGAACACGAGTGAATTTTATTTGTGACAAGGTAGGCATGTATGATATATGCTTAGCTTGAGGGAAAGTGTTGAGTTATCTTGTGGTAATTGCAATGTGTTTAGTCCCACATGGCTTGTGGACTAATCCCTTTGTTTGTCCCATATTATAAAAGAAGTCCCAGAGAAGAGGGTTAATCTTCCTCTCTAATTATCACATTCTACAAGGCCAAGTTGCTGTGATTCTATCACCAAAGGGGTTGACGCTTGTATTGAATGATGATGATGACAAGGAGTGAGCTGTCATGATAATTGATCTAGGTTGTTTGAGCTCTTCATGGCCAAGGATAGCCATCGTAACATCTCAACAATGGAAATGTTCATAGGATTGGTTACAGAGACTGCTCTGCTTCTGTTTGGCTGGGCATCAATTGTGTCTCCAAATGTAGACGTGAAACGGTGAAAGTCCCCACTAGCACATACGACGTGCTTTCTATTTGTGGTCAAGGAGGCTAAAATTTGGCTGCTTGTGTTGAGAAACCCTAGAAAAATGAAACAAGAGGAGATCACCATCAATTAACTCAATGCACTCGACAAGCACCAATGTAGAATTTTGTAGGTCTCTCAGTGATTCTTTAAATAGGCATCACACAAGATGTTGCATCTCACATAACAAGAGCTAAACAAAGAAACTGCTGGCATTATACAAGGCAATGACAAAGTACGTGCATTCATATTTTCTCCAGACATAAAATGGAAAACAAATTAGGTTAATTCAAATTGGGTAGAAGTTGAAAAGGAAAAGAAGGTGAAGTGATTCCTCCCAAACTACCAGTTCTTCTATTAATATTGCAATAGTTATTTCTAGACTCCTTTGCAGGAAAGTCGTAATGAATTTACATGATCTGATCAATTATAAGATCCCCTCATCCTAATAGAAGATTTGCTAATTGTGTACTTATCATGTGATGTGAAAATAATGGTGATAAATGCAAAGAGACCATAAAACTGTCATTCTGCATATAACATTGGAAAATAAACATGAAATGTTAAATGGCCACCACAATGCAAAAGAATATGTCAGTATGAAAACATAAGTCAAATCTGGCATGAGGCCACCACAATGCAAAAGAATCAAAGAAGGAGAATCTCCTTGCATACACGAATTTCTTCCGAAATAGGCAAAAGTATACACTTGCTAATATATCCATAACTGCTAATATACTCGATTGCCTGGCATACAGGTAGGGGAAATAATTATGGCCCAAACACGAACAGTTTTCATAATATATTTGCTCGAGACTGGTAAAAGAATAATATAACTTTTATCAAAATTAGTCAACGAAAACAGAAAACCAGGATTTTGCTTGTTACTCAAAGCAGGTGCAGTAAATGAAAAATAGTAACTGGAAAAAGTGCATTTGGTTTGCTATTGAATTCTGTAACAACTCAGAAGCAATCATCTTGCTAAGCTTTAGCCGATGCCTACCTAAATGAAATAACTCTGTACTTCTTTCAGGTTGTTCTCTGAATAGCAGCGTGAAATAATAAACCGGAATCTACCAAGAGTTATTCTTTGAATCTACAAAAACGATTTTGAATCCACGAAAAAATATAATAAAGAGGAAATTTTATTTGAAAAATTATCTAATAATTTTGGGGTTACATGTCTCTTATTCAATAGAAATATAAATTAGACTTCTAATAAAATGGAATTATAAAGAAATAGAAATTATAATCCTAAAGGAAGCAAATCATCCTAACATGAATGAAAATTGAATTTGTTTCTTAATCTAAATAGACTCTAACTTTATTACTAATGATAAACTAAATATTAATTATTTTCAGTTTCTACTAATAATTGGTGATCTGATGAGATTTTAGAAATCGACAATCCGATTAGCTTCGTCTGCGTCGAGATAGGCGATTTACATATATAATATATTAGAATCCGCCTTCTAGGTTGGAAGATATGATCGTTTCTTTTAGGAAGTTAATAATATGTATGTATCCTCATTTAGCTTGTGATTGTCTCAATCCTCCATGAAATTGTCATTAAGCATCCTACATTACTAATTTAGCTCTTTTCGCATTGATCCAATGTGTTGATAATTGGGTTCAAAAGAGTATGGGCAATGAGCATTTTATTGTGTTTATTTGCATGGCCGCAACGACAATTATAAGTTTATATCCGTTGGTTATTACTCCAGTTGAATTCGGCATGTGCTTGGAGCTAACAAGGGAATTAAGATTTCATAATTGGTTATTTCACTTTTTTGATTTCCTCTAGCAGTAAGCATCGACTTCAGAACACACTAGCTTTACTTCTTGCCTACTTAATACTCAAAATGTAATGATAATCTTACTTATCCACATGTTGCAGATTACAGTGTTCCATTTTATGTGACTGCAGAGTTCGTCATGCCCCAAATGCATAGCATAATTTGAGATGCATAACAATGGCGACCGTGCAAAGCATTATCTAACTAGGTGCACTTTCATATTACAAGTAAAACTTTCCACGAAGAAAATTTATTGACATATAGAAGCCTCATAGCAAAACTACTTAGTAATAAGTTCACTCTAAGAGTCAAAAGACCCTTATTACATAAACCCAAATACTACTTTTAAAATAACTATAACTCGGCATCAACACACTCTACTAGATCCTTCTCATATCTCTAAAATTCCAAGCCATAGATAAAGTCGTCTAATTCTCATCGAAAAAGATTGAAAATATTGGGGTGAGATTACACTCGATGGTGAATAACTTATCATTAGCGGATCAGACAAGTTCAAGCGGTTATTATACCATCAATTAGCGGTTCCGACCATCCCGTTGTGGGATCTCTCATCATGACATCTGTACTCCCTTATTGTGGTAAAGGCCCATGCTCAATCCAGAATATATTCTCGAATGCGGCTCAACAAGAGCGAGTGTGATGTGCTCACTCTCACTAAACAAATAAAGGTAATCAGTAGCTGTGCATATATCATAAAATAATAAATATTTTACTAAATTATACCTATAATAAAGGTGATCATTTCTGCCTCGGAGGTGGATCTACTATAGAAGTACATGTGCTAAAGAACCTAAGATATACAAATTTAATTGTGGTTGGTCATCGTAGGGTTATGAAATAGCCTCCTACTCAAATCTCTAGACATGCTGCAAGTTTGAATATTTAACGAGGCAAAATAAAATATTATATATTCAGATGCAATTTATGTGGCCAAATGAAAAAACAAGATAAGTTTGTAATATATTAAACTTACATAGTATCAAAACATCACGAAAAGTTACATTCAAACTACATCCAACTATTTTTTAGCCATTATAACATTTAGAATGTCGGCTCTTCTTGGTCTTTGATATTGCAATTAACTCAGTTACAATAAAAAATGTAATGAAACAAAGAAAAATTTTATATTTTAGGATTATTTTACGTGTGCGGTTGGAGCGTCAATCTTGTATTCCATTGGCCTTGACTAAGGCGATGAATCTTTTCTGTGGATGAGAGTGCCTTGGAAGATAGCTCAGTCTTCTCTTGACACTTTTCTCAATTGAATGCATAGGTGCAATAATAGAAACATCTCTATCGTGTGTGTTGACCTCTCTATGATCGATCGGGGTTAAAATTGAGCAATCTTCTCTCCTTTTATAGGCTAAAAGAGAGTTAATAGTCTTTAATTATGGATTAAGTGGCCATTAAAATGGGAGATAGTGGAAGCGGTTATTCCATGAAAATAGCTCTCAAGCGGCTATTTGGCAAAGTTCACTAACTTGGCGAAGTTAGCTAAAGGCGTGGAGTCGTTGAAGACATGAGCAAGGCTGTTGAGGGCGTGGGAGAGTCTTCTTGAAAGTGGATGATTTGGTCCACTTGAGTTGCCATGGCGATTCATTGGTTGGCAAACCGTCTATGAGTTGAATTTGATAAAGAATTGACTCGTGATTTAACGTGATGATGCCTTTGACTTCGGCACAGGGTGTACTTTGAAGTCGACTTCGCTCTTGATTTGGTGGTCAGTCGAGATAGGCTGCTTCGGTGAGGTTCACCAGCTATTCTGATTGACCCGTTCTTGGCTTGGTTGAGATGGGTTGTGTGAGGTTCACATGCTTTGTTAAGCGACCTTCGCTCTGACTTGTTGTGGGCTCGGTTTTGGGCCCATCGAAGTGTTTAGCCCATGGGCGTTCACTTCTTGGATCCAAGCTAAACATTGGCCTAAGTAGAAATACATTTCAACCATCTACAAGACCCCCAAAGTTTTCAAGATCCGCATTTTGATTCATAGGTGGCATTGAAATACTTTTGATAATAGCTAGAGGTGTCTTGTTGAGCGTAGCTTAAGTTGTCTTATTTGGGTTAAAACTTATCTTCATTTTACCTACTTGGTTACTAGAGTTATCTTGCTTGTTGAGCGTAGCTTTCTTTGTTGTAGACTTCATTGAAGGCTAAGCGATGCTTGTATTAGTCCAACTCCATGTTGAATGAAGTTAGTCTTCTCATTGTTGGCGATGTTGAGAAATTGGCGAGTTCATATTTCTCGAGTTGTATTAGCAAAATTTGTCGATTAGCGGCGTTATTTGGTTAGAACTCAATTCACTTTGGTGTGTTGGCGAAGTTAAATCGATTAGCGGCGTTCATTTGGTGGCGATTTTTGTTGAGATTAGCCTGCGGATTTGCCTTTGTGATGCTGAGATCTCTTGATTGAAAATTCATGAGATCATTTGTAGATTTGATAGTTTTAGGCTAAGATTTAGCCTCTTTGTCGGTCAATCAAATCTCAAAAGATATGATTTTTCTTAGAAGTTTAGTGATAATCACATTTTAATGACATTTTAATAACCTCATTATCTATTTTATATCAATAAATATGTTACTAATAATATGTTTTATCTTATTTTGAGAATAATGGAGTATTAATGAATAAAAGCTCAAATGACTCAAATTCTGAATTTCTACCAATTTTGAAGCCCAAAGACAAACGAAGGAAGATACCAAGGGAATCCAAGAAGAATTAGTGCAAAATATCAAGAAAGACAAAATCCGTTGGGAACCAATCGGTTGACCAACGGTTGGCCAACCGGTTAGCTAACTTGGCTAACCGATCGACCAACCTATTGGTCTTGGCAATTCCAAATTAAGGAAAGATTTCTCTTCCTTTTGGCCAAGTTTGATCAATGGTTCACATCAACTCCGTTGGGGTATAAATAGGGGTAGTATCGAGGGTTTAGAGGTGTGAAATATTTTGTAAAACTCCTTTTGGAGAGAAAGGGTTGCTCTTGTTTTAGAGTACCTTTCATTGTAATAATTTTCCTCAATAAATAAATATTTTAAGCCCCTTCAATCCCATCTTCTTCTTCTTGTTCAAGGAGGAGGATGAGTTGATGATGATGAGTTGCAGGTTTCTCTTTATTTCTCTTTATTATTTCTTTTTCTTTCTTGTTATTTATTTGCTTTGTAGTTTAGATTTAATAGCTTTTGTAGTTTAGATTTATTTGCTTTGTAGTTTAGATTTAATAGCTTTTGTAGTTTAGATTTAATTGCTTTGTAGTTAGATTAGTTTAGAATTCTTCTTTTCTTTTTATTTTCTTTCTTTTTTGTTTGAATTTCCCAAGATGTTGAACTAAACTCTTGTGGGGATCTAGGTTGCATGAAACTAGTTTGATCTCTTTTGTATTTATGAATCATCTCTCTTATGCTTAAAAGATCATGTTTAGGTTAATCAACTAGAGAACTAATCGATAGAAGAAGAATTTGATAGTTTATGCTTTCCTTAAGTGGTTTGATAGGCTATGCTTATGAATTCTAGGATTATTATCTTGTTATTACTCTCTTCATGAGTTTGAATTTCAATTAGGTGATAATTTGATAAGTTATGCTTTCCTTAAGTGGTTTGATATCTTATGCTTAATAAATCTAATATGAGATGTGGTAAAAGAGAATTTTTAAGTAGATTATAATTTGAGTTAGCTAGTGGATTCAATTCTAGATTCCTTCATCTCTCTTATTGAAATCTCGTCTTTTTAATTGTGATTCCTTTCACACACAATCCAAATCCACTCTCTCATCACTTCATCATATTTTCATATTATCTTGAATAAAACCCTAATTGTCAGCATAATTTGAGAACCGAACTTGAATCAAACACTTCCTATTTCCTTCCTCGTGGGATCGACAATCTTAAATACTATAACTTGACAATGGTTGTGCACTTGCGACTATAAAAGGTAAACACTCGTTTTGCCCATCAAGTTTTAGGCCGTTCTTGGGGCGGTGTTAAGTAGGATTTTATTCAAGATAATATGAAAATATGATGAAGTGATGAGAGAGTGGATTTGGATTGTGTGTGAAAGGAATCACAATTAAAAGACGAGATTTCAATAAGAGAGATGAAGGAATCTAGAATTGAATCCACTAGCTAACTCAAATTATAATCTACTTAAAAATTTCTTTTACCACATCTCATATTAGATTTATTAAGCATAAGATATCAAACCACTTAAGGAAAGCATAACTTATCAAATTATCACCTAATTGAAATTCAAACTCATGAAGAGAGTAATAACAAGATAATAATCCTAGAATTCATAAGCATAGCCTATCAAACCACTTAAGGAAAGCATAAACTATCAAATTCTTCTTCTATCGATTAGTTCTCTAGTTGATTAACCTAAACATGATCTTTTAAGCATAAGAGAGATGATTCATAAATACAAAAGAGATCAAACTAGTTTCATGCAACCTAGATCCCCACAAGAGTTTAGTTCAACATCTTGGGAAATTCAAACAAATAGAAAAAGAAAGAAAATAAAAAGAAAAGAAGAATTCTAAACTAATCTAACTACAAAGCAATTAAATCTAAACTACAAAAGCTATTAAATCTAAACTACAAAGCAAATAAATCTAAACTACAAAAGCTATTAAATCTAAACTACAAAGCAAATAAATAACAAGAAAGAAAAAGAAATAATAAAGAGAAATAAAGAGAAACCTGCAACTCATCATCATCAACTCATCCTCCTTTTGGTCCTTGAACAAGAAGAAGAAGATGGGATTGAAGGGGCTTAAAATATTTATTTATTGAGGAAAATTATTACAATGAAAGGTACTCTAAAACAAGAGCAACCCTTTCTCTCCAAAAGGAGTTTTACAAAATATTTCACACCTCTAAACCCTCGATACTACCCCTATTTATACCCCAACGGAGTTGATGTGAACCATTGATCAAACTTGGCCAAAAAGGAAGAGAAATCTTTCCTTAATTTGGAATTGCCAAGACCAATAGGTTGGTCGATCGGTTAGCCAAGTTAGCTAACCGGTTGGCCAACCGTTGGTCAACCGATTGGTTCCCAACGGATTTTGTCTTTTCTTGATATTTTTGCACTAATTCTTCTTGGATTCCCTTGGTATCTTCCTTCGTTTGTCTTTGGGCTTCAAAATTGGTAGAAATTCAGAATTTGAGTCATTTGAGCTTTTATTCATTAATACTCCATTATTCTCAAAATAAGATAAAACATATTATTAGTAACATATTTATTGATATAAAATAGATAATGAGGTTATTAAAATGTCATTAAAATGTGATTATCACTAAACTTCTAAGAAAAATCATATCTTTTGAGATTTGATTGACCGACAAAGAGGCTAAATCTTAGCCTAAAACTATCAAATCTACAAATGATCTCATGAATTTTCAATCAAGAGATCTCAGCATCACAAAGGCAAATCCGCAGGCTAATCTCAACAAAATCGCCACCAAATGAACGCCGCTAATCGATTTAACTTCGCCAACACACCAAAGTGAATTGAGTTCTAACCAAATAACGCCGCTAATCGACAAATTTTGCTAATACAACTCGAGAAATATGAACTCGCCAATTTCTCAACATCGCCAACAATGAGAAGACTAACTTCATTCAACATGGAGTTGGACTAATACAAGCATCGCTTAGCCTTCAATGAAGTCTACAACAAAGAAAGCTACGCTCAACAAGCAAGATAACTCTAGTAACCAAGTAGGTAAAATGAAGATAAGTTTTAACCCAAATAAGACAACTTAAGCTACGCTCAACAAGACACCTCTAGCTATTATCAAAAGTATTTCAATGCCACCTATGAATCAAAATGCGGATCTTGAAAACTTTGGGGGTCTTGTAGATGGTTGAAATGTATTTCTACTTAGGCCAATGTTTAGCTTGGATCCAAGAAGTGAACGCCCATGGGCTAAACACTTCGATGGGCCCAAAACCGAGCCCACAACAAGTCAGAGCGAAGGTCGCTTAACAAAGCATGTGAACCTCACACAACCCATCTCAACCAAGCCAAGAACGGGTCAATCAGAATAGCTGGTGAACCTCACCGAAGCAGCCTATCTCGACTGACCACCAAATCAAGAGCGAAGTCGACTTCAAAGTACACCCTGTGCCGAAGTCAAAGGCATCATCACGTTAAATCACGAGTCAATTCTTTATCAAATTCAACTCATAGACGGTTTGCCAACCAATGAATCGCCATGGCAACTCAAGTGGACCAAATCATCCACTTTCAAGAAGACTCTCCCACGCCCTCAACAGCCTTGCTCATGTCTTCAACGACTCCACGCCTTTAGCTAACTTCGCCAAGTTAGTGAACTTTGCCAAATAGCCGCTTGAGAGCTATTTTCATGGAATAACCGCTTCCACTATCTCCCATTTTAATGGCCACTTAATCCATAATTAAAGACTATTAACTCTCTTTTAGCCTATAAAAGGAGAGAAGATTGCTCAATTTTAACCCCGATCGATCATAGAGAGGTCAACACACACGATAGAGATGTTTCTATTATTGCACCTATGCATTCAATTGAGAAAAGTGTCAAGAGAAGACTGAGCTATCTTCCAAGGCACTCTCATCCACAGAAAAGATTCATCGCCTTAGTCAAGGCCAATGGAATACAAGATTGACGCTCCAACCGCACACGTAAAATAATCCTAAAATATAAAATTTTTCTTTGTTTCATTACATTTTTTATTGTAACTGAGTTAATTGCAATATCAAAGACCAAGAAGAGCCGACATTCTAAATGTTATAATGGCTAAAAAATAGTTGGATGTAGTTTGAATGTAACTTTTCGTGATGTTTTGATACTATGTAAGTTTAATATATTACAAACTTATCTTGTTTTTTCATTTGGCCACATAAATTGCATCTGAATATATAATATTTTATTTTGCCTCGTTAAATATTCAAACTTGCAGCATGTCTAGAGATTTGAGTAGGAGGCTATTTCATAACCCTACGATGACCAACCACAATTAAATTTGTATATCTTAGGTTCTTTAGCACATGTACTTCTATAGTAGATCCACCTCCGAGGCAGAAATGATCACCTTTATTATAGGTATAATTTAGTAAAATATTTATTATTTTATGATATATGCACAGCTACTGATTACCTTTATTTGTTTAGTGAGAGTGAGCACATCACACTCGCTCTTGTTGAGCCGCATTCGAGAATATATTCTGGATTGAGCATGGGCCTTTACCACAATAAGGGAGTACAGATGTCATGATGAGAGATCCCACAACGGGATGGTCGGAACCGCTAATTGATGGTATAATAACCGCTTGAACTTGTCTGATCCGCTAATGATAAGTTATTCACCATCGAGTGTAATCTCACCCCAATATTTTCAATCTTTTTCGATGAGAATTAGACGACTTTATCTATGGCTTGGAATTTTAGAGATATGAGAAGGATCTAGTAGAGTGTGTTGATGCCGAGTTATAGTTATTTTAAAAGTAGTATTTGGGTTTATGTAATAAGGGTCTTTTGACTCTTAGAGTGAACTTATTACTAAGTAGTTTTGCTATGAGGCTTCTATATGTCAATAAATTTTCTTCGTGGAAAGTTTTACTTGTAATATGAAAGTGCACCTAGTTAGATAATGCTTTGCACGGTCGCCATTGTTATGCATCTCAAATTATGCTATGCATTTGGGGCATGACGAACTCTGCAGTCACATAAAATGGAACACTGTAATCTGCAACATGTGGATAAGTAAGATTATCATTACATTTTGAGTATTAAGTAGGCAAGAAGTAAAGCTAGTGTGTTCTGAAGTCGATGCTTACTGCTAGAGGAAATCAAAAAAGTGAAATAACCAATTATGAAATCTTAATTCCCTTGTTAGCTCCAAGCACATGCCGAATTCAACTGGAGTAATAACCAACGGATATAAACTTATAATTGTCGTTGCGGCCATGCAAATAAACACAATAAAATGCTCATTGCCCATACTCTTTTGAACCCAATTATCAACACATTGGATCAATGCGAAAAGAGCTAAATTAGTAATGTAGGATGCTTAATGACAATTTCATGGAGGATTGAGACAATCACAAGCTAAATGAGGATACATACATATTATTAACTTCCTAAAAGAAACGATCATATCTTCCAACCTAGAAGGCGGATTCTAATATATTATATATGTAAATCGCCTATCTCGACGCAGACGAAGCTAATCGGATTGTCGATTTCTAAAATCTCATCAGATCACCAATTATTAGTAGAAACTGAAAATAATTAATATTTAGTTTATCATTAGTAATAAAGTTAGAGTCTATTTAGATTAAGAAACAAATTCAATTTTCATTCATGTTAGGATGATTTGCTTCCTTTAGGATTATAATTTCTATTTCTTTATAATTCCATTTTATTAGAAGTCTAATTTATATTTCTATTGAATAAGAGACATGTAACCCCAAAATTATTAGATAATTTTTCAAATAAAATTTCCTCTTTATTATATTTTTTCGTGGATTCAAAATCGTTTTTGTAGATTCAAAGAATAACTCTTGGTAGATTCCGGTTTATTATTTCACGCTGCTATTCAGAGAACAACCTGAAAGAAGTACAGAGTTATTTCATTTAGGTAGGCATCGGCTAAAGCTTAGCAAGATGATTGCTTCTGAGTTGTTACAGAATTCAATAGCAAACCAAATGCACTTTTTCCAGTTACTATTTTTCATTTACTGCACCTGCTTTGAGTAACAAGCAAAATCCTGGTTTTCTGTTTTCGTTGACTAATTTTGATAAAAGTTATATTATTCTTTTACCAGTCTCGAGCAAATATATTATGAAAACTGTTCGTGTTTGGGCCATAATTATTTCCCCTACCTGTATGCCAGGCAATCGAGTATATTAGCAGTTATGGATATATTAGCAAGTGTATACTTTTGCCTATTTCGGAAGAAATTCGTGTATGCAAGGAGATTCTCCTTCTTTGATTCTTTTGCATTGTGGTGGCCTCATGCCAGATTTGACTTATGTTTTCATACTGACATATTCTTTTGCATTGTGGTGGCCATTTAACATTTCATGTTTATTTTCCAATGTTATATGCAGAATGACAGTTTTATGGTCTCTTTGCATTTATCACCATTATTTTCACATCACATGATAAGTACACAATTAGCAAATCTTCTATTAGGATGAGGGGATCTTATAATTGATCAGATCATGTAAATTCATTACGACTTTCCTGCAAAGGAGTCTAGAAATAACTATTGCAATATTAATAGAAGAACTGGTAGTTTGGGAGGAATCACTTCACCTTCTTTTCCTTTTCAACTTCTACCCAATTTGAATTAACCTAATTTGTTTTCCATTTTATGTCTGGAGAAAATATGAATGCACGTACTTTGTCATTGCCTTGTATAATGCCAGCAGTTTCTTTGTTTAGCTCTTGTTATGTGAGATGCAACATCTTGTGTGATGCCTATTTAAAGAATCACTGAGAGACCTACAAAATTCTACATTGGTGCTTGTCGAGTGCATTGAGTTAATTGATGGTGATCTCCTCTTGTTTCATTTTTCTAGGGTTTCTCAACACAAGCAGCCAAATTTTAGCCTCCTTGACCACAAATAGAAAGCACGTCGTATGTGCTAGTGGGGACTTTCACCGTTTCACGTCTACATTTGGAGACACAATTGATGCCCAGCCAAACAGAAGCAGAGCAGTCTCTGTAACCAATCCTATGAACATTTCCATTGTTGAGATGTTACGATGGCTATCCTTGGCCATGAAGAGCTCAAACAACCTAGATCAATTATCATGACAGCTCACTCCTTGTCATCATCATCATTCAATACAAGCGTCAACCCCTTTGGTGATAGAATCACAGCAACTTGGCCTTGTAGAATGTGATAATTAGAGAGGAAGATTAACCCTCTTCTCTGGGACTTCTTTTATAATATGGGACAAACAAAGGGATTAGTCCACAAGCCATGTGGGACTAAACACATTGCAATTACCACAAGATAACTCAACACTTTCCCTCAAGCTAAGCATATATCATACATGCCTACCTTGTCACAAATAAAATTCACTCGTGTTCTTCCAAGAGGTTTTGTAAGGATATCTCGCAGTCGATGTTTTAATGGTGTGCGCTTATTTCTAATGATCCCTTTTCCATCTTATCAAAAATAAAGTGACAATTGATCTCTATATATTTTATTTTCTCATAAAATATAGGGTTCTTAGCTATGTGGATGGTGGCATTGTTGTCTCCATACAAGCTCATATGACACTGTAGGAAAACCAATTTCTATGAATATATCTCTAATCCAGCTCACAAGTACGACCCCATAGCTCGATCTTCGACCGCTATAGAAAGAGAAACTACAATTCGCTTCATCGCTTAGGAGACTAGATTTTCCAATAAATATACAACATCCTATGGTTGGTCGCCTATCCGCTCTGAGATCCTACCAATCTATATCCAAGAATCCCCAGAACTCGTGGTGTCCACTATCCTAATAGAGAACCCTTGTTTCAAGTTTTTAAGATACCTAAGAATCCTCTTTATTTTGGTGCTAATGTAAACCGACTAACCATAATGAGGGTAAGTACAATATCCGTCTAGTAACTATTAGTTTAGCTTTCCTACCATCTCCTCAGATTTCTAAGCATCTTGCAATGGCTCCCTTGATTTATTAGAAGTTTGATCTTGTCATTTATAGGTGAGTCAATATCCTTGCATTTTGACATCTGCATTCATGCACATGTCAAACACATATTTTCTCTCGAGATAAAAGAATTTCCTTCCTCATCTAGTCACCTCTATACTAATATTTCAAGGATCCAAGATCCTTCGTCTCAATCCTGTTATAGATATTTCTTTAAGTCTTTGATACCCTCGACATCATCTCTAATGATCACAATGTTGTTAACATATACTGTAAGGATTCACTTCAAGACTATGAAATCTTTAGAAAACTCGAGTGGCCTTTCCGAGCTCGATGAAGATAAACTCTTGAACTACTAATGCAAAATGTCCGAACTGTGCTCTTGGAGATTACTTCAAGCCATAGAGGGATTTCTTCATCCCAAACTTTCCCATACTCCCCTAAGTAACAAACCCCGGTGCTTGCTCCATGTAAACCTCCACATTAAGAATATCATTTTAGAATGTGTTCTTAACATCCAGCTTGATGCAAGCATAGTGACAATGAAAGGCAAGTGAAATAAGAATGTGGATAAAGCGCTATTTTTACCAGAGAGAAGGTGTAAATGTAATCCACCCATATATCCTGGAATAATACTTTGCAACTAGTCTAGCTTTGAGGCAAGCTAGAGATTCATTTGGATTCACCTTGATCAGATAAACCCACTTGCATCCGACAATTTTATTTTCGATGGTAGTGGAACAAGATCCCAAGTCTCATTCTCGCTTTAAAGTCGCTATTTCCTCCTAAATTATCATCATCCAACCTAGGATAGATACAAATTACACATTCTTGGAAACCAAGTAAGCATCCGTAAAAGATATGAAAGAATGATATGATAAAGATAGTGAATAGTAAGAAACATAGTGTGCAATATAATATCTAGAAGAATAAGATCTCTGCTCTTCAAGAGCAACGGGAGATCATTAGTAGTGGTAGTACTTCTTGGCAATATTTTGACCGACTTGTAAGTTAGGCCCTTGGTTGGAGGTGGACAGACAAGGTTAAGAGTAGTACGCTAGTACAAACTTGGACCTGTTCAACAAACTTAGAAGGTGGATCGGCTTGTACCACAGACTCGTAAGAGGCATTAATAGTTGACTCTATAATAAAAATTATAATTATCATGAGCATTTGAGGATTAAAAGCAAAATGTTCGGGCTTATTTTCAGAGAAGCTAATATTGACTAAAACGATGTAACAAGCTAGAGAAGGGCAATAAACCTGTCACTTCTTTGATTTCTAGAGTACACAACAAAGATTCCTCAAACAGATTGGAATCCAGCCACTTTGAGGACTGTGGATTGTGTATAAATAGAGAAAGCCAAAGATTTTAGGAGGTAAAGGAAAACGCTCACCGAGGGGTATAAAATAGATATAGGCATTTTTGTAGAACATATTAGAGTAATCTAGTAATTAATTAAGTAACATGATAAAAATAATATCTCCCAAGAAATATTTTTGAACCTCACGATGAAATAACAATGTTCGAAAGCAATCTCTAAGTGTTTATTTTGCACTCACCACCCCATTTTGTTGAGGTGTGTAAACACGTAACGCCTTGTATAAAATCTCATTTTCTCAAGAAATTTTACTAAGAAACTATCAAAATATTCTTTAGTATTATCTATTCTTAAAGTTTTGATAGTAGTATTAAATTGGTTTTTATTTCAGCACAATAACACTAAAAATAAAAATACTTCAATGAGTTTTAATAAATAAATCCATGTCATGTGAGAAAAATCATTCACAAAACTAACGTAATATCTAAAATCAAGTTAGGACAAAACTAAATAAGGAACCCATACATCAAAATGTACCAAATCAAATGGGTTACTAACCCTTTATTGAACAACTAGGGTAATGTACTCGCTGGTATTTCCCTAGTTGACATGACTCACAATCTAAAGATTCAACATTACTCGATTTAAAACTATGATTGTGATAACAAAAGAGGGTGGGGTGACCAAACTAACAATGTTGATCAAAGGCTAATATAGAGTCGATACTTACAACCTAGCATGAAGTGAAGTCCAAATACACAGTCGCTCCACCACTTAATTTAATTGTCTTCCTCGCCCTAAGTTCCTAAAAATACAATATGTAGAAAAAATATTACTGATAGTTTAATGCTTTGGTAATGCAACTAAAAAGTAAAAGATTAAATAGAAAGTGGAAGATGTGGCACATATGAAAGTAAAAAGTATCAGCAGATCTCATTCCTTCTATAGATGTGTTGGAACCATCAATTAATACTACGAAAAAATGAATTGGTAGGTATGCAAGAGGACAAGATACCTCAGTCCCTAATCATGTGATCACCACCCCTAATCTATAACCAAAGTGCGGATTGATGTAAGAAAAGTAGTGAGTATGCGGATCGAGAAAAGTAGTGAGTCTTTTAAACAAAATAAATATCTAAACCGCCAAACCGACGATGAGTCTCTTCCTAAAGGTAATGCGAAGTCCCTTGGGCAGCTACGCGACTCCAAGGCCGCTTGCCTCAGAGCGAGGACAAATAAACTTCAGATAACTATTTCTTACAATAGTGACAAAGGAATAGAGGAACTATCTCCTATGACTCCTCTGAATTGAACTATCTACTTGTCCTCCATGTACCGCTAAATGTCCTCCATGCCCACTAGTACAACCTCCACCATGACCACCACCACCTTGACTCGGAACTTTCTCGCCTCAGATAGCAAGAGCAGTTGTGCAGCATCAATGACAATGCTTATTGATGCACCCTGAAATGATCTCAAGAAGTGATAAGTCTCTACTAAGAAGCCTATAGCAAAGCTCCCAATGACTTATGGTCATGCCGAGTGTAGGATTGTGTTAGAGTACCAAGAAAGGAGAGCATCGCCAACCGATCCCACATGTTCTACATCTTCTCGAGAATCCCTAGTAATAGAAAGATCTGCCTCAACCCTTTGTGAGGTGATTAAAACCAACTAATGTCGCCGAAGTCCGAGATTGCTCATCCATCTTGCTTTAGAACAACTTTTGAATCACATCTTATCCGGGACATGCCCACCTACTTAGAGTATAACTGCCCAAGAACTTCCACATCTGCTTCATCAGACATGTTGAGTGCATAGTCCAAGAGGTAGACACGGTAGGTGTGCAAGATTTGATGAAGTAAACTAGTGTTATTTTATAACTAAGAGGCGCATTAATCGTACGGAGGATCATCAAGAAGATGATGAGCATTCCTTCATCCTGAAATATAGACTTGAACGAAGTTACTTCCAGAGTAATTGGACACATTCAATTGGTCAACGATCTGCAAGAAACACCTCCGTGATGGGTGTTTGTCTCAACCTTGTCTTCCTCCTTCGCCATGGAATCATCCGCCATCAAGAAGATGAGAAGAATCCTCCAACAAACTCAACAAAACAAATCAACTCCCAACAATGAAGCAAGTCCAACAACTCAACAATCTTCAAATCCAAGTAACTACTCCATCTCCGACCAACCAACACGACGACTGTCAAACCATGCGGAAAACAAAATTTGGTTTTTTTTGGTTGACGGCTACAGATCTAGGGCTGAGCGGCTAGAGGGAAGGGACGCCACGTAGGGATTTGAAGGCCATGGGTGTCGGGATCTAGGGTTTCAGGGTGGACGCGAGCGGCGGCGGCGGCAGTGAATCTGGCTGGCGCGGCGGCAGCTTATGTTGGGGAGGTATCAAAGGCTGGAGGACTGTAGCAGTGCTGGGGATTGTGGAGGCAACGGAGGGGTTTGGGGGCCGACTGTAGGAGATGACTGTATCAGCGGTGTCGGGACTTGTGAACGCGGCGGATGATTAGGGCTGTGAGAGGAAGATGGATGGTGGGGTCTGGAGCTAGGGATAGGAATGAGTGACGGATTAGTAGCTCTAATACCATGAAGAACAGAGGATCCTCTGGACTTATTTTATAGTATGGGGAGAAACAAAAGGAATTAAACACATCGCAATTAATACAGTATAACTTCAACAGTCCTGAAGAGAAGTTTAGTCCTAGCGCCATCAAACCCAGCAGTCGTAGTAGCGGCACTGATCTCGGTAATGGCGTGATGCAATTGAAAAGACGGTCAACATGGGGATGGTGAGTGTGACCACTGGAAGAGGAGGCAAGATCAGAACATTTCAAAATTTTGGCTTTCCGTTTTAATTTGGAGGATGGAAGTTGCTGAGTTACTGTTAGTCTGGTCGAGTTGCTGCTCATGCTCTTCTAGTATTGCTAATAGATAGATTAGTATATGGTGAGTGATTGAACTGTTACAATGATGTGCATGTTGCAGCTCCAAACCTGACACATCGATCGATAACTGCAGGAGGCTTTGTACGAGCAAAATGTAGATTGTAGAGGATGCTTCAAAGCCTTATATGACCTCAGGTGGATTCTTTTACTAGTACAACTTCTTACTATAAGTTTGGGGTACGCAGTTTTGAGTGTGCCCTTACTTTTTGGTTGTTGCTTCAGTGTAGCATCTTTAATGCAGTGAAAGAAATTACAGTTTCTGGGGAGTTTTGCCTCTGTTTAGTGCCTAAAGTAACATGTGTTTCTCTGTTAAAGAGAGAGAGAGAGAGAGAGAGAGAGAGAGAGAGAGAGAGAGAATCTTGGGTAAATTTCCTTAAATTGAATATTGAGTGTGCACATATATTTATACAAGTAGAGGAGGGTGAGTGTGTTTTCACAACCAATGTGGGACTAAAACCCACTACTAACACTATTATAAACACTATTATCAACACCCTCAAACTCATGGTGGATCAAACAAAGTGAGTTTGGCATAAGAAACCGAACCGATGAACAAGGTGGCTTTCGTGGAAGAAATTTGCAAGCTCGCCTACGATGAGACATGAGGCAAGAGGAATTATTTTATCTTTGATAACTTGTTGACTCGATAAAATGAGCCGATCTCAATGTTTGGTCCTCTCATGAAATAATCGGATTATTAGCAACTGATGGCACTCTTATTATCACAAGATAGAGGAGTAGGAGTCAAAAAGTAAATACCAAATCAATCGAAGACGCATTTAAGATGAATAATCTTATACCTCAATTTTTCCTCGACATTTGAAGTCGGTTCGCTTCACCGCATTCCTCCGTAATGTTCCGCCCCAGGATTTTTATATGTTGCGCCTCAATTCGAGCTCTTCGATATATAGACAGGAAGAAAGTATGATGAATTTGATGAATGGTTATGGAGTGGTCCATTAGGGTCAATGGGTCTTTGATGCTTCAAATGAATCTCAGCTATAAGAGTGCCCAAGAATTTGTACTGGACTTACCTCACCTAATTTCGTTATGTGGATCTTGTCTCGTTCACAATCTTATTTATCATGTATCAAGCATTTTTTAATTGCTTTGAGAATGTTGATAATAGTGTTAGTAGTGGGTTTTAGTCCCACATTGGTTGTGAGAATACACCTCACCCTCCTCTACTTGTATAAATATATGTGCACACTCAACATTCAATTTAAGAGAAATTTACCCAAGATTCTCTCTCTCTCTCTCTGGTTCTCTATTCTCTCTTCTTAATTAATGATGCATTGGGAAATAAGTTGTTACAAGCCTCTTGTCATGTTTCAGTATTTTATTTGTACTGTCCTTTAGGGTAAATGCCTAGAACCTAATATCCACAGATATTAAGCCAGATTTGCTTTCTATCTTTAGTTCTTATTAGACTAGCTCTCACAGTTGTGCTTAGCACGGGACATTTGGGCTGCCGGGTCAAACAAACCGTTTTCGCCTTCGCCATATCGCCGCCGACATCAACAGCTTGCAGATCGGCAGGTAGTTCACGTGACGCAGTAAGCACGTTGATCATTCACAGCCATCTGATCAGTCATTTCTCTCGCCGATGGATGCTTCAGATTTCGCCAATGCTTCAACAGCCGCCATCGAAAACAAGGGTCGGCCCTTTGGACAAATGCAAGATTTTGGATAGAATTACGTTGCTTCCTCGGACGAATTCCACATAGGAAGACCGTTAGTTGGTATGAACGGCGTGGAGGTGTACAACTATTTCGCCTTCCTCAATATTCATGGCTGATCAACTGTCACTTTATTTCTTTGGCCTCAAGGTGCTTATGAGACAAAGCACAGATCGCACGACTCACTTGTCGTCATCCTACTCTTCCTGACCTTTCTTCCATCACCGCCTCGTGATCATCTTCTCCTTCCTTAAAGAGCTGACTAAGTTGATTTGCTTCAAATATTGCAAGAGATTGCCTGCCATCCTCGAAAGATGGCCGCCATTTCGCCTCAATCGCCAGATACCAGATTGTCAATGTTATATTTTTCGATTACTTATTCGCTATTGAAAGTTCGCCTGTTGATGCTTTCAGCGCTCCGATACCGCCGCCATTGTGTATCGGTTCTTTTCGGCTTGCGTTAATGATCTCTCGGATTTTGACTCCGTCGTTCATTATATGACTTGTAATGCCTCACTTTTATCACCGTCATTCTCATTTCAACCATTGTCCATTAGATGGCTCTATTACTGCCACGATCCACTCCATCCTACTCCCACTGTGCTGAATTTAACCCTTTATTGGCTTTTGCTCAGATTCTACAGTACGGGTACAGACGGTCAGATCGTAGGAGGTGCCGTCGCTTCAAATATCTTCATCTTTCGTGAACATGCCGCCATTGCTTCAGTCTTCATCTTCGTCAGCATATCGTCTGGTCATGTGTTCACAAAAGGAAAGAGTCTTACTACCGTGTTTCGTCTCGTCATTAGTTCTAGTATTGAGTCATGCACCGTTAAATTGGCCAAATTCAACGCTTACCATTTAAAATGAGTACATTCGAATCCACTTCCTTATTTTGATTTAGTACATTCTCGACTGGGCTAGCTCTTTACCTCTTCATGCTACTATATTATGTTAGTTTTATCGACGCTCGCTTTACATGGTGGTTTGAATCGCCGACGCAGCTTCATCGCCATGATTCAACAGTAATCTGTATTCAGTAAAGTTTCATCGTCAGAGTGCCTATCCTTCTACCATGCACTCTATCATGTCTACGACTTCTTTCAGCATGTCCCTACACTCATGAGCAAAAGTGCTAAACGAACATCGTCATATCCTTGACGCCGATCCACGCTCATCGCTCGTCGCTGGTCGAATGTCACCATCACATCATTATTATCACCCCATCTACCGCTAGTCGACGAACGCTTTTGGCCGTCGCATTCACCTAAACGGATAGTATTGTAGCCGCCAGCCTATTTAGAAGAGCCCGGAATATTATGATTCAACATCGCCGGCATTCGTTATAGCCAGCTGGCGATTATATTCTCAGCTGACATGCATTTTCCTCCACTTATCGATCATGCCCATCACCGCATCACCCGCTTCACCTCGCCTTTGAGACGCCGACATCTTCGCTGACTTCACCAGCCTTCTTCACCATTTGACCACTCCTGTAACATACCGTTGATCTTCTACCATTTCGGCGCCGCCGGTTTCCGGCAACGACATGTCATGTCGAGCAGCGTTTCGGCATTCTATTCACCTATTTTTCATAATTTTCTTACCGCCATCGTTGAATCAAAACTGGTGGCAGCCTTCAGTGGCTTAATAGCCATGTATCAGAACTTCAAGCCAAAGAAATTATCTCGTGATGTTGTTCGCCCTTCCGTGATCTCTTATTCGCTATGAGTTTATAAGTTCAACAGATGGCAGTCGAGCCAAAGCTCAAGCTTAGTGGCTCGAGGTTTCACTCAATAGCAAGGTATTGATTTAGACCTTGTTTCTCGTCAAATGCTTTTCATCTTTCGTGGCCGGGGCCGCCATCGCTGGCTCTTATTATGCTTCTTCATGGTATCGCGACAAGATATATGCAACGCTTTCCAGCCCACCGTGACGTTTCAGCTGCCGTATGGTCTCAAAGCCGCTGGTTTGAGTGTTGCGGATGTCGGCAAGGCGTTTTGAAAGTCATCAAGATGCTCGCTTGTTCAGACACCGCGGCAGTTTTATTATCATCTATGTAGATGATATCGAGTTGAACATGTGCCGGTATACGCAAAATCGCCTGTAACAACAGCTACATGAAGGATCTTGATCTCTTCGTCAATCTTTCGGTTAATACCAATATCGTACCACTCATATTCTCGAAAGTCGAAGCACCGACGGCAACACTACCGTATCGCCGCTTCATCGATGGTGAAAATAACGCACTCTATATCCTGTTATCTTGTTGGTCGCTGGTTCATTCTCGATTTACCTCCATGTCGCCGTATTGTCACCAATTTGTTAGTGCCCCACGCTCGCACACTTGGCGTCGTTACTACGATTTCAGATCTTGGCTAGCACCGGTTCGCTTACATCCAGCCACATCCGTTATTGCGGAACACAGATAATATTTTGGTGATCTTTATAAACGAAGATGTTGTGTTAAGCTTCTTTCCAACATCGAGGCACGTCCAACAACAGCTATCGCCAAAATGTGCTGAACTTTATGATCGCTGTTGTCGCTCGCCAGGTATCGCCATTGTGCGCCGCCGATATCGTTTCTGGAGGGTGGCCAGCAGTCCAGTGGCGCTTGCAGGATCTGCAGTAGTGGCGGGGCTTGAGCTTGTTGTTGTTGTAGTAGCAGAATGTTGGTTGAATCACAGCGAGGGCAGTTTGAGGATGCTTTTTGCTGCTGCTGTTTGGTAACGATGATGCAGGTCAAAACTTTGATCAATTAAGGTGGGGAAATATGACGGTTCATATGACTGAAGACATTGGGGACACTTACAACCGTAAGTTAGCAATTATATTGTTTAGGTAAATTACACTCAAACCCCATGAATTTTCAGCAACTTTTCACCGCACTAAACCCAATAACATTCTTGAGTTTTGTAGATAACCCTCATAAATTAGAAAAAATCATAAAAATTAAAAGTTACTGGGCTTTAGTGTTATTTACCTAAAATATGTTGGGGTTTCCAGTAGGTTTCCATTTTGAAAGTTGCTGGGTTTACTGCAAAACACTTAAAGATTATTAAACTGAAAATTGATGATTTGTGTTATGTGTACCAGACAATTTCTGATTTGGGTTGATCATTTTAAACTACTAGCGATTTGAGGACGCAGACGAGGAGGAGATTAGAGGTGAAGACTAGCTCTGTTTTCTTGATGCTTGAGTTCAGAGAGTGGGACAGCATGACGAAGAGAAAATGTTTTGTGTAATAGAATTGCTTTTAAACGTTGTTGGTGTTAGGAGATTGTTTATATAGAGAAGTATTAAGAGGCAAATGCGTGAGAATAGGACAATGAAGAGCAACATGCGCGCGTGACGGTTTTGCTGGCACTCCTATAGTTGCCAATCGCTCCCGTCCCTTTCAATTCCGACGCGCGTGTTTGCTCTTCATTGTCCTGTTCTCACACTATCGCCTTACCTCTTAAGCAATACTTCTCTATAAATAAACAATCTCCACAACACCAACAACGTTTAAAAAGAGTGAAATTCTATTACACAAAACATTTTTCTCTTCGTCATGCTGTCCCACTCTCTGAACTCAAGCATCAAGAAAACAGAGCTAGTCTTCACCTCTAATCTCCTCCTCGTCTGCGTCCTCTTCCCAAATCGCTAGTAGTTTAAAATCAAATGGGTATCAACCCAAATCAAGAATTGTCACAGGTACACACAACACAAATCATCAATTTTCAGTTTAATAATCTTTAGGTGTTTTGCAGTAAACCCCCAGCAACTTTCAAAATCACATTGGACCCCAACCTACTTTTGCACAAAACCCCCAACATATTTTAGGTAAATAACACTAAAGCCCCAGTAACTTTTAATTTTTATGATGGTTTTGGTTCTAATTTATGAGGGTTATCTACAAAACTCAGAATGTTATTGGGGGTTTAGTGCGAATTTGAAAGTTGCTGAAAATTCATGGGGTTTTAGTGTAATTTACCCTAAACAATATAATTGCTAACTTACGGTTGTAAGTGTCCCAATGTCTTCAGTCATATACAGACCGTAACTACAAATCCTTAATTACTTCCCCACCTTAATTGATCAAAGTTTTGACCTGCATTTTCTTGATCAGTTACCAAACAGCACAAGCAACCAGCAGCAGCAGCAAAAGCAGCATCCTCGGCTAAACTGCCCTCGCTGTGATTCAACCAACACAAAGTTCTGCTACTACAACAACTACAGCAAGCTCCAGCCCCGCCACTACTGCAGATCCTGCAAGCGCCACTGGACTGCTGGCGGCACCCTCAGAAACGTCCCAATCGGCGGCGCCACCCGCAAATGCAAACAGCAGAAAACTACCCACAATGACGATAACAGCGACGACAACAACGATCATAAAGTTTCAGCACATTTTAATGGCGATAGCTGTTGTGGACATTGCACGATACCGCCTCGGTGCCGAAAGAGCAACAACATCTTGTTTCTTACTCCGCCAGAAATAAGAGAATCACCAAGAAATATACAATATCCCGTGGTAGACTTCCTAGTAGTGGGATCACCAGCCCAATCAAGATCGAATATGCACAAAGCTCTAACTTGGATGTAGCAAGAAAGTAAGAGACCGAGTGCTAGTACTCAAGATACCAAGAATCCGTAGTAAGGGCAAAGATAGTGTACGTAACGGGGCACTAACAAATTGACCGACAATACCAAAGATGAGAGATATCCGGTCGAGATGCAATGATAGACCAACCGACCAACAAGATGTCGATATCGTAGGATTGGATAGAGGCTCACCATCAGAGAGCCAAGTTTGACATTCGCTGGAGTGGAGTATCGAGTTGCATCGCCGCTAGCTCACTGATCGAGAATATCCGAGTGGTACTTCGTTGACAAGATACACCCCGCGGCCTTGAGAGATTTTAGACAGAAAAAATCAAGAGATCCAAGATCCTTCATGTGGAACTGTTGTTGCAACCAGATTTTATGCATTGTATACCACCATCACGTCACCGTAATGATCATATCATCTACATAGATGAGTAATAAAACTCGCCACGCCGAGGTAGTACGAACAAACAGAGAAGCATCTTGATGACTTTCCATAAAACCCGCCTTGAGCACGACATCACGAAAACACTCAAACCAAGCGGGTGCTTGCTTGAGACCATAAACAAAGACACGAAGGAGACAAACATGTCCTGCAGGAATATTAGACACGGAGGCGGTTGCATATATACCGCCCCATAAAGAGCCATGAAGAAAAGCATTTTAACATCCATCCGATATAAGGCCAACGATGAGCGCAATGACGCAAGGAGAGTACGAAAAGTGGGCATTTGAGCAACAGAGCAAAGGTCTCCTCATAATCAATACCTTGTTGCCGAGTAAAACCTCGAGCCACTAAACGAGCTTTTGACGCTCAATGGTGCCATCCGATCTAAACTTGAACTTATAAACTCATTTACCGCCAATAAGAGAGATCACGAGGACAGGGAACAACATCCCGTATATGAGTTTGTCGAAGGCTTGAAGTTCCTCACCATAGCCCTGTCAGCCACTCAAATTTGAACCCTCTTGAAAGGACTTTGATTCAACAAGAGTATGAATGGCAGCAAGAAAATTATGAAAAATAGGTGAATAGGAAGTAAACATACCCGCATACATGACATGTGGGCGCTTGCCTCGATAAAGAGCAAGAGGAACCTCAAAGCGGGAAGATGTCAAAAGCGTGGAGATCAACAAGATGTTCGGAGTGGGAGTCTGGTCCATGGAATAGGATCAAATGGGTAAGAGAAGGCCTGGGTGAGGAAGAGTCAGTAAGAGAGGAGAGATGTCGTGAGATCTCAAAAGGAAACTGAGGTGAAGAAGCGGTGATGCAAATGATGGGGAAGCATGATCAGAGTGGAGGAAATTAAAGTCATGGCGTAATAATATGGAGAATCCCTTCGAACCTAACATGACGAGATATATGAACTCGACGAGTTGCGGATCATAACAACGATAACCTCATGTTCAACTAATTCCTAAATAGACACAAGAAACAGCGGAGACACTTTATCACGCTCGTGAGATGGCGTAAGAACAAAACATCGACAACCAAAAACGCGGACTAGATCATAACGAGGAGGATGAGTATAAACACGACTATAAAGAGTAGCACCGTAAAGAGAGCTAGATGGGGTGATATTAATGGCATGAGTCGCGGTGAGAATGACCTCACCGTAAAACGACGAGGAACAAGTAAGAAATGAGCATGGATCGAAAGCAAAGACAAGGATATGACGATGTTTACGCTTAGCAACACCATTTTGCTCATGAGTGTGGGACATGACTGTTGAAAGATAGTCCCATGAGAGGACATGATAGAGTGCATGGTAGAGGATAGGTACTCTTTGGCACAATCGTAACGTAAAACTTTAATAATGAGATTGCCATTGAGTGAAAATCATAGCGTGAAGGCTTGATAAGCAGAAGCACGCCGAGGCGATCTTAAGAAGGTAAACCCATGTAAAACGAGAGAAAACGCCGATAAAACTAACATAATATAAGTAGCCGATGAAGAAGGTAAAGGAGCTAGCCCCAAATATCGAATGTACTAAATCAAATAAGGAAGTGGATTCAGATGTACTCATTTTAAATGGTAAAGCGGTGAATTTAGCCAATTTGCAACCAAAGGCATGACTCAATACTAGAACTAGATGATACAGACCAAGTACCCCGTGATCGAATAAGACTCTCCACCTTTATTAGACACATGACCAAGTCGCCTATGCCACAAATCAAGGTGAAGCGAGGTAGAGGGTTTTGATGAACGAACAAGCAACAAGAGAACGTGGACGATGGACTCGAAGATGAAGATATTTCAGAAAATACACCTGTGTTCTCCCACGACCCACCCCAACCGCCTTGCCCGCCTCAGGATCCCGCACAATACAAGTATCAAGAAAATGAGACAAACAGCAAATTGTACATAAAGAGCTAATAGAAATTAAATTCAAGCATAATGAGGAGCCACATAGAGGAGACCAAGTGTTAAATGACCGATGGATCATTTTGTGGAGTAATAGAGCCATATCGAGTAATGGACAATGGTTGTCCACAAATTGTAGATGGGGAAGAGAAGATGAAGTGAAGACAGATGATAAAAGTGAGGCATTACAAGTCATATGAAATGAACACGAGTCAAAAATCCAGATCATTCATACCGTAGACCAAGGATTAGTCAAGAACCAAAGAAAATGCATATCGAGATTTGTGAGGCGATGCGGAGGTGATATCTGAAAAGCATCAAGTTGACGGCGAAGACTTTCAATAGCTTGAATAGTAGAGTCCAAGTAGTAGAAGGTATAGCATTGACCAGCAATCCCGTGTACGGAAGGTTGAGATCAGGGTCGCCAACCACCACCGCACTGAGGAACGTAATAACTCAGATGAAGCTTGAAGCATGTCTCAATGCGGTGTCCTTCCTTCTGCAATATTTGCAAGAGAGCTTAGATCGAGCCTCGTGGAGAAGGAGCATATGGAGAAGTATGATTCATAACAGGAGCAAGTGATAGGTATGCATGCACGCCTCGAGAGAAGAGATAGGAGTGTTCGCTGACAAATTGAGTCGTACCAGCCGGGTCTCATAAGCATTGAGAGCTCCCATAATCGAGGCCAAAGTCGGAAATTGAGGCCGATGAAGTAGTTGATCACCATAGTTGAATATTCGAAGGGACTGAAATAGTTGATACACCTCACGCCGCTCATACCAAGCTAACCATCTTCATATGTGGAATTACGCCCAGAAGCATGGAGCGTAATTCTATCCAAAATCTTGCATTTGTCCAAAATGGACCTGCAGAGAGAACTACCTTTGCGTTGTAGAGCAATACATTACAGAAGATATGCCTCCCGCACCAACACCTGAAACGCCGCTGAGGCGATTCCACATGGCCCGAGCAGAGGGAAGCGAACCAATCTAGACAGAGACCGAGCCAACACAATGAAAGTGAGATAATCCATGACACGAAATTCTCAGAATTGCCACCAACTCTCCTTGACATGGAGAGCACGAAGGTCCGAAGATCGACATCACTACGCCAGAGGCGAGTAACGATGAAGCAACAGATCGATGGACGCGGAACCGTCCCGTATTGGTGAGATGATCAAGCAAACCAGCCACGCAAGGCATTAGTGACAATAGTGGACTACCACTTTGATCATTGAGGGCAAAGGTGGTTTGGGAATCTTCTCTCAAGGAGCCACAATGCAGAATGTTGAGATGTTGAGACGTCAGATGTCGAGACGGCGATGCCGCTTAACCGAGACCGAGAGACGGTTTGTTTTGCACAAATGGTGGTTCTCAGAAGACTCCTGCACAAAGGGCACAACAAGAGCTAGATCACAATAAGAATTTCCGCCTCACTAAGGAAACAAGAATCAAACTAATATCTCAACAAAGTGGGATATTAGCTCTTCCTCTCATCGCTTCTAGGATGACCACGAGAGAACCTAAAAGGTTATTACAAATCGCCAGGCGTAGATATTGCAAAAAGAACGGTAAGCAAAAAAATTTATTGTAAGGAAAATAACTCTAGCTCGATACCATGTTAAAGTAGAGAGAGAGAGAGAGAGAGAGAGAGAATCTTGGGTAAATTTCTCTTAAATTGAATGTTGAGTGTGCACATATATTTATACAAGTAGAGGAGGGTGAGGTGTATTCTCACAACCAATGGGACTAAAACCCACTACTAACACTATTATCAACATTCTCAAAGCAATTAAGAAATGCTTGATACATGATAAATAAGATTGTAGACAACAGACAAGATCCACATAAACGAGAAATTAGGGTAAGTCCTAGTACAAATTTACTGGGCACTCTTATAACTGCTGAGATTCATTTGAAGCATCAAAACTTCATCATCCCATCCCAACAATTCCAAGAATCGCCAGATTGAACCAATGACTCCTGACCTAATCGACCACTCCCATAACCATTCATCAAATTCATCATACTTTCTTCACTGTTAAAACTATATATCGAAGAGCTCAATTCGAGGAACCGCAACCCGTATAAAAATCCTCAGAGCGACATTAACGGAGGAATCGAGGTGAAATGAACCGCCTTCAAAATGTCGGAAAATTGAGGTATAAGAGATTATTCATCTTCGCCGTTTCTTGATTTCGGTATTTTTTGACTCCTACTCCTCTATACTGCGGATAATAAGAGTGCCATCCGATTGCTAATAATCCGATTTCATGAGAGGACCAAACACATTGAGATCGACGCCATTTTATCCCACAACAAGTTATCAAAGATAAAATAATTTACCTTTCATGTCTCATCCACACGAAGCTTGCAAATTTCTTCACGAAAGCCCCGCTTGTTCATCGGTTCCAGCTTTCTTGTAATAAACTCACTTTGTTTGATCCACCATGAGTTTGAGGGGGTGTTGATAATAGTGTTTATAATAGTGTTAGTAGTGGGTTTTAGTCCCACATTGGTTGTGAAAACACACCTCACCCTCCTCTACTTGTATAAATATATGTGCACACTCAATATTCAATTTAAGGGAAATTTACCCAAGATCTCTCTCTCTCTCTCTCTCTCTCTCTCTTACTTTAACAGAGAAACACATGTTACTTTAGGCACTAAACAGAGGCAAAACTCCCCAGAAACTGTAATTTCTTTCACTGCATTAAAGATGCTACACTTACATGAAGCAACAACCAAAAGTAAGGGCACAACTGCGTACCCCAAACTTATAGTAAGAAGTTGTACTAGTAAAAAATCCACCTGAGGTCATATAAGGCTTTGAAGCATCCTCTACAATCTACATTTTGCTCGTACAAAGCCTCCTGCAGTTATCGATCGATGTGTCAGGTTTCGAGCTGGGATTATTTCCCCTAATTTGAATAGCAACATGCACATCATTGTAACAGTTCCAATCACTCACCATATACTAATCTATCTATTAGCAATACTAGAAGAGCATGAGCAGCAACTCGACCAGACTAACAGTAACTCAGCAACTTCCATCCTCCAAATTAAAACGGAAAGCCAAAATTTTGAAATGTTCTGATCTTGCCTCCTCTTCCAGTGGTCACACTCACCATCCCCCATGTTGACCGTCTTTTCAATTGCATCACGCCATTACCGAGATCAGTGCCGCTACTACGACTGCTAGGTTTGATGGCGCTAGGACTAAGAAACTTCTCTTCAGGACTGTTGAGAGTTATACTGTATTAATTGCGATGTGTTTAGTCCCACATCGTTTGTGGATTATTCCCTTTTGTTTCTCCCATACTATAAAATAAGTCCAAGAGGGATCCTCTGTTCTTCATGGTATTAGAGCTACTAATCCCGTCACTCATTCCTATCCCTAGCTCCAGACCCCACCATCCATCTTCCTCTCACAGCCCTAATCATCCGCCGCGTTCACAAGTCCCGACACCGCTGATACAGTCATCTCCCCTACAGTCGACGCCCCCAAACCCTCCGTTGCCTCCACAATCCCCAACGCCACTGCTACAGTCCTCCACAAGAGTGATCCCGCTGCCCCGATACCTCCCCAACATCGCTGCCGCCACGCCGCCAACCAGATTCACTGCCACGCCGCCACGCCGCTCGCGTCCACCCTGAAACCCTAGATCCCGACACCCATGGCCTTCCAAATCCCTACCGTAGCCGCCCCTTCCCTCTAGCTCAGCCCTAGATCTGTAGCCGTCAACCAAAACCAAATTTTGTTTTTCCGCATGGTTTGACAGTCGTCGTGTTGGTTGGTCGGAGATGGAGTAGTTACTTGGATTTGAAGATTGTTGAGTTGTTGGACTTGCTTCATTGTTGGGAGTTGATTTGTTTTGTTGAGTTTGTTGGAGGATTCTTCTCATCTTCTTGATGGCGACTGATGATTCCATGGCTAAGGAGGAAGACAAGGTTGAGACAAACACCCATACGGAGGTGTTTCTTGCAAGATCGTTGACCAAAAGCTGAATGTGTCCAATTATTTGCTCCGAAGTAACTCGCTCAAGTCTATATTTCAGATGAAGGAATGCTCATCATCTTACTGATGATCCTCCCGTACCGATTCCGCCTCTTAGTTATAAAATAACACTAGTTTACTTCATCAAATCTTGCACACCTACCGGGTCTACCTCTTGACTATGCACTCACCGTAATACGCTGAAACAGATGTGGAAGTTCTTGGAGCAGCTTATACTCTAGTCGTGGGCATGCCAATCGAGCATAAGATGTGATTCAAAAGTTGTTCTAAAGCAAGATGGATGAGCAATCTCACTTTCGAAAGCAAAGATTGCTGGTTTTAATCACCTCACAAAGGAGTTGAGACAGATCTTTCTATTACTAGGGATTCTCGTAAGATGTAGAACATGTGGGATCGCTTGACGGTTTCCTTTCTTGGTACTCTAACACAATCCTACACTCCAAAGATGACCATAAGTCATTGGGAGCTTTGCTATAGGCTTCTTAGTAGAGACTTATCACTTCTTGAGATCAAGATTTCGTGCATCAATAAGCATTGTCGCTGAAATGCACAACCTGCTCTTGCTATACAGAGCAGAAAGTTCACAGGTCAAGGTGGTGGTGGTCATGGTGGAGGTTGTACTAGTGGGCATGGAGGACATTTCGCAGTACATGGAGGACAAGTAGATAGTTCCAATTCCCGAGGAGTCATAGGAGATAGTTCCTCTATTCATCGTCACTATTGTAAGGAAATAGTTATATGAAGTTTATTTGTCCTCAGCTACGTAAGCGACTTTGAGGCGCGTGACTGCCCAAGGGACTCGCAGATTACCTTTTAGGAAGAGACTCATCGGCTTTGAGCAGCCATATATTTCAAATTGCTTAAAAGACTCACTACTTTTCTCACCACGCGATACTCACTACTTTTCTTACATCAATCCCGACTTTGGTTATAGATTCCGGGTGATGATCACATGATTAGGGACCGAGGTATACCGTCCTCTTGCATACCTACCAATTCATTTTTTCTGTAGTAATTGATGGTTCCAACACATCTATAGAAGGAATGAGATCTGCTGATACTAGTACTTTTTTACTTTCATATGTGCCACATCTTCCTCGCTTTCTATTTAATCTTTTACTTTTTAGTTGCATTACCAAAGCATTAAACTATACAGTAATATTTTTTTTCTACATATTGTATTTTTTAGGAACTTAGGACGAGGAAGACAATTAGCACAAGTCGTGAGCGGAACGACCTGTATGAGCTGGACTTCACTTCATGCTAGGTTGTAAGTATCAGCTCTATATTAGCCTTTGATCAACATTGTTAGTTTGGTCACCCCCCACCCTCTTTTTGTTATCACAATCATAGTTTTAAATCTGAGTAATGTTGAATCTTTAGATTGTGAGTCATGTCAACTAGGGAAATACCAACGAGTACATTACCCTAGTTGTGTCAATAAAAGGGTTAGTAACCCATTTGATTTGGTACATTTTGATGTATGGGTTCCTTATTTAGTTTTGTCCTAACTTGATTTTAGATATTACGTTAGTTTTGTGAATGATTTTTCTCACATGACATGGATTTATTTATTAAAACTCATTCAAGTATTTTTATTTTTAGTGTTATTGTAATCAAATAAAAACCAATTTAATACTACTATCAAAACTTTAAGAATAGATAATACTAAAGAATATTTTGATAGTTTCTTCGTAAAATTTCTTACAAAATGAGATTTTATACAAGACGCTCGTTTACACACCTCAACAAAATGGGTGGTGAGTGCAAAATAAACACTTACTAGAGATTGCTCGAACATTGTTATTTCATCGTGAGGTTCAAAAATATTTCTTGGGAGATATTATTTTTATCGCATGTTACTTAATTAATTACTAGATTACTCTAATATGTTCTACAAAAAAATGCCTATATCTATTTTATACCCCTACAAAGGAGCGTTTTCCTTTACCTCCTAAAATCTTTGGCTTTCTATTTATACACAATCACAGTCCTCAAAGGGCTTAAACCGATTCCAAATGTTTGAGGAATCTTTGTTGTGTACTCTAGAAATCAAAGAAGTGACAGGTTTATTGCCCTTCTCTAGCTTGTTACATCGTTTTAGTCAATATTATTTCTGAAAATAAACCCGAACATTTTGCTTTTAATCCTCAAATGCTCATGATAATTATAATTTTTATTATTCGAGTCAACTATTAATGCCTCTTACGAGTCTGTGGCAAGCCGATCCACCTTCTAAGTTTGTTGAACCAATCAAGTTTGTACACAACGCATTACTCTTAACCTTGTCCCGTCCACCTCCAACCAAGGGCCTAACTTACAAGTCACCAAAATATTGCCAAACAACCAAGTACTACCACTACTAATGATCTCCCCGTTGCTCTTCGAAGAGCAAGAGATCTTGTTCTTCTAGATATTATATTGCACACTATGTTTCTTACTATTCACTATCTTTATCATATCATTCTTTCATATCTTTTCTCGATGCTTACTTGGTTTCCAAGAATGTGTCGGTGTATCTATCCTAGGTTGATGATGATAATTTAGGAGGAAATGTTTTAATGAGACTTGGGATCTTGTTCCACTACCATCGAAAATAAAATTGTCGATGCAAGTGGGGTTTATAAACAAGGTGAATCCAAATGAATCTCTAGCTTGCCTCAAAGCTAGACTAGTTGCAAAGTATTATTCAGATATATGGACTGGATTACATTTACACCTTCTCTCCCAGTAAAAATAACGCCGTCCACATTCTTATTTCACTTGCCGCCACGTCACTAGCCACGATCAACCGGATGTTAAGAACACATTCTAAAATGATATTCTTAATGTGGAGGTTTACATGGAGCAAGCACCAGGGTTTGTTACTTAGGGGGAGTATGGGAAAGTTTGCAGGATGAAGAAATCCCTCTATGGCTTGAAGTAATCTCCAAGAGCCTGGTTCAGACATTTTGCAGTAGTAGTTCAAGAGTTTTATCTTCATCGAGCTCAAAGGCCACTTTCTAAAGATTTCATAGCAAGTGAATCCTTCTCGGGTCAGATATGTTAACAACATTGTGATCATTAGAGATGATGTACAGGGTATCAAAGACTTAAAGAAATATCTATAACAACAGTTTCAGACGAAGGATCTTGGATCCTTGAAGTATATTCTGAGTATAGAGGTGACTAGATCGAGGAAGGAAATTCTTTTATCTCAGAGAAAATATGTGTTTGACATGTGCATGAATGCCCGATGTCAAAATGCAAGGATATTGACTCACCTATAAATGACAAGATCAAACTTCTAATAAATCAAGGGGAGCCATTGCAAGATGCTTAGAAATACAGGAGATTGGTAGGAAAGCTAAACTAATAGTTACTAGACCAGATATTGTACTTACCCTCATTATGGTTAGTCACTGCTAGCACCAAGTCAGAAGAGGATTCTTAGGTATCTTAAAAACTTGAAGCAAGGGAGTTCTCTATTCAGATAGTGGACACACGAGAGTTGTGTGATTCTTGGATATAGATTGCGTGATCTCCCATGATACAGACACCAACCATAGGATATTGTATATTTATTGGAGGAAATCTAGTCTCCTAAACAAGAAGAAGCGTAATTGTAGTTTCTCTTCTATAGCGAGTCCTAAGATCGAGCTATGGGGAATCGATTTGTGAGCTAAACCGATTAGAGATATATTCATAGAAATTGGTTTTCCTTCGAAAGTGTCATATGAGCTTGTATGGAGACAACAATGCCACCATCCACATAGCTAAGAACCCTATATTTTATGAGAAAATAAAATATATAGAGATCAATTGTCACTTTATTTTTGATAAGATGGAAAAGGGGATCATTAGAAATAAGCACACCATTAAAACATCACCTTGGATATCCTTACAAAACCTCTTGGAAGAACACGAATTTTATTTGTGACAAGGTAGGCATGTATGATATATATGCTTAGCTTGAGGGAAAGTGTTGAGAGTTATACTGTGGTAATTGCAATGTGTTTAGTCCCACATCGCTTGTGGACTAATCCCTTTTGTTTGTCCCATATTATAAAAGAAGTCCCAGAGAAGAGGGTTAATCTTCCTCTCTAATTATCACATTCTACAAGGCCAAGTTGCTGTGATTCTATCACCAAAGGGGTTGACGCTTGTATTGAATGATGATGATGACAAGGGTGAGCTGTCATGATAATTGATCTAGGTTGTTTGAGCTCTTCATGGCCAAGGATAGCCATCGTAACATCTCAACAATGGAAATGTTCATAGGATTGGTTACAGAGACTGCTCTGCTTCTGTTTGGCTGGGCATCAATTGTGTCTCCAAATGTAGACGTGAAACGGTGAAAGTCCCCACTAGCACATACGACGTGCTTTCTATTTGTGGTCAAGGAGGCTAAAATTTGGCTGCTTGTGTTGAGAAACCCTAGAAAAATGAAACAAGAGGAGATCACCATCAATTAACTCAATGCACTCGACAAGCACCAATGTAGAATTTTGTAGGTCTCTCAGTGATTCTTTAAATAGGCATCACACAAGATGTTGCATCTCACATAACAAGAGCTAAACAAAGAAACTGCTGGCATTATACAAGGCAATGACAAGAGTACGTGCATTCATATTTTCTCCAGACATAAAATGGAAAACAAATTAGGTTAATTCAAGTGGGTAGAAGTTGAAAAGGAAAAGAAGGTGAAGTGATTCCTCCCAAACTACCAGTTCTTCTATTAATATTGCAATAGTTATTTCTAGACTCCTTTGCAGGAAAGTCGTAATGAATTTACATGATCTGATCAATTATAAGATGAATCCTCATCCTAATAGAAGATTTGCTAATTGTGTACTTATCATCGCTGTGTGAAAATAATGGTGATAAATGCAAAGAGACCATAAAACTGTCATTCTGCATATAACATTGGAAAATAAACATGAAATGTTAAATGGCCACCACAATGCAAAAGAATATGTCAGTATGAAAACATAAGTCAAATCTGGCATGAGGCCACCACAATGCAAAAGAATCAAAAGAGAAGAAATCTCTTGCATACACGAATTTCTTCCCTAGGCAAAAGTATGTATATATTGCTAATATATCGAACTGGCATACCCAGGTAAGGAAATAATTATGGCCCAAACACGAACAGTTTTCATAATATATTTGCTCGAGACTGGTAAAAGGAATAATATAACTTTTATCAAAATTAGTCAACGAAAACAGAAAACCAGGATTTTGCTTGTTACTCAAAGCAGGTGCAGTAAATGAAAAATAGTAACTGGAAAAGTGCATTTGGTTTGCTATTGAATTCTGTAACAACTCAGAAGCAATCATCTTGCTAAGCTTTAGCTTGATGCCTTGCCTAAATGAAATAACTCGTACTTCTTTCAGGTTGTTCTCTCAATAACGCAAGTAATAAACCTCGAATCTACCAAGAGTTATTCTTTGAATCTACAAAGAACGCATTTTCAATCCAAAAAAAATATAATAGAAATTTTATTTGAAAAATTATCTAATAATTTTTGGGTTACATGTCTCTTATTCAATAGAAATATAAATTAGACTTCTAATAAGACCGAATTATAAAGAAATAGAAATTATCATATCCTACCCTAAAAAGACTCCTATAATAAAGGAAGCAAATCATCCTAACATGAATGAAAATTGAATTTGTTTCTTAATCTAAATAGACTCTAACTTTATTACTAATGATAAACTAAATATTAATTATTTTCGATTTCTACTAATAATTGGTGATACTGATGAGATTTTAGAAATCTGACAATCCGATTGGCTTGCTCGTCGAGATAGGCGATTTACATATATAATATATTAGAACTTTCTAGGTTGGAAGATATGATCGCTTTTCGAAGTTAATAATATGTATGTATCCTCATTTAGCTTGTGATTGTCTCAATCCTCCATGAAATTGTCTCTAAGCATCCTACATTACTAATTTAGCTCTTTTCGCATTGATCCAATGTGTTGATAATTGGGTTCAAAAAGAGTATGGGCAATGAGCATTTTATTGTGTTTATTTGCATGGCCGCAACGACAATTATAAGTTTATATCCGTTGGTTATTACTCCAGTTGAATTCGGCATGTGCTTGGAGCTAACAAGGAATTAAGATTTCATAATTGGTTATTTACTTCACTTTTTGATTTCCTCTAGCAGTAAGCATCGACTTCAGAACACACTAGCTTTACTTCTTGCCTACTTAATACTCAAAATGTAATGATAATCTTACTTATCCACATGTTGCAGATTACAGTGTTCCATTTTATGTGACTGCAGAGTTCGTCATGCCCCCAAATGCATAGCATAATTTGAGATGCATAACAATGGCGACACGTGCAAAGCACGTATCTAGCTTGAGGTGCACTTTCATATTACAAGTAAAACTTTCCAATCAAGAAAATTTATTGACATATAGAAGCCTCATAGCAAAACTACTTAGTAATAAGTTCACTCTAACGAGTCAAAAGACCCTTATTACATAAACCCAAATACTACTTTTAAAATAACTATAACTCTCAGCATCAACACACTCTACTAGATCCTTCTCATATCTCTAAAATTCCAAGCCATAGATAAAGTCGCCTAATTCTCATCCGAAAAGATTGAAAATATTGGGGTGAGATTACACTCAAGGAGCGATAACTTATCATTAGCGGATCGCACAAGTTTACAAAGCGCTTATTATACCATCAATTAGCGGTTCCAACCATCCTTGTGGGATCTCTCATCATGACCGGATCTCGTATTCTCCGCTTATGTGGTAAAGGCCCATGCTCAATCCCGAGAATATATTCTCGGAGTACTGGCGGCTCAACAAGGAACGAGTGTGATGGCTGCTCACTCTCACCTAAACAAATAAAGGAAGTAATCAGTACTGCATATATCATAAAATAATAAATATTTTACTAAATTATACCTATAATAAAAGGTGATGTCAGCTCTGCCCCAGAGGGTGGATCTACTATAGAGCGTACATGTGCTAAAGAACCTAAGATATACAAATTTAATTGTGGTTGGTCATCGCCGGGGTTATGAAATAGCCTCCTACTCAAATCTCTAGACATCTGCAAGTTTGAATATTTAACAGGCAAAATAAAATATTATATATTCAGATGCAATTTATGTTGGCCAAATGAAAAAACAAGATAAGTTTGTAATATATTAAACTTACATAGTATCAAAACATCACTTAAAAGTTACATTCAAACGCTACTACATCCAACTATTTTTAGCCCATTATAACATTTAGAATGTCACTCTTCGGTCTTTGATATTGCAATTAACTCAGATTACAATAAAAAAATGTAATGAAACAAAGAAAAATTTTATATTTTCTGGGATTATTTTCTGTGTGCCGGTGGAACGTCAATCTTGTATTCCATTGACGCACTGACTAAGACGATGAATCTTTTACTGTGGATGAGAGCTTAGTGCCTTGGAAGATAGCTCAGTCTTCTCTTGACACTTTTCTCAATTGAATCGCAAGTGCAATAATAGAAACATCTCTATGCGGTGTGTTGACCTCTCTATGATCTGATCGGGGTTAAAATTGAGCAATCTTCTCCTTTTATAGGCTAAAGAGAGAGTTAATAGTCTTTAATTATGGATTAAGTGGCCATTAAAATGGGAGATAGTGGGGGCGGTTATTCCATGAAAATAGCTCTCAAACGCTATTTGGCAAAGTTCACTAACTTGGCTAAGTTAAAGACGTGCAGGGTCGCCAAGACATGAGCAAGGCTCACGAGGACGGGAGAGTCTTCTTCGAAAGTGGATGATTTGGTCCACTTGAGTTGCCATGAGCGGTTCATTGGTTGGCAACTCGCCTATGAGTTCAATTTGATAAAGAATTGACCGCGGATTTGGCCGACCGATGATGCCTTTCACTCGCCGGGTGTACTTTTGGGAGTCGACTCGCCTTGATTTGGTCGAGTCGAAGTCGAGATGGGCTGCCGGTGAGGTTCACTTCAGCCTATTCTACAGCTTGACCCGCTCTTGGCTTGGTTGAGATGGGTTGTACGGCGAGGTTCACATGCTTTGTTGTTTATTCACATACCTTTGTTGTGGCTCTTAGGCCCATTCAAGTGTTTAGCCCATATGCTCACTTTGGATCCAAGCTAAACATTGGCCTAAGTAGAAATACATTTCAACCATCTACAAGACCCCAAAGTTTTCAAGATCCCCGTGATTTTGATTCATAGTCGCATTGAAATACTTTTGATAATAGCTAGAGGTGTACCGCTGAACGTAGCTTAAGTTGTCTTATTTGGGTTAAAACTTATCTTCATTTTACCTACTTGGTTACTAGAGGTGTATCTTGAACGTAGCTTTCTTTGTTGTAGACTCGATTGAAGGCTAAACGATGCTTGTATTCATCCAACTCCATGTCTGAATGAAGTTCGCTTTCTCTTGTTGAGGCGATGTTGAGAAATTGGCGGAGTTCATATTTCTCGAAGTTGTATTAGCAAAATTTGTCGACAGCGACGCTCACGGGTTAGCAAGACTCAATTCACTTTGAGTCAGGCATGGTTCGCCGATACGACGTCACGGGTCATGCATTTTTGTTGAGATTCGCCTCGATTTGCACTGGTGATCGCGACCGAGATCTCTTGATTGAAAATTCATGAGATCCATTCAGATTTGATCGAAGTTTTAGGCTAAGATTTAGCCTCTTTGTCCGTCCAATCAAATCTCAAAAGATATGATTTTTCTTAGAAGTTTAGTGATAATCACATTTTAATGACATTTTAATAACCTCATTATCTATTTTATATCAATAAATATGTTACTAATAATATGTTTTATCTTATTTTGCATAATGGAGTATTAATGAATAAAAGCTCAAATGACTCAAATTCTCAATTTCTACCAATTTTTGAAGCCCAAATCAAGACAAACGGCCCAAGATACCAAGGAATCCAAGAAGAATTCGCAAAATATCAAGAAAAGACAAAATCTCTGGAACCAATCGGTTGACTAATCGTTGGCCAACCGGTTACTAACCGGTTGGCTAACCGATCGGCCAACCTATTGGTTCCCAACGGATTTTGTCTTTTCTTGATATTTTTGCACGAATTCTTCTTGGATTCCCTTGGTATCTTGGGCCTTCGTTTGTCTTGATTTTGGGCTTCAAAATTGGTAGAAATTCGAGAATTTGAGTCATTTGAGCTTTTATTCATTAATACTCCATTATTCGCAAAATAAGATAAAACATATTATTAGTAACATATTTATTGATATAAAATAGATAATGAGGTTATTAAAATGTCATTAAAATGTGATTATCACTAAACTTCTAAGAAAAATCATATCTTTTGAGATTTGATTGGACCGGACAAAGAGGCTAAATCTTAGCCTAAAACTCGATCAAATCTACAGCGGATCTCATGAATTTTCAATCAAGAGATCTCAGTCGCAGATCACAGTGCAAATCCAGAGGCGAATCTCAACAAAAATCGCCAGCCAGCGAACGTCGCTAATCGACGAACTTCGCCAACACAGCTCAAAGTGAATTGAGTCTTGCTAACCAGCGAACGTCGCTAATCGACAAATTTTGCTAATACAACTCAGAGAAATATGAACTCCGCCAATTTCTCAACATCGCCTCAACAACAGAGAAGACGAACTTCATTCCGAACATGGAGTTGGACGAATACAAGCATCGTTTAGCCTTCAATACGAGTCTACAACAAAGAAAGCTACGTTCAACAGTACACCTCTAGTAACCAAGTAGGTAAAATGAAGATAAGTTTTAACCCAAATAAGACAACTTAAGCTACGTTCAACAGTACACCTCTAGCTATTATCAAAAGTATTTCAATGCCAGCTATGAATCAAAATGCAGGATCTTGAAAACTTTGGGGGGTCTTGTAGATGGTTGAAATGTATTTCTACTTAGGCCAATGTTTAGCTTGGATCCAAGAAGTGAACGCCCATGGGCTAAACACTTCGAATGGGCCCAAAACCGAGCCCACAACAAGCTGTAGCGAAGGTCGCTTAACAAAGCATGTGAACCTCGCCGTACAACCCATCTCAACCAAGCCAAGAACGGGTCAACTGTAGAATAGCTGAAGTGAACCTCACCGAGCAGCCCATCTCGACTCGACTCGACCAAATCAAGAGCGAGTCGACTCCCAAAGTACACCCCAGGCCGAGTCGAAAGGCATCATCAGTCGGCCAAATCACGAGTCGAATTCTTTATCAAATTCGAACTCATAGACGAAGTTTGCCAACCAATGAACTTCGCTCATGGCAACTCAAGTGGACCAAATCATCCACTTTCGAAGAAGACTCTCCCACGTCCTCAGCGAGCCTTGCTCATGTCTTCAGCGACCCTCGCCCACGTCTTTAGCGAACTTCGCCAAGTTAGTGAACTTTGCCAAATAGCCGTTTGAGAGCTATTTTCATGGAATAACCGCCCCCCCCCCACTATCTCCCATTTTAATGGCCACTTAATCCATAATTAAAGACTATTAACTCTCTCTTTTAGCCTATAAAAGGAGAGAAGATTGCTCAATTTTAACCCCGATCAGATCATAGAGAGGTCAACACACACATAGAGATGTTTCTATTATTGCACTTATGATTCAATTGAGAAAAGTGTCAAGAGAAGACTGAGCTATCTTCCAAGGCACTAAGCTCTCATCCACAGAAAAGATTCATCGTCTTAGTCGGTCGTCAATGGAATACAAGATTGACGCTCCACCGCACACGTAAAATAATCCCGAAAATATAAAATTTTTCTTTGTTTCATTACATTTTTATTGTAATCTGAGTTAATTGCAATATCAAAGACCCGAAGAAGAGCTGACATTCTAAATGTTATAATGGGCTAAAAAATAGTTGGATGTAGTAGCGTTTGAATGTAACTTTTCGTGATGTTTTGATACTATGTAAGTTTAATATATTACAAACTTATCTTGTTTTTTCATTTGGCCAACATAAATTGCATCTGAATATATAATATTTTATTTTGCCTGTTAAATATTCAAACTTGCAGATGTCTAGAGATTTGAGTAGGAGGCTATTTCATAACCCCGGCGATGACCAACCACAATTAAATTTGTATATCTTAGGTTCTTTAGCACATGTACGCTCTATAGTAGATCCACCCTCTGAGGCAGAGCTGACATCACCTTTTATTATAGGTATAATTTAGTAAAATATTTATTATTTTATGATATATGCACAGCTACTGATTACTTCCTTTATTTGTTTAGGTGAGAGTGAGCAGCCATCACACTCGTTCCTTGTTGAGCCGCCAGTACTCCGAGAATATATTCTCGGGATTGAGCATGGGCCTTTACCACAATAAGCAGAGGAGTACAGATGCGGTCATGATGAGAGATCCCACAACGGGATGGCTGGAACCGCTAATTGATGGTATAATAACTGCTTTGTAAACTTGTCTGATCCGCTAATGATAAGTTATCTGCTCACTGAGTGTAATCTCACCCCAATATTTTCAATCTTTTTCAGATGAGAATTAGACGACTTTATCTATGGCTTGGAATTTTAGAGATATGAGAAGGATCTAGTAGAGTGTGTTGATGCTGAGAGTTATAGTTATTTTAAAAGTAGTATTTGGGTTTATGTAATAAGGGTCTTTTGACTCGTTAGAGTGAACTTATTACTAAGTAGTTTTTGCTATGAGGCTTCTATATGTCAATAAATTTTCTTCGGTGGAAAGTTTTACTTGTAATATGAAAGTGCACCGCAAGCTAGATACGTGCTTTGCACGTGTCGCCATTGTTATGCATCTCAAATTATGCTATGCATTTGGGGGCATGACGAACTCTGCAGTCACATAAAATGGAACACTGTAATCTGCAACATGTGGATAAGTAAGATTATCATTACATTTTGAGTATTAAGTAGGCAAGAAGTAAAGCTAGTGTGTTCTGAAGTCGATGCTTACTGCTAGAGGAAATCAAAAAAGTGAAGTAAATAACCAATTATGAAATCTTAATTCCCTTGTTAGCTCCAAGCACATGCCGAATTCAACTGGAGTAATAACCAACGGATATAAACTTATAATTGTCGTTGCGGCCATGCAAATAAACACAATAAAATGCTCATTGCCCATACTCTTTTTGAACCCAATTATCAACACATTGGATCAATGCGAAAAGAGCTAAATTAGTAATGTAGGATGCTTAACAGACAATTTCATGGAGGATTGAGACAATCACAAGCTAAATGAGGATACATACATATTATTAACTTCCGAAAAGAAACGATCATATCTTCCAACCTAGAAGGCGGATTCTAATATATTATATATGTAAATCGCCTATCTCGACGAGACGAAGCCAATCGGATTGTCAGATTTCTAAAATCTCATCAGTATCACCAATTATTAGTAGAAATCCGAAAATAATTAATATTTAGTTTATCATTAGTAATAAAGTTAGAGTCTATTTAGATTAAGAAACAAATTCAATTTTCATTCATGTTAGGATGATTTGCTTCCTTTATTATAGGAGTCTTTTTAGGGTAGGATATGATAATTTCTATTTCTTTATAATTCCAAATCTTATTAGAAGTCTAATTTATATTTCTATTGAATAAGAGACATGTAACCCCAAAAATTATTAGATAATTTTTCAAATAAAATTTCCTCTTTATTATATTTTTTTTCGTGGATTCGAAAATCGTTCTTTGTAGATTCAAAGAATAACTCTTGGTAGATTCCGAGGTTTATTACTTCCGCGCTGCGTTATTCAGAGAACAACCTGAAAGAAGTACAGAGTTATTTCATTTAGGCAAGGCATCGGCTAAAGCTTAGCAAGATGATTGCTTCTGAGTTGTTACAGAATTCAATAGCAAACCAAATGCACTTTTTCCAGTTACTATTTTTTCATTTACTGCACCTGCTTTGAGTAACAAGCAAAATCCTGGTTTTCTGTTTTCGTTGACTAATTTTGATAAAAGTTATATTATTCCTTTTACCAGTCTCGAGCAAATATATTATGAAAACTGTTCGTGTTTGGGCCATAATTATTTCCCCTTACCTGGGTATGCCAGGCAATCGAGTATATTAGCAGTTATGGGATATATTAGCAAGTGTATACTTTTGCCTATTTCGGGAAGAAATTCGTGTATGCAAGGAGATTCTCCTTCTCTTTTTGATTCTTTTGCATTGTGGTGGCCTCATGCCAGATTTGACTTATGTTTTCATACTGACATATTCTTTTGCATTGTGGTGGCCATTTAACATTTCATGTTTATTTTCCAATGTTATATGCAGAATGACAGTTTTATGGTCTCTTTGCATTTATCACCATTATTTTCACACCGCGATGATAAGTACACAATTAGCAAATCTTCTATTAGGATGAGGGGATTCATCTTATAATTGATCAGATCATGTAAATTCATTACGACTTTCCTGCAAAGGAGTCTAGAAATAACTATTGCAATATTAATAGAAGAACTGGTAGTTTGGGAGGAATCACTTCACCTTCTTTTCCTTTTCAACTTCTACCCACTTGAATTAACCTAATTTGTTTTCCATTTTATGTCTGGAGAAAATATGAATGCACGTACTCTTGTCATTGCCTTGTATAATGCCAGCAGTTTCTTTGTTTAGCTCTTGTTATGTGAGATGCAACATCTTGTGTGATGCCTATTTAAAGAATCACTGAGAGACCTACAAAATTCTACATTGGTGCTTGTCGAGTGCATTGAGTTAATTGATGGTGATCTCCTCTTGTTTCATTTTTCTAGGGTTTCTCAACACAAGCAGCCAAATTTTAGCCTCCTTGACCACAAATAGAAAGCACGTCGTATGTGCTAGTGGGGACTTTCACCGTTTCACGTCTACATTTGGAGACACAATTGATGCCCAGCCAAACAGAAGCAGAGCAGTCTCTGTAACCAATCCTATGAACATTTCCATTGTTGAGATGTTACGATGGCTATCCTTGGCCATGAAGAGCTCAAACAACCTAGATCAATTATCATGACAGCTCACCCTTGTCATCATCATCATTCAATACAAGCGTCAACCCCTTTGGTGATAGAATCACAGCAACTTGGCCTTGTAGAATGTGATAATTAGAGAGGAAGATTAACCCTCTTCTCTGGGACTTCTTTTATAATATGGGACAAACAAAAGGGATTAGTCCACAAGCGATGTGGGACTAAACACATTGCAATTACCACAGTATAACTCTCAACACTTTCCCTCAAGCTAAGCATATATATCATACATGCCTACCTTGTCACAAATAAAATTCACTCGTGTTCTTCCAAGAGGTTTTGTAAGGATATCTGCAAGCTGATGTTTTAATGGTGTGTGCGCTTATTTCTAATGATCCCCTTTTCCATCTTATCAAAAATAAAGTGACAATTGATCTCTATATATTTTATTTTCTCATAAAATATAGGGTTCTTAGCTATGTGGATGGTGGCATTGTTGTCTCCATACAAGCTCATATGACACTCAGAAGGAAAACCAATTTCTATGAATATATCTCTAATCCAGTTTAGCTCACAAGTACGATTCCCCATAGCTCGATCTTCAGACTCCGCTATAGAAAGAGAAACTACAATTCTGCTTCTTACTGTTTAGGAGACTAGATTTCCTCCAATAAATATACAATATCCTATGGTTGGCTGTCTATCTGTCGGAGATCCTGCCCAATCTATATCCAAGAATCCTGCAACTCTCGTGTGTCCACTATCTGAATAGAGAACTCCCTTGCTTCAAGTTTTTTTAAGATACCTAAGAATCCTCTTTACAGCTTGGTGCTAACAGAAACTGACTAACCATAATGAGGGTAAGTACAATATCTGGTCTAGTAACTATTAGTTTAGCTTTCCTACCAATCTCCTGTATTTCTAAGCATCTTGCAATGGCTCCCCTTGATTTATTAGAAGTTTGATCTTGTCATTTATAGGTGAGTCAATATCCTTGCATTTTGACATCGGGCATTCATGCACATGTCAAACACATATTTTCTCTGAGATAAAAGAATTTCCTTCCTCGATCTAGTCACCTCTATACTCAGAATATACTTCAAGGATCCAAGATCCTTCGTCTGAAACTGTTGTTATAGATATTTCTTTAAGTCTTTGATACCCTGTACATCATCTCTAATGATCACAATGTTGTTAACATATACAGCCAGAAGGATTCACTTCGCACTATGAAATCTTTAGAAAACTGAGTGGCCTTTCTGAGCTCGATGAAGATAAAACTCTTGAACTACTACTGCAAAATGTCTGAACCAGGCTCTTGGAGATTACTTCAAGCCATAGAGGGATTTCTTCATCCTGCAAACTTTCCCATACTCCCCCTAAGTAACAAACCCTGGTGCTTGCTCCATGTAAACCTCCACATTAAGAATATCATTTTAGAATGTGTTCTTAACATCCAGTTGATGCAGTGGCTAGTGACAGCGAGCGGCAAGTGAAATAAGAATGTGGACAGGCGTTATTTTTACTACAGGAGAGAAGGTGTAAATGTAATCCAGTCCATATATCTGTGAATAATACTTTGCAACTAGTCTAGCTTTGAGGCAAGCTAGAGATTCATTTGGATTCACCTTGACTGTATAAACCCACTTGCATCTGACAATTTTATTTTCTGATGGTAGTGGAACAAGATCCCAAGTCTCATTCTGCTCTAAAGCTGTCATTTCCTCCTAAATTATCATCATCCAACCTAGGATAGATACAGCTTCTGACACATTCTTGGAAACCAAGTAAGCATCCAGAAAAGATATGAAAGAATGATATGATAAAGATAGTGAATAGTAAGAAACATAGTGTGCAATATAATATCTAGAAGAACAAGATCTCTTGCTCTTTCGAAGAGCAACGGGGAGATCATTAGTAGTGGTAGTACTTGGCTGTTTGGCAATATTTTGACTGACTTGTAAGTTAGGCCCTTGGTTGGAGGTGGACAGGACAAGGTTAAGAGTAGTACGTTGTGTACAAACTTGGACTGGTTCAACAAACTTAGAAGGTGGATCGGCTTGTACCACAGACTCGTAAGAGGCATTAATAGTTGACTCCCGAATAATAAAAAATTATAATTATCATGAGCATTTGAGGATTAAAAGCAAAATGTTCGGGTTTATTTTCAGAGAAGCTAATATTGACTAAAACGATGTAACAAGCTAGAGAAGGGCAATAAACCTGTCACTTCTTTGATTTCTAGAGTACACAACAAAGATTCCTCAAACAGATTTGGAATCCAGTTTCGCCCTTTGAGGACTGTGATTGTGTATAAATAGAGAAAGCCAAAGATTTTAGGAGGTAAAGGAAAACGCTCACTGTAGGGGTATAAAATAGATATAGGCATTTTTTTTGTAGAACATATTAGAGTAATCTAGTAATTAATTAAGTAACATGCGATAAAAATAATATCTCCCAAGAAATATTTTTGAACCTCACGATGAAATAACAATGTTCGAGCAATCTCTCGTAAGTGTTTATTTTGCACTCAGCCACCCCATTTTGTTGAGGTGTGTAAACACAGAACGTCTTGTATAAAATCTCATTTTCTGTAAGAAATTTTACGAAGAAACTATCAAAATATTCTTTAGTATTATCTATTCTTAAAGTTTTGATAGTAGTATTAAATTGGTTTTTATTTCAGACAATAACACTAAAAATAAAAAATACTTGAATGAGTTTTAATAAATAAATCCATGTCATGTGAGAAAAATCATTCACAAAACTAACGTAATATCTAAAATCAAGTTAGGACAAAACTAAATAAGGAACCCATACATCAAAATGTACCAAATCAAATGGGTTACTAACCCTTTATTGACACAACTAGGGTAATGTACTCGTTGGTATTTCCCTAGTTGACATGACTCACAATCTAAAGATTCAACATTACTCGATTTAAAACTATGATTGTGATAACAAAAGAGGGTGGGGGTGACCAAACTAACAATGTTGATCAAAGGCTAATATAGAGTCGATACTTACAACCTAGCATGAAGTGAAGTCCACTCATACAGTCGTTCAGCTCGACTTGTGCTAATTGTCTTCCTCGTCCTAAGTTCCTAAAAATACAATATGTAGAAAAAAAATATTACTGTATAGTTTAATGCTTTGGTAATGCAACTAAAAAGTAAAAGATTAAATAGAAAGCGAGGAAGATGTGGCACATATGAAAGTAAAAAAGTACTAGTATCAGCAGATCTCATTCCTTCTATAGATGTGTTGGAACCATCAATTAATACTACAGAAAAAAATGAATTGGTAGGTATGCAAGAGGACAGTATACCTCAGTCCCTAATCATGTGATCAGTCACCCCGGAATCTATAACCAAAGTGCGGGATTGATGTAAGAAAAGTAGTGAGTATGCGTGACTGAGAAAAGTAGTGAGTCTTTTTAAACAGCTGAAATATCTGAAACTGCTCAAACTGACGATGAGTCTCTTCCTAAAAGGTAATGCGAGTCCCTTGGGCAGCTACGTGCGCACTCCAAGGCTGCTTGCCCTGTAGCTGAGGACAAATAAACTTCGTATAACTATTTCCTTACAATAGTGACAGTGAATAGAGGAACTATCTCCTATGACTCCTCGGGAATTGGAACTATCTACTTGTCCTCCATGTCTTTGAAATGTCCTCCATGCCCACTAGTACAACCTCCACCATGACCACCACCACCTTGACCTGTGAACTTTCTGCTCTGTATAGCAAGAGCAGGTTGTGCAGACTCAGCGACAATGCTTATTGATGCACCCGGAAATGCTGATCTCAAGAAGTGATAAGTCTCTACTAAGAAGCCTATAGCAAAGCTCCCAATGACTTATGGTCATGCTGGAGTGTAGGATTGTGTTAGAGTACCAAGAAAGGAGAGCACTGTCAACTGATCCCACATGTTCTACATCTTCTGAGAATCCCTAGTAATAGAAAGATCTGTCTCAACTCCTTTGTGAGGTGATTAAAACCAACGCAATGCTGCTCGAAAGTCTGAGATTGCTCATCCATCTTGCTTTAGAACAACTTTTGAATCACATCTTATGCTCGATTGGCATGCCCACGACTAGAGTATAACTGCTCCAAGAACTTCCACATCTGTTTCACTGTATTACAGTGAGTGCATAGTCCAAGAGGTAGACACTGGTAGGTGTGCAAGATTTGATGAAGTAAACTAGTGTTATTTTATAACTAAGAGGCAGACACTGGTACGGGAGGATCATCAGTAAGATGATGAGCATTCCTTCATCCTGAAATATAGACTTGAACGAGTTACTTCCAGAGCAAATAATTGGACACATTCAGCTTTTGGTCAACGATCTTGCAAGAAACACCTCCGTATGGGTGTTTGTCTCAACCTTGTCTTCCTCCTTCGCCATGGAATCATCAGTCGCCATCAAGAAGATGAGAAGAATCCTCCAACAAACTCAACAAAACAAATCAACTCCCAACAATGAAGCAAGTCCAACAACTCAACAATCTTCAAATCCAAGTAACTACTCCATCTCCGACCAACCAACACGACGACTGTCAAACCATGCGGAAAAACAAAATTTGGTTTTTTTTTTTTTTTGGTTGACGGCTACAGATCTAGGGCTGAGCGGCTAGAGGGAAGGGGACGGCTACGGTAGGGATTTGGAAGGCCATGGGTGTCGGGATCTAGGGTTTCAGGGTGGACGCGAGCGGCGTGGCGGCGTGGCAGTGAATCTGGTTGGCGGCGTGGCGGCAGCGATGTTGGGGAGGTATCGGGGCAGCGGGATCACTCTTGTGGAGGACTGTAGCAGTGGCGTTGGGGATTGTGGAGGCAACGGAGGGGTTTGGGGGGCGTCGACTGTAGGGGGAGATGACTGTATCAGCGGTGTCGGGACTTGTGAACGCGGCGGATGATTAGGGCTGTGAGAGGAAGATGGATGGTGGGGTCTGGAGCTAGGGATAGGAATGAGTGACGGGATTAGTAGCTCTAATACCATGAAGAACAGAGGATCCCTCTTGGACTTATTTTATAGTATGGGAGAAACAAAAGGGAATAATCCACAAACGATGTGGGACTAAACACATCGCAATTAATACAGTATAACTCTCAACAGTCCTGAAGAGAAGTTTCTTAGTCCTAGCGCCATCAAACCTAGCAGTCGTAGTAGCGGCACTGATCTCGGTAATGGCGTGATGCAATTGAAAAGACGGTCAACATGGGGGATGGTGAGTGTGACCACTGGAAGAGGAGGCAAGATCAGAACATTTCAAAATTTTGGCTTTCCGTTTTAATTTGGAGGATGGAAGTTGCTGAGTTACTGTTAGTCTGGTCGAGTTGCTGCTCATGCTCTTCTAGTATTGCTAATAGATAGATTAGTATATGGTGAGTGATTGGAACTGTTACAATGATGTGCATGTTGCTATTCAAATTAGGGGGAAATAATCCCAGCTCCGAAACCTGACACATCGATCGATAACTGCAGGAGGCTTTGTACGAGCAAAATGTAGATTGTAGAGGATGCTTCAAAGCCTTATATGACCTCAGGTGGATTCTTTTTACTAGTACAACTTCTTACTATAAGTTTGGGGTACGCAGTTTTGAGTGTGCCCTTACTTTTTGGTTGTTGCTTCATGTAAGTGTAGCATCTTTAATGCAGTGAAAGAAATTACAGTTTCTGGGGGAGTTTTGCCTCTGTTTAGTGCCTAAAGTAACATGTGTTTCTCTGTTAAAGTAAGAGAGAGAGAGAGAGAGAGAGAGAGAGAGAGAGAGAGAGAATCTTGGGTAAATTTCCCTTAAATTGAATATTGAGTGTGCACATATATTTATACAAGTAGAGGAGGGTGAGGTGTGTTTTCACAACCAATGTGGGACTAAAAACCCACTACTAACACTATTATAAACACTATTATCAACAGCCCCCCTCAAACTCATGGTGGATCAAACAAAGTGAGTTTGCGTACAAGAAACTGGAACCGATGAACAAGCAGGGCTTTCGTGAAGAAATTTGCAAGCTCGTCGGCGGATGAGACATGAGGCAGTAGAATTATTTTATCTTTGATAACTTGTTGACGGATAAAATGAGCGTCGATCTCAATGTGTTTGGTCCTCTCATGAAATACTGGATTATTAGCAATCTGGATGGCACTCTTATTATCACAGTATAGAGGAGTAGGAGTCAAAACAGAAATACCGAAATCACTGAGAAGACGACGAAGATGAATAATCTCTTATACCTCAATTTTTCCTGACATTTTGAAGCTGGTTCTGTTTCAGCCTCAGATTCCTCCGTTAATGTCTGCTCCTGAGGATTTTTATACGGGTTGCAGTTCCTCGAATTCGAGCTCTTCGATATATAGTTTTAACAGTGAAGAAAGTATGATGAATTTGATGAATGGTTATGGGAGTGGTCCGATTAGGGGTCAGGAGTCATTGGTTCAATCTGGCAGTTACTGGAATTGTTGGGATGGGATGATGAAGTTTTGATGCTTCAAATGAATCTCAGCAGTTATAAGAGTGCCCAGTAAATTTGTACTAGGACTTACCCTAATTTCTCGTTTATGTGGATCTTGTCTGTTGTCTACAATCTTATTTATCATGTATCAAGCATTTCTTAATTGCTTTGAGAATGTTGATAATAGTGTTAGTAGTGGGTTTTTAGTCCCACATTGGTTGTGAGAATACACCTCACCCTCCTCTACTTGTATAAATATATGTGCACACTCAACATTCAATTTAAGAGAAATTTACCCAAGATTCTCTCTCTCTCTCTCTCTCTCTCTCTCTTTTACTTTAACATGGTATCAGAGCTAGAGTTATTTTCCTTACAATAAATTTTTTTTACGCTTCTGCGTTCTTTTGCAATATCTCTGCCTTGCTGATTTGTAATAACCTTTTAGGTTCTCTCGACAGGTCAGTCCTAGAACTGATGAGAGGAAGAGCTAATATCCCACTTTGTTGAGATATTAGTTTCAGATTCTTGTTTCCTTAGTGAGACGGAAATTCTTATTGTGATCTAGCTCTGTTGTTGTGCCCTTTGTGCACCGGAGGTGCTGCCGAAATTTTTCGCTGTGCAAAACAAACCGTCTCTCGGTCTCCAGTTAGCGGCATCGCCGTCTCGACATCTGAACGTCTCAACATCTCAACATTGCTGTTATGGCTCCTTCAGAGAAGATTCCCAAACCACCTTTGCCCCTCAATGATCAAAGTGACTGGGCAGGGTAGTCCACTATTGTCACTAATGCCTTGCGTGGCTCTGGTTTGCTTGATCATCTCACCAATACGGGACCAGTTCCACCGTCCATCAGTACTGTTGCTTCATCCAGTACTACTGCCTCTGGCAGTAGTGATGTCGATCTTCAGACCGCTCGTGCTCTCCATGTCAAGGAGAGTTCAGACTGGCAATTACAGGAATTTCGTGTCATGGATTATCTCACTCGCTGTGTTGGCTCTGGTCTCACTGTCTAGATTGGTTCGCTTCCCTCTGCTCGGGCCATGTGGAATCGCCTCACTGAGCGTTTCACTGAGTGTTCGGGTGCACGGGAGGCATATCTTCTGTAATGTATTGCTCTACAACGCAAAGGTAGTTCTCTCTGCAGTCCCATTTTGGACAAATGCAAGATTTTTGGATAGAATTACGCTCCATGCTTCCTGGACGTAATTCCACATATGAAGACTGGTTAGCTTGGTATGAACGGCGTGAGGTGTATCAACTATTTCAGTCCCTTCCTGAATATTCAACTATGGCTGATCAACTACTTCATCAGCCTCAATTTCCGACTTTGGCCTCAGTTATGGGAGCTCTCAATGCTTATGAGACCCGGCAGCAGACTGCACGACTCAATTTGTCAACAGACACTCCTATCTCTTCTCTCGAGACTGTTCTGTCTGTACCTATCACTGCTCCTGTTATGAATCATACTTCTCCATATGCTCCATCTCCACAGGCTCGATCTAAGCTCTCTTGCAAATATTGCAAGAAGGAAGGACACCGCATTGAGACATGCTTCAAGCTTCATCCTGAGTTACGTTCCTCAGGTACTGGTCGTGGTCGGCGACCCCCTCAGTCTCAACCCTCTCGTACACCAGGATTGCTGGTCAATGCTATACCTTCTACTACTTCAGACTCTACTATTCAAGCTATTGAAAGTCTTCGCCGTCAACTTGATGCTTTTCAGCATATCACCTCCGCATCTGCCTCACAAATCTCTGATATGCATTTTGCTGGTTCTTCAGCTAATCCTTCGGTCTCTGGTATGAATGATCTCTGGATTTTTGACTCTGGCTGTTCATTTCATATGACTTGTAATGCCTCACTTTTATCATCTGTCTTCACTTCATCTTCTCTTCCCCCCATCTACACAGCTGCTGGACAACCATTGTCCATTACTCAGTATGGCTCTATTACTCCACAAAATGATCCATCTGGTCATTTAACACTTGGTCTCCTCTATGTGGCTCCTCAGCTATGCTTGAATTTAATTTCTATTAGCTCTTTATGTACAGCTGGCCTGTTTGTCTCATTTTCTTCTGATACTTGTATTGTGCAGGATCCACAGACGGGCAAGACGGTTGGGGTGGGTCGTAGGAGGTACAAGCTGTATTTTCTGAAATATCTTCATCTTCCAGAGTCCATACGTCCACGTTCTCTTGTTGCTTCTGTTCGTTCATCAAAACCCTCTACCTCGCTTCCTGCCAATTTGTGGCATAGACGACTTGGTCATGTGTCTAATAAAAGGCTGGAGAGTCTTATTCAGTCTGGGGTACTTGGTCCTGTATCATCTAGTTCTAGTATTGAGTCATGCACTGGTTGCAAATTGGCTAAATTCACTGCTTTACCATTTAAAATGAGTACATCTGAATCCACTTCCTTATTTGATTTAGTACATTCTGATATTTGGGGGCTAGCTCCTTTACCTTCTTCATCTGGCTACTTATATTATGTTAGTTTTATCGACGTTTTCTCTCGTTTTACATGGGTTTACCTTCTTAAGAATCGCTCTGACGTGCTTACTGCTTATCAAGCCTTCACTGCTATGATTTTCACTCAATGGCAATCTCGTATTAAAGTTTTCCGTTCTGATTGTGCCAAAGAGTACCTATCCTCTACCATGCACTCTATCATGTCCTCTCATGGGACTATCTTTCAACAGTCATGTCCCTACACTCATGAGCAAAATGGTGTTGCTAAACGTAAACATCGTCATATCCTTGATACTGCTCGATCCATGCTCATTTCTTACACTGTTCCTCGTCGTTTCTGGGCTGAGGTCATTCTCACCGCGACTCATGCCATTAATATCACCCCATCTAGCTCTCTTTCTGGTGCTACTCTTTATAGTCGTGTTTATACTCATCCTCCTCGTTATGATCTAGTCCGCGTTTTTGGTTGTCGATGTTTTGTTCTTCTGCCATCTCACGAACGTGATAAAGTGTCTCCCAGAGCTGTTTCTTGTGTCTATTTAGGAATTAGTTCGGAACATCGAGGTTATCGTTGTTATGATCCAGCAACTCGTCGAGTTCATATATCTCGTCATGTTCAGTTCGAAGAGGATTCTCCATATTATTCTGCTTCTGATGACTTTAATTTCCTCCACTCTACTGATCATGCTTCCCCATCAGCTGCATCACCCGCTTCTTCACCTCAGTTTTCCTTTTGAGATCTCCCTGACATCTCTCCCTCTCCTTCTGTTGACTCTTCCTCACCCGAGCCTTCTCTTACACCATTTGATCCCTATTCCATGGACACAGCTCCCACTCCAGAACATACTGTTGATCTCCACGCACCTGCGCCAGCATCTTCCCCGCCTGAGGTTCCTCTTGCTCTTTATCGAGGCAAACGCCCACATGTCATGTCTGCCCGGTATGTTTCTGTTACTTCCTATTCACCTATTTTTCATAATTTTCTTGCTGCCATTCATACTACTGTTGAATCAAAGTCCTTTCAAGAGGCAGTTCAAATTTCAGAGTGGCGACAGGCTATGGCTGAGGAACTTCAAGCCTTTCAAAGAACTCATATCCGATGTTGTTCCTCGTCTCCCCGCGGATCTCTTATTGGCAGTAAATGAGTTTATAAGTTCAAGTTTCGTCCAGATGGCACCATTGAGCGTCAAAAAGCTCGTTTAGTGGCTCGAGGTTTTACTCAGCAACAAGGTATTGATTATGAGGAGACCTTTGCTCCTGTTGCTCAAATGCCCACTTTTCGTACTCTCCTTGCGGTCGCTGCTGCTCATCGTTGGCCCTTATATCAGATGGATGTTAAAAATGCTTTTCTTCATGGCTCTTTATCTGAGACAGTATATATGCAACCGCCTCCAGTGTCTAATATTCCTCTGGGACATGTTTGTCTCCTTCGTCGTGCTGTTTATGGTCTCAAGCAAGCACCCCGCGCTTGGTTTGAGTGTTTTCGTGATGTCGTGCTCAAGGCGGGTTTTATGGAAAGTCATCAAGATGCTTCTCTGTTTGTTCGTACTACCTCGCGTGGCAGAGTTTTATTACTCATCTATGTAGATGATATGATCATTACAGGTGACGATGTGGCTGGTATACAATACGCAAAATCTCAGTTGCAACAACAGTTCCACATGAAGGATCTTGGATCTCTTCAGTATTTTCTTGGTCTAAAAATCTCTCAAGGCCCGCGGGGTGTAATACTGTCTCAACAGAAGTACCACTCAGATATTCTCGATCGGTGAGCTAGCGGCGATGCAACTGCCGATACTCCACTCCAGCGAATGTCAAACTTCGCTCTACTGATGGTGAGCCTCTATCCAATCCTACCCGATATCGACATCTTGTTGGTCAGTTGGTCTATCTGTGCATCTCTCGACCAGATATCTCTCATGCTGCTGGTATTGTCAGTCAATTTGTTAGTGCCCCACGTTCTGTACACTATGCTGCCTTACTACGGATTCTTCGGTATCTTCGGGGTACTAGCACTCGGTCTCTTCTGTTTCTTGCTACATCCAAGTTAGAGCTTTGTGCATATTCTGATGCTGATTGGGCTGGTGATCCCACTACTAGGAAGTCTACCACAGGATATTGTATATTTCTTGGTGATTCTCTTATTTCCTGGCGGAGTAAGAAACAAGATGTTGTTGCTCTTTCCAGCACCGAGGCAGAGTATCGTGCAATGTCCACAACAGCTATCGCCATTAAAATGTGCTGAAACTTTATGATCGTTGTTGTCGTCGCTGTTATCGTCATTGTGGGTAGTTTTCTGCTGTTTGCATTTGCGGGTGGCGCCGCCGATTGGGACGTTTCTGAGGGTGCCGCCAGCAGTCCAGTGGCGCTTGCAGGATCTGCAGTAGTGGCGGGGCTGGAGCTTGCTGTAGTTGTTGTAGTAGCAGAACTTTGTGTTGGTTGAATCACAGCGAGGGCAGTTTAGCCGAGGATGCTGCTTTTGCTGCTGCTGCTGGTTGCTTGTGCTGTTTGGTAACTGATCAAGAAAATGCAGGTCAAAACTTTGATCAATTAAGGTGGGGAAGTAATTAAGGATTTGTAGTTACGGTCTGTATATGACTGAAGACATTGGGACACTTACAACCGTAAGTTAGCAATTATATTGTTTAGGGTAAATTACACTAAAACCCCATGAATTTTCAGCAACTTTCAAATTCGCACTAAACCCCCAATAACATTCTGAGTTTTGTAGATAACCCTCATAAATTAGAACCAAAACCATCATAAAAATTAAAAGTTACTGGGGCTTTAGTGTTATTTACCTAAAATATGTTGGGGGTTTTGTGCAAAAGTAGGTTGGGGTCCAATGTGATTTTGAAAGTTGCTGGGGGTTTACTGCAAAACACCTAAAGATTATTAAACTGAAAATTGATGATTTGTGTTATGTGTACCTGTGACAATTCTTGATTTGGGTTGATACCCATTTTGATTTTTAAACTACTAGCGATTTGGGAAGAGGACGCAGACGAGGAGGAGATTAGAGGTGAAGACTAGCTCTGTTTTCTTGATGCTTGAGTTCAGAGAGTGGGACAGCATGACGAAGAGAAAAATGTTTTGTGTAATAGAATTTCACTCTTTTTAAACGTTGTTGGTGTTGTGGAGATTGTTTATTTATAGAGAAGTATTGCTTAAGAGGTAAGGCGATAGTGTGAGAACAGGACAATGAAGAGCAAACACGCGCGTCGGAATTGAAAGGGACGGGAGCGATTGGCAACTATAGGAGTGCCAGCAAATTCTACGCGTCAAAATGATGAGCTTATTTTTAAAATCTCAAACATTCTATTATTCATTCTTAGCTTTTGGACTTTAATGATCTTGAAATTTATATTAAATACTAGGGTTATTTGCATATATACCCCTTAAATCATGGGTATTGGCTAACATACCCCTAAGATATTAGTATTTGCAAAACTACCTCTCAAATCATCAACTTTGTGAAAAAATATGTCTAAAATCAACAAATCATCAACTTGATGCTATTTTGTTGATAATTTTAACATTACGATTACAAATTCGTTTATCAAAGTTGATGAATAATTGCTTTTACGGTAAGATGAAGGGAATATCTCTGTTGTATATATTAACGAAGTTACAAAGGTCCTATTTATGCAAAGGTAGCTTTACAGTTAGGTACATATAAGTTTACATTTATCTCAATACTCCCCGCAAGCGAAAGGCGAGGAACGACTTGTAGCTTGGACCATAGAAAATCAAAGCGCGGAGTCGGAAGCGGCTTGGTGAGAATGTCGGCAAGCTGATCATGAGTAGAGATAAATTGGACCTGTAGATCGCGACGCGCTACCTTCTCCCGAACAAAGTGAAAATCGATCTCAACATGTTTGGTACGAGCATGAAATACCGGATTGGTAGACAAGTATGTAGCGCCAAGGTTGTCGCACCAAAGTGTCGGGGAGAAGCGTAGTGGAAAACCAAGTTCTCGGAAAAGAGACTGTAGCCATGTGAGCTCGGCAGCTGTATCGGCAAGAGCTTTGTATTCGGACTCAGTCGAGGAGCGAGAGACAGTACGTTGCTTCCGAGAAGTCCAGGAGACCAGGTTGGTCCTAAGAAAAATCGCAAACCACCAGTAGACCTACGGTCATCCGGACACCCTGCCCAATCTAAGTCACATAAAGCCTCAACAGAAATAGGGGAGTCACGATGGATGTAGAGACCATGAGAAGTGGTGCCCCGTTGATACCGAAGAATCTGCTTGATCGCTAACCAGTGATCGTCGGTTGGCTGATGCATGAACTGGCAAACCTTATTAACCGCAAAGGCTAAGTCAGGTCGCGTAAGCGTAACATATTGGAGAGCACCAACAATCTGCTGATATTTGGTGGGGTCAGAGAATAAAGAACCAGTAGTCTTTGTCAGTTAGACGGATGTAGACAGCGGTGTAGACACAGGCTTGGAGTCGGAGAGACCAGAGCACTGTAGGAGATCACGAATGTACTTCTGCTGAGAGAGAAGTAACCCGGAAGCATGTGGTGCCACCTCAATACCGAGAAAATAGTGTAAGGGACCCAAATCCTTGAGCGAAAAAGCAGACGAGAGGGCACAAATGACCCAGGAGATGTGATCAGAACTATTTCCTGTAACAATTATATCATCGGCATAAACTAAAATAAATAGTTTAGTCATGCCATGAGTATAAATGAACAAGGAAGAGTCAGTCTTGGAGCCCGTGAACCCTTGAGAGAGAAGTGCCTAAGACAGACGATGAAACCATACTCGAGGAGCCTGCTTGAGCCCATAAATAGATTGATGGAGCAAGCAGACATGATGATCGGGGTCGACTCACAAAACCTGGAGGCTGAGACATGTAGATGGTCTCAGTAAGGGCTCCATGGAGAAAAGCATTCTGCATATCAAGTTGGCGTAAAGACTACCCCTGAGAAACTGCTAAAGAAATCACTGTCCGGATAGTGGTTGGTTTGACAACCGGACTAAAGGTCTCCTCATAATCCAATCCCGGTTGTTGGTGAAAGCCCTTCGCAACGAGTCGCGCTTTATAGCGGTCAATGGATCCATCAGCCTTCCATTTAATCTTGTACACCCACTTGCAACCAACAACATTCATAGAAGTCGTAAACGGAACTAGGGACCAAGTACCATTCCGAAGAAGGGCATGATACTCGTCAGCCATAGCCTGACGCCACTGAACACTTTTATTGGCAATAGTAAAATACGTTGGTTCAACATTAGAGGTGGTAGAGGGAACAGTGGTAAGAGATGCAGAGGGAGAAAACAACACCTTGGGCTTAGGGTTAGAATGAAGAGTCATGTGGTGGGTTTGGGCAGGAGGTGGAGAAGGAGCAAGAGGAACAGAGTTGGAGGAGTCCATGTTACGCCCCGCTTCCCAAATTACACGGTAACGGGACGCGAACAAGCCCGCGACGTATTAGATCGAGGAGAGTAAAATAAAAAGTCTTCTCCTCAACCTAATACGCCAAGCGTCAAGCAATAATCATAATAAATCCGTAGGTCTCCCAAATACCACAACAAGAAGAATATAATAAACAAATCCAGAACTACATGATACATATCACCAAAGAAAATATCATCCCAGACAAAAATAAATAACAGTTCAAAACATCCAGATAAAAGCTAAACAGAATAGTCAACGGAACATCTACTGAACTAAAGAAAAGTATTACGAAGTCTAATGTCCAACATCTACTGCATAAATAAAAAGAGTAGGCTTCTGTCGATTCTTCTACCCCAACTGTGCGGCACTCCTGCTGGAAATACTCCAGCTCCGATACCTCTCCATACTGGACCTGTCCGTCATCTAAATCTGATGTACACCAAGAGAATGGAGTACGTCAGCGTGTATAACACACGGCAAGATCCCACAACGAGATGGCAGTATAATAATGAATATAAATGAATGCAAGTAATCAGAAACTGCGAACGATCCAAGTATAACAATCCAATTAACCATCCATGTAAATCCGGGTGAGATTAATATTTAGAAATCTACAAAACGTGACGTAGTACGTCGAGCGAAATAATCCAAATAAGGAAACCCTCATGTATATACCATATGTCTCGGATTGTAAATAACTAAATATTAACCCCGAACTATACATGGATGGAACATATAACTGGAAATAAAGCATCAACATGTGCATCTCAGATGTCCGTACAACCAGGTGCCCTAACTGTCAAATATCTCAACTCGATGTCCGTATCTAGCCATTCTATAACAGGTCACTGGATCATACCTCTCACAAAGTCGAAGTTCATATCATCGGATAACTAACTATTCACAAATCCTCTACGTGCATCCAATGCCGCTACACGAATCGGCCAGAGGACTACTCGCAAACTGATTCTGGCCTATCCCGACACAAGCAGGACTCAGGTGAATACACAAGTACACTGACTAAAGTGACTACACGAATTCAAACTTTAGCCCTACAAACCAACCCGGTGACTACGAATTCAGCAGTGCGAGTCGGAAGATACATCAACGACCATATCCGATCACATGTACCAAGACTCCCCAAACTCTCGTGATTCGGGTTAACTACACCGTGAATCTAGATCCTAAGCGTGTCATACCGATCGCTATAATCGTGTACTTCTCGTGATTCTCAAGATGGAATGATAAACTCAATTACGCTAGATGTCGGTGTCATGTCATCATGAACAAAAAGCATGACATGTCTAATATCACCGCATAATAGGAAAATGCAAAATAGAAGGAATTATTCACATGAAATGTCGAGTTTCATAACCGCCACTTATACAATCGTAATTAAATAACCCAAAATATTCTTTTTCCAAAATTCTTTTAAAATTAGATTCACAACATGATTATTCTAAATAATATTTGTCAATAATAACTTCATAATTCAAATATTTTGTTTCTTTTCCAATAAATCTAATAATTCAAAATCCTTTTACAAAAATTATTCTTTTAAAAAATGCTTTTCCTCATTATAATTAATTCTAAAAGTCCCTATAAACATATCCTTTCATCCAAACCACACGAAATTATTCTTAAACTGATTTTAACATGTTCCTTCATTACGAATAACATTGTTTCTCAAGTATAGTTGCAGCAATTTAAGCGTCGACTGCATAATTATTAATATAATAGCACAACTATTCTATAAAATTATGTAAATAATTTTCATACGGTATTAAATTAACACAAAACCGGTAAGAGGGATCTTGCTTACGAGTGAATCGGCTGCGGATCGGGGCTGCGGCGGGTCACAACAGGTTTTGTGGCCTAGCTGGAAAGTCAAACAGTTAGGATATAAAAGAAAAGTGTTAATAACGACGAGCGATATTCGAAGTGGTATAGCGAGAGATATACAATGAGCCCAAGCGAAAGGGAGATACCGTGTGATAGTTGATATAAAGGGCTACGCTCTGGCGAATACGGTGGTGAAAACGGAGGTCGGAGGAGGTCGGAATCTGCGTGCGAAGTCGGATCAACATTAGCCGCAAAAGAAGAGTCGCCGCGCCTGCCGCCGCTGAACGACGATGACGGCGATGAGCGGAGGCTACAGGCGTTCGAGGAGGAAGACGAGGTGAGGGAAAGGCGGCGAGGTGCGCTGGCGGAACGCTGCGGTGCTGGCGGGCGGGGAGGAAGAGTGGCGGCGGACAGAGGCGACGAGGTGGTGTGGCTGCGAGGAGGAGGCTGTTAGTTCCTTGGTTTTGATGATGTTCTAACAAACAATTTATAACTAATCTTGTTTGTCTAGTGTTTGTGTTTTCGTGTTTATTCTAGGCAAACAAGGTGTTAAAGGATGGATGGACTTGCGCCTACACGATCATATCCATTGGAGGATGGGAGGAATAGTGGAGTGAAGCAATGCAATTCAAGTCAAGATTCAAGATCAAGCTTTATCCGCAGCCAAGACAAGCTTATTATAAATCTCAAGCTTGGGTACATTAGTTTAGGTTTATACTTGTGTGTTTATACATAGAGCTCAAGATTCATACACACACACATTTATTTTTGATTTATCACCGTTTTGGATTATAGACTTAACGACATGATTTTATATCTTTTTTCAAGTTTATAAATCCATTGGAAAGTGTTTCAAAACGTGTTTGAAAAAAAAATGAAAAAAATCTCAAGTTTATATCTTTTCAAACATGCACGAACATGCACACATACACAATTTTTTGTTTCTATTGCAAAACAAGTTAAAATTGAGAATTTATTGTATCCATGGTTCATTGACTTTATCACATTAATTTATAGGGGTTTTTGTTTCTAGGCCCACTTGTTTACTATGATTTATCTCTAAACCCAATAACTTATTTTTGTATCTTTGAACCCAACTAGCTTTATGATTTTATCTCTAAACCCAACTTTTAAAATACAATACATACACATGTGAACCCCCCATAAATTTTTTAAAAGATCCAGTTTTACCCTTCCCTCATCTCTCCTGTGATCTTAATTATGTGGGCCCCTTAAAAATATTTGAAAAATTAAATAAATTGAAAATTGAGTGGAGAGAGAACTAAACTAGGCTCGGGAGAGAAGCCCAAACGCGGGAATTATATCCCCGTTTCTCTCTCTCTCTCTCTCTCTCTCTCTCTCTTAATTTCTCAATTAATTCCCTACTCTCATCCATTATTTCATTCATCCACTCTTCTAAACCCATCAATGGATTCGCAACCACTCTTCTAAACTCATCAATGAATTTCTCAATTAATTCCCCTCTCTCATCCATTAATTTTGGTGGAGATTCATCACTTTGATTTAAGGTATAATTTTGTATTTTACTCAACTACTTAATTTATAGCATTAATTTCACATATTATTCATGAAAATTATTTCACATTAATTTCACATTATTTCACATTCACATTATTATTTCACATTAAGTATTTCATATTTTTATTTCACATTAATTTCTCATTTTATTTATGAAAATTATTTCTCAACCACACATTTTATTGTTAGTTAAATATTATCCCGCTATACTTACATATTATCCCGCCATACTTTTAGTTTATCCGCTATACTTTCAGATTATCACGCTTATACTTTCAATTTATCCTCTATACTTTCAGATTATCACGCTTATACTTTCAGTTTATCCGCTATACTTACATATTATCCCGCTTATACTTTCAGATTATCACGCTTATACTTTCAGATTATCCCGCTTATACTTTCAGTTTATCACGCTATACTTTCAGCTTATCACGCTATACTTTCAGATTATCCCGCTATACTTACATATATACTTTCATATTATCCCGCTATACTTTCAGTTTATCACGCTATACTTTCAGATTATCCCGCTATACTTACATATTATCCCGCTATACATTCAGATTATCCCGCTATACTTACATATTATCAAACTATACTTTCAGTTTATCACGCTATACTTTCAGATTATCACGCTATACTTTCAGTTTATCCCGCTATACTTACATATTATCTCACTATATATTCAGGTTATCCTGCTATACTTTCAGATTATCCCGATATACTTACATATTATCGCGCTATACTTTTAGTTTTTCACGCTATACTTTCAGTTTTTCCCATTATACTTACATACTATCTTGCTATACTTTCAATTTATCACGCAATACTTTCAGTTTTTCCCGCTATACTTTCAGATTATCACGCTATACTTTTAATTTATTATGCTATACTTCCAGATTACCCCGCTATACTTTCAGATTATCTCGCTACACTTTTAGTTTTTCCCGCTATACTTACATTTATTTTATTATTTGTATAAATTAACTAGTTCCATTAAACTTTAATAAGCGAAGACATCTTTGCATAATAATTAAATTGATCTTTTTGTCTACCAAACTCCAATTCCTTGATATGAATCTACACAACAATTCTAATAATTTGCTCAATTGAAAGTTACACAATTTAAAGAGACCACCAAATCAGATTTTCTCCAGCAGTGAGTATTTCAAACCCATTTGATAAATCTCTTGTAAACTGTTAAGGATACAAACTAAATTTTCAAACAAATAGACAGCCACCAAATTCATCCCACATATAATTTCTGGAATTGAACTAGTACATGTACATCAAATGAACTCAATGATCACCTAAATTCAAATGTTGCTTTCCAGATCAAACTTCAAATATACATACATACATAAAATACATAAAAAGGAGAACAATATGTTACAGCCAAACTTTGTCTTCTACACTCAAAACTAACAAAACTGCACAAGACTGCATGTTTATATCCTGATCAGTTATGTGACAATTCAATTTTTTGCAGGCCACTATACTTCATGCAAAATGCCTTACCCTTCCCATATAGATCAAAAGTTAGGATGCCACTTGGACCAGAGTATAATCCTGCAATATCAGTCAAATTGTTTAACTATTCCTATCCGAATCCACCAATACATTTGCAGATTACAGAAGTATATTACTTCAAAATCAAGATTACTATCTAGTATATTCAAGTGAACTTGAAATGTCATTTCACTTGTTCATGAAGACCAAAGGAGTGGCAAATATCCTTTAAAGACATAGATTACTTCGGTAGGACAAATTATATAACCCAAACATACAGTGCTTCGAGAAAAATGTATAATTAACTGATATGTTCTTGGATTACATTTCAAAAATGGGCAAGGCTCTAGTATATAATACAGCTTTAAGTGGGTATTGAAAGGGGTATTTTGGGGTTTTTACCATGTTAATATATAAATACAAGATACTCTACCTATATATTATACAATTTGAGTTTAAAGGCAAATACAAAAAGTTGATTGGGCTTAAAGATATAATATGAAAGGATAATAGTTCATTCCTCTCTTTCCCTGTAGCAGGATCCAAAATCCCCCACACATGTAGCTGATAGGCATAAATCAACTGGCAGATCATAATCACTATAATAGCCCACGCCATTTCCCACTAAATAGTGAATCCCAACCAGTAGTCAGGAATAACATGCACCAGCTTTGATACATTGTCCAGTTAATAAAAATTCTAAATAACTTCACGCCAAAAACTCGTGAGAAGGTTAATTGAATGCAAGAAATGGATTTTTGCAGAAAGCTACATTTTGAAAAATATTGGTAATATTGAAAATACTTCTCTATGGTCTAAATTATACATAAACTCGGTAGTAAACCCCATAAATTATAGGTAATCAAGTAATCACATATAGAAATATAGTATAATCATCAAGATGTCAAGTTTTTACACAGAACTGTTAGTTTTGTTAAATATGCTATCATCCCCATTGTGTTTGTAAAAAGTGTAAACAAAATCACAATACTATAAAAACTTACGAACTATGATATGCATTTACAATCCCATGAATGCTACATATTTGATATTTTTACCTCTTTCCTTTCTAGCTTTATGCCATCAACTGTACTCTCCGTCACCGTATATTTACCTATTTCACTTCTCTAACCAAAACAAAATCTCTTCACTAAATTTTATCAATTGCAAGAATGAGGGAATCAGATTCTACCGTACACTACGGGGAAGCACTCTATGGAAAAAGAATAAAACCACACTAAACTAATAAGATGCAAACTGAAATCAACAAAGAAGCAGCACACACTGATGGAATACCAATCACTAGAAAAGAGGGTTTTGAGGAGAAAGGAGTGATTACTTACAGAGAAGAGGATGGTGGCGTGAGAATGAGCCGGCGGCGGTCAGGCTAAGCACTGTAGGAGGAGACGATCCAGTTGAGGCACTGAAGAAGACGGCGTAATGGGCGCTAGGTGATGGCGGGTTAGGTGACAGCGGCGGCCCGCAATGGCAGATTAGGTGATGGAGGGATCAGCTACGCAGCGGTCGAGGCTCAGACGCAGATCGCGAACCGGAATTTGTGGTGGCGTGAAGAAAAGAATGGACAAGTAAGGGCTCAAATTAGGGCTCAGATTTTCACCCAAATTGGACTAGTTGTAGAGAAATTGAAAGAGGAGAGAAGAATGGATCCGTTAGGGCATCAAGAAAGAATAGAGAACGGAGGAACAATGGGGTTTTCTTTATTTTCTTCGGTTACAAAAGGGTGAAGAAAGAACGGAGATGAGAGAGAACTGATTTTGTGGAAATTGAGGGCAGGGTATTTTAGGGTTTTACCCTAAAAATGTATAAATACAAGATACTCTAACTCTAAATTATACTATTTGGGTTTAGAGATAAATACATAAAGTTAATTGGGTTCAATGGTACAAAAGAAAGTTGTTGGGTTTATAGGTAAATCAGAGTAAACAATTGGGCCCAAAAATAAAAACCCCTAATTTATATCTTATATAAAGTCCGTAAACCAAATCACAAGATCTCAATACTTGTTCATGTTCCAAATCATGCTTTTCACATATCGTATTTTTCATGTTTTTGCAAAACAATTGAGTTTTAACAATTGAAAATGCAATTTGAAAAATTTCTTCGTTTACATGTTTATCTTTATATATACAAACATTTTCCCAATTTTTACTAATTTTGGAGTTGTTTTGTTATTTTCAATTGAATTTACAAAAGAAGTTTTCAGCTTTTTAGAAACTGCTTATTTGTGCTCAAATAATTATTTCTCACAAATGGGAAGTGATATTTCAGAAATTCATTTTGTAACATGTTTATCTATATCTTTATCTCTAAATATTTCATAATATTTGGAGTTGATTTACTATGTCAAATTGATTTTACAATGTCAAGCATTTTAGCAGTTTTTGAATCTGAAATATCTGTCTGAAATAATTATTTATCACAAATGGGAAGTGATATTTTAGAAATTATTTCTCTAACATGTTCATATACATGTTTAGAAATTTCTCTCAAAATTTCATGATTTGTGGAGTTGATTTACTGTTTTAATTGATTTTACAAAGCCATATCGCAGATTTCGGGTTTACGAAATTTTTGGGTATTGTTTGATGCGTCGCTACGGTGACCATTACCTAACGGCTATTTTTCCAGTTTTTGTTTTTTAATCATTTTTGCTCGGATTTTCTTGGGTTTTGGGCTTTGTTTCTTCATCCTATATATACCCCATGCCCTCATTTATTTTAAAAATAATTAAGAAAGTTTTAAACACGTTTTTGAAGAGTTTAAGTGTTTGTTTAGTTTGTTTGGAAGTTTAGTTTGTGAAGAAACTTTCACAAGAGCTTGAGGAGATCATCCATTGGTGTTTGAGCATTCAACTCTTCTCCTTCTCTCTTGTCATCTAGAGAAGTTTTTCTAAACTCATATCTAGCGATTTATATGTTTAATTTTCATTTCCATAAGCTAGAATTTATTTGAGTTTAGTATTGATTATTTCTCTTTGTTTACACACACAACCATTGAGCTTATAGTATTTGCATACATTGTAAAATTTGAGTTGTGGGTAGTGTGACTTAGAGAGTGAGCAACATTGAGTTCTCATCCATTGTAGAGAATAAAATTTATATTTACGAGCTTATTGTGAGGACTCACATTGTAATACACAAGAACACCGAGAGAAGTGTGCGGTGAGAGACGGGGCTGTCCCAAAAGGAGTGGCGTCGGTAGTAAAGCCTAGGGAGAGGTAGTAAATCCGAGCACTTGAGGGAAACACGGGCTTGAGACCGGCACTTAGATGGTGAGGTTGTGTGATTACAATTGTGAGAGATTGTAAAGTTTTCGGTGAGCTAGAAAACCGAACGTGTAGATGTTGTAGCGTTATTGGTGGCGTAGAAACCGGTTGTGATAGTGGAGATCTCCTCGAGGCGAGGAGCGGAGACGTAGGAAGTGGGGACCGAACTCCGTGATCATATCGTTTGTTTGTGTTTGCTTGGCGTTCATTTCTATTTGTGCTTATTGCCTATTTCGCCAATTTTTTATTGATCATTTCATCCTCTATTTTATTTACTATTGCTTACATATCCTTGCATATAATCTTGTTGAATATCATTCTTTCTAGGATATAATTTATTAATTAGTTTTAATTGGCATTAATTCGGATTAGATTAGCATATTGCCCTATTCACCCCCCTCTAGGGCAATTTCAATTGGTATCAGAGCTTGGTGCTCTTTGATTAGAGGCTTAACAACCTTGAGTCAAAGATCCAAGTTATTATATTGCTAATCTAGTTTTGTGATTTTTATATCTTGCTTGCATAATATATTTATTATGGATATGCGTTGTGCCCCTTGTTTAGGCTATGATCCACATGTTGCTCCTTTGTTTAATGATTTTCCTTATGCACAATGGATGCTTAGATTTAAATTATTTGCTAGATCTAAATATATAGATATATGGGAAATCATTGAATGTGCATATATTGTGCCCAACTTGGATAAATCTAAATGGAGCACAAATGATAAAAGATTGTTTATTATGAACAAGATTTTGTTAGAATTTTTGCTTAATGCTTTTGATCATTCTATTTCTATCAAATTTGCTTGTTTTGATAGTGCCTATACATTATGGAAATACATAGAGGCACATCATGGTAACTTGGAGGATATCCAACAAGCTTTGGTGAGTTCCTCTCCAAGTTCTAATGGAGCATCATCATCATCATCATCATCATCATCATGCACATGGCCACTAGGCGATAGCCCTAGTGTGGTAAGCGATTCGGAATCCGAAAGTGACTCATCTATTAGTGATATCGCTCGTGCATATAAGAAATTAAAGAATGCCTATAACAAATTGCACAACAACTTCATTAGTTTTAAAAGCAAGCATGTTATTTTGAAATCCAATCATGAAAAGTCAGCTTCCAAATTTGATGTCATTGCAAAAGAAAATACTATGCTTAAGGAAAACAATGATATGTTTGTTCGCGGTAAAAGTTGGGATGATTGTCATTGATTTGAACTGTTACAAACTTCAGTCGCCTGAAACAAATTCAAAGAGAAATATCGCCTTTTATTTTAAGGCTTACAATGAAAATAAAAAGATTACAACTTTTATCCTTGTGAACAAACACGAGGATCTGTTATATCGAGGTCCCGCTTGCGTGGGTTCTTTACTGTCTTGGGGACTTTTGTGTCCGTGGACCACAGCGCAATTCGATCCGTAGAGACCGGTTCGAACTACAGATGTAAAGGGGCTCGTTTCCGCGAAGAAGCGAAGCGCTGAGGAATCACACTCCGCGAAGGAGAGGATCGCTGCGGGGATCGCCTCCGCGAAGGAGAGGATCGCGGGCGGGTGAGATCTACAAGGAGAAATCCTGGCGCTATCCACGAGATTAAGGCGAAGCTTAACCTAGAGGGTATCGTAGTTCGACCGAATTGATTACCTTCGCTTGTAGATCGGGCGTCATTTGGACTTGTGCTCGCCGGTGCTTTCGGAGCGGTGCATCGGCGGCTCGTGGATCTCGTCGCGAATTCTTGAGAAAATCCCGAGTTTCGAGAGCCAAATCCTCAAATCCACACCTCCCAGAAAATCCAAGACCCCCAACCAACAAGACCCCCTATTTATACAATAGGGGTCGCCGGCTCGGCCACTTGGTAGAGCACCTCGACCAAGTTGGCGAGGTGGCTCGGCCATGGTGGCGAGCCACCTCGGCCAAGTTGGCGAGGTGGCTCGGCCACTTGGTAGAGCACCTCGACCAAGTTGGTAGAGGTGGCTCGACCATGGTGGCCGAGCCTCCTCGACCACTTGGTAGAGCACCTCGACCAAGTTGGTAGGTGGCCGCCGTTCGCCGTTTTTCCGGTTTAGCCATTTTTCTCGGTCTCGGGTTTAGGCCACGCCTATTCGACTCTTGGCCTTCTCGGGACTTAGGTTCGTCGTATTTGGTTCGGGACTAACTCTTGGTTTGTTCGGTTCAGCGGTCACGGGATCCGATCGTCTGTTCAAGTCGGTTTAAGCCGTGCTTGTGGCTGTGGGTTCGCCGTCGAGTTCGCGTCTTAACGATTCGGCGTCCGTATCATTCGATGGGTTGTCATTCGCCGACTCCACATCACGAGTTGGTTTCGGGGATCTTGTAAGTATTTTTCAGCGCCTCTGAGATACCCCTCCAAAGCGTCTCGGTCTCAATTCTTGATGAGTGCAGGATGCTTTGGACATGATAGTTCGACCTTGATGGTGAGGGTCCCAAAGATAGCTTCAAGTCTTGATTCTTTCGGATCATCGGTTCTTTGTAGGATTCACGATAAGATCCGCGGTCTTTGCATTTATTGTCGACCGTTTGTTGAAATCTTGATTGGTGGTGGGTGAGTTTTCTTGTAACTTCGTGTCGGTTGGTTGTTGTTTGACTAACCATCGGACTTTTGGACTTATCCGTATGTCGGCGAACTCCTTGTTGGCGACATGTTGGTTAATGTCAGTACATGGAATTCCATAACCCTCGATCGGTTATTTCCTTCATCATCCGTGTGTTGTTGGTTTAACCACGCCGAGGACTGATCTTTTCATGGAGACATCCTCAGAGGATTCCTTGTTGAAGCGAGGAGACCATTTGGCTTTCAACCATCGTCCTAGCCTTCGATTCGTGAGTCGCGGCGCTTTGACCGTTGTTGGGATATGATTATCCACGGTGGGTGAAGTTTCTTGATTTGGACATATTGTCGGTGTCGTCATGACTTTCCGCCTCGTCGATTATTCCTCTCTTGGATATTATGGTGGGAGAAAATTAAGGGTTATCGAGTTATCCTTAAGAATATGGATTTATTCTCCGGGAACTCCTCGTCGAAAATTTGGAAGCGGTTTATACTCGTAATCCTAGTTGGAGTAGGATTAGGCGGCAGCGTTGATGTCGATGCAATCATACGATCGAGTTATCCTAAGAATATTTCTTGTGAGAATATTCTTAGGAACTTCTCGACGAATTAGGAAATAGTTTATACCGTAATCCTAGTTGGGTAGGATTAGGCGTAGCGTTGATTTCGTCGGTGCAATCCATACGATCAGTTATCCCTAAGAATATTTCTTGAGAATATTCTTAGAACTTCTCGACAAATTAGGAAATAGTTTATACTGTAATCCTAGTTGGGTAGGATTAGGCGGCGTTGATGTCGATGCAATCCGCGATCGAGTTATACCTAAGAATATTTCTTGCGAGAATATTCTTAGGAACTTCTCGACAAATTAGGAAGCGGTTTATACTCGTAATCCTAATTGGGTAGGATTGGGTGGCGTTGATGCGTCGATGCAATCCGCCGCGATCGAGTTATCCTAAGAATATTTCTTGTGAGAATATTCTTCGGGAACTTCTCGACAAATTGGAAGCGGTTTATACCGTAATCCTAGTTGGGTAGGATTAGGCGGCAGCGTTGATTTCGTCGGTGCAATCCGCCGCGATCGAGTTATCCTAAGAATATTTCTTGTGAGAATATTCTTAGGAACTTCGACAAATTGGGAAGCGGTTTATACTACGTAATCCTAGTTGGGTAGGATTAGGCGGCAGCGTTGATGCGTCGATGCAATCCGCCGCGATCGAGTTATCCCTAAGAATATTTCTTGTGAGAATATTCTTAGGAACTTCTCGACAAATTAGGAAGCGGTTTATACCGTAATCCTAGTTGGGTAGGATTGGCGGCAGCGTTGATGCGTCGATGCAATCCTTACGATCGAGTTATCCAAGAATATTTCTTGAGAATATTCTTGGGAACTTCTCGACAAATTAGGAAGCGGTTTATACTCGTAATCCTAATTGGGTAGGATTGGGTGGCGTTGATGTCGATGCAATCATACGATCGAGTTATCCCTAAGAATATTTCTTGTGAGAATATTCTTAGGAACTTCTCGACAAATTGGAAGCGGTTTATACTCGTAATCCTAGTTGGGTAGGATTGGGCGTAGCGTTGATTTGCGTCGGTGCAATCCATACGATCGAGTTATCCCTAAGAATATTTCTTGTGAGAATATTCTTAGGAACTTCTCGACAAATTGGGAAGCGGTTTATACTCGTAATCCTAGTTGGAGTAGGATTAGGCGTAGCGTTGATGGCGTCGATGCAATCCATACGATCGAGTTATCCCTAAGAATATTTCTTGTGAGAATATTCTTAGGAACTTCGACAAATTAGGAAGCGGTTTATACTCGTAATCCTAGTTGGAGTAGGATTGGGTGGCGTTGATGTCGATGCAATCCTTACGATCGAGTTATCCTAAGAATATTTCTTGCGAGAATATTCTTCCGAACTTCGACAAATTAGGAAGCGGTTTATACCGTAATCCTAATTGGAGTAGGATTAGGCGTAGCGTTGATTTCGTCGGTGCAATCCGCCGCGATCGAGTTATCCCTAAGAATATTTCTTGTGAGAATATTCTTCCGGAACTTCTCGACAAATTGGGAAACAGCTTTATACTGTAATCCTAGTTGGAGTAGGATTAGGCTGACGTTGATTTCGCGTCGGTGCAATCCATACGATCAGTTATCCCTAAGAATATTTCTTGTGAGAATATTCTTAGGAACTTCTCGACAAATTGGGAAGCGGTTTATACTCGTAATCCTAGTTGGAGTAGGATTAGGCGGCAGCGTTGATTGGCGTCGATGCAATCCATACGATCGAGTTATCCTAAGAATATTTCTTGTGAGAATATTCTTAGAACTTCTCGACAAATTAGGAAACGGTTTATACTCGTAATCCTAGTTGGAGTAGGATTGGGTGGCGTTGATGCGTCGATGCAATCCATACGATCGAGTTATCCTAAGAATATTTCTTGTGAGAATATTCTTCCGGAACTTCTCGACAAATTGGAAGCGGTTTATACTGTAATCCTAGTTGGAGTAGGATTAGGCGGCAGCGTTGATTGGCGTCGATGCAATCCGCGATCGAGTTATCCTAAGAATATTTCTTGAGAATATTCTTCCCGAACTTCGACAAATTAGGAAGCGGTTTATACCGTAATCCTAGTTGGAGTAGGATTGGGTGGCGTTGATGCGTCGATGCAATCCTTACGATCGAGTTATCCTAAGAATATTTCTTGAGAATATTCTTAGGAACTTCTCGACAAATTAGGAAGCGGTTTATACTCGTAATCCTAATTGGAGTAGGATTGGGCTCCATTAGAATTCCTATTTCCTGCCAAATAGGAGTCCTTGTTCAAAGAGGATTGGGTTCATATGGGGTTGTTATAAATACCCCTACCCCCTCCTTTTCTCTGTCATAGGCCGCCCCCTTGGCTCTTTTTTGTTTTGTTTTCGTCTCGTCTCTCGCCGTCTTGTCTCCTTCGATCAACGAGGTATGTGCACGAGGGTTTTGTAAATTCTTTTTCTTCTCTCTTTTCTTTGTGTATGCAGGTGATGAAAACCACGAGGGGAGAAGGACGAGGCCGTGGTCGGCGGGGCGGCGGCGGCGTCCATGGCCGGCGTTCGTCGGGTGCTCGGCGTCGGATTTTGTAGCTTTTTTGACACTTTATTTGCTGATCTTCAACTGTGTATCTGACTCTATTTGTCTTCTTTTGCGGTTTTCAATGTCGTCGCGAAGATCCCATGTTAGAGTCGATCAACTTCGCCGCGACGCGTGAATGCCGCCTCCTTCTTTTGGTGGTGCGCCCGATGGTATTATCATCTTCGTGCATACATCGTCGTATCCCGCTTAGCTCTCCTTTGTGGCGATTGGGAAGAGCGAAATTCTCCTTTGTGGCGATTGGGAAGAGCGAAATTCTCCTTTGTGGCGATTGGGAAGAGCGAAATTCTCCTTTGTGGGGATGGAAGCTACAGTTGGTTTTGCTTGGTCATCACCCGTCTCGATATCTTTAGCGGGGCGATTTCATCTTGTACCCTTACTCGTAGAGCGGAATATATTGCGCTTGGTTTCTGCGACTATATTTATCGTTCTCGGGTGTCGATCTGGATGAAATCGTCGTACCGTTATCAGTCGTGACTTCGATCTATGAAAGATGAATTCAGCGCCTTTTACTAGCGAATATTTTCGATTTGGTTGATTATTCCTCGGGAGCTTTTCCAACCTCGCGGTCGATGGGCGTCATAATGACTATTATTCCGCGTCGCGATGATCGCGATTTTTATCTACGCCTCGATTTGCGCCCGGCACATCAGTGAGCGATCGGTATTTGAGGGAGTTCAGCGTTCTCCGGCGATTGGTCACCGATCGCGCTCGTAGGGACACCGGCTCTCGAACTTTGCGAAAGGCAGTTATTTATTCGGCGACTCGGTTAAGGATCGGATCTGACTCTTATCGAGAGTGAGAGGTGGTTGAACAAAGGCGGCGGAGGCCTTGTATATTCCCGGATACCTCGTCGGCTCTCATTGACCGACCTTAGACACCATCTTTGTGACTTCGCCGTATGTCATGGCGTCGTAGAACATGATCATATTCATTGTGGGTTTATTACCCGGCGGCGGTTCGGGTTCCAATAGGAATCGCGTCATCGGTCTTCACCACAGGGTTGTAGAGTGGACACACCGCCCGTGATGAGCTCTTTGTTCTGCCTCGACTTTGAAGAATCGCCTTGCTAAATTGGGGCGAGATGCGTCGTCAAGTCATAGATTCTTGGTTGGGTTCACTTTCGTCAAGTAAGCATTGGTGGGGTCGCTGACCACTTATGTCCTCGGTAGGTGGGATGGAGAACTTGGCTTGTGAGTGCGTATTGACGATTAGTGCCACCATGTATGGCCTTCAATCGGCGTCAATCATTTCTTCACCTTATTGAGCTTTATAATCAGTTGAATCGTTTCTCACTAAACACGGCGAGTTGGGGTTGGCTTTACATGAGATGTACCGTATTTCAGGTCTACCCATGGGAAGATGCTATATCGAGTACTTTTCCTCTCGAGAGCTGAAGGAACTGCCGATCGTTATAAGACTTTATGGGATCTCACTTGTCATTACTATATAGCTCGGCCCAATCGAACCTTAGCCAAAGGAAATCGCGGTGAGTGCGAAGCGATTCGCCAATTACTTGTTCCGGCATTTGGAGGACAAATCGGCGAGGAAATATGTGAACTATCACCGCTCACTCCTTGAAGGTTAATGAACTGATCGAGAAGTCCGAGGCTAACTCTTATCATTTCGGCTTCGCCAAAGAAGGCTTTCCTTGGGGACCAAGTTTGCGACCTTTACGTGGCATCGCGGTGAAGCCTATCCGGTAGACAACTCTCCTAGCGGGCTACCTTGCAATCGGCTTAAGAAGTGTGTGGTTCCATATCAATCGATGATGCTTTACCTTTGGAGGTCCTTTATCCTGCGGTTCAACTTCGCCCACAGAAGGAACTCTCTCTCCTTCGGTGATGGTGGCGGTATTCACCGTGGATTGCGGCATATAGTTGGCGTTTACTCGAGAGAAAGGATGAGCCATCATCACGTATCCCTTCCGTCCGGTAGAGCTCCCATATACCTATTTGATGGCACGGTTGGTCCTTCATCGTCCGACATGATGTCGGGACCGGGTTCTGGTCGTCTACTCCTTTCTTACGGTTGGTAGAGGATTGCGGATGGAAGGCGTGGTTTTGCAAAGATCAAAAGCAGTCTGATTCACAAAGGGTGGATCTTTTCGGATGTTTTCCTCGATTCTCGGTCAATATGGTGAGTCCTTGGTTGATGAGGAGGTGCGAAGACAGCGAACTTCACTTGACATTGGCATTTCAAGCGGCTAGTGAATATCGGGCGGGGTATCTCACTTTCGAGTAAAGGAGGAATGCTTCATTGAGCCTTATTTTCCTGTCGTTTTGCTTTCGCCCGATTCGGTTAAGACCAACTTTATGTTGGGAACCCGAACCGGCGACTCGGACTTCGAGGTGGACTTGTGGATGGCCTTGAGCATGGTTGTGGGCGTCATGGGATGTACGGTGCTAGGTTGATCTCAGAGCTCGAGACCGTCGGTGGAGTCGACATTCCTTCATTGTAGTTGGCTATTAGTAGCTAACGAGCGGTCCTGTAAGGGCCATCTCGGTGGTAGCGAAGCATCGTTGCGAGCGGCTCGAACACTCAAGATCTTAGGTCAAGCTCGGAGGAAGCGCCGCCAATCTTATCGACCGGGTGAGGCTGAGGAGGAGTTCCACAACTCTGACGCTGCTACTTTAGGAGAGGACCAAGCGGAGGCTGCAGCTCATGAGAAGGACCTCGGTACTTTCTCCTTTTCCCTTTCGTTTTCTCATCCTTTCCATTAGAGTTCTCATCCAATTGAATTTTCAGGAAAATCTGTTGAAGAGGAAGAATTTCGACCCTCTCAAGGGGTTAAACGAAAGAGGCTAGCCCACAAGAATCACGTGAATCCTCGGTCCTTTGATATAGACTTGACCAGTAATGATCCAGTCGGTGACGGAGGTAATAATTCACCGCGTTGAAATCTGAAATTTCGACTTTTGAAGACTGACATTTTTATTTGCATGCAGGGGGTTTTAGGGATTATGATCCTGGCTTTGATTTTCCTCCCCACAATTCTGCTGAGCCCAGTTCTGCTCATGCTGAGCCAAGTTTTACTCAACAAATGTATGGAGCTATGGCGGAGGAGGCCGATGTAGGACCTGATCCGGTGGACCCAGGTACATCTAACATCGATAATTGCTCTTCTGGGTGGCGAATCACGAGAATGGAATGACTTCGGGATTTGTACCCCGCTAATTGCCTCTTTGCTTTTGTTCTTTTAGAGATTGCGGGGAGACAAATGCACAAGCGAGACTAGGCAAGCTAACCTTGTAGGAGGTAAGCAGCTTTACCTATTGTTTGATTTAATTGCATTTGCCTTCCTAATGCCTTCTTATTCAGACTTCTCCATGGAAGATTTCGTGGAATCCGGGTTATATGGCAACACTTCCATGGATGACACACTCTGGCAGCTTGGTCACAGGATGGAGATACCCTTGGTGAAGTTTTACCCGAAGCTACTGTCCCTGAAGAAGGTATGAATTTTCTCTTTGATTACTTATAGGATCAACCGTTTGGCTAATACTACTATAATTAAAAGAGGCTGAGACATTCCATTTGTGCAGCGGCAGGTACCCCTCTTTCCGTCGCTTTCTCAGAATCAGCTACCACAGCGACCGTTGAGATAGATGAGCACACTGAGGGCTCCGCCGCGGTTGACAGCATCCCAGTGATAGATACGCCTCTGGTAGACTCGCTAGCCTCTGAAACTACACCGAAGGAGACGGGTAAGGGTCTTTTAGCCAAATAAGCTTTCGCTTATTTTTACTAAAATCCTAAAGTCCTTTTTCTTACGTGCGAGCCTACATCTCGACTCCATGATCACGGTGAGGCGTTGATCTTTGGATGAAGATCCATCCCATCTTATTATCTGTTTGGAAATCGCTCATTCTTTTTTTGGTGAACACTTGTGATCGAAAAGGTCCTTCATGGCGGGCTTTCTCTTCATCGATTCAGACCCTTTGCTTGATCCCGGATGGCTTTGATACGGGATATGGGTTACCGGTGGCTCGAGCCATTGTTGATGATCTCGCCCATCACGGAGGGACAGCTCGAGGCTGCAAGAGCTGCTTGGTGGGGCTTTCTCATACATAGGCTGCTCAGGCCGGCCTTGCGTTTAGAGGCATGGCGCGATGCTTGTGTTTTCTTGGGCTCGAGGTCGGATCTGAGAGACAGCGCCGATCAGCTTCGGGCTGTTGTTCTTTGAAACATATTCTTCCCTAAGCCACATCGGTGATATCGTGGCGAGTGCGGAGAAGGATATCTTGCTTTCGGGGAGAGCTCCATCTTGAGGAAGATAGGATGGCGGTTTGGGCTGGCCAAGGCCAACAAGGAAGAAGCCCTCACCGTTGCGTCTAGGGAGCTCGACCGTCGGGCGTAAACCGGCCGAGCTCGAGGAGGCAACCATGAAGACACTGAACACCGATGAGGAGTCCTTCAGGGCCGAGTTGCAGGAAGAACTCCACCAGGCTTACAATGGTGAAGTGTCTCAGCTCGAACAACAAATCCTTTGTCATAGACTTGATGTTTAAACAGTTGTAGCTCCTTCTATGTTTGCTTCAAATGAATAAGATCCATCCCTTTCATTATTTATTATGATTCTTTTACTTCGTCAGAAATAATTAACCATAATACTTATAGGATTTTTGGCAAACCCTCAGCCATCAACGGGTTTGATTAGCCTTTACCAACCACCGTTTGAGTTGGGCTAGCGTGCGGATTATCAGGATCCGTTCCGCACGTGACGTTGTGCTAAAAGAATGAAACTCTTCTAGACTTGTTGCTATGATATCGAATACATAGGCTTCGTACTCTTTTACGGGCAAGAGACCACCCGGCAGCGTGTTACCGTAGACTCATCCCTTCTTAGGCCGGGATGAAATACCCGAGAATCGAACTCACGGTGTCTTCTTCAATCGGAAAAAGACTAAACCCGACAGCGTGTGAAGTTGGCTTTATCCCTTCTTAGGCCGGGATAAAATACCCCAGTCGAACTCTGGTGTCTTCTTCAATCGGAAAAAGACTAAACCCGACAGCGTGTGGCGTTGGCTTTATCCTTCTTAGGCTTGGGATAAAATACCCGAGTCGAACTCACGGTGTCTTCTTCAATCGGAAAAAGACTAAACCGGCAGCGTGTGAAGTTGGCTTTAGGGTTATTGGCCAACCCGACCCTCAGCGGGTTTGATGAGCCTTTACCAACTACCGTTTGAGTTGGGCTAGCATGTAGATTATCTAAATCCGTTCTACACACAGCGTTGTGCTAAAAGAATGAAACTCTCTTAGACTTAATGCTACGATGTTGAATCGTGAAGCCGTCTTTTTCATGGGAAGACTAACCCGACAGCGTGTGAAGCGTTGGCTTTATCCCTTCTTAGGCTTGGGATAAAATGCCCCAAGATGAATCTTGGTGTCTTCTTCAATGGGAAAAAGACTAAACCGGCAGCAGCGTGTGAAGTTGGCTTTATCCTTCTTAGGCTTGGGATGAAATACCCCAAGATGAATCTTGGTGTCTTCTTCAATCGGAGAAAAGACTAAACCGGCAGCGTGTGAAGTTGGCTTTATCCTTCTTAGGCCGGGATAAAATGCCCCAAGATGAATCTTGGTGTCTTCTTCAATCGGAGAAAGACTAAACCGGCAGCGTGTGAAGTTGGCTTTATCCTTCTTAGGCCGGGATAAAATGCCCCAAGATGAATCTTGGTGTCTTCTTCAATGGAAAAAGACTAAACCGGCAGCGTGTGAAGTTGGCTTTATCCTTCTTAGGCTTGGGATAAAATACCCGAATCGAACTCGGTGTCTTCTTCAATCGAAAAGACTTCGAGGCGACCTTGATCGGACAACACAGTGCGAAAATCCGGCGCATACCTTGGTCGGCTACCTAAGATAAAGATGGAACTAAGAGTGGGATCTCCACTCAGAACCGAAGAGACTTCGAGGCGACCTTGATCGGACAACCTGATGCGAAAATCGGCGCATACCTTCGGTCGGCTACCTAAGATGAAAATGGAACTAAGAGTGGGATCTCCACTCCGAGAACCGAAGAGACTTCGAGGCGACCTTGATTCGGACAACACAGTGCGAAAATATCTCGGCGCATACCTTCGGTCGGCTACCTAAGATGAAGATGGAACTAAGAGTGGGATCTCCACTCAGAACCGAAGAGACTTCGAGGCGACCTTGATTCGGACAACACAGTGCGAAAATCCGGCGCATACCTTGATCGGTAGCTACCTAAGATGAAGATGGAACTAAGAGTGGGATCTCCACTCAGAACCGAAGAGACTCGAGGCGACCTTGATCGGACAACTGGTGCGAAAATCCGGCGCATACCTTGGTCGGCTACCTAAGATGAAGATGGAACTAAGAGTGGGATCTCCACTCAGAACCGAAGAGACTTCGAGGCGACCTTGATCGGACAACACAGTGCGAAAATATCTCGGCGCATACCTTCAGTCGGCGCTACCTAAGATAAAGATGGAACTAAGAGTGGGATCTCCACTCAGAACCGAAGAGACTTCGAGGCGACCTTCGGTCGGACAACACAGTGCGAAAATCCGGCGCATACCTTCGGTCGGCTACCTAAGATGAAGATGGAACTAAGAGTGGGATCTCCACTCCGAGAACGAAGAGACTCGAGGCGACCTTGATTCGGACAACACAGTGCGAAAATATCTCGGCGCATACCTTGATCGGCGCTACCTAAGATAAAGATGGAAAGAACCCCTCCGTTTATCACGAAAGGGGTCGGATGCTCGGAGAGGAAGAATTTTATATTCTATCTCCGGCGTAAAAGGGATTTTAATTGGGCCTCTTGTTCATAGAAGGAATCAAGAGGAGATTGTGGCAATGTACCAGAAAATTTGTAGGCCCACCATCAAGGGATTTGATCGGTGGGGGAAAATAATGATGGAGGATAAATCTAGGGTTATCCTCAAGTGGGTAACACATCCCACGAGGAACTTCCCGTTGAAACGGGTTATCCTGAAGATACTAAGGGTAGTATTTCTTCAGGAACTTCCCATTATCGGCATTAATTGCGGTCGCCATTAGGGTAATTAGGCGGTATGCACCATTAGAGTAGACCGTTTCTATTACAAACGGACCCTCCCATTTAGGTTCGAATTTACCTTTCTTCTTGGAAGTGAGGATTATCGGTCGTCGAGCAGCGAGGACCAAATCTCCTTCTCTAAAGGTTCTCTGTCGAACTTTCTTGTTGAAAGCCCTCGACATCCTAGCTTGGTAGAACTCAATGCATTGTTGAGCCTCGAGCTTCTCATCTAACATCTCGAGCTCTTGAGGCGTTTACGATGTTGTTCTTGGTCGTCATCTGTTGAAAGGCGTCGAAGTGGCGAATCTGGATTTCCAGCGGAGAAGCGCCGCGCAGTAAACCGAGATGCGGGGTCTCTCGGTTGGCGTCGCGTCCGTTGTCGCGATATGCCCGAGTGCTTCTCGAGTTTATCATCGGTCTAAGCTTGTTATTCTTCACAAGCTTGGTACGATAATCGTCTTGTTGAATGCCTCGGCTAATCCATTTCTTCTTTGGATTATAGAACATCGTGAGACATCTTGTATTTTAAAATTTTCGCAAAACGATGAAGGAATTGCGATGAATTGGGGACCGTTGTCATGCACGATCCGTCTTGGGACACCATGTCGATAGATGACATGGTGTTTGATAAATTGGCAGCGGTACTTCGCCTTGACTTCTTTTAGCGGGATTATACGCCCACTTGGAATGTCGGTGATCGCTAGAATAAACCGACGCTTTGACCGACGGAGGAAAAATGGGACCTCGGCGTCCATTCCCCATGTTTGAATGGCGGGATGTGGCGAAGGATGCAAGCTGCTCGGAGGTGATGCATATAATTAGCGTGAATTTGACAGCGTGGCATTTCGGCGTGCTCATTGCGTCATTAATCATTGTGGGCCAAAAGTAGCCCATTCTCTGATTCGATCGTAGAGCTTGGGACCGGTGGTGTGCACCACATTCACCTTCGTGTGCTTCGAAGGACCTCTTACGCCTCTTTGTTTGAGAGGCATCGAATAAAGACCATCGTACCCGGCGATATAGCATCACGGGTTTACGTGTCATAAAAGAATCTTGGAGCTCTTAGCGGATTGACTCTCTCTCCCTCCGTCTTCGTGAGAATGCCATGTAAGACATAGTCGATGATAGGAAGCGCCAATCTCGGGGCTCCAACTTGGTTTGGGTTGCATGTACTTCTTTGGTAACTACCCCTTATCTTCTTGTGTCTCATCGTATAATGGTGCGAAGAGTTGGTGAGTCTGGCCGTAACTAGTTGCTTTCGGTCTGGAAGGTTGTGCTAACGACCACGACTACTTATTTGCCGGTGCATCCGCATAAAGCGTTTTGGAAGCGGGATATATTCGATGAAAAACTCTTGAATGAGTCCGCCATTTCAACGGCTATCGATGATAGGGGATTAGATCAGTTCGACCGTAGTCACCACGAACACCTTAACTATCAATTGCGAATCGCCGTGCGGCGAGATATTGACCCCGGCTCCTTGGCGAAACTAAGTCCAATAAGTAGCGCATTGTATTCAGCTCGTTATTAGAGCAAGGTTGATGAGTGAATAAGCACGGGGCATGACATGATTCCGGAAACTAAGACAACCCGACTCGTGAAATCTTAGAACATCGGGGCACTTGCCCGTTGGTAGCTCGAAGCTCCGTCAAAGTACAGTCGCCATATTTGTTGGTGCGATGTAGTGTTGACTTCTTGAACTTCATCCGGAAGATCATCATATAGCTCAACTGCATCCGTTGTCGGGCTGGCAGCCAAGAGATCGCAAATCGCTTGTCCTTTGGTGACTTACGTTGTTTGAAATACAAGTCATATTGGGACAAGAGCAAGGCCCATTTCGCTAAACGCCAACTCATCGAGGCCGGCTGGGTCATAAATATCCGGACCGGATTTATGTTAGAGATAACATAAATCGTCTGTCCGACTAAATAGTGCCGCATTTTCTGAATCGCGAACACTAATGCAAGGCACTGCTTCTCGACCATTGGATATCGAGACTTCGGCCGACTAATGTTATTTCGGGTAATACAGCGCTTTGTTCGTGGCCGTTTATCGTCGTCTTCTTGAGTAAAGCGCTTAACGAGTGATCCGTTGCCTTGGCGTAGATCAAAAGCGGTTTTCCGACCGCGGTGCAACAAAACGGGAGGTTTAGCGAGATACGACTTGATCTCTTGAATGCCTTACGGCGTCGTCCCAAATATATGACATGCCCTTCTTGTTCAACTTAGAGAATGGTTGGCACTTCGGATAGGTTCGATATGAACCGTCGGATGTCATGTCGCCCTTGTAACCCCGAGTTCTCTCAGTTTCGGGGTTGCAATTCTTGAATCGCCTTCACTTTGTCGGGATCGGCGTGGATTCCTTTGTCGGTGGCGACAAAACCGAGGAACTTGCCACCGACATCCCAAGGAAGGATTTGGCGGGGTTCATCTTTAGGCGATGAGTCGCATGAGTTCGAATACCGTTCTAAGATCTTTGATGTGATCTCCTTTGTCCGCGGCTTTTCACGACCAAATCGTCGGCGTAGCATTCGACCGTTTTCGAAGATGATCTGGAAAATCTCCGTCATTGCTGTTGGTATGTTGCCCGGCATTTTGAGGCGAGCGGCATGACCGTGTAGCAATATATGCCGATGGGCGTTCTGAACGCTGTGTGTTTGGCGTCATCGGGGTGCATCTTGATTTGATTATACCCCGAAAAACCATCCATAAAGGACATTCTTTCAAATCCACACGTGTTGTCAACTATGACATCAGTGATTGGAAGAGGAAAGTCGTCTTTGGGGCAAGCAGCGTTCAAGTCTCTATAGTCGACACAGATCCTAATCGAACCATTCTTCTTCATGACCGGGACTATATTCGCCACCCAATCCGGATGTTGAATTTCCTCGATGAATCCCGATTCTATGAGTTTCTTCACTTCGTTAACAATTGCCTCCAATATTTGTGGACGAAACCGTCTTTGCTGTTGCTTGGCGGGTTTGACATCCGCCTTGATGTTGGCGATGTGTTGCCACATTAGGGTCGAGTCCTGGCATGTCCTCGTAACTCCAGGCGAATACATCGATATACTCCCTGATTAGGGCAATCAACTCTTCCTTTTCTTCCGAGGGGAGCGTATTGCTGATGTTAATGAGCTTAGGATGCTCTTCATCACCCATATTAACCTGGACTACCTCATCCTTAGTGGGGGGTTCTCTTTGTTCGAACCTATCCCCAAACTGCTCTTGGAGTTGATGGATCCATGGGTCTTCCCATGTTGGCATGTCTTCATCACTCTCAACGATGGCGGGATCAGCTGAAGCCATATTTGACATTAAAGCCTTGAAAGCTTCTCAGAGGTGTCGAATCCGCGAAGAATCGGAATGTAGTCTCCCTCATCGGGTGGATTATTATCAATCAGCCACGAGCATTCATCTTCTGAGGAGGATCCGTATCCCAATCCCCTTCTAAATGCATAGTAATTATCCGGCTTTCCTCTTGGGACATATGCCGCTTTAGGAGGGGTTCGAGGGCCTCGTCCGAAACATAGACCTTCCCCTCGTGTCAAGTCATACCCCCATCTCTTCATGATACCCAGTGTTTCTGGACTATATCTGAATGTGTGGAGGATAGGTCCATTGTCGTCTTCGTTGTTTTCGAAGAAGTGATTATTTGGGCGCATCTCCTTTTCCGTAAACCAAGTCTTTTCACTACTTGATCTTAGGTGGGATGGCGAGTCTTTGTCCCAAAGGAGTCTCGGAGCTGCTTTTGTGTAAAGCAAGATGATCGAGTTGGCAGGTGCAACTCTGGATCATTGTATAAACCTGTCATCACATCATTCAAAGACAAAGGATACTCTAAATCGTCATTTATTGATTCATCGGTAATTTGCCAATTACAATGTTCATCTGACGATTCTTCATCGTCAAGATTGATTACAAGGGGTACAATGTCATTTAAAACAAAACCTCCACTATAACCAAGCCGGTTTGGTGTCGGCTTCTTCACATTGTCCGTACCTTGGGCGATGATTGATTTAGGACTCATTACCGTAGAGGAGAGAATCGATGAAATAATTCTCCATCCTTAAGCGGTTGTTTGTCGCGACCACCGTCTTGACCTCATTATTAGTGTCTACATATTTGAGACGATGAAGAGTAGAGGGACTACAACATTATTGTGGATCCAAGGTCGACCCAACAATAAGTTATAGGAAGTCTGCGTCAATCACATAGCGGTGACTTGGACTTTAGGTCCCCATTTGGCACTTTATTCGATCTTACCAAGCGGTAGAGACCGGTGTTAAATCCATAAATCATTATGCTGTCGGCCTTGACTTCTTGGCGAGGGATTCAAGGTGATACATGGCCTGAGGGCATGATGCTCCTGTGGAACCGGATCGACTTGGATCGGTTAACTTCACTAGAGCCAATATACGGTGAAGTATAGCGGCCTATCGTGCTTGGAATTCCTCGTCGCATATCCTCCTTTGTAAAAGTGATGCGGGGAAGTGTTTAGTCGCAAGGTTGCATTCTTTGGCCGACTCTCACGAACTTGGTGAATCGGGTGAGGAAAACCTGCGAATCGGTCGGGGCTTCTTGAAGAGCTTCTCTCGTCTCTTTTGATAACCACAACAACTTCGTATAGAGTGATCCTTGCGGGAATATTAGCCAATTGTGCCATCCGTCGGCAATTTGCCAATTACAATGTTCATCGGCGATTCTTCATCGTCAAGATTGATTACAAGGGGTACAATGTCATTTAAAACAAAACCTCCACTATAACCAAGCCGGTTTGGTGTCGGCTTCTTCACGCTGTCCGTACCTTGGGCGATGATTGATTTAGGACTCATTACCGTAGAGGAGAGAATCGGTGAAATAATTCTCCATCCTTAAGCGGTTGTTTGTCGCGACCACCGTCTTGACCTCATTATTAGTGTCTACATATTTGAGACGATGAAGAGTAGAGGGACTACAACATTATTGTGGATCCAAGGTCGACCCAACAATAAGTTATAGGAAGTCTGCGTCAATCACATAGCGGTGACTTGGACTTTAAGTCCCCATTTGGCACTTTATCGGATCTTACCAAGCGGTAGAGACCGCTGGTGTTAAATCCATAAATCATTATGCTGTCGGCCTTGACTTGCGGGGATTCAAGGTGATACATGGTAGCGAGGGCATGATGCTCCTGTGGAACCGGATCGACTTGGATCGGTTAACTTCACTAGAGCCAATATACCCGGTGAAGTATAGCGGCCTATCGTGCTTGGAATTCCTCGTCTGCATATCCTCCTTTGTAAAAGTGATGCAGGGGAAGTGTTTAGTCGCAAGGTTGCATTGCTGGGCCGACTCTCCTGAACTTGGCTGAATCTGGGTGAGGAAAACCTCTGAATCGGCCAGGGCTTCTTGAAGAGCTTCTCTCGTCTCTTTTGATAACCACAACAACTCGTATAGAGTGATCCTTGCGGGAATATTAGCCAATTGTGCCATCACGTCGAAGCGATATGGGGAGTTCGAAGTTCCCGGTTTATCTCTTCCAATCGGGCGACTGAATCGAGACTGCTTCGGGAGTTGAACTTCCTGTGGCTGTTTATCTTTCGCCTTTTCAGTGCGAGTGAGGGGTGTTGTTGGTACCCCCAGCTCTGACAGCGTCTTGGCATTTGGGTCGGAGATTTCCGGGTACTTGTATTTGTACTCGTGTCCGCTCCTGGTGGCGTGGGCTTCAGGCTCCCCTTCGGACAGCTGGAATGTTACCACCTGTTCGTCATCTTCCTCCAGAATTGCGGAAGTAGCATGGCATGCCTTTCCCTTCTGCTTCGGCTTTTTCTTCAATGAAGAAGAGGCTACCCATTGCTCATCTTCAAGTAGGTCTGGGTGGACCCACAAGACTTCGCCATTGGTACGTATCGATACAAGTCCTTTACGGCGTTGCTTGTGTGGGTCGTCATTACCGTCTTCAACTGCGACTTTGACCAGCGGTTCGGGTTCAAACCATGTCAGCGGCACCGACCGAAGCTTATGGACACGCATTAGCTCCGACCTTCTTTTCTTTGGGCGGCTTCATAGTGATGACCCTACATCAATTAAAGCACGGATTTTGTCCTTAAAGTGAAGCGAGTTTAGTGGGGTGATGAAGCGCCTATATGAATGCATACGATATCTTGGGTCATTAGTCTTCATTGCCTCCTCTTGATTACGAATCGGAGGGAGCTTGATCTTGTTATTTTCCACAAGATATTTGAAGAGACCGGGAATCTCGTTGTCCCTAAAGGAATAGGACTTCGGGAATCTCGGCTCTAAGGTCTTCTGTTTTTGTGGCCCAGGTTGCCACGTTGATTGTGCCTGTTGCGGCGGCTGTTCTTCTTCTTCTTCTTCTTCTTCTTTGGGGTTGGAGTTGGAACGTTTGGTTCACAACCGCCGTCTTGGCTTGCTCTTTCCCTTTGCCGCGTGGGACAAAGTTACGCTTCGGAGCTTCCGTTGTCGGCTGACCTCTCTCTGCCTTTTTCCTTTTGAGGAACCTCTCGGCTTGCTCTCCACGAACCTTCAGGTCCTTCCACGTTATCGATGGTCTTTGTACCCATTGCTTCAAGCACATCTATCGATAAGTTCTTGTGGTAGGTTTGGAGGATGAACTCCTCGTTATTGGATCCGGCGGTTCATTGCCTTGTTAGAATCGTTTGACAAAGATATCCACGGTTTCTCCGTCTTTACGCTTCTCGTCGAGCAATGTCGATCAATACCTCGGTATCGTCATCAAAGAAATTGGTAGGAAGCTAGACTCCATGTCGTCCGGTATGAATGCTCCCGGCTTGAGGCGGCGGTACCATTCGGCGGCCCACGAAGGGTGCCAGCGAATGACCGAACCATCGGGGTTTGTTGCGAAATAACTCCAGGTGTGACTTGAAATAAATCAAGTCTTTGCGTCGGGGAACCCTTCGATCAAATGGTGTGAAGTTTATTAAGTTAAACTTTGGCCAGCGGTTGAGGTTCAAACCATGTCAGCGGCACCGACCGAAGCTTATGGACACGCATTAGCTCCGACCTTCTTTTCTTTGGGCGGCTTCATAGTGATGACCCTACATCAATTAAAGCACGGATTTTGTCCTTAAAGTGAAGCGAGTTTAGTGGGGTGATGAAGCGCCCTATAGTGCGCCACGGTATCTTGGGTCATTCGTCTTCATTGCCTCCTCTTGATTACGAATCGGAGGGAGCTTGATCTTGTTATTTTCCACAAGATATTTGAAGAGACCGGGAATCTCGTCGTCCCTAAAGGAATAGGACTTGGGAATCTCGGCTCTAAGGCCTTCGTTTTGTGGCCCGGGTTGCCCGTTGATTGTGCTGTTCGCGGCGGCTATTCTTCTTCTTCTTCTTCTTCTTTGGGGTTGGAGTTGGAGCGTTTGGTTATAACCGCCGTCTTGGCTTGCTCTTTCCCTTTGCGGCGTGGGACAAAGTTGCAGCTTCGGAGCTTCCGTTGTCGGCTGACCTCTCTCTGCCTTTTTCCTTTTGAGGAACCTCTCGGCTTGCTCTCCACGAACCTTCAGGTCCTTCCACGTTATCGATGGTGCTGTACCCATTGCTTCAAGCACATCTATCGATAAGTTACTGTGGTAGGTTTGGAGGATGAACTCCTCTGTTATTGGATCCGGCGGTTCATTGCCTTGTTAGAATCGTTTGACAAAGATATCCACGGTTTCTCCGTCTTTCTGCTTCTCGTCGAGCAATGTCCCGATCGATACCTCGGTATCGTCATCAAAGAAATTGGTAAGGAAGCTAGACTCCATGTCGTCCCAGCTGTGAATGCTCCCCGGCTTGAGGCGGCGGTACCATTCGGCGGCCCACGAAGGGTGCCAGCGAATGACCGAACCATCGGGGTTCGTTGCGAAATAACTCGAGGTGTGACTTGAAATAAATCAAGTCTTTGCGTCGGGGAACCCTTCCGTCAAATGGTGTGAAGTTTATTAAGTTAAACTTTGGCCAGTGCGGGATTGATTCCCACTCCCTCGGTATGGGCAAGGAATACTGTCTTCTTTACTTCTTGGCGGAAATCAATGAGTTGATTTTGCTCTCCAAGTCTTTGATCTTCTCGCTTTCTGAGCAACAACATCTATGTTTTGCCCGGCGTTCTTGAGGTTGGAGGGTTATCATCTTCTTGTGCTTCCTCGATCGAATCGCTATCATCTTCATCGGCGTTGATCGCGACTCGATTCACCTTGATGTTTCGTCAAGGCTTGGATCTGTTGGTCATGCATTTCTCTCATCGTGCATGGCCAACTCCATTTCTAACTTGAAGTTTTCCGTTGTTTATTCAGCGCCGTCTAGCATTTTGGCCACTTGATGCATGCGATCATAAGCGTTTCTTGGGGGCTTCCTTGGCTAGATACGGTATGATCGGATCGCGATTCTTGAGCCAATATCCGACGCATCATCCTCGCGGGTATTCCCTTGAAGTTTATCGTATCACGGACCGTCGGATAGTCGGACATAAGCGAGTTAGCGTTGCGATCGCGGCGGGAATAGCCGTGGCGATGGTTCTTTCTTTGGTCATATTATTAGTGACCTCGGCAACTCATCCTCTCGGGATGTCATCCTTTCTTGAATCGCCTTGACCTAGGTCTTGGCGCGTTGGCGCTAAGCCTCTGGAAAACCGAAACTCTTTCTGGAGTTTCTTGCCGGCAATTGCACTCCGAGAGCACCGTCTTGATGAGCTTGGAGCACAAGCATGACTGCATCAATTTAATGGGTTCCCTTCAAGATTTTCGTACCCTTACTGCGGTAGTACGGCTTCGTCGGTGGGTGTACCGGAGCAATCTGCCGTGTGTTGGCGTAATCTCCGGGTATAGCGTCGTCGTCATCGGGCGAGGCGTCTCCTTCGAGAATGGCCAAAACTACCGAAAGTAACTTCGCCTTGACTTCGCTTATGTGGCGTGAAGTTTGAGGACTCTCGGACCGATTTTTAATTTGGTTGGTGGGGTTGCGGGAATCTCGGTCCTTTGGAGCAGTGCGGCCTCTATATGAGGAGTGACCGCGATCCCTTCAAAGGACCCAGCGATCCTTGATAGTTGGTCTAGTGGTGGTGGCGGGTGTTGGCTTCACCATCGATTCGATGTAGACGCTTTGACTTTGGCGCCGTCGGTCTTGGACCTTGGCGTTGGATTTACAGCGCTGTATCCTTCGATTTAAGTCTTAGAGGCGAGTGTGGGCAAGCGAGGTTGGGACACCATTAGACTTGGGTCTCCAAACACGGTGATGCGTTGGTGGCTTCTTTACCACCTCCTTCTTCAACTCACGAGCACTGCGCACAAAGCTTCGTGCTTGCGCCAGGAGTCTTGTGGCGCTTCGGATCGCTCACGAAGTGTGGAGCGGTTCCGTTTGACACGGACCCACTCGTTGGTTGACGGCTTGGACAAACCGTCGATCACTTGAGGCTGAAGCCTCTGCGTAAGTCTGGATCTTAGATCCGCTTCGTAGCGGACCCCATCCACGGATTGCATGGCCTTGGCAAGTTTGCGCGCCATGCTTTGTCGTCGCCTTTGGCGGGCTCGCTTGGAGAGCGCCGGCGCATCATCGGCGTTCATCTCGGGCGCCATCTGGACTTCGAGCGCCGGCGGGATTTCTTGCTACTGCGGCAGCGGGGTTGGACTCGCCGTCCTGGGGCTCTACATCGGAGGCCCATCGGGTTCTCCTTGCAGCGGAGATCTTCTTGGAGCGGCGGGGGGAACTGGATCTGGAAGACGAGGAAAGATACTCCTCGTACTTCTCTTGGTCGAACTCGAACTCGACCTCTTCCTCCACCGGGATAGGAATCCGCGGCTGCGGCACGACGACCTCCGATCTGAGGCCGGTGGCTCCCACTGTGGTTGCCAGCTTGTTCGCGGTAAAAGTTGGGATGATTGTCATTGATTTGAACTGTTACAAACTTCAGTCGCCTGAAACAAATTCAAAGAGAAATATCGCCTTTTATTTTAAGGCTTACAATGAAAATCAAAAAGATTACAACTTTTTATCCTTGTGAACAAACACGAGGATCTCTGTTATATCGGATCCTCGCTTGCGTGGGTTCTTTACTGTCTTGGGGACTTTTGTGTCCGTGGACCACCGCAATTCGATCCGTAGAGACCCGGTTCGAACTACAGATGTAAAGGGGCTCGTTTCCGCGAAGGAAGCGAAGCGCTGAGGAATCACACTCACGAAGGAGAGGATCGCTGCGGGGATCACACTCACGAAGGAGAGGATCACGAGCGGTGAGATCTACAAGGAGAAATCACAGCGCTATCCCTGAGATTAAGATGAAGCTTAACCTAGAGGGTATCTGTAGTTCGACCCGAATTCAGTTACCTTCCGCTTGTAGATCAGACGTCGACTGGACTTGTGCTCGCCGGTGCTCGGAACGGTGCGTCGACGGCTCGTGGATCTCGTGCGAATTCTTCAGAAAATCCCCGAGTTTCCCGAGAGCCAAATCCTCAAAAATCCACACCTCCCAGAAAATCCAAGACCCCCAACCAACAAGACCCCCCCTATTTATACAATAGGGGGGGTGCGCCGGCCGGCTCGGCCATGGTGGCCGAGCCTCCTCGGCCACTTGGCCGAGGCACCTCGGCCAAGTTGGCGAGGTGGCTCGGCCATGGTGGCCGAGCCACCTCGGCCACTTGGCCGAGGTAATCCCGCTTTGCTGTCGAGGCGCCAAGCTGGCCTTTTTCCGCTTTTCGCCGCTCGGTCTTCTCGGTTTAGGCCCCGCCTATTCGACTCTTGGCCTTCTCGGGACTTAGGTTCCGTCGTATTTGGTTCGGGACTAACTCTTGGTTTGTTCGGTTCAGCGGTCCTGGATCCGATCGTCTGTTCAAGTCCGGTTTAAACCGTGCTTGTGACGCTGTGGGTTCTCCGTCGAGTTCGCGTCTTAACGATTCGACGTCCGTATCATTCGATGGGTTGTCATTCGCCGACTCCCTGTCACGAGTTGGTTTCGGGGATCTTGTAAGTATTTTTCAACGCCTACAATGTTAAATTTGGAAAATGATAAATTAAAAATGGATATTGCTAACTTATCTCATGAGAAAGATAATGCCATGTTAGAAGTAGAGTCTATTAAAAATAAATTTTTAACTTTTAAAAATGATCATGTTTGCTCTACTTCTATTGTCAATGCTTCTATGCTTAATGATGAGTTGACTAACATTAAAAATCGCATTTCATCTATAGATTCAACTCTTAATACATGCATTGTCAATCATAAGAATCTTATGGATATGTGTGCTAAGTCTTGTACAAATGCTTCCAAATCAACCGTACATCATGCACACATATATAGTAAAATTCACAAGTGTTCAATTTGTGGTCGCAAAGTCCAAATAGCTAAATTTTGCTATGATCCACATAAACCCATAAAATCCAATGTTCCTTGTGCATCCCATCAAGATTCATCATGTCATACATATACACATGCACATATTCACCATGCTCATCATAAGAATGCACGTGTGTATAAATGTGATATATGTGGTCGTTTTGGACATTTGGCAAAATTTTGTTTTGATTTGAAAAGGGTTTCACATTTGCCAAATGTTGTTAGAAGACCACAAAAGTTTAAGTGTGATGTTTGTGATAGGTTTGGACATCTTGCACAATTTTGTCTTGATTTACAAAAAGTTTCTAAATTACAAAATGTTTCAAAAAGACCACTTTTGTTTGATGATGTTTCTCATTTGTAAAAAAGCTTTTAAAGGACCATCCATGTTTGTAAATGATTCACGTGCACAAGCCAAAGGTCAATATATACAAATGCGCCTCTTTCATTGCACACATTGCAATCGGAAGGATCATTTGAGTGATTATTACTATGACCGGATACGTGCACCATATACGTCCAAGAGGGTTCATAACCCTAGGGCCTTGAGCTTAATAGATAGGGGTCATGTCCCTAAGTGCTACGGCACCAAAAACATTTGGGTGCCAAAATAGTTTTTCTTTTAAAAAAAATAAAAAAAATAAAAAAAACCCCAAGATTTTTAGTGTTTTTATTTCTTGGTTTTGAAAAACGTGTCTTGAATTTTTTTTAATAAAACATTTTTAAGTCAATTCTCCTGTTTTCATTCTATTTTTTTTTGAAGTTTATGTTTGACAATGTGTTTTGAGCTAATGGATCATTATTTGGTGGTTTATAATGTATTCTTGGTGTGGTTTGATCAAATTTTATAAAGAATATATCTTTTATTGATCAAGCATCATTTATATGAGAGGTTTGTGTTTGATTAACTTGGGTTTATTGGGTGTTTATTTTCCAAATCATGTTTACCGGGTATGCTCAAATGTTTATGTGGGTTATATCAAGCTCAAAAACTTGATTTGAGTACCTCTCTTGCCTCATTGTCAAATATGACAAATTTTTATTATTTTTAGTTTTGTGATTTAAATTGTGATTTATGATTTCATTTGAGTGATTTGTTTTCATTTGAAAACTTTTTGCATGACTCTCATGTTTTACTTTCTTTTGATTTCATAAATCTATTTTCACATGATTTTGTGTATTGAGACACACTTTTATATATTGATATATCCATGTGTAGTCTCATAGTCTGGTTGTATGTGAGTGATATTTAGTATGTTTACTCACATATATATGTTTGCCATGATCTTCCATTACATATTTTATATATACTCTTTGTGTAAATTGTTTGTCATCATCAAAGGGTGAGATTATTAGTTCCTTGGTTTTGATGATGTTCTAACAAACAATTTATAACTAATCTTGTTTGTCTAGTGTTTGTGTTTTCATGTTTATTCTAGGCAAACAAGGTGTTGGAGGATGGATGGACTTAGCCTACGATCATATCCATTGGAGGATGGGAGGAATAGTGGAGTGAAGCAATGCAATTCAAGTCAAGATTCAAGATCAAGCTTCATCCTGACCAAGACAAGCTTATTATAAATCTCAAGCTTGGGTACATTAGTTTAGGTTTATACTTGTGTGTTTATACTTAGAGCTCAAGATTCATACACACACACATTTATTTTGATTTATCACCGTTTTGGATTATAGACTTAACAACATGATTTTATATCTTTTTCAAGTTTATAAATCCATTGGAAAGTGTTTCAAAACGTGTTTGAAAAAAATCAAAAATCTCAAGTTTATAAATCCATTGGAAAGTGTTTCAAAACGTGTTTGAAAAAAATCAAAAATCTCAAGTTTATAAATCCATTGGAAAGTGTTTCAAAACGTGTTTGAAAAAAATCAAAAATCTCAAGTTTATAAATCCATTGGAAAGTGTTTCAAAACGTGTTTGAAAAAAATCAAAAATCTCAAGTTTATAAATCCATTGGAAAGTGTTTCAAAACGTGTTTGAAAAAAATCAAAAATCTCAAGTTTATAAATCCATTGGAAAGTGTTTCAAAACGTGTTTGAAAAAAATCAAAAATCTCAAGTTTATATCTTTTCAAACATGCACGAACATCCACGCATACACACTTTTTGTTTCTATTGCAAAACAAGTTAAAATTGAGAAATATTGTATCCATGGTTCATTGACTTTATCACATTAATTTATATCTTATATAAAGTCCATAAACCAAATCACAAGATCTCAATACTTGTTCATGTTCAAAATCATGCTTTTCACATATCATTATTTTTCATGTTTTTGCAAAACAATTGAGTTTTAACAATTGGAAAATGTAATTTGAAAAATTTCTTCGTTTACATGTTTATCTTTATATATACAAATATTTTCCCAATTTTACTAATTTTGTAGTTGTTTTGTTATTTTCAATTGAATTTACAAAAGAAGTTTTCAGCAGTTTTTAGAAACTATTTATTTGTGTTCAAATAATTATTTCTCACAAATGGGAAGTGATATTTCAGAAATTATTTTTGTAACATGTTTATCTATATCTTTATAACCTTCTCTAAATATTTCAAAATATTTGGAGTTGATTTACTATGTCAAATTTATCTTACAATGTCAAGCATTTTAGCAGTTTTCAGAATCTGAAATATCTGTCCTGAAACAATTATTTATCACAAATGGGAAGTGATATTTCAGAAATTATTTTTGTAACATGTTTATCTATATCTTTATAACCTTCTCTAAATATTTCAAAATATTTGGAGTTGATTTACTATGTCAAATTTATCTTACAATGTCAAGCATTTTAGCAGTTTTCAGAATCTGAAATATCTGTCCTGAAACAATTATTTATCACAAATGGGAAGTGATATTTCAGAAATTATTTTTGTAACATGTTTATCTATATCTTTATAACCTTCTCTAAATATTTCAAAATATTTGGAGTTGATTTACTATGTCAAATTTATCTTACAATGTCAAGCATTTTAGCAGTTTTCAGAATCTGAAATATCTGTCCTGAAACAATTATTTATCACAAATGGGAAGTGATATTTCAGAAATTATTTTTGTAACATGTTTATCTATATCTTTATAACCTTCTCTAAATATTTCAAAATATTTGGAGTTGATTTACTATGTCAAATTTATCTTACAATGTCAAGCATTTTAGCAGTTTTCAGAATCTGAAATATCTGTCCTGAAACAATTATTTATCACAAATGGGAAGTGATATTTCAGAAATTATTTTTGTAACATGTTTATCTATATCTTTATAACCTTCTCTAAATATTTCAAAATATTTGGAGTTGATTTACTATGTCAAATTTATCTTACAATGTCAAGCATTTTAGCAGTTTTCAGAATCTGAAATATCTGTCCTGAAACAATTATTTATCACAAATGGGAAGTGATATTTCAGAAATTATTTTTGTAACATGTTTATCTATATCTTTATAACCTTCTCTAAATATTTCAAAATATTTGGAGTTGATTTACTATGTCAAATTTATCTTACAATGTCAAGCATTTTAGCAGTTTTCAGAATCTGAAATATCTGTCCTGAAACAATTATTTATCACAAATGGGAAGTGATATTTCAGAAATTATTTTTGTAACATGTTTATCTATATCTTTATAACCTTCTCTAAATATTTCAAAATATTTGGAGTTGATTTACTATGTCAAATTTATCTTACAATGTCAAGCATTTTAGCAGTTTTCAGAATCTGAAATATCTGTCCTGAAACAATTATTTATCACAAATGGGAAGTGATATTTCAGAAATTATTTTTGTAACATGTTTATCTATATCTTTATAACCTTCTCTAAATATTTCAAAATATTTGGAGTTGATTTACTATGTCAAATTTATCTTACAATGTCAAGCATTTTAGCAGTTTTCAGAATCTGAAATATCTGTCCTGAAACAATTATTTATCACAAATGGGAAGTGATATTTCAGAAATTATTTTTGTAACATGTTTATCTATATCTTTATAACCTTCTCTAAATATTTCAAAATATTTGGAGTTGATTTACTATGTCAAATTTATCTTACAATGTCAAGCATTTTAGCAGTTTTCAGAATCTGAAATATCTGTCCTGAAACAATTATTTATCACAAATGGGAAGTGATATTTCAGAAATTATTTTTGTAACATGTTTATCTATATCTTTATACTTAGAGCTCAAGATTCATACACACACACATTTATTTTGATTTATCACCGTTTTGGATTATAGACTTAACAACATGATTTTATATCTTTTTCAAATTTATAAATCCATTGGAAAGTGTTTCAAAACGTGTTTGAAAAAATAAACGTTTGAGACACACTTTTACATATTGATATATCCATGTGTGCTCTCATAGTCTTGTTGTATGTGAGTGATATTTAGTATGTTTACTCACATATATATGTTTGCCATGATCTTCTATTGCATATTTTATATGGCATTTTGATAGGGGGAGCAATTCCTATTTATGTTTTTGTTTTATACTCACCGTGCTTATAGGAAGGGGGAGCCTCGCTCTCTACATTCTTTTATTTTTCCCCACTTTTTGATGTTGCCAAAGGGGGAGAAAAATTGTGAGTATATTCATGTTTAAGAGTATTGTACCTTATTGCATATTTTATATATACTCTTTGTGTAAATTGTTTGTCATCATCAAAAAGGGGGAGATTGTTAGTTCCTTAATTTTGATGATGTTCTAACAAACAATTTATAACTAATCTTGTTTGTCTAGTGTTTGTGTTTTCATGTTTATTCTAGGCAAACAAGGTGTTGGAGGATGGATGGACTTGCGCCTATACGATCATATTCATTGGAGGATGGGAGGAATAGTGGAGTGAAGCAATGCAATTCAAGTCAAGATTCAAGATCAAGCTTCATCCGCAGCCAAGACAAGCTTATTGTAAATCTCAAGCTTGGGTACATTAGTTTAGGTTTATACTTGTGTGTTTATACTTAGAGCTCAAGATTCATACACACACACATTTATTTTTGATTTATCACCGTTTTGGATTATAAACTTAACGACATGATTTTATATCTTTTTCAAGTTTATAAATCCATTGGAAAGTGTTTCAAAACGTGTTTGAAAAAAATCAAAAATCTCAAGTTTATATCTTTTCAAACATGCACGAACATCCACGCATACACACTTTTTGTTTCTATTGCAAAACAAGTTAAAATTGAGAAATATTGTATCCATGGTTCATTGACTTTATCACATTAATTTATATCTTATATAAAGTCCATAAACCAAATCACAAGATCTCAATACTTGTTCATGTTCAAAATCATGCTTTTCACATATCGTATTTTTCATGTTTTTGCAAAACAATTGAGTTTTAACAATTGGAAAATGTAATTTGAAAAATTTCTTCGTTTACATGTTTATCTTTATATATACAAATATTTTCCCAATTTTACTAATTTTGTAGTTGTTTTGTTATTTTCAATTGAATTTACAAAAGAAGTTTTCAGCAGTTTTTAGAAACTATTTATTTGTGTTCAAATAATTATTTCTCACAAATGGGAAGTGATATTTCAGAAATTATTTTTGTAACATGTTTATCTATATCTTTATAACCTTCTCTAAATATTTCAAAATATTTGGAGTTGATTTACTATGTCAAATTTATCTTACAATGTCAAGCATTTTAGCAGTTTTCAGAATCTGAAATATCTGTCCTGAAACAATTATTTATCACAAATGGGAAGTGATATTTTATAAATTATTTCTCTAACATGTTCATATACATGTTTAGAAACTTATCTCAAAATTTCATGATTTTTGGAGTTGATTTACTATTTTTAATTGATTTTACAAAGCTATATACGCAGATTTCCAGGTTTCTGAAATTTTCGGTACTGTTCACGGTCGTCCGCTACAGTGACCATTGCCTAACGGCTATTTTTCTAGCTTTCGTTTTTTAATCATTTTTGCTCGGATTTCTTGTGTTTTGGGCTTTGTTTCTTCATCCTATATATACCCCATGCCCTCATTTATTTTAAAAATAATTAAGAAAGTTTTAAACACGTTTTTGAAGAGTTTAAGTGTTTGTTTAGTTTGTTTGGAAGTTTAGTTTGTGAAGAAACTTTCACAAGAGCTTGAGGAGATCATCCATTGGTGTTTGAGCATTCAACTCTTCTCCTTCTCTCTTGTCATCTAGAGAAGTTTTTCTAAACTCATATCTAGCGATTTATATATTTGATTTTCATTTCCATAAGCTAGAATTTATTTGAGTTTAGTATTTATTATTTCTCTTTGTTTACACACACAACCATGGAGCTTATAGTATTTGCATACATTGTAAAATTTGAGTTGTGGGTAGTGTGACTTAGAGAGTGAGCTACATTGAGTTCTCATCCATTGTATAGAACAAAATTTGTATTTGCGAGCTTATTGTGAGGACTCACATTGTAATACACAAGGACACCGAGAGAAGTGTGCGATGAGAGATGGGGTTGTCCCAGAAGGAGTGGCGTCGGTAGTAAAGCCTAGGGAGAGGTAGTAAATCCGAGCACTTGAGGGAAACACGGGCTTGAGACCGACACTTAGAGGGTGAGGTTGTGTGATTGCAATTGTGAGAGATTGTAAAGTTTTCGGTGAGCTAGAAAACTGAATGTGTAGATGTTGTAAACGTTATTCGGGTGAGCGTAGAAAACCCGGTTGTAATAGTGGAGATCTCCTCGAGGCGAGGAGCGGAGACGTAGGTCGTGGGGACCGAACTCCGTGATCATATCGTTTGTTTGTGTTTGCTTGGCGTTCATTTCTATTTGTGCTTATTGCCTATTTCGCCAATTTTTTATTGATCATTTCATCCTCTATTTTGTTTACTATTGCTTACATATCCTTGCATATAATCTTGTTGAATATCATTCTTGCTAGGATATAATTTGTTAATTAGTTTTAATTGGCATTAATTCGGATTAGATTAGCATATTGCCCTATTCACCCCCCTCTAGGGCAATTTCAGAGGCGACGGTGAGGTCGTGGTCGTGGTCACGGCGCCGAGGGCTAGTGCTGAGCGGCGGCGGCTGGGCTCGGTGATGGGAACGAAAGAGAGAGAGAGAACGGGAGAGAGAGGGAGAGGAGAGAGAGAGAGTACGGCTGGGTTTTCAAAAACAAAAATATTATATATAGGGTTAGGGTTAGGGTTAAGGCTATATTACAACATATAAAGTAGAAAATTAATTATTATAATGATAATTAACAAGAGTGATAATCATAAAATTATCACACATATATATGTATTTTATGCGTGCAGGATCTGAAGCTCGAGGTTTACAAAATCATTAATAATATCAATAATCAAGATTATAACCGAAAGTATTCACGAATTTATTAAATTTATAATTTAGTTAAATCATAAAATGAATGTAAAACTATATTTTGAATTAAGTAGAAATTAGAAAATTTGAGAAAATATTAATAATGCCTTTAGAAATAATATTTAATATTTAAATACTAGAAAATAATATTTAACACTCAAATACCGAAAATAATATTTAATATTAGAAAAGTAATATTAGAAGATAATGATTGAAAAATATTAGAAAAATAATACTAGAAAAATACGTACCAAAAATATTAGAAAAATACGTATCGAAAATTCACGGGTGTTACATCCTAACCCCCTTAAAACAAATCCGTCCTCGGAATTAAAATAGGAGCGGTGTAAAACAACCCAGAGATAGGAACATGGAACGAAAGACTCAATTAGATATATATGGGGAGATATTCAAAAGAACTACATATCCATAAATAGAAGAAGATATGAGGTAGCAGCGCTACAATATGGAATAAGATATAACAGCTAAGAGTCCAAAAACAACTGAGGGTATCGCTGTCTCATCTCTGACTCTGTCTCCCAAGTCGACTCTCCAAGGGAATCTGGGTGCCACATCACACGAACGAGTGCAACGGTCTTGTTCCGGAGGGTCTTCTCTCTTCGGTCCAAAATCACCACATGCTGCTTCTCATAGGTCAAATCAGGTCGCACCTCAATCTCCGAGAAATCTATCACATGGCTCGGATCTTCGACATATCTCCACAACTGAGAAACATGGAATACGTCATGCACTCCAGCCAATGCGGGTGGTAATGCATGTCGGTACGCCACTTCTCCAACTCTCTCTAGTATGTCGAAAGGTCCCACATACCGCGGACTCAACTTCCCATGCCTTCCAAAGCGAATGGTTCCTCGGTTGGGGGAGATCTTCAAGAATACATGGTCTCCAGGATGGAACTCCAAGTGTTGATGTTTCGCATCCACCCAATGCTTGAATCTATCCTGTGCTATGCGAAGTCGCTCCCGAATGATCCTGACAGCATCAACTGATTTAGCAATCAACTCCGGCCTAAAAATCTCCCGGTCTCCAACATCGTCCCAACTCAAAGGAGAGCGGCACTTCCTCCCATACAATGCCGCGAAAGGGGCCATGCCAATGCTAGCCTGAAAGCTGTTGTTGTATGCAAACTCCACCAGATGTAGATGATCCTCCCAAGATCCATGAAAATCAAGTATACAAGCTCTGAGCATATCCTCCAGAATATAAATGGTCCTCTCTGACTGCCCATCGGTCTGAGGGTGATAAGTCAGTCTTTAAATCAGACCGGTACCAAGGCTTGCACGCAAACTCTTCGAACTTCGAGTAAATCGGGTATCACGATCTGAGACGATGCACACTGGAACTCCGTGCAATCGCACAATCTCCTCCATGTATCTCTGAGCAAGATGCTCCGTCGACTGTCCTACTTGGAATGGAATAAAGTGAGCCGATTTGGTTAATCGATCTACGATCACCCAAACAGCATCATTCTGCCTAGTGCTCCGAGGTAAGCCAGTGACGAAATCCATGGTGATATGCTGCCACTTCCACTCCGGAATTGGCAACGACTGCAATAAACCTGCAATGCGTTGATGCTCTGCCTTCACCTGCTGACAAACAAGGCACTTCGCCACACTACGAGCCACATCTCTCTTCATACCATGCCACCAAAAGTTTAGCTTCAAATCCTTGTACATCTTAGTGCCTCCCGGGTGAATAAAATATGGTGAGCTGTGAGCTTCCCGTAATAACTCCTCTCGAACATCTCCTTCGGGTACGCAAATACGACTCCCAAATCGCAAGGATCCGTCCTCGTGAATAACAAACTCCGGCCAAAGACCAGCTGCTGCTAACTCTCTGCACCTCTGAAGAAATGAGTTACCTGATTGTGCAGCCTTGATTCGCTCGACTAAGGTCGATTGAATCTGAAGATTCATCAATGTAGCAATGACTCCTGGAAGTAGAACCTCTATGCTCATATCCCTCACATCCTGCTGAAGTCTCCACTAGGCAGTGAGGGTCATGATCGCTGGCAGCCGACTCAAAGCATCTGGCATGACGTTGACCTTGCCAGGATGATATTGGAGATCAATGTCGTAATCTGCCAACAACTCTAACCATCTGCGCTGTCTCATATTGAGCTCCTTCTGAGTAAAGATATACTTCAAGCTCTTGTGATCCGTGAACACCTTCACCTGCTCTCCCGACAAATTGTGCCTCCAAAGCTTAAGAGCGACAACTACCGCTGCTAACTCTAAGTCGTGGGTAGGGTAATTCTGCTCATGCCGCTTCAACTGACGAGATGCAAACGCTACCACATGACCATCCCGCTGTAGAACACATCCCAATCCTCTGCCAGATGCGTCACAAAACACTTCAAAGTTCCCACTCCTATTTGGTATCGTCAAGACTAGAGCCGAGATCAATCGAGACTTCAACTCCTCGAACGCCTGCTCACTAGCGTCGGACCAGACAAATTGAACATCCTTCCTCGTAAGTCGCGTCATCAGCTCTGTGATCTTTGAGAAATCTCTGATTAAGCGTCGGTAGTACCCAGCTAATCCCAGAAAACTCTTAATATCAGATACCGACTTAGGGGTTGGCCAATCTCTAACAGCAGATACCTTCTCCGGGTCCACAGATATGCCATCTCCTGACACCACGTGTCCTAGAAATGCAATACGATCAAGCCAGAACTGGCACTTACTGTACTTGGCAAATAGCCGATACTCTCTCAAGGTCTGCAACACGAACCGCAAGTGTTCCGCATGCTCCTCTTCGCTCTTAGAATACACCAAGATATCATCAATAAAGACCTCGACAAACTTATCCAGCACATCATAGAATACCCGGTTCATCAGATTCATGAAGGTCGCCGGCGCATTTTTACGCCAAACGGCATCACTAAGAACTCATAATGCCCGTATCTTGTCTTGAATGCGGTCTTAGGAACATCAGAGTCCTTAACCTTCACCTGGTGATATCCACTCCGTAGATCTAGCTTAGAAAATACTCTCGATCCTCCCAATTGGTCAAATATATCATCAATACGGGGAAGAGGATACTTGTTCTTCATTGTCACAGCATTCAATTCTCGGTAGTCAATGCACATCCGCTTGGATCCATCCTTCTTACCCACAAGCAACACAGGTGCTCCCCAGGCTGACACACTGGGTCGTATCAAGCGTCTCTACAAAAGATCATCCAAGCGTAATGCGGCTTCGGCCAACTTCGGTAGGAGGCATACGATAAGGGGTCTTGGAGATAGGGGCACTTCCAGGCTTCAGCTCTATAGAAAACTCCATCGCTCGATTTGGCGGCAACCCATAAATATCATCAGGAAATAAATCTTCAAACTCTTGAACTACAGCTGGCTTCTCAGATTCCACCTGCATTGCAGCTAACGTCGCTTTCTTCTGTTTAGCTCTGTACTCCACAGGTCTAGCCGACGTACTGCCATTAAGAAACTCAAACCTCGGGTGATCCGGTATCTCGAACACTACACTCCGGCGGCGACAATCAATGGTGGCAAAGAACACCCCCAACCAATCTATCTCGAAAATAGCATCGAAGCTCGGTAAATCAATCACGAGGAAATCTGCAAAAAGTTCCCTCCCGCAGATGATCACAGGGCATGCTTCATAACCACTGGATGCTACTAAGACTCCACTACCAGTGTTGATATTCCAGCCCGTGGTCAAAGGAGCTATAGGAAGAGAGTGAGTGGTCGCAAATCGACGAGACAAGAAATAGTGGGAAGCTCCTGAGTCAAAGAGTGATAAAGCAGGGACGGAAGAAATAAGGACTTTGCCTATCACAGGAGGAGGTCAAGGTAACTAAATTTAATACTCATAAATAATTCCTATTATGATATCATCAGGTAATGCTAAATAAGGAAATTTATATGAATGTAAAACTAGAAGTAAACAACTCTTACCAGTGATAACCTGGTCATTCGCCTCAGCTTCCACAGCTAACATTATGAACGTCTGACGTTGTGGTTGCTATCTCCGTGCTTCCTAGAAAACCTGCTTTTGTGAAGGAAGAGGTCCTGCTCGAGGATATGGTTCGTGTAAAGCTGGTGCTGTCGGGGCTGGAAGAGCTGGTCTAGGTGGAGTTGGAAGAGCCGACCGAACTGGAGGTGGAGGCAAACGGGGCTGCTGACGCTGGGACAATCCCGACTGAAGTGATCGGGGGACCCACATGCGAAACACAGATGAAGACGTCTGGGACACTCCTACTGGGTATGCCCAGGATAGCTACAATAGAAACATCTCACCGGGGACTAGCCATAAGACTGCACTCCAGGGCGCTGATAGGGATTCGCAGTAGGAAGTGGCTGGCGTGGGAAAACTACTGCCTCTGCGGAGTCTACTGTTTCTGTTGAGTCTGCTGTCTCTGTTGAGTCTGCTGCCTCGGAGGAGGACGCTCGACATTCCGGACTGAAGCTTCTAGTGCTCTGCTCTGAATCACATGGGGGTCTTCAGGCTCCTTCTGAACGCTCTCAATCTCGCGTGCTGCATCCAAAACGACGTCATGGGTCGCAAGCGCTCTACCAGCTAGAGCCAATCTGATATACTTGTCCAGACCCTTCTGGAACTGATGTTTCCTGATAGTGGGGTCTGTAACAAGATGGGGAACGTATCGACTGAGGGAGGAGAACTCCACCTCGTACTCATCAACGGTTCGACCTCCTTGCTTGAGCTCAACAAACCTACGCAAAAGCTCGTCCCGGGCAGACTGGGGAAAGTACTTCCAATTGAAGCGCTCTGTGAAGGTCTCCCACAAAATCGGCCTCCCCAAATGAGTCTTCTCTGCAGTCCACCAGATTCGGGCCGTATCGGTGAGCTGGACATCCATGAGATCTACCCACTCTGCAGGGGGAATACGAGTCACCGTACGGATAGTCTTCGTGACCTTGAGAAACTCCTCTGCTTCTAGGGGTCCCTCGGCACCAGAAAAGGATGGAGGTCACATATATCGGAACTCCCTAACTCCAACCTCTGTGCGAGGAGGATGCTGGGGCTGAGGCTCCCGCAGTAACTGCCCTGCTAAAAACTGCTGATTCGTGGCCAACCCTTGAATCATTGCCAAAAGCTGGCGCGGATCTACATCAGGCATCTGGCCACCGCTACCGGATGGGTTGCCGTTACCACGAGTACCCACCATGATTCTAAGGAATCAAAACCATTAGAGCAAGGGTCAGAATCAAATCAAAATCGAATCGAGTAAGATATTTAATCAAGATAATAGAATAAGATTCAAGTATAGTCTCACGGATGAAACAGTGATATGCATCTAAATTATTTATCATATTCTCATTGTGATACTCGAGATTGTGGCTAGACTGGAGCAGTCTGAATTGGTCGGACCTGCATGGGCCACCACCAAAAACCTGTCACGCCCCGCTTCCCAAATTACACAGTAACGGGACACGAACAAGCCCGCGACGTATTAGATCGAGGAGCGTAAAATAAAAACTCTTCTCCTCAACCTAATACGCCAAGCGTCAAGCAATAATCATAATAAATCCACAGGTCTCCCAGTCACAGTCACAGTCAGCAAGAATATAATAAACAAATCCAGAGCTATATGATACATATCACCAAAGAAAATATCATCCCAGACAAAAATAAATAACAGTTCAATACATACAGATAAAAGCTAAACAGAATAGTCAACGGAACATCTACTGAACTAAAGAAAAGTATGACGAAGTCTAATGTCCAACATCTACTGCATAAATAAAAAGACTAGGCTTCTGTCGATTCTTCTACCCCAACTGTGCGGCACTCCTGCTAGAAATACGCCGGCTCCGATACCTCTCCATCTTGGACACGTAGTCATCTAAATCGGCGTACACCAAGAGAATGGATGCGTCGGCGTGTATAACACACGTCAAGATCCCTAGCGAGATGGCAGTATAATAATGAATATAAATGAATGCAAGTAATCAGAAACTGCGAACGATCCAAGTATAACAATCCGATTAACCATCCATGTAAATCCGGATGAGATTAATATTTAGAAATCTACAAAACGAGACGTAGTACGTCGAGCGAAATAATCCAAATAAGGAAACCCTCATGTATATACCATATGTCTCGGATTTTAAATAACTAAATATTAACCCCGAACTATAGATGGATGGAACATATAACTGGAAATAAAGCATCAACATGTGCATCTCAGGTGTCCGTACAACCAGGTGCCCTAACTGTCAAATATCTCAACTCGATGTCCGTATCTAGCCATTCTATAACAGGTCACTGGATCATACCTCTCACAAAGTTGAAGTTCATATCACCAGATAACTGACTATTCACAAATCCTCTACGTGCATCCAATGCCGCTACATGAATCGGCCAGAGGACTACACGCAAACTGATTTCGGCCTGTCCGGACACAAGCAGGACTCGGGTGAATACACAAGTACACTGACTAAAGTGACTACACGAATTCAAACTTTAGCCCTACAAACCAACCCCAGTGACTACACGAATTCACTGGTGCGAGTCTGGAAGATACATCAACAGCCATATCTGATCACATGTCCAAGACTCCCCCCCCCCCAAACTCTCGTGATTCTAGGTTAACTACACACGTGAATCTAGATCCTAACTGTGTCATACCAGTCGCTATAATCGTGTACTTCTCGTGATTCTCAACATGGAATGATAAACTCAATTACGCTAGATGTCAGTGTCATGTCATCATGAACAAAAAGCATGACATATCTAATATCAGCCGTACAATGTGAAAATGCAAAATAGAAGGAATTATTCTCATGAAATGTCGAGTTTCATAACCGTCACTTATACGATCGTAATTAAATAACCCAAAATATTCTTTTTCCAAGATTCTTTTAAAATTAGATTCACACCACAATTATTCTAAATAATATTTGTAAATAATAAATTCATAATTCAAATATTTTTTTCTTTTCCAATAAATCTAATAATTCAAAATCCTTTTACAAAAATTATTCTTTTAAAAAATGCTTTTCGTCATTATAATTAATTCCAAAAGTCTCTATAAACATATCCTTTCATCCAAACCACACGAAATTATTCTTAAACTGATATTAACATGTTCCTTCATTACGAATAACATTGTTTCTCAAGTATAGTCGCTGCAATTTAAGCGTCGACTGCATAATTATTAATATAACAGCACATTTATTCTACAAAATTATGTAAATAATTTTCATACGGTATTAAATTAACAAAATAACGGTAAGAGGGATCTTGCCTACGAGTGAATCGGCCGCGGATCGGGGCTGCGGCGGGTCACGACAGGTTCCATGACCTAGCTGGAAAGTCAAACGGTTAGGATATAAAAGAAAAGTGTTAGTAACGACGAGCGATATTCGAAGTGGTATAGCAAGAGATATACAATGAGCCCAAGTGAAAGGGAGATATCGTGTGATAGTTGATATAAAGGGCTACGCTCTGGCAAATACGGTGGTGAAAACAGAGGCCGGAGGAGGTCGGAATCAAGGCGAAGTCGGATCAACACCGAGTTTCTACAAGAAGAGCTCGCTGCCGGGCCGCTCGCCGCCGTGAACGACGACGACGGTGGCGAGCATAGGCTGCAGGCGATCGAGGAGGAAGACGAGGTGAGGGAAAGGGCGAGGCGGCCAAGGAGCGGCGGCGGCAGGCCGGGCGGGCGGGAGGAAGAGGGCGGCGGACAGAGGGAGGAGGCAGTGGCGGGTGGGAGGAGGCAACCGGGAATGCGGATGGCCATGGGAAGGAAGGGCAGCTCAAGGATGGAACGAAAGAGAGAGAGAATACGGGAGAGAGAGGGAGAGGAGAGAGAGAGAGAGAGTACGGCTGGGTTTTCAAAAACAAAAATATTATATATAGGGTTAGGGTTAAGGCTATATTACAACATATAAAGTAGAAAATTATTTATTATAATGATAATTAACAAGAGTGATAATCATAAAATTATCACACAAATATATGTATTTTATGCGTGCGGATACCAAGCTCAGTTTACAAAATCATTAATAATATCAATAATCAAGATTATGGTGAAAGTATTCACCGAATTTATTAAATTTATATTTTAGTTAAATCATAAAATGAATGTAAAACTATATTTTGAATTAGTAGAAATTCTAAAATTTTGAGAAAATATTAATAATACCTTTAGAAATAATATTTAATATTTAAATACTAAAAATAATATTTAACATTCAAATATCATAAAATAATATTTAATATTAGAAAAGCAATATTAGAAGATACGTGTCGAAAAATATTAGAAAAACAATACTAGAAAAATACGTACCAAAAATATTAGAAAAATACGTATCGAAAATTCACGGGTGTTACAGTCCAACTGTGATGACACAGGGGACAACACAGGAGATGAAGATGGTGTCGGAGATCTGAGTGAGTTCGCCGGAGTAGCTGAGGGATTCTCGGCCAGATCAGTGGAGTAGGGCTCAGACCAACAAGCAACTGGAGGAGAACCGAGAGGATCAGGTGAAGCAAGACCCGACGGGGGAACAAAGGGCGGGCGGATACTCGGGAGTATGGTGGTAGGTGAGACTAGGGGCTGTGGAGAAGAAGAACGGAATGGGAAAGTGGTTTCATTGAAGCGTACATGTCGTGCAATATACATGCGATCAGTGGCACGGTCAAGACAACAACAACCATGATGAGCAGGGCTGTAGCCAAGAAAGACACACGGAGTAGACCTAAAATCAATTTTATGACTGTTATACAGTCGGAGATAGGGAAAACACAAACACCTAAAAACCTGAAGAAAAAGATAATCAGGTGGTTGGTGAAAAAGACACTCAAATGGGGATTGAGATTTGGACACTCGAGAAGGCATACGATTAATTAGACAAACCGCTGTATCAAATGCTAAGTGCCAAATTTTGTGAGAAGCACCTGAATGAGCCAAAAGAGATAGCCCTGTTTCAACAATATGACGATGACGACGTTCAACAGTCCTATTTTGTTCGGAGGTATGAGGGCAAGACAGACAATGAATAATGCCCAATTTTGAAAAATACTCAGTTAACTTTCGATATTCACCTCCCCAATCTATTTGTATGGATTTAAGTTTAGTGCCAAATTGTCGTTCAACCATAGCAATAAATTTGGGAAAGATAAGAAATACATCAGATTTTTGCATCAAAGAATAAAACCAAATATACTTCGAATAGTGATCCACAAAGATAACAAAATATTTATGACCGTCGATGACAAATTGGGAGCAGTCTCCAAACATCACTAAAACCAAATCGAGGCTGAATGACTCGAAAAGGCGATAAATGAAGAGACAATTTTGATGACTTTCCAAGTTGGCGGTCGAACAAAACAAATCTAAAGACTTGGGCGAGCGGAGTGCATTTTATTGACCATGACGGAACAATTGACCATGGGGATGGCCCAACCGGCGATGCCACACTGCAGGAGATGTACGCTCCACCGAGAAGACCATGGAACGAAGTGAACGAAAAGGAAGGAGACGAAGTGAGTAAAGTCCATTCTCACTGGGGCCGGTAAGGAGGAGCTGATTGGTAACCTGATCCTTCACAAGAAAATAATCAGGGTCAAACTCAAAGAAAACATTGTTATCAGTAGAAAATTGACAAACACTAAGTAGGCCTTTGGAAATAGAGGGAACGTGCAAGATATTATGCATATGAAAAGTGTTGTTTTTGGTGGAAAAAGTTTTTGAACCAACATTAGCAATTGAAAGTCCTCTACCACTACCAATATGAAGTGTGTCAGTACCGTGGTAGGCCTCGGAGTGATCAAGACCTGCAATGTCTGGGGTCACATGGTGCGTAGCTCCCGTATCTGGAAACCAAAGGGATGCATTAGATTGCTGGGAGGATTCGGGACGAGCATCTGAGAGGAGCTGATGGTGAAGCACCCATGAGGCCACGCTGATAGTACTGAGAAGCACTACCACCACCAAAATTGTTATTGTAGCCGCCACCATAATTATTATTACGTCCACGACCATGTCCACCCCGATGATTATTGCCACCACGATTGTTGCCGCAATTGCCCGATTACTAGGCTGGTTGTACCCAAAGTTACGTGAAGCTCTAGAAGATGGCCGACCCGAGAGGAGGGCTTGCAACACGGCGGTTGAGATGGTGACCGAGCCGTTGCCATCGGCGGAGAAAGTGGCGAAGAGGCTGCGAAACTTCGGGGAGGGCTAAACCCGAGTGCACGCAAATGAGCAAGCTGCGCCGAGGTCCACCCAAGTGGAGTCGACAATCACGGCGCGAGGAAGAGGCTCTTGCTATCTTGGCGGCCGTGTCGAATGCGGTGGCCGAGAGTAGAGGCAAGTGGGAGTCGCGATTTCTGATTACCGGTAGATGTACTCTTGAGTTTGGAGCATAGATTGCAAGTCCTCAAAACTCACTTTTTCCTTCGAGCATGGGCGTGGTTGCAAGATGTTGATATTCGGACACTCGAGAAGGCATAATGATTAATTAGACAAACCACCGTATCAAATGCTAAGTGCCAAATTTTGTGAGAAGCACCTGAATGAGCCAAAAGAGATAGCCCTGTTTCAACAATATGACGATGACGACGTTCAACAGTCCTATTTTGTTCGGAGGTATGAGGGCAAGACAGACAATGAATAATGCCCAATTTTGAAAAATACTCAGTTAACTTTCGATATTCACCTCCCCAATCTATTTGTATGGATTTAAGTTTAGTGCCAAATTGTCGTTCAACCATAGCAATAAATTTGGGAAAGATAAGAAATACATCAGATTTTTGCATCAAAGAATAAAACCAAATATACTTCGAATAGTGATCCACAAAGATAACAAAATATTTATGACCGTCTGATGACAAATTGGGAGCAGGTCTCCAAACATCACTAAAAACCAAATCCAGAACTGAATGACTCTGAAAAGACGATAAATGAAGAGACAATTTTGATGACTTTCCAAGTTGGCAGTCAGAACAAAACAAATCTAAAGACTTGGACGAGAACGGGAGTGCATTTTTATTGACCATGACACGGAACAATTGACCATGGGGATGGCCCAACCGACGATGCCACACTGCAGGAGATGTACGCTCCACCGAGAAGACCATGGAACGAAGTGAACGAAAAGGAAGGAGACGAAGTGAGTAAAGTCCATTCTCACTGGGGCCGGTAAGGAGGAGCTGATTGGTAACCTGATCCTTCACAAGAAAATAATCAGGGTCAAACTCAAAGAAAACATTGTTATCAGTAGAAAATTGACAAACACTAAGTAGGCCTTTGGAAATAGAGGGAACGTGCAAGATATTATGCATATGAAAAGTGTTGTTTTTGGTGGAAAAAGTTTTTGAACCAACATTAGCAATTGAAAGTCCTCTACCACTACCAATATGAAGTGTGTCAGTACCGTGGTAGGCCTCGGAGTGATCAAGACCTGCAATGTCTGGGGTCACATGGTGCGTAGCTCCCGTATCTGGAAACCAAAGGGATGCATTAGATTGCTGGGAGGATTCGGGACGAGCATCTGAGAGGAGCTGATGGTGAAGCACCCATGAGGCCACGCTGATAGTACTGAGAAGCACTACCACCACCAAAATTGTTATTGTAGCCGCCACCATAATTATTATTACGTCCACGACCATGTCCACCCCGATGATTATTGCCACCACGATTGTTGCCGCAATTGCCCCGATTACTAGACTGGTTGTACCCAAAGTTCTGTGAAGCTCTAGAAGATGACTGACCCGAGAGGAGGGCTTGCAACACGGCAGTTGAGATGGTGACCGAGCCGCCGTTGCCATCGGCGGAGAAAGTGGCCGAAGGGGCTGCGAAACTCGGGGAGGGGCTAAACCCGAGTGCCTGCAAATGAGCAAGCTGCGCCGAGGTCCACCCCAAGTGGGTCGACAATGCAGCAGCCGAGGAAGAGCTGCTGCTATGCGCCGGCGGCTGTTCGGGTCTGGTGGCCGAGTAGAGGGCAAGTGGGGAGGTCGCAGTTTCACAGTTACCCCGGTAGATGTACTCTTGAGTTTGGAGCATAGATTGCAAGTCCTCAAAACTCACTTTTTCCTTCAGAGCATGGGCAGTGGTTGCAAGATGTTGATATTCCGGACGAAGTCCCCTAAAAACATAGGTCATAAAATCCTCATATGATACGGGACGACCTGCCGCGGACAAGTTGTCGGTTAGGGTTTTCAGCTTTGCCAAATAAACTAAGATTGAGGAATCTTTCTGACGATATTCAAGTAAATCCTCATGGATTTGTAAAGCACGGGCATGAGAGGGGTTTGCATACGCAGTGGCTAGAGCATCCCAAATCGCAGCCGATGTATTTTTTCCAATGATAACAGGGTAACATTCTTCAGAGATGGAGCCAAGAATAATAATTTTAACATGATCATCCATTTCTTTCCATGTAATAAAATCTGGATTGACAGCAGATTTTTCATCCGAAATAATAACAGGCGAAGGACAAACAATAGTTCCTTCAACATACCCTAGAAGGCGAGTGCTTGAAAGGTAGGGATGAATAAGAGCGTGCCAATAGAGATAGTTACCGGGAGTAAGTTTAAGAGTGATGTGTTAGATCTGAAGGATCTTAAACATGATTAATCCAAAGAGATAAACATCATAAGTGCGGAAGCAATACCTGAATCCATGATTTGGATCTTGTGTGGATTGATGGATCTTCTAATCTTAGGGTTCTTCTCTTCCTTAGATCTCTTTTAGATGGGGTAAAAGAGATGAGAATTCTTATGTTAACCCTAGATTAGGGACCATAACCCCATATATATAGGTGTTGCACTTTTACAATTTGGCCCCTCATCAAATTGTAATTACAACCCGGTATCCGCACATTTAGCCCATAATTTATTTAAATACCCATTAACCCAACTTGATTGATCACTTTAGTGGGTTAGCTGAGATAGCACTACACATTAATGTAACATATGTGCCCACAAATAGATTTAATTAGATTTAAATCTAACAATCTCCCACTTGGGCACCATATGTTTCCTTAAAATGTATAACCTTATGAGCTCAAAAATTGCTATCACTAATAAGGGTATTTCCAAACAATCTCGTCCATCAACTATATCAATATAGGATCAAAGCGTCGTCGTCACATTTATCGTGACTAAACCCATCAATGGTCACAAATACTAATACAATCAAATGACATAGATCAATCATGGATGTGCAAGATGAAAATTACATGCAATGTGATCTGCATGTCTATTTTCAACTGGTCCTACCTTAAACTTTAGTGAGGTCATCCTCAACCATAATGTAGCGAGTGTATAATCCTAATACTTTATTCGACGTAAAATAACCAAACATAAATTTATTCGAAATTCTCATAAAGCAATAAAATCACAACTCCCACTAAAACATGATATCCTCAAATATTACAACACCCATATGAGCAAGGTGCTCATGAAAGACCTTGGGTGGTAATCCTTTAGTAAGAGGATCGGCTATCATGGAGTTTGTCCCAATATGCTTTATGGATATCCGACCACTCGTACCCTTTCTTTCACAACTAGGAACTTAATGTCAATATGTTTTGACTTAGTTGAGCTCCTTGTTATTGGAATACATTATCGCTGATTTATTGTCACAAAATAACTTTAGTGGTCTTTCAATATTTTCCGAATGTGCGTCGATGACAAAATTTCGCAACCATATTCCATGATTGGATGCCTCATAGCAAGCTACAAATTCTCACGCCATAGTGGAGGAAGCTACAAGTGTCTGTTTGACACTTTTCCATGATATAGCTCCTCCTGCTAACATATAAATGTAGCCTGATGTAGACTTTCTGCTATCTTGGCATCCAGCAAAATCAGAATCAGAGTACCCAATGACCTCCAACTGATCTGATTTCCTGTATGTGAGCATATAATCTTTTGTTTTCTGAAGATACCGCATAACCCTTTTGATCGCTATCCAATGATCCATACCGGGGTTGCTTAAGTATCGCCTAACATACCAACAATGTACGCAATATCCGGACGTATGCACGAGCATACATTAGACTCCCTACAGCTGAAGCATAGGGAATCTTCTGCATTTCCTGAATTTCAAGATTACTTTTAGGGCACTGATTGAGACTGAATTTATCTCCTTTAGCAACAGGGGTTTCACCTGGTCTGCAATCTTGCATGCCAAACCTTTTGAGTACTTTATCGATATAGCTCTTTTGAGATAATCCAAGTATACCTCGAGAACGATCTCGATGTATCCGATTCCTAATATAAAGAGGCCCCCAAGATCTTTCATCTCAAAATTCTTTGATAGAAATCTCTTGGTTTCGCAACAAGCCTATATCATTAGTGGCAAGCAAAATGTCATCCACATACGTAACTGTAAAAATATACTTACTCCCATCGAATTTTTGATATACACAATCATCAACAATATTCATCTCAAAACCAAACGAGATAATTATTTGTTGAAACTTGTGGTACCATTGACGAGGAGCTTGCTTGAGTCCATAAATGGATTTCCTTAGTTTACAAACCATATTCTTTGGGTCTCCTGACACAAAGTTTTCTGGTTGTACCATATAGATCATCTCATCAATGTCTCCATTGAGAAATGCAGTCTTAACATCCATTTGATGTAACTCAAGATTGAAATGAGCAACAAGTGCCATGATAGTCCCGAAAGAGTCTTCGATGAAACCGGAGAAAGTCTCAGTATAGTCAATGCCTTCCTTCGAGTATAGCCTTTAGCTACAAGGCGTGCTTTATACTTTTCCATGATATAGCTCCTCCGCTAACATATAAATGTAGCCCGATGTAGACTTTCGCTATCTTGGCATTCAAAGAAAATCAATCGAGTACCCAATGACCTCCAACCGATCGATTTCTGATGTGAGCATATAATCTTTTGTTTTCTCAAGATACCGCGATAACCCTTTTGATCGCTATCCAATGATCCATACCGTGGTTGCTTAAGTATCCGCCTAACATACCAACAATGTACGCAATATCCGGACGCAGCATATACTCGAAAGCATACATTAGACTCCCTACACCAAGCATAGGGAATCTTCTCATTTCTAATTTCAAGATTACTTTTAGGGCACCGATTGAGACTAATTTATCTCCTTTAGCAACAGGGTTTCACTCGGTTCGCAATCTTGCATGCCAAACCTTTTGAGTACTTTATCGATATAGCTTTTTGAGATAATCCAAGTATACCTCGAGAACGATCTCGATGTATCCGGATTCCTAATATAAAGAGGCGCCCCAAGATCTTTCATCTCAAAATTCTTTGATAGAAATCTCTTGGTTTCGCAACAAGCCTATATCATTAGTGGCAAGCAAAATGTCATCCACATACGTAACTGTAAAAATATACTTACTCCCATCGAATTTTGATATACACAATCATCAACAATATTCATCTCAAAACCAAACGAGATAATTATTTGTTGAAACTTGTGGTACCATTGACGAGGAGCTTGCTTGAGTCCATAAATGGATTTCCTTAGTTTACAAACCATATTCTTTGGGTCTCCGACACAAAGTTTTCTCGTTGTACCATATAGATCATCTCATCAATGTCTCCATTGAGAAATGCGCTTAACATCCATTTGATGTAACTCAAGATTGAAATGAGCAACAAGTGCCATGATAGTCCCGAAAGAGTCTTTCGATGAAACCGAGAGAAAGTCTTCAGATAGTCAATGCCTTCCTTCTCGAGTATAGCCTTTAGCTACAAGACGTGCTTTATACTTTTCACATTACCATTTGCATCCGGCTTGGTTTTAAATATCCATTTACAACCAATTGGTTTTGCACCTTCGCAATGGGACAAGTTCCCAAACCTTATTGTCTTGCATAGACTTGTACTCCTCATTCATGGCATCAATCCACTTTTGAGAGTTAGAACTTTTCATGGCTCAAGGAAGTTGATTGGATCATCTTCCATCATTCCATTACTTTCCTCATGTTCTTGAAGAAATACAATATAATCATCCGAATAGCATTTCTCCTTTCTCTCGTGGATCTCCTTAATGGCACCGGTTCTTGAGGTTGTTGAGTTTGTTCTTCGAACAGGAGTTGTTCAATATTGCCTTCTTGAGGTTCGAATTCATTTCTTGAACAATGTGTATAGGTACTTGAATATTGTCGAAATGACCTGTATGGATTGGATTTAAAGCCAATTCCTCCTCAAAGGCAATGTCTCTAACCTTATTTTCTCCCCATACTCAACATCCTCAAAGAATGTTGCCGTTCCGCCTCAAAAATATTCCCGAGTGTGGGATCATAAAACTTATAGCCCCCGGATCGCTCGTAATACCCATAAAGTAGTCTAACCGCTTTGGAGTCCAATTTCTTTTCATTTGGCCTATAAGGCCTTGCCTCACCGACATCCCCAATATGTAAGTGCTTTAGACCTGGCTTTCACCACCCAAAGCTCATAAGGTGTTTTAGCAACCGCTTTTGGTACTCTAAGAATGTAAGCCGTCTTTAGTGCTTCTCCCGTGAGTGACTCGTAAAGAAGAATGAGCAATCATACTTCTTATCATATCCTTAAGAGTCCTATTTCGTCTTTCAGCCTACACCATTCATGCTAGGTGATCCGCATGGTGTACGGGACGATACCGAATTCCTCTAGGTATCTAGCAAATGGTCCCGACGTTGTTCACTGAACCATCATATCCGCCAGTAGTACTCACCACCATCGATCTAACGGTTTTAATCTTTTATTGAGTTGGTTCTCAACTTCTTAAAAGCTTTGAATACGCCCAGACTCGATTTTTCTTTAATGAGATATAGGTACCCATAACGAGTAATCGCCTATGAATGATATAAAATATTGTTGACCATTCCGTGATGCCGTAGGGAATGGCCCACAAATATCGTATGTATCAATTCTAAGACGCCCAAGATCTGTTGGAACCTAATCTCTTAACTTTAATCTGCTTTCCCTTGATACATACCAATGCATACATCAAAGTCCAGAAATCAAGGGAATCCAAAATACCATCGACACAAGATCAACTCTACCTTTTGAGATATGACCCAAGCTTGTGCCATAATGATTGAATTTTCCTTATTTAATTTACGCTTAGTACCACGGATTCCACATTCGGGGTTTCATTATAAGAAGCAATCAGATCAAGCAAATATAGGTTATCAAAGTACTCAAGAAACCAGCCCACAATATTTGAATTTAAAGATAAGCTAGCCCGGTTATTTCCAAATGAACAATAATAACCTCGATTTGTCCAATAAAGGAATAGAATCAAATTCGCCTAAAAGACGGGACTACAAAAGTATCTTTCAAATCCAAATAGGAACTCCTAACAATAACCTAAAGTGCCCAATTGCTTCCACATCTACCGATTGTCCATCGCCTTTCACCATCATCTTTCGTAGCTCAGTAACCCCGCATAGAAACACTTATGTGAGTAGTAGAAGCCGAATCTCCACCAAGTGTTTCTAGGTAACGAGACTAAATTAACCTCGAATGCACAAAGTAAGGAACGCATCTTTTGACACGCCAGCGTGATATTTGGTACAATCCTTCTTACGTGTCCGATTTGTTGCAAAAGAAACAACCCCCATCCGTTGTTTCTTCGAACCGACCTTAGCAGCCTTCTTTATCATTCTTTTTCTGCCCTTATCCTTAGGGGCATAAGCCAAATGAGCACTTTCGCCTTATCTTGCTTCAATCTGTCTTCTCTTCACACAAGATGAAATGAGCTCATTCGAGTCCATTTCTCCTTTTGACGCTTATAACCGACCTTAAATTGATTAAATTGTGCAGAAGAGATAGCGAACCAGATGCACTAGTAACTCGTCACAAAGATCGAAGTTTTAGTGCCTTAAGTTTTGAAGCAATATGAGACATTTCCATAATGTACTCCGGATATTTCCTTTGCCCTTATACTTCATTGAAATCAAGCGAGCTAAAAGCTGCTTGTTTCTACCTTATCGCTTTTAGCAAAACGCTTCTCAATTTCGCAAGGAAATTTTGGCTTTAGTAATCCATTCGATTCTCAGGCCCCTAAAGGCTTCCTAATGCCGCTTGATGATCATGAGACTCATGCGATTTGAACGCCCCACCTCTCATACTCCTTCTTTGCATCGAGTGCTTTCCGCAGGAGAGGTTGGGGTTGTTCAGCTTAATGCAAGGTCTAGATCCATGCCCAAGAACAATTAAAATGTTCTCTTTCCAAACCTTGAAATTTGTCCCATTTAGCATGGGAATTGAGTTGATGTTAGCGTAAATTGATGCGCAGATGCATTAGCTGAAATAAACAAAAATTTCACATTAATAACCGTAATTAGTAATCAATAAAATTCAAATAATGACATATCCCCATCCAAGATATCTTGTACAACATTAATATCAAGTCTTTGGACAAGAATATTAACCTAGTGATATCTTGTTGCAATGATCAAACATCGACAATAACACATGTCAAACAACAAACCCATCTTTGGATTGATTTGTTATCCACATGTAAACCTTATAATTGTCACGCTTATCATCGCAGATGATACAGCCTAAATAAATATTAATCTTCCTTTGGGCGATTAAATATCTACCTAAAAGTATACACACAACCATCTAACATCCTTCATGAACAATCTACACAAGAGAGGTTACTTTGGCAACATCTTGCTTCAATTAATCATTTAGAATGAGAGACCAACTTAATTCCTTAGTGTCATAATACTTGAATGAAATAATTGATTAACACCGAATTTAATTGAGTTCGAATCATGAGGTTCGACTTGAGTTCGAACGGCGAGGTTCGACTTGAGTTCGAACTGAGGTTCGATCGAAGTTGAACCGAGGTTCGACTGGGTTCGAACGGCGAGGTTCGACTTGAGTTCGAATCAGAGGTTCGACTTGAGTTCGAACGAGGTTCGACTTGAGTTCGAACTGCAGGTTCGACTTGGCGGGTTCGACTTGAGTTCGAACGAGGTTCGACTTGAGTTCGAATCTGAAGTTCGACTTGAGTTCGAACTGAGGTTCGACTTGAGTCGAACGGCGAGGTTCGACTTGAGTTCGAACGGCGAGGTTCGACTTGAGTTCGAACGGCGAGGTTCGACTTGAGTTCGAACGGCGAGGTTCGACTTGAGTTCGAACGGCGAGGTTCGACTTGAGTTCGAACGGCGAGGTTCGACTTGAGTTCGAACGGCGAGGTTCGACTTGAGTTCGAACGGCGAGGTTCGACTTGAGTTCGAACGGCGAGGTTCGACTTGAGTTCGAACGGCGAGGTTCGACTTGAGTTCGAACGGCGAGGTTCGACTTGAGTTCGAACGGCGAGGTTCGACTTGAGTTCGAACGGCGAGGTTCGACTTGAGTTCGAACGGCGAGGTTCGACTTGAGTTCGAACGGCGAGGTTCGACTTGAGTTCGAACGGCGAGGTTCGACTTGAGTTCGAACGGCGAGGTTCGACTTGAGTTCGAACGGCGAGGTTCGACTTGAGTTCGAACGGCGAGGTTCGACTTGAGTTCGAATCATGAGGTTCGACTTGAGTTCGAACGGCGAGGTTCGACTTGAGTTCGAACGGCGAGGTTCGACTTGAGTTCGAACGGCGAGGTTCGACTTGAGTTCGAACGGCGAGGTTCGACTTGAGTTCGAACGGCGAGGTTCGACTTGAGTTCGAACGGCGAGGTTCGACTTGAGTTCGAACGGCGAGGTTCGACTTGAGTTCGAACGGCGAGGTTCGACTTGAGTTCGAACGGCGAGGTTCGACTTGAGTTCGAACGGCGAGGTTCGACTTGAGTTCGAACGGCGAGGTTCGACTTGAGTTCGAACGGCGAGGTTCGACTTGAGTTCGAACGGCGAGGTTCGACTTGAGTTCGAACGGCGAGGTTCGACTTGAGTTCGAACGGCGAGGTTCGACTTGAGTTCGAACGAGGTTCGACTTGAGTTCGAACGGCGAGGTTCGACTTGAGTTCGAACGGCGAGGTTCGACTTGAGTTCGAACGGCGAGGTTCGACTTGAGTTCGAACGGCGAGGTTCGACTTGAGTTCGAACGGCGAGGTTCGACTTGAGTTCGAACGGCGAGGTTCGACTTGAGTTCGAACGGCGAGGTTCGACTTGAGTTCGAACGGCGAGGTTCGACTTGAGTTCGAACGGCGAGGTTCGACTTGAGTTCGAACGGCGAGGTTCGACTTGAGTTCGAACGGCGAGGTTCGACTTGAGTTCGAACGGCGAGGTTCGACTTGAGTTCGAACGGCGAGGTTCGACTTGAGTTCGAACGGCGAGGTTCGACTTGAGTTCGAACGGCGAGGTTCGACTTGAGTTCGAACGGCGAGGTTCGACTTGAGTTCGAACGAGGTTCGACTTGAGTTCGAACGGCGAGGTTCGACTTGAGTTCGAACGGCGAGGTTCGACTTGAGTTCGAACGGCGAGGTTCGACTTGAGTTCGAACGGCGAGGTTCGACTTGAGTTCGAACGGCGAGGTTCGACTTGAGTTCGAACGGCGAGGTTCGACTTGAGTTCGAACGGCGAGGTTCGACTTGAGTTCGAACGGCGAGGTTCGACTTGAGTTCGAACGGCGAGGTTCGACTTGAGTTCGAACGGCGAGGTTCGACTTGAGTTCGAACGGCGAGGTTCGACTTGAGTTCGAACGGCGAGGTTCGACTTGAGTTAACCCTAGATTAGGGACCATAACCCCATATATATAGGTGTTGCACTTTTACAATTTGGCCCCTCATCAAATTGTAATTACAACCTGGTATTTGCACATTTAGCCCATAATTTATTTAAATACCCATTAACCCAACTTGATTGATCACTTTAGTGGGTTAGCCTGAGAGATAGCACTACACATTAATGTAACATATGTGCCCACAAATAGATTTAATTAGATTTAAATCTAACATGATGTAGCGATGATATTGATGCGAAATCATTGAAGCAGATGAAGAACTCGAAGAAGAAGAATCCGAAGCCATTGGAGCAGATGAAGAACTCGAAGAAGACGAACCCGAAGCCATGCTAGCCGAAGAGCAGAGAGAGATCTCCGGTAATCTGAGAGGCAGATTGAAGCAGATGAAGAACTCGAAGAACAGAGAGGCTGATTGAGAGAGTTCTCCGGCCGGAGCGCTGCCGTGCGCTGGGCTGTAGTGAGGGAGGCGGCGGATCTAGGGTTAGCGGCTCTGATACCAAGATGAAGGGAATATCTCTGTTGTATATATTAACGAAGTTACAACGGTCCTATTTATGCAAAGGTAACTTTACAGTTAGGTACATATAAGTTTACATTTATCTCAATAGGGTAGTTTTTTTTTTTTCAAAATTGTTGATTTGATGGGTAGTTTTGCTTATACTAAAGTTTAGAGGGTATTTGTTTTGCAAATACCCATGAGTTAAGGGTATATATGCAAATAACCCAAAATATTACGATCTGTCCCAAAACGGCCCCCTTGTGCTAAGGTAAAAGTGAAACACGGCTTACGTAACTAATTTGAAACTATAGAAAACTAAGGGGATTAATTTGAATAATTCAATGATTTGAGCGACTAGTTTCAAATATAAAGGATTGGAAAGACCAATATTGCAAACCCCCCGGAAAAACTACGAGGAAAAAGGAGACAGCATTTTACTACACCAATAAGTCTGTTAGAGTTTCATTTTTCGCTTAAACTTCAAGCTTTTTAATTTATTACGTTTGTTCAAATAGGCTCTCATAATTTACTACGCCTTTGTATTCTCAACATTGTTGTTTGAATTGTCCATAGTGATAATGCTTAAACCATGTCCTTGTTTCGCCACTCTTTTATAGTTTTTCATTAATTCGAGCTTCACTATTTTTATTTTAGTCCCTGGGCATTTTCTCACTATTTCTTTATACTTTGATTTTGCATTTATTTGAGTGGAAAAGGAAGCAAAAGACAAGAAGAGAACTTTGTTTGTATTGGGTCAGAAAATGGTAATATGAACTCGGGGCCCCCACCAAAATAAAAAAGAGGCGGTGGAGAGTTTATTCCGTTTTCCTTTGTTTGTTTGGCAGGGGCGGCTCCTAGGGGCCCACATCTTTAAATTGTTCGTAGGTGACAGAAGTATTGGCCGGTGAATGAGAGTGGAGTTCCGTGGGACGCATTTGAAGACTTTGAAATTGACAGCCCATTTTGTCAGTAACTGAGAACAGTTGGGGCCCATTAGAGGAGTAATGCAGCCGCGTCTGTGTTGATTGTTGATAAGAGTTGTATTCCGAGGGTTAGTCAAGTAGCTCTGAAAACTAAAACTAGAATAATTTGTGGGATAAAATTTTATAGTATTAATCAATTAGAACTAGAAAAATATTAAAATTGGGATAATGATACAAAATTATCTTACTTTTTCTATTTCTCTATACAAAATGAGAGTTCCAAATTTTCAAATTAACCCAAGTTTTAGGTTAGAACTATTTGGTTGAAAAACTAGAAATTTTTTTTATTTTTTTATTTTTTCATATTTCTTTTCTTTTCTTCATCCTCTCTTCTTTTAATTGATCCCCATTATCTAACCATGCTATCATATTTGACCGCCTCTCCTCTTAATCTTCTCTTTGTATGCTGTTTTCTTTTTTATTGAATATTTGGTTTAGATAATTATTTTAAAGTAAAAACTTTCATAGATTCATAATTTATTAAAAATTATCAAAATTGAGATCTGAGGGAAAGAGATTTGTGTTCTAAAAAAAGAAGTAAACAGAAAAATTTTAATTTTTAGACTTGTACTATAACAATTCATAAAAATTATGAATTATTATTATAATAATTTTCAAGAATTATTATAATAATTATTAACAATATACTGTATTCTACCCAAAAGTTGTTCAACAATAAATAATATTAGATTAAACATTTATTAATGAATAATAGTAGGTTTGAAAATATAAAATAATAGTTATATCATCAAAATGCAAAAATTATATACTTCTTTATCATCATAAGTTATCTCACATCATTTTATCAAAATATCTCACTTTAAAAATTATTCGAATATCCCTCTAAAATATCCCATTTTTAAAAATTATCTCACTTCAACAATTATCCTGCTTGTTGTGAAAATGTTCCAATTGACTAACACTAGCTTAAGATGCTAATTTTTGTTGTTGTTGTAATGTAATGTAATATGTAGGGAAATGTTGGCGAAATTGCACCTATGATATGCTTAAAAAAGGGGGAATTGTTAGTAGCCCATTGAACCTCAAAACTTATGCGTCCACCTCCCTGAAAAAAAAAATGCATAAGCTTAAAAGCACCAAAATTCAAAGATGTGTTCATAAAGCCCCCTCTAGCAACTTTACAGCTAATGCCCCTTTTTTCCTTCCATTTCTACCCTTCTTGTCCTTTTTCTCGTTCTCCTCTTTTCTCCTTGTGCTTCTTCTCTTATCGGGTCAAAATAACACTGTGCTTTTTTCTTTATTCTTGCTCCCAATTTTCTACCTCTACTTACTCTCCTAGGAATCTCACATCTGATGTTGTCATGTGGATTTTTTCATCATAATGAACTTTAGAAATTTAGTAACAAATCTTTGTGATAATGATTTTGCTCCTTTTGAAATAACAAGAGATTGAGAGAGGAATTTGAGCTTCGATTTCTTATTTTTGGAGAAAATAATTTAATAGTCAAGTTTAAGAGATTGAGCGCATTTTGGTGAGATTCATTTTTCAATTTTTTTAGAATCTCGAAGGTAGTAATATTGCATCTGAGAAGGCACACTTCAGCGATTCATCGTCATTTGGGGGTTATCATCGTTGGCAACCGTGATAAAGTAGGCGGTGACAGCAATGAACAATTTTGGCACATCAGCTTCATTGGCATTAAATTTTATGGTCTCGAGCGTCGCTGGAGATGAGAAGTCTCATTTAAAAAAATTATAGATTTTTATTTTATGATATTGTAATCAAGAGGATGAGAAGGCTATGCATTTTGTAAGGAAAGAATGATTTTCGACAAATGGAGGAAACGAAAAATCTAAATCATTGCTGAAGCATTCATGTGGTATAGGAAAGAAGAAGCTGAAGTGAAAGTGAATGCTCAAGAAAGTGCAGATGATGGTTTATATTTTTTGGTCACTTTTGTGTTGATATATTGTTTGTGACTTTTGTATTATGCCTGTCACATTTGTGGTTTATTAACGCAGTGCGGAAGAAAAAACCTCGGAATCCACCAAGGGTTGTTCTCTAAATCCACAAAGAACGATCTTCGAATCTACGAAGAAATATTAAAGAGAAATTTAATTGATAAAAAAAATATTTTTTGAGGTTACAATCCTTCTTCGTAAATAGAAAAACAAAGTCTACTCCTAATAAGAACATAATTTCTAAAAGAAAGAAACAATTTAAAACTACCTAAAAGGCCCTCTATAATGAAGGAAACAAATTAGTCCTAATTAAATCAAAATTGATTTTATTTTCTAATCTAAATTGACTCTACCTTTATTACTAAAATAAACTAAATGCTGATTATTTCTGAAACTCGCTTAAAATAGGTGTTACGATAGGATTGTGGGATTACTGGCCGATTGACTCGTCTCGTCGAGATAGGCAATTTTCATGTATAATATGTTAGAATTCACCTTGGGATATGGAGATATGGTTGTTTCTCTCAGGCGATCAATAATTCATCCGTATCCGCATTTAACTTCGTGAAGGTCCCACTTTTCCATGAATTTGATCGTTATGCATCCACCTCCTGAAAAAAATGCATAAGCTTAAAAGCACCAAAATTCAAAGATGTGTTCATAAAGCCCCCTCTAGCAACTTTACAGCTAATGCCCCTTTTTTCCTTCCATTTCTACCCTTCTTGTCCTTTTTCTCGTTCTCCTCTTTTCTCCTTGTGCTTCTTCTCTTATCGGGTCAAAATAACACTGTGCTTTTTTCTTTATTCTTGCTCCCAATTTTCTACCTCTACTTACTCTCCTAGGAATCTCACATCTGATGTTGTCATGTGGATTTTTTTCATCATAATGAACTTTAGAAATTTAGTAACAAATCTTTGTGATAATGATTTTGCTCCTTTTTTGAAATAACAAGAGATTGAGAGAGGAATTTGAGCTTCGATTTCTTATTTTTGGAGAAAATAATTTAATAGTCAAGTTTAAGAGATTGAGCGCATTTTGGTGAGATTCATTTTCAATTTTTAGAATCTCGAAGGTAGTAATATTGCATCCGAGAAGGCACACTTCAGCGATTCATCGTCATTTGGGGTTATCATCGTTGGCAACCGTGATAAAGTAGGGTGTGACAATGAACAATTTTGGCACATCGGCTTCATTGGCATTAAATTTTATGGTCTCGAGCGTCGCTGGAGATGAGAAGTCTCATTTAAAAAAATTATAGATTTTTATTTTATGATATTGTAATCAAGAGGATGAGAAGGCTATGCATTTTGTAAGGAAAGAATGATTTTCGACAAATGGAGGAAACGAAAAATCTAAATCATTCTTTGAAGCATTCATGTGGTATAGGAAAGAAGAAGTCAAGTGAAAGTGAATGCTCAAGAAAGTGCAGATGATGGTTTATATTTTTGGTCACTTTTGTGTTGATATATTGTTTGTGACTTTTGTATTATGCCTGTCACATTTGTGGTTTATTAACGCAGTGCGGAAGAAAAAACCTCGGAATCCACCAAGGGTTGTTCTCTAAATCCACAAAGAACGATCTTCGAATCTACGAAGAAATATTAAAGAGAAATTTAATTGATAAAAAATATTTTTGAGGTTACAATCCTTCTTCAGTAAATAGAAAAACAAAGTCTACTCCTAATAAGAACGTAATTTCTAAAAGAAAGAAACAATTTAAAACTACCTAAAAGGCCCTCTATAATGAAGGAAACAAATTAGTCCTAATTAAATCAAAATTGATTTTATTTTCTAATCTAAATTGACTCTAACTTTAATACTAAAAATAAACTAAAGGCTGATTATTTCTGAAATCCTGCTTAAAATAGGTGTTACTGATAGGATTGTGGGATTCTGCCAAACTGATTGACTCCGTCTCGTCGAGATAGGCTATTTTCATATATAATATGTTAGAATTCGCCTTCCGGATATGGAGATATGGTTGTTTCTCTACGGCTAGTCAATAATTCATCCGTATCCGCATTTGACTCATGAATGTCCCACTTTTTCATGAATTTGATCGTTATGCATCCTACATCAGTCTCTCCTTGTTGAAAGAAGCTCGACCCTGAGCTTATATTTGCTTGAATAGTAGCTTTATCGATAAATATTTTTCTTCTCCTACATCGATCAGCGTCCGCCTTATACTTAGCATTGATTTTCTCCATCTGTTCTTTTACCTTCTCAGCTAGGGCTTCTTCAGAATCAAAATTTTGAATGAATCTTTCTCACATTATTTTAATGTGACTGACAGCATGTAGATCTACAGATGACTTGAAAAACTCCTCAAAATATGTTTCATGTTGTTTCTCATATTCTAGTGCTGGAAGTATCATCAAAATTTTCTTGAAATTATTCACAACCTTTGCTTCGAGAGAAGAAAATTCTCTCTCATACTTCATGCACAATTTTTCATCTCTTTTGCCTCGAGCCCTCCACCAAATAATTCACACATATCATCAATTGTTTCACTCTCTAATTTATCCTTCTCCTCCATCGGGATAACATCAATATGTGCAATATCGCTCACAACCTCTTTGGGAATATCATGCATAATATCTATCTTTACTACCATATCACCATTAGCATCATGAATCTCATACATAACGAGCATTTGCACATTAGGAGGAATTTCAGCAGGGGTAGGTTTTTCTTTTCCAGTTACAACTAAGTCATAGACCTCTTCAGATTGCTTTAAGTTTTCTGCTAAAGCATCATTGTCTACCACCAAAAGTTTCTTTTCCTTAGTAGCCTTTATCATGCATGATTCCTTTTCTGGAAGAGGTATGAGTGTAATTCGACGTCCATCCTTCTTGAAGATACAAGCGTTGTCTTTGCTCCTGTGGGTGGCACCAACATCGAATTGCCATGGCCTACCTAAAATCATATGACAAGTATCCATCTCGACCACATCACAGAACACCTCATCGAAATAGTTGTGGCCAATAGAAAAAGATACCCGTCACATCTCATCGTTTTGTACATCATTGTCGTTGCGAATCCAATCGATCTTGTAGAGAGGTGGGTGTTTCTCTGTCTTCAAACCTAACTTATTCACCATACACCAAGAGACAAGATTCTTGCTACTGTGACTGTTAATGATAACATCACAAACCTTCTACATCACAGTGCATCTCGTGCGAAAAATATTGTGCTCAGGAGGTGGTTCTTCTTTCTTTGTTGCTACTTCAATGCTCTTCACAAATCCAGACTCTTTCTCGGAGATGAATTGAGGTTTTTTAGTTTTGCCATAATCATAAGTAGTTTGATAACTCTCTAAAAACATCCATGATGAAGGTCCTTTGTCATTCTGCTCAAGTTCTCGCTCCACCTTCTTCGCTAGACGGACCGTGTAAGATAAGGTAAAATAATCTTTTAAAGACATCTGACATTGTTTGTAGTTAGAAGGCAAGAAACGGTCTCTCAATAATTTCTTCATCTTTGCCCACGTTCGAACCGGATCCTTTCCTTGATGGTATCGATTTATCAATACTTCATCCCACCATGCAGATGCATTTCCTTTAAATCTGTAAATCACTAATTTAACTTTTCAATCTTCTGAAATTATCTCATACTCAAAATATCTATCCACTTCATCAATCCAATCAAGAAAATCATCAACATGAAACTTTCCATTGAAGGATGGTATCTTTAATCCTCTAGCATCATAGTTCTCCTTTCTTCTGTAGCCTCTATGATCATCGCTGAAGGATTTGTCTTGTAGAGTCGTATCTCGTCTTTGGCGACCATCAACGCAATCTTAAACTCATCCAAGATTCAGACACTCCACTGCCAACGCAAGTCGGTCTACGCAAGTCTTAATCTGAGTTAGGGTAACAGGGTCTTCCTCACCTGCCATCGGATCGGAAAAATAAGTCTCTGATACCAGTTAACGCAGCGCGGAAGTAAAAACCTCAGAATCCACCAATGGTTATTCTCTGAATCCATAAAGAACGATCTCCGAATCCATGAAGAAATATTAAAGAAGAATTTAATTGATAAAAAAAATATATTTCATGAGGTTACAATCCTTCTTCTTAAATAGAAAAACGAAGTCTACTCCTAATAAGAACATAATTTCTAAAAGAAAGAAACAATTTAAAACTACCTAAAAGACTCTTTATAATAAAGGAAACAAATCAGTCCTACTTAAATCAAAATTGGTTTTATTTTCTAATCTAAATTGACTCTACCTTTATTACTAAAAATAAACTAAATGCTGATTATTTCTGAAATCATCCCAAAAACGAGTGTTACTGATGAGATTGTGGGATTCTGCCAAACTGATTGACTCCGTCTCGTCGAGATAGGCAATTTTCATGTATAATATGTTAGAATTCACCTTCCGGATATGGAGATATGGTTGTTTCTCTCCGGCCAGTCAATAATTCATCCGTATCCGCATTTAACTCGTGAAGGTCCCACTTTTCCATGAATTTGATCGTTATGCGTCCTACATCATTTATTTATCATATTTAAATATGAAATACATTACAATAAGAAGTAAAATGTGACATTCGATAAGTCACAAATATCAAACAAACTATAACATAGTCACAAATAACAAACATGAAAAATAACAAACATCTTGATCATTTATTTGTCAAGCTTTGCTGATGATCTTTGCCCTTATATGTAAAATCATTAATTTTTAGGCGTTAAAATTGACACAATAAGAAATAAATGTGGCATTTATTAGCTAAACATGAAAAATAACAAACAGATGTAACATCTAATATCTTGATGTCACAAATATCAAGCAAGTGTATCATTTAATAGATTAAAATCACAAATGACAAAGAACTGTAGCGTTTAATTGGTAAACCTCACAAATAATATATAAAGGTGACATTTAATTGACACTCGTAGATAAAAAATTCCAACATTGATTATCAAAATTTTCAATATAACAGATGAAGTATCACGAGACAATGAAGCTTTATCATAGCTCATGATTAAGAGTCACATGCAATGATAATATATCACATTATAACAAATAAGAATCACAAAATAAAGCTTTATCACAATTAATGATTGAGTCACATGCAACGGTAATATATAACAGATAACGAATAATTATCTCACAAAATATAGATTTATAACATTTAAATGTCACAGGTAATGTCAATACATCACAAATAATAGACAAACGTCACAATAAATAAAGATATGCAACATGAAATTCAGAAATAACCATTTGAATAGTTATGAATCCACTTTTAATGTGAGAAAATGTTGAAGTCACTTATTCTTTTCCTCAGAGAACATACCCTTGTGTTTTGAATGCTAAAAATTATAATAAAAACACCATGAGAACCCTTCACCGCCACCGCTCCAATGACCTCGCGGCCTTGAGACTCATCTATGCCACCACTTGTTATCTTTTGCATTCATCCTTCGAGTGTTTTTCTAGCTTGGAGTATTGGTAAGAGAGAGAAGGGAAGGAGGAGTTCAATGAGCTAAAAACCGAATTGAGTGTGTGAGAAATTGGATCCAGGGTGTTGGGGTTCTTTATAAAAAATTGTTCAGAGATTGAAATTATTGAAATTGATCTCCCCATGTATTGAAGTGACAATGGATTCTATTGGATTATGAAATTGGTGAGAGATGTATGTGATTTGTGATGTTAACCTACTAAATGTTACATATGTTAGTTATTTGTGATGTTTAACAAATAAAATGTTATTTTTATATTATTTGTGACTAAGTATCACAGACAATGAAGCTTTATCATAGCTAATGATTACGAGTCACATTCAATGACAATATATCACGTATAACAAATAAGAACCACAAAATAAAGTTTTTCCACGTTAATGATTTAGTGTCACATGCAACGATAATATATAATAGATAATGAATAATTATCTCACAAATTATAGATTTATCACATTTAATTATTAAATATCACATGTAATGTCGACTCATAAGTATTCAAGTAGTTATTTCTGAATTTCATGTTACATATCTTTATTTCATGTGACTTTTTCTATTATCGTGATGTATCGACATTACATGTGATATTTAATTATTAAATATGATAAATCAATATTTTGTGAGATACTTATCCATTATCTATGATGTATCGACATTACATGTGATATTTAATTATTAAATGTTATAAATCCATATTTTATGAGATACTTATCCATTATCTATGATGTATCGACATTACTGTGACATTTAATTATTAAATGTGATAAATGCATATTTTGTGAGATACTTATTCATTATCTATTATATATCATCATTACATGTGACTCTTAATCATTAACTATGATAAAGCTTTATTTTGTGATTCTTATTTGTTATATGTGATATATTATCATTATTTATGACTCTTAATCCGTAGTTATGATAAAGCTTCATTGTGCGTAATACTTAATCACAAATAATATAAAAATAACATTGTATTTGTTAAACATCTCAAATAACTAATAAATGTAATATTTAGTAGGTTAACGTCACAAATCACATACATCTCTCACCAATTTCATAATTCAATAGAATCCATTGTCACTTCAATACATGAGGGAGATCTATTTTAATAGTTTCAATCTCTAAACAATTTTTTATAAAGAACCCCAATACCCCAAATCCAATTTCTCACGTGCCCAATTTAGTTTTCAGCTCATTGAACTCCTCCTACCCTTCTCTCTCTTACCAATATGCCAAGCTAGAAAACCACTCAAAAGATGTTTGCGAATTCTATTTACCGGTGGTATCTCCCTGACCGAAATTCAGACCCATGACAGATTCGGTATTCACGCAGATTGGATATTATAGATCTAGCCCCTATGTCCGCTCTGCTCCTCAAGAACCCCAAGCTCTAGATATTATGATATATCCACTTGAACGGAGATGCTCGCTATCCCTCTGTCAACATTCACGATGGACACCCATTGATAAGGGGAGGGATCGTCATCGAATCAAGCACCACTTTAACAATACTCTGAATTAACATCTATAATACTCTGAAGGGGATGATGAGCTTCAGGAAGGTGGATGGAGGTTCTATGCCCGATGACATGCCGTAATTTTATCTGCATTCAAATCCAACCTCTCTTGTTAAAGGAGAATGCTTAGATGACAGCAATAACAATAATTTTATATATCTCTATAATAAAGTTAAAAATTTTCATCCTCTTTTTCAGTTAATCTTTCCCTTACAATTCCTAAATCTATAAAAATCTAAACTGGAGCAATCAATTTATTTTGTCTCATTGTCTAATTCTTCACTAATCCATATTAATTTTGAGATCAGCGAAGTGACGATGGGATCTTGAGGTTTGTGAAGTGGTGGTGGAGATGGATCTCGAGGCTGCAAGCTTGGTAAAATGGTGGCGGAAAAGGGCTTTCAAGGTCGGCAAAGGGATCTTGATATTGTGCATGTCAACAGCGGGGCAAGTTATAGCGAGTGGGTGCAGGTGAAGGAGAGGTTTTTGGGTGAAGAAAGGAGAAGAAGATGAAGGGAGAAGAAGAAGATAGAAAAGGGTAGAAATAGAATTAGAAAGTGGGTGATGATGTGTAAAGTTATATAAGGGGTTAGAAGAACTATTTTTTGAGTCCAAGGAGTTTAGGGGATTTGACTTTTACCTAGGGTGGAGGACGCATAACTTTTAGAAATCAAGTTGTTTCAAGCAATTTCCCTTAAAAATAATAGTCTATATGATCTAAAACCTAGTTTGGTTTTATATAAAACAACAAATGATATATACCTATCAATGTTCTACAGTAGTATTGAGTGGTTTGTGTTTGTTCTACTAATGATACATCAAAGAAATGTTTACTCTCAAGTTAATAATTCGAATACCTTCGTAATGATCCAAAGATAAATATTATTTTTCAAGAAAAAGAATGAAGATAAATATTATTTCGAGACATCATTGTTGCAATAGGTGTATTTTAGTAGATACTTTCTATTATTAGCCGATTTAATAGTACTTTGTTGACATACACGCACAGACATACAAAACACACCAACACACGAAGGTACGTATGCACGCGGGCTCTCCTGCCTGTGCGCCTATTCACTAACACCCGCGGCCACATCCATATCAATATCGGCGTGCACACACACTTATACACACGCTTTTGTACTCACCCACCAACTCGACCACTCGCACACGGCGCACACCTCCGCCCACATCCACACACATCAAAAAGCACATAAACACGCACAATGCAACATGCATGTACATGTGCACACATGCACAATCACACATGCAAATAGCCACGCTCCATATATTCACACGTATGCCAGCACAACCACACCAAACCTCATCCATGCATCCACATACCCCCATACTTACGCTATACGCGTCTTGCTCACCATTTTTCTATTTTGAAAACAATAACAAAAAAGAATACTGATAGCAAAATAAGATAGCGGAGAGAAAAAAGAAAGGAAAAAAAATGGTAGAAATCTATTTGAAATCATTTGATAAGATTATAATTTATTCATGTATTTCTAAACTTTCCAATTTCCAAATACTATACCATAATATTGAAATGTATAGAGTGAGTAACCATATGTAATTATGAATAACATAACTTGTCTGAACCACCAAAACATCTTCCCCAAGGGGCCTCATACAAACAGTGACCACAGATAAACCCTTTCCTATCCCTCAAGGGGTTTCATTAAGGCAAACAACAACATGTTGAGCTTTGCAGAGATCACTCTTCTCAAATGGATGCACTCTGCTATTTGAAGAAGGGACTCAACAAATCCCAATGTCAAAGATCCAAGAAGTGTATGCAAGGTACAAGGAGAAAACGTGCACAAGACATGCACAGAAGTTTCAGGCTAAAGAATTAGACTTCAGAGTGGTCGGTTTTATTTTGTTTGATAAATTGTTAATTACCTTTTATTTGGATTTTCTATTTAGATGCAAATTGAAGGCAATTAGGATTAGAATTGATCCTAATCATTGGATTGACATGTGGGTGGGTTTTAGATTATACCTAGGTATAAACATTTATGTATCTTGAGAGAAATTAGAGTGGCGGCTTGGAAAATATTCAGTGGCTCTATAACCTGTATCGGTAGAGAGTGCTGTAGGTATTCTTGAAGAGATTTAGTGGAAGCTTTGCTGACCTTTTTCCATGGACGTAGCCTTAGTTTGGGTGAACCACGTAAATTTCTTTTCTCTTTTACATTTCTTGCACTATTTTTTATCTCTTGTTGTATTACTGTTTGTCATGGTCGTTTATGAAATTGGAATTGTAATTTTGGAAACCCGAGAAACTACTTTAGCTCTTCCATCATGCTCATTTCAAACTCGTCCTGCATTAACTTTTTAAACTTACGACAAAGATCCTTATCAGTAGCTTCAAAACTAATATCATCAACATAAACTTGCATAATAAAAATTTCTTTGTTATATTTGTGAATAAACAAGGTATTGTCTACAAACCCCTTTATAAAATAATGTTTCAAGAAATATGAACTTAGACAATCATACTTAGCTTGAAGTACTTGTTTCGGACCATATAAAGCTTTATCAAGTTTAAAAACATGATTTAAAAATTTGTGATCAATAAAATCGTGGGGTTGCTCTAGATGGACTTCTTCCTAAAAGTAACCATTTAGAAATGCACTCTTCACATCCACCTGATAGGGCTTAAAACCTTTGTAACAAAAATGTTAGTAAATCCTGATGGCTTTAAGTTTAGCAACCGGTGTGAAAGTTTTATCAAAATCTATGCCTTCTATTTTATTATAACATTTAGCAACAAGTCTAACTTTATTTCTTATCATGTTTTCTTGTTCATCTAGCTTATTTTTGAAAACCCATTTAGTTCCAACTATAGGATGATCATTCCGTTTAGGAACTAATTTCTAGACTTTGATCCTAATGAACTGATTTAACTCTTCATGCATAGCAGTGACCTCTTTGTTCCTAATGAACTGATTTAACTCTTCATGCATAGTAGTGATCCAATTATCCTCTTTTAAAGATTCATTAATATTTTTAGGTTTTATTTCAGAGATGAAGCTAACATTTGCACAAAATTCACAAAGATAGGGGTGACTTTACTTATCTTTCCATGAACCACTTGTCCTTAAATCTTGTGAGGATGATGTGGAACCGGAGAAAACATAGTCTTACAAGTGTCAAGGTTGTTGACAAGTCCTTTTTAGAAGCTCTCTTGTAGGAATCCCTAATTGATTATTTTGAGTTCTGCCATCTTGAGATTGATCTTCCCAAGATTTTGATTCATCTGATCTGCTATTTCCATCATCATCTTTTTCTTCTCCTCAGATTCTTTATCTTCTTCTTGAATTGTATTCCTAGAATTGTCATTCTTCTCTGGGTTCATTTCTAGTGGCTCGTCATCATCCCTGTTAACAAAAGCATCAGAATTGTGAGTTTTATTAAATCTTACATGGATGGACTCTTCTAGCATTTTAGTCCTTTTGTTGAACAGCCTATAAGCCTTGCTACAAGAAGAAAATCCCAAAAAAAAAAAAAATTTTGTTAGCTTTAGAATCAAATTTACCCAAGAAATCTTTCATGTTCAAAAAGATAACATTTGCAACTGAACACAAGAAAATGTGCAATGTTTGGGGACCTTTGATAATAAAGCTTGAAAGAAGTTTTTTTTAGTATCTGTCAAAGAATACTCTTTTTATTACATGACATGCTGTATTAACCGCTTCGCCCCAAAAGTGCTTAGGTAGTTGATATTTATCCATTTCTCGTAGAGTTCGATTCTTTCTTTTGACTACCCTATTTTGTTGAGGTGTTCGAGGGGAAGAGAACTCATGTGAAATTCTCTTTTCAGAGCAAAATTATTCAAAAGAAGTATTTTTAAATTCTCCAGCATGATCTAAACTTAAGGCTCAAATAGGGAGTTCTAACTCTTTTTCAATCCTTTTTGAAAGTTTATTGAAATTTTTGAAACAATCACTTTTGTGAGCTAGAAAAATAACCCATGTAAATTTGAAGAAATTGTCAACCACTACTAAATAATATTTCTTACCATCCAAACTCTGCATACTAATCGGTTTAAAAAGATCTAAGTAAAGCATTTGTAGAGGTTTACTAGTGCTATCATGGTACTTGCTTTTGTGAGAAGGTTGAGTGAGTGTACCTTTTATACACGCATCACATACTTTATCACTCTCATATGTATTCGATGAAAAATCTCTTAACCAACTCCTTCCTTGGGAGTTTCTATGCTAGTCTCATGCTAGCATGTCCAAGTCTTCTATGCCTTAGATCAACATCTTCTCCTACTACCACCAGACATTTTACACCATTAGCTTTAATACCAAGAAGGTTCAAGGTGTGAACATTAGCATCTCTATTACTAGCAAAACCAGTTGAGCTTGTTTTAGAATAACAATTTTTACATATTCTAGGCTCAAACAAAATTGACATACGTTTATCACATAACTGACTGATGGATATAAGATTGTCTTAAAACATCAACATGTAAAACATTAAGGAGTTTTAAATCATCGTTACCTATTTCACCCACTCCTTCAATTTTACCTCTACCGTTATTGCTGAATGTCACATATCCATCTTTCTTTTTCTTGACGGGGCTACGAAACAGATTTTTATTCCTTATCATATGTCGTAAGCAGTTAGAATCTAAAATACTAATGCCTTACTCCTTAGCCCACCCACCTACATAAGGGAAGCAAATGTGTGACCTGGGTATCCAAATAGGTCCACGCTGGTTAGGGATAGTTTTTTTTGGGTACCCAAATCTATTTGATAATTTTAGTTTTATATTGTATCCTACATGACATTAACAAATATCTCATTCTTCCACATGAAGTACAAGTAGTAGATGATGCATTAGAAATAGGTGATAGAAGTTCAAATTATTACCTTTTACAAAAGAAGGTTTGAAACCCTTGTTTTTGTTTGAATATGAATAACCAAGCCTAGTTTTAGCTTTTGTAAATATTTGATGAGAATGGATCATGTTTAAGTCATTTGAGCCTAACGAAAATATTTTTATGGCCTTTTCCAAATTAATATTTTTAGACTAGAGCAATTTATTTTCAGATACAATAGTCGTGAAATGAATTTCAAATTTCTTCTGTTTGTTTGATAGATTAGATGAGAAAGGCTAATTGTTTAACAAGGTTCTCTTTTCAGTTTTGAAACTATCTAAATTCTTTGTTAACTCATTCGTTTAATTTTTGTGCACCGAACATTCAACATAATCTTGAGAGGAGGTATTAAAGCTTGCATTAATAGATTCATTTGATTCGAAAGTGGACTATTTAACTTTCTCGAGTAAATTTTGTTGTCCTTCTTTAGACCCAAAAGAATCTTTTTAGTAGAATTATATTTACTTGTAAGTTTCTCAAGTTGACTCCATGTTTCTGAATATTTATCACATAGTTCATCATAAGAAGGTTGAAATACCTCATCGTTGGTATTTTCATCATCAGAGTAGCTTGAATAGCAACTTTTTGTTATAAGACACCGATTAGCGTCCCTCCCATTCTCACTTGAGCTACTTTTAGAGTTCTCCTACACTCGTGATGTCCCGCGATGACACTTTGAAGCCTTTATTCTTCTTCTTTTTGTCCTTTTTGTTCAAGGGGCGGTCATTTTAAAAATTTCTTGGTTTCCTATAACGATGACATACAGATTTAGAATCAAAATCATCATGTTTATTTCTCCTTAACTTTGTGAAATTCCGATTCTTCTTGACACTTAGAAACTTTTGACTATCCTTCATCTTGAGAAAGGATTTAAATTCTTTGACAATCAAGCCTACACCTTCATCCTTGTCGCTTTCTGAACTTGAACTTGTCTCAACTTTACCCTTGAATTTCTTGGCTTTGAGGGCCACAGATTTCTTTTTCAGTTCTTTGTCCATGTATCCATCTCGCTTCGTCAGTCTCACTTCATATGTAATGATATTACCTAATAGAGTATCAAGGGCTATTTTAGAAAGATATTGTGTTTCTTCTATAGTTGTTACCTTTGGATCCTATTCACGGGGAAGTGAGTGTAGAACTTTGCGGATGAGCTCATTTGAGTGATACTCCTTTCCAAGTGCCCTCGCCTTATTCACAATGTTTGTGAATCTAGTGAACATCTCTTGGATTGACTCGGGAGACTTCATCTTGAAGTTCTCATATTTGCTTACTAAGCTAGCAAGCTTTGCTTACTTCACCTGAGATGTCCTTTCATGAGTGACTTCAAGCTTGTGCTAGACTTCTTGCATAATAGAACAATCAGATACTCCGTTAAATTCTTCAGAAGTAAGTTGGCGTAAAGAGCATTCATAGATTTGCCATGTTTAGAGTATGCCTTTTCCCAAGAGCATTCCACTTATTCCTAGGTTTGACAATTATAGTTTCACGTATGGTTTTAATAGGTTCATTATGTGACTCTACCATGTTCCATACATCAAAGTCAATGGACAAAAGAAAGACTCTCATACAGGTTTTTCCAATAGAAAATTTTTATCTTGTTGAAAAACGGTGGTCGACTAACAACATGTCCCTCAGGAAAAGTGATTGCGGTGTTCAGACTTGCCATCTGCCCAAGGTTTTAAAGGCTAAAACTGGGGATATTAGGCTCTGATACCACTGTTGGAACATGAGATGCAAGTCTAAAGGGGGGGGGGTTGAATAGGGTTGCACAAATATTTAAAACAATGCAGCAGAAAAGATAAATAATGAGTAACCATCACAGAAAAATTCTAACACAAAGCACAAGAGAATTTTATAGTGGTTCAAAATAAATCTAAATCCTACATCCACTCTTTCTTCTCTCAAAGGGGCTTCAACATTATGATAATTGTTCCCCAGGATTACAAATCGTAATCCAGTAGGCTTTACAAGACCACTCCCTAGATCAAACCCTAGTCGAGTCGTCTACATTTAAACAATCCTATCAGTAATGTGTACCCTAGCTCTCAGCTTGTAAACCTCACCCTTAATTAACACCAGCTTGAGTACGCCATAAAACCGATCAAACGATTGTAGAAAAGTATTATTTACAATCAACAGTTATCAATTAAAGTCCAAATGAAAAGATCGTACATCCCTTTACTGATCAAACCATTTTTTGAAGTCCCTGAGATTAGGATTTGGAAGAATGGAGGTGGAGGCAGTGATCCTAGGGCAACACTCGTTGAAGGATATTGATCCAAGGATAAGAATGCAACGATGACGTAATCAAGAAGGCTACAAGATGATCTTGATGATGAAGGAACTCTAATCTTCAAACCCTAGGCCCCCCTCTCTCTCCCCCCTCCCCCTCCCTTCCCTCCCCTCCCCTCCCCTCCCTCTCTTTCTCAAAATTAGGTCAATAATGTCTCTCCAAAACGAGATAGAAGAGGGTATAGCAACTACAATGAATGTCTGAGATTAGATCTCAAAAAGCTATAAAATCGATCCAGGCTCATCGATGGGCAACTTGCTCAACGATGGGTATCTTGCCCAACGATGAGGGAATAGTCTCCATCAAAATTTCATCAATAGGAGGTTAAGAAATCGTTGACATAGCAGAAGGTTCATTGATGATAAACTACGCTCGTCGATGACCGCTTGCTCATTGATGGGTATAAGGCTCATCGATGGGTTTAAGGCTCATCGATGGGTATGCAGAGTCATAGTTTTCAGCTGATTTCAACTCCGTTTGATCTCTTTATTGATTATATCTTATATATACCTGCACAAGTCATCTCAAATACAACTTAGTCACAAATACATGCTTGTCATTACTCAAACAAAAGAAATTGTATGGGCAATCTTGCACAATTCACATTCTATCACCATTCCTAATAAATTCCAAAATAACAAGCTCAAAACTCTTGATATATTCCAAAAATATCTTATAAAGCTTAATATAAAACTCTTTACCATTATCTTACAATACAAAACATGTTAAGTATAAAAATAGGTGTGTGAAAATATAACATGAAATATCCCGTGAAATAATGTGTTAAGAAACCAAACTTCTATCTTTGTCTTGTGGCATACACACACACACACTATATATATATATATATATATATATATATATATATATATATATATATATATATATGTGAACCTCTGTGATATTATCAAGCCTATCGTAAAAGATAATATCATCTGAATCAATCTCATAAAAGCATACATATAGGCATGCCCAAAGTTTTTGTAATTTTTAAAAGAAAACAAAAAATTTGCTTTGTTTTGGATATGTAAAAAATGGAAAAGAAAAAAAATCTAAAAACAACCTAAAAGTTAAGAAAAATAAAAACTCAAGGAAAAAAAAGAAAAATCAAGAAAATCCAAGAAAAATTTATGTGCATACAACATGTCAGGTAAGCATGCAAACATAGGGAACTAAACAAGATATCTAATCAACTAAGAGTAGATAAATAGTTACTATACAAGATTGTATCTCAAGCATCACAAAAAATATAAATGTTAGGATTTAAAAAATAAAGAAAAAGAAATTGACTTGGACCAACCATAACCTAAACCTCTCAAAGGTCATCTCTACCCATCTCCTCATCCTGATCTCTGGGACGATCCACTCTTGGACATAGTCACCATATACTAGTGGCATAGCAAGGGATGGGTCTAATCGATGAAGAGCACCCATGATGTACTGTAGCAACGCATCGTAATACGTGTGCTGCAAAGTCATATCAGCTCTCAGGGATGCCACATCATCTCTAATGGAGGGCAGATCTCCACTCATGATCTCTTCTCTCTCTCTCTCTCTCTAAGACTCCAAAGTCTAATGAGAGGTACCATCACTAAAAGGACCAGGAAACTCTATACCAGCGGGTTGGGATCCAGATCATTGCCTAGCTGTAGACTCCGTCTTCTTCACAACTATGCTCTTTCTTGTGGCCTGGTAAGATAAAGAAGCTCTCCCCTTCCTAACTTGGTCGGACTCAAAATAGGGATCCTCATATTCTAGCAAATACGAGTGATCGGGAAGGGATAAGCCAACTGAGTCCGCTATTTGTACTTCTTTTGAATCATGTCCCTAACTAAAGTGGCCATTGACGACATCCAGATGAAAATAACATGTGCTGGATCAAAAGGCTGGCCACTAGCTAGGTAGTACAGCAGAATCACATCCCTAATACTCAGAGTCGTGTAAGCAGCACTAGGATATAAGTCAAACTTAAGGAAAAGATTGACAAGATTATACTCAAATTTCAGATAACTTGAGTTGAACATCCCTGAGATCCTCTTCCCGCATAGGAACTCCACCTTCTGGTTGTAGTCCACGGAATCAACTAGAACATCCACCAAAATAGCAAATAGGTCCTAGCAATCACTCGGCAAGTCTAGAAGTCTCACAATCCTCCAGATGTACTCAACATTAATCTTAATTGCTTTACCTCTCACTTTTGTGACCGCGATATTCAATCTGTATTCCCCAATATAGTTTAGATAGGACTCGCGGAAAAAAGTGAGGTTTTCTCTCTTAATCCCCTTCTTCATCATTGAAAACAATGTAATATTCGTGAGGAGATCAATGATGTTCCCATACTGCTTCAAGTTCCGAACGTCTACTCTTCGCTCAAAAATCACGGAGAGTTTGTCAAAACGCTCCTAAATATCTCTTGCCAATAGTTGTCCTCCATGTGTCCTCTTGTGTGATGTCATTCTCTACAAAACACAAATAAACACTATTTAGCACAAAGAATACACAAATATATGGGTTAGAACTAAAAGAAATAAAGAAAATATGAAAAAGGTTTAAAATCTATAGTTTCTGCCTCCTGACCATCGATGGTGCACTGACAACCATTGATGGTACCTGCAAACCATCGATGTTGTTCTTTGACCATCGATGGCCTATGAAAAGAAACCAATGAGTGTCCCCCAAATTTTTATAAATCCTCATACAAACTCATAAAATTTTTCTAATCATGAATATTCATCAAATACCATCCAATCGACACAAGATATACCAAATAAACACCTAAATAACCTAAAAAATGATAAATCAACAAAGCTAAGGTTTAGAGAATACCTTGAGATGATTCAAATTGATGATAAATCAAGCAAAAAGATGATAATCCACCAAGACAACTAAGAAATCTAGCAAACAATTGATAAAATCTGAGAATACAAAAAAATTTGAGAGAATTTCGGTTTGGGGGGTAAAAAGTAATTAGTTAAAAAAAACTCTCCCCCCTTTTGACCTCAGCCAATCGATGGTGTACCATTGATGGTCTCATCGAGGCACCATAGATGGTACCCACAATTTTTTTAATAAGAAAACAAAGAAAATAAAATCCATAAAAATAATACAAAGGGAACCAAAAAAATATGATACAGATGGGTAAAAAAGGCCTAACATAAAATTTACCTATATAAGGAAATAATACAAATATCATACATAACTTGTATCTCCTTATATTTACTTAGACTAAGGATTGGATTTTGATTTAGAAACTCCTTTGAACAAGCTCCAGTGTGTTGCCTCAATCCTCGATCGTCCTATAACCCTATAGAAAAATAGATAAGTGTGACTAGGTATCCACATAGATCCATATTGGTTAGGAATTGTACCTTTTGGTATCCAAATTTGCTTTACTATTTTAATCCTGTACCTCATACGACAACTCAGAGATATATGACCCATTTTACACACAAAGAATACATAGTATGATAAGTAGCATCAGGTATGCGTATAAAATAATCTAGATTGTTTCCTTTCATGAAAGAGGATTGAAACTTTTCATGTTTTTCTGAGTATGAATAACCAAGTTTAATTTTAGCTTTAGCAAATCGTTGATTGGAAAGGGCCATGTTCAACCCTTTAGAGCCCAATGAAAAAATTTCCACAGCCTTTTTCAAATCAATATTTTTGGACTGAAGTTGTTCATTCTCGAAAATAATAATGGTGCATTTAGTTTCAAACTTAATTTGTTGTCAGAAGATAAATCACACAATCATTTACCTTAGCAATTCATTTTCAATGATTTTATCATCTAGTTGTTTAGATAAATAAGATATTTGATTTTGAAAGTTAGAACATTGTGTGCATTCAATTGTAGTGATGTCACAATGTGAATTATGTGAATCCAAATGTGAATTGTGTGCATTCATATTTTTCAGCAATTTTCTCAAGTTGATTAAGCTTTTCTTTATACCTGGAATATAAATCACCATATGGGGCGGGGTATACCTTATTCTCCAAGTTATTACTTTCCAAGTCATATGTTTCACATTGTGCTGAATCTGAAGTTGTGCTATTTCTTCCCATAAGACATAGATTTGCCTTCTTCTCATCCTCACTGGATTCAACTTCTGATTCTTCATCACTCATCATGTCCCAATGCAAGTTGTCACTTTCAAACTTTTGCCCTCTATCTTCTTGTCTTTCTTATTCAAAGGGCACTTGTTCTTATAGTGACTTGGTTTTCTGAAACGATAACAGATAGATTCAATTTCAGATTCACTGGATTAATATTTATTTACCTTCTTAGTAAACTGATGCCATTTGTTTTGAAGATATTTTTGTCCATTCTTTGATCTAAAATTTTTTTGAATCCTTTCATAATGTATCTAGCTTGACTATCTTCATCCTCAAAACTCGAGCTTGAATCTTTCTTCTTCTTGGATTGGGATTTCTCTCTTTTGGCCTTCAGAGATAATGACATCTTCTTGAAATCATTTTCAGAAGCATCTTCTCTCTCTTTGAATCGAGCTTCATACATGAGAAGATTACCTACAAGATCTTCAAGATTGAAGTTAGAAAAATTTATAATTCCTTAATAGCCATTACCTTTGGTTCCCAATTTCTAGAAAGAGAACGAAGAGTTTTCTACACAACTCTTTATTGTCAGATTCTTTCCCTAAAGCTTTCAATTTATTCACAATATCAATAAATCGGGTGAACATATCCTAAATACTCTCTGAGGCCTTCATCTGGAAATTTTCATATTTGTTGACAAGCATTGTGCTTTTCGCCTCTTTCGCTTGTGAAGTTTCCTCGTGTGTTAACTCCAGTGTTTTCTAGATTTTTTGCGTAGTAGTCTAATTTGAAACATGGTTGAACTCTTCAATAGTTAAGAAATAATAAAGAGCATTCATAGGTTTAGAATTCAATGAATAAAGTTATTTGTCCTGTGAAGTCCACTTATCCCTAGATGTGACAACTAAGACCTTTGCTACCAATACTAGTGGGTTCTTTGTAGCCATGTTCAACACATTCCCAACATTATAATTAGTGGACGACAAAAAGACTTTCATACATGCTTTTCAATAGGTGTAATTTGTCCCATCGAAAAGTGGGGTTCGGTTCATAGGAGTTCCTCAGGAAAAACTATTGCGACGGTCAAACTTAACATCTCTACCCTAGATTGTGAATCTAAAAGATGGGTAACGAAGCTCTGATACTAATTGTTAGCACTGAGATATAAGCCTAGGAGCGTGAATAGGTTTGCTACAGCTTTTCACTAAAACACAGAACATGTAGTGGAAATATAGAAAAATAAAAGCGAACAACCAAACTAAAAATCAACCAAGGAGCACGCAAGATGTTTATAGTAGTTGAGATAGAAATCCTATGTCCACTCTTCCTTCTCATGAAGGGGCTTCCTTACTATGACCAGAGTTTCCCTAAATCACAGCCTGATTCAGTAGGCTTATAAAGACCATACCTTAGAATTTACTCAAAATTAGTCATCTAACCAAACTTCTCACAGATGAGTAATATCTAGCCCTAGCTAGTCCTAACCCTCAATTATCACTGACTTGAATACACCATAAAAATAAGATGAAACAAAACTATCAAAATAGTTTAAGCACAAATTGAAAAGATCTTACAGTCATTTTCTAAATAAACCATTCTTCAAAAGATTGAAGTGAAGCTTGATGAGGAAAAGATGATGATGTTGAATCCAAGAGCAACTCTTATCACGAAAATGATCCGAAGATGTTGAGCACAATGAGAAATAGTTTGATGAGGCTCTGGGGGTTCGAATCACAAATTAGTTCTTCTTCACAAACCCTAAAATAATCCCTCCCCTTATTCTCTCCAAAAGCTCTCCGTTTCTCAAAGCATAGAAACTCTACAAAATATGATCTCTTCCTATATTATATAGCCTCTAATAAATAATGAAAGAGATATTAAAATTATAGTAGAAGTTAGAGATGAAAAGGATCAACGAATGGTTGTGATTAACTCTTGAAATTTGCTAAAATGTGTTGTTACCATAGATGGCCAATCACGACCATCGTTGGTCCCCGATGCCCCATCGATGGGCACTTGTAATGTATCAATGCTCTAAAAACTAGTTTCTAAAATTTATCAATTATGCACTGTGCACCATCGATTGTGGCGTTGACCATCGATGGTGTCAAATCCAGTTTTTGAAATTCTTCAATTGTGCACTGTAGTCCATCTATTGACTCACGACCATCGATGGTGTGTCATTGACCATCAATGGTGTAATGGCTGAAATCAACATAAATGTTGATTTTTGCATCGTTTCGCACTGTACCTTTCATATACCTATTTATACATGTAATGTATTATCTCAAACAATCATCAATAATAAATGAGAGTTTGTTATTACTCAAATAAGAGATATTGTACGAACTACATTCTTACACCCGTATCCTAGTTTTTCAAACTTTTACATATTTTCAAATCTTGCCATATACATATTCTGTATCCATTTCCATATTTCACAGCTTATCAACATAGGCATGTTAAAAAAAAGAATCCTCAAACCACTTTATATACTGATCCAGAAATTTTTCTATGAAACATTACTCATCAAATTTATGTAAATGAACCATAAAAATTAGTATGAAAGAATTGTGAGAACAAACCTGAAAGCACCATCAGGGTCTAGCGTGGCCCTGTAATAATTATCTCCAATTGCAGCAGGAACAGACCTTACTATGGAGATCGTCATACCATTGGGATAAGAGAGGTGAACACTCCCAGTACTCTCATTGAGCACAAGATGATTGATCCCTGAAACAAAGCTCGAAGTAGACCAATATGCACCATACGTGAATGCAGTAGGATAAGCTACAGGATACAACACAAGATTCCCATCCTCCTGCAAAGTTAACTCAAAGCGCCCTCATGAATAATCATCATTAATGAGCTTTGCATAAAGTTTTATCCCCTGATTTAGTATTTGTCCTGGCAAAATTGTATCGGTCAGGTTATCGAAGCTCTGACAATCTGTACCTGAAAGTACAAACTTACTATTATCGAGCATTGAGGCTGTTGAGTTAATCCTGTTGAGTCTTATCTATTTCCTACGCTAAGTTGTTAGTTAGTTGAGTTGTTATTTTTGTTGAGTTGTTATTTTGTTGATTAGAAATAGCAGAACAAGAAATAAAGAAAAAGCTTGCAGTGTTCATCTTCTCTGTTTTCAGGTTGTGTTCAACTTCTCTGTTTTTCAGTAAGTGATCCCTCTCTATTTTCTGTACCAACATTTGGTATCAGAGTGAGGATCGAGGTGTATGCCCAAGATCATGCAGAAGAAGGGTGATGCTGTGGAGTCGTCGAAGTCGCCGGTGAAGGAGGGGACGGTGAACCTCCAATATCCGCTGCTCACGAAGAGCAACTATGCAGCATGGGCGATTAAGATGAAGGTGTACATGCGTGCACAAGGCATGTGGGATGCTATTGAGCCCGCTGATCCGAACGAGGAGGTAGAGATGCGGAAGGATCAGATGGCCCTCGCTGCCATCTATCAAGGGATCCCGGTGGAGACGCTTCTACTGCTGGCCGAGAAGGAGACGGCCAAGGAGGCATGGGAGACGTTGAAGACAATGCACATGGACGCCGAGCGTGTCAAGGAGGCAAAGATCCAAACTCTAAAGAGTGAGTTTGAGGTTCTTCGCATGAAGGAGGCGGAGACGATCGATGACTTTGCCATGAGGTTGACGACTATCGTCAACAAGATTCGTGCATTGGGTGACAAGGTGGAGGAGACCTACATCGTCAAGAAATTCCTCCGGGTCGTGCCTTCAAAGTTTCTGCAGATCGTGTCTACGATCGAGCAGTTCGGCGATCTTAAGACCATGACTGTGGAGGAGGTCATCGGTCGTCTCAAGGCACATGAGGAACGGATGTGCGGCAGTGGCGACAATGAAGATGAGCACGTCCTTCTGACCAGGGCCGAGTGGAAGGCCAGGGAGGCGAAAGCCGAAGGGGAGACCTCGTCCAATGCCAAAGGGCAAGGTGGTAGCGGCGCTCGTGGCCGTGGGGCTGGCCGCGGTCGTGGGCGCAGCGAAGGCGACCGTGGGAACAATTCCAACCACCGAGAGAGGAAGTTTGACAAGGTGAAAGTGCGCTGCTACAACTGCAAGAACTATGGGCACTGCACATCGGAATGCCGGTCCAAGAAAAAGGAGGAGAAGGCGCACCTTGTGGAGAAACAAGACGACGACGAGCTGGCTCTACTCATGGCCAAGACTTGTGAGGTGGTTCAAACCATTGAGGACGTGTCGGGAGAGGTGATGCTCAACGAGGAGAGAGTAAAGCCCAAGTTGGGAACCGGTGGCCAGGATGCAAGTGGAGTGTGGTATCTCGATACCGGTGCTAGCAACCATATGACCGGGTGTAGGGATGTGTTCACTAAGTTGGACGCTACGGTAAAGGACACGGTGAGATTTGGTGATGACTCAGTTGTAGACATTTGTGGCCGTGGCACCGTTTTGTTCCAATGCCAAAACATGGAGCATAAGGTGTTGACGGACGTCTACTACATTCCGAGGTTGTGCAGTAATATCGTAAGCCTCGGATAGCTCGACGAACATGGGTGCACGACCGTCATGGAGGACGGGCAGCTGTGCATCTTTGATAGGCAGAGGAGATTGCTAGCCAAAGTGTGGAGATTGAGGAATAGATTGTATGTGCTCAAGCCAAATCTAACTCAGCCGGTTTGTCTCCTGACAAAGTACAAATAAGAAGAGTGGTTGTGGCTTGCACGTTATGGTCACTTGAACTTTCGTGCATTAAGGAGCCTGTCACACATGGACATGGTAGAAGGTATGTCGCGTATTGAGCAAGTCGACCAGCTTTGTGAGGGGTGTATGGCGGGCAAGCAACATCGCGCACCATTTCCCCACAGCTCGACCTACCGAGCGGAGAAGCCGCTCGAGCTAGTGCATGGAGATTTATGTGGCCCTATAACACCTGCAACTCCAGGAGGTAATAGATATTTTCTGTTACTAGTTGATGATTTCAGCAGATATATGTGGGTGCTGTTACTCAAGACAAAAGATGAGGCTTTGAATGCTTTTAAGAAGATCAAAGCGAGCGCTGAAATGGAGGCCGATGTCAAGGTGAAGGCCCTGCGGACAGACCGAGGGGGAGAATTCACCTCCAAAGAGTTCACTCACTACTACGATGAGCTGGGGTTGAAATGGTTCCTCACCCACCATACTCACCGCAACAGAATGGAGTAGTTGAGTGAAGGAATCAAACTATTGTGGCCATGGCAAGGAGCTTGCCCAAGAGCAAAGATGTGTCGGGAGTATTTTGGGGAGAAGCGGTGTCAACAGCTGTGTACCTCCTTAACCGCGCACCAATGCGAAGCCTAACTGGGATGACCCCGTATGAAGCATGGTTTCAAAGGAAACCGAAGGTGTTTCACCTCGGCACCTTCGGCTGTGTGGCACACGTGAGAGCAACAAACCCTCATCTCAAGAAACTAGCAGATCGGAGCACTCCCATGGTGTTCTTTGGATATGAACCAGGGTCCAAAGCCTACCGGGTTTATGATCCTAAATCGAAGAAGTTGCACATCAGTCGTGATGTGATCTTTGAAGAAGAGAAGCAATGGGAATGGGAGGCGAGCCATGCATAAGCTACTACCTCACTCAGACGTGGCGACACGTTCACTGTGTTATATGAAACTGACAATGTCACAGGTGAGAACGTGGATCATGGAGAAAACACGCCAGCAGCGGATAGTGGAGGTGCAGGAGACGCGGGACCGCTGAGTCCTGCGCCAGGCAGTCCGGGTGGCAGTCCGAGTGGCAGTCCGCTGAGTCCTACGCCAGGTGCGACACCGACAACGATCGCAGCAAGCTCCACTGCATCATCTCCAGCATCCTCTACAGAGGGGCCACGCCGCTACCGGTCCCTCCAGGAGGTGTATGATGCCACAACCGAGGTGGAACCGGACTACGCCGGTTTGTGTTTGCTGACTTCGGAGGAGCCGGCGAGCTATGAGGAAGCTGAGAAGGAGGAGTGCTGGAGGCGTGCAATGCATGGAGAGTTGAGGGCCATTCAAGATAATGATACATGGGAGCTAGTGACTTTGCCGAGTGGACACAAAGCCATTGGTTTGAAATGGGTATTCAAAGTAAAGAAGGACTCACAAGGCACAATAGTGAAGCACAAAGCAAGACTTGTGGCGAAAGGATATGTCCAAAGACAGGGAGTGGACTTCGATGAAGTTTTTGCGCCGGTTGCAAGACTTGAAACAGTAAGACTACTCATTGCAATGGCGGCTCAAGATGGTTGGGAGGTGCATCACATGGATGTGAAATCAACATTTCTCAATGGGGAGCTCAGTGAGGAGGTATATGTGTCGCAACCACCTGGTTTTGTTGTGAAGGATAGTAAACAAAAGGTGTTGAGGTTAAGGAAGGCTCTCTACGGGCTTCGGCAGGCTCCGAGGGCCTGGAATTCAAAGCTAGATGCAAGCCTTGTGTCACTCGGATTTGAGCGTAGTCCACTCGAGCATGCCGTGTACAAGAAGGTTTTGGGTGATTCAATCCTGCTGGTTGGGGTGTATGTCGATGACCTGATCATTACAGGGACAAGCACTGGTGACATCACAAAGTTCAAGACCCAAATGAAGCGGTTGTTCAACATGAGTGACCTTTGTTTATTAAGCTACTACCTCGGAATCGAAGTCAAGCAATCATCTAAAGGGATTGCGCTGTGCCAGTCCGCCTATGTAGCAAAGGTATTGGAGAAATGCGGTATGAAGGGGTGCAACCTGAGCCAAACTCCCATGGAAGCCCGCTTGAAATTGAGTAAGAAGAATACAAATCCTCCTGTTGATGCCACCTTGTATAGAAGCATAGTTGGCAGTCTCAGATACTTAATTAACACACGGCCGGACATCACGTACACAGTCGGAATTGTGAACTGTTACATGGAAGCTCCCACGGCACAGCACATGGCAGCCGTGAAGCACATACTGAGGTATGTAAGTGGCACATTGAGTTTTGGTTGTAACTATGCAAGGAGAGGAGATGGGCAATCGCAGCTGATCGGATTTAGCGACAGTGACCTGGCCGGGGATGTAGATGATCGGAAGAGCACCACCGGAGCTGTGTATTTCCTTGGTTCAAGCCCGATCACCTGGGTGTCACAGAAGCAGGAGGTTGTGGCATTGTCATCATGTGAGGCTGAGTACATCGCTGCCACAACGCTGCGTGTCAAGGCATTTGGCTTGGTCGGTTGATGGGTGACATGAAGAAAGAAGAACCGAGTAAGGTCACTTTGAAGGTGGACAACAAATCTGCGATCTCTCTTTGCAAGGATCCCGTCTACCATGAAAGAAGCAAACACATTGATACAAGGTATCACTTCATTTGAGAATGTGTTGAGAACAAGAAGATTGAAGTGGAGTACGTCAACTCAGAAGAACAACTTGCAGATATCTTAACTTAGCCACTTGGGCGAGTTAAATTCTTGGAGATGTGGCGCAAGATCGGGTTGGTGGATGTGAAGCAACAGCAACAAGATTAAGGGAGTGAATGTTGAGTTAATCCTGTTGAGTCTTATCTATTTCCTACGCTAAGTTGTTAGTTAGTTGAGTTGTTAGTTAGTTGAGTAGTTATTTTTGTTGAGTTGTTATTTTGTTGATTAGAAATAGCAGAACAAGAAATAAAGAAAAAGCTTGCAGTGTTCATCTTCTCTGTTTTCAGGTTGTGTTCAACTTCTCTGTTTTTCAGTAAGTGATCCCTCTCTGTTTTCTGTACCAACAGAGGCATACTTAGCAGTGTTCACACCAGCATTCCACATTTGGCCTGTCTGGTCAGTAAGAGAGAGTTTTCCATCAAACGCTAACTCAGCTTTTGAGCCATTTCTTACTGGAGAATCTCTTTTGGCTATCCATACAACGGTTTTATTAGGAAGCTTGTTGAACCAAATGGCAAGAAGGAAAAGAGAGGGATCTGTACTTTCAAGGGGGAGGAATCTAAAGGCAAAGTCACCAGATGGAGAACGCCATGATGTTAGCTGAGTGAGAGGGGTAAAAGTGGTGCCTAAGCTTATGTTGTGGTATCCTTGAGCTGAGAGGTTATTTGGTAGAAAGAGAATACTGAGGAAGACGGGGTAAAAGGCAAAGGAGAATGAAGATGATGCCATTTGTTAGAAACAAAGGAATTATACTTCACGTTGTATCGCAAGAGAAACTATTGGCTTTTGTTTTTATAAATACGTGTCACTAAAGAAGGGGAAGAATTGACATAAAGGAAGTATGTGTTCAAAATTTCACAGGAACGGGAATGTTCAGAAAGAATATCACGTAGAGAAAATTCAATGGTTCATAAGATGAAAGTGTCTATTAGCTGCTGCTGTCATTTCAAAGTTAATGCAGCCAAAGAAAAATCAACAATATTATCCTTTCAAGTCTTATTTTAGTTGTAGAAGGGAAAGAAAATGACACATGATATATGCATTTCATTATTTTAGTTGTGATTACTGGAGATGATATATAGGGCATTAATAGCTTGAAGGAATATCTATAGTAGCAGTTTCAGACCAAAGTACTTTTTGGGTATAGAGGTGGCTAGATCGAGAAAAGGAATTCTCTTGTCTCAGAGAAAATATGTGCTTAATATGTTGTTGAATGACGGGATGTCAGAATGCAAGGGCACAGACTCACCTATGGATGACAAGATCAAAGTACTACCAGATTAGGGGGAGTTATTAGAAGATACTGAGAAATATAGAAGATTGTAGGAAAGCTGAACTCTTTTATAGTTACTAAAGCAGATATTGCATTTCCTATCAATATAGTTAGTTTCTCTTAGCACCAGGGTACCCCACATGGAGGCTATGAAGAGAATCCTTAGATATCTTAGAAAACTCCATGAAAGGGAGTTCTCTATTCAAATAGTGGACACATGAGAGTTGTAGGATACTCGAATGCAGATTGGGCAGGATCTCCAGCAAATAGACGGTTAACAATAGGATATTCTGTAATTTTTTTTGGAGAAAATCTAGTTTCCTAGAAGAGTAAGAAGCAGAGTGTAGTCTCACGTTCTACAACAGAGTCTGCATATCGAGCTATAGTGAATCTTGCTTGTGAACTAATCTGGATTAGTGATATATTGATAAAAATTAGTTTTTCTGCTGAATGTCTTATGAGCTTGTATGGAGACAACAAGGCTGCTATTCATACAGCTGAGAATCCCGTATTCCATGAGAAGACAAAGCACATATATATTGATTGCCACTTGATTCGTGAGAAGCTCGAGAAGGGGATCTTTAGTGCCAAGCACATACCTACAAAGTATCAGCTTGCAGATATCTTTACAAAACCCCTTGGAAGGACATGAGTGACTTTTATTTGGGATAAGCTAGGCAAATATGACATATATATACTCAGTTAGAGGGGGAGTATTGAGAGTTTTAAGAGTTCTTTAGTCCCACATTGTCTAGTTACAAAACTCATTGTATTCCTAATATTATAAGTAAATGACTAAGAGGAGAGGCTAATTAACCTCTCTGATTAACCAAACAATAATTATAAACATCCACGCCTATGGGTTATTACTATCTGAAACTACTCATTCAAAGCAACTCATCAAAACTCCAACTCGATATATTCCATAGAATGTACCACTTCCTCGATCCAATCAAGATTCCCATAATTAGCATATTATTTGGAAAGATCCTTGGTGAGGATATGTGTACAAGTCACATGGGATGTGGCGGTTTCTAGTACCGACCAAACCCTCCCATACTAACCATCTGATCTCACAAGCACTACCACAGCCCCACATATCTCCGAATATTTAGTTCCCTAAAATTAAACCCATCAGATTACTTTTTCTGAGTTTGGTGTACATGAAATGTTATGCACTAGTCCCGAGAATCTCAGTTCATCGAAAACGTACCATCATAATACTTGATACTCGTTTAGATGGTGGGTGTAATCAGGTTTGGATCAGATTGTGCTGCTGGATGGTTTTACCCTTCTAGGAGTTGGTAAGTGATTATTTTTACGGTTTTGCCCTGTAAGTGTCGGAATGCCCGACATGTATATTTTGTAAAAAATTCAAAGTGGTGCTAGTATCCATCAGAGGAGAAATAATATTTGGGGTAATCTCTTCTTGACCAAGCCGTATCACCAATCTCAAGGAGAGTAGAGCAATCCCTAATATTTACTCCCTAGGATACATATTAGTATCACTTTGTTTGTAAAAAAGGTTGTGAGGTGCATGCTTCCAGAAATTTATTTCTTCCTGTTAATTACTCTTATTAAAAGAAACTCCTGATTAATAGAAAGCAAAGAATTAAATAGACATAAGAATTTAAATGCAGAGAGATATAGATTTTATTATCTTTATAATGTTTACGAAATTTAAGAGAAAGGAAATGGGATCTTGGGTCTCCAGACAATGTTCTGGAGCCCTCCTCCCTTTCAAAATAAAAAGTGCAGAGGACGTTGTCGTTGTTGTTTTATACTCCAAGTTTCTCTTTCTTTTCAATCTCTCAGTCTTTTCTCTCTCTCTTTTCTGTCATTCTTTTTTTATCGTTCTTCTCTGTTTTCTGTCTCTGGCAAATGAAGTCTCTATTTATAGGAAGGAAAGGGAAAGTTATCGCCAGATGTTGGAAAGGGATTGGTGGGGGAGTTATTATAACTTCCTTATCGAAACTTCCTTATCAAGATTGTTGCGTTCGTTTATCATAATGAACATTTTCTTTACTTTTCACTTCTTATCTGTCTATCAGCTTATCTTTTGTATTTCTTAAAATAAGTGTTATGTGGAGCCATATACCTTCACTTTGAAATTAAGTTTATATGAGGATGAGTATCCTCGAGTTAGATTTTATTGCTAAGGTGTATGATCACATGACAACACTAATGTATTGAAATTGACATGCACCCTCAAGTTTGAAAATTTGGTTAATATGAGGGGTGAGGCATGTGTTGTTTGTGTTGGATTAACAGAGGGTGCACATACTCTCAAATTTACATGAGGTGCTGTCATCCTCACTTTGGTTTTCATTTATATGAGGTGATATCCCTCATATTGGTTTTGATTATATGAGGTACTATCATCCTCACAATAGGTTTTATTGATAAAGCTTGTTGAGCTCATCAAATTTAACAACTATAAGGGGAAGACGTGCCTCTCTAAATTAATTAATGTGGAGGGCCAACCTTCATTAGTTTTGATTTATATGAGGCTCTATCCCTCACATTAGTTTTGATTTACATGAGGTGCTATCCCTCATATTTGTTTTGATTTATATGAGGTACTATCATCCTCACAATAGGTTTTATTGATAAGCCTTACTGAGCTCATCACATTTGACAACTATAAGAGGAAGGCGTTGTTCGCGGTGAAAATCGGGATGATTGTCATTGCCGATGAATTTGTTACACCTTTATGGATTTACAAACGAATTCAAAAATAACTCACCTTTTTATAAGGCTTTACAATGAAAAATCAAAAAAATTTATAACTTTCTTTCACCAAAACAAACGCGGGATCCGTTTATCGAATCCTCGCTTGCGTGGGTGTCTTTGCCTGTGCCGGGGACTCTATTCCGTCCGTAGACCGCCGCGTGATCGTGATCTAAAGAGAGATCTACACAGTAAACGGGGGTTATTTCACAAAGGAAATAACAGCCCGAAGCGAATGAGATCGACCAAGCGAAATCAAAACTCTTCTCGAGATCAAAACAAAGTTTAATCTCGAAGAAACACATGTAGATCTGAGATCCGATCTCTCGAACCTTTTTGAGGGGATTATCTCACGAAGGAGGATAATAGCCCTGGGGATTATCTCACGAAGGAGGATAATAGCCCTGTAGAGTTCGCCGAGATCTGGATCTGGTGTCGAAGAAGATCGATCGTTGCTCCTGAGTTTAGATTTGAGGTGAGAAGGCAATTTGGCAGAGCTTCGGCTTCTCAAAAATTTTTAGATCCTTGTAAATGAGCACCCCTCCTTGTATTTATAGGATTTCAAGTGGATGCGGGTTAGAACTGGGCCCAAAAGCCCACCGAGACACCCTAGGGTGTCTCGGCCTTGGCCGAGACACTTTGAGGTGTCTCGGAGTGTCTCGGCCTCGGCCGAGACGCCTTACGGCTCTCTCGCTCATTTTTCGGGTCCGGAAGTTGATTTTCGCTTGCTATCCGAGCTTGATTTGAGGCTTCATGGTTTTGGATTTATACCGTCGCACACGATTCGTTGCTTCGGAGTTGGGTTCATCCTATTATTTGTACACGATTCGTCGATTCGTTGACTCGAGCTTATCGTCGCCTCACACTCGCTTCATACGCTTCATCGATATGTCGGCTTGGACGCCTTGTCGACTTGCTTCGTGCTCTTCGTCAACTCATCAACTTCTCGTCGGCTCGCTCGCTGTTGATGATTTGTCGATACATCGTCGGACGACTCGTCGATTGTCAATTTATCGTTGCCACATTATCGGATGGCTTTGTCGATTGACCACCCACTATCACGAGCTATATCGGGGACTTAGGCAATTTTTTATGCCTACAGATACCCCCTCTAAAGTATTTCGGTCTTGCTCTTTTATAGAAGAAGCCGAAATTCTTTGGATATGATAGGCCCCAACTTTCAGTCGGTATAATAGGACCTGAAAGTGGCTTCGAATCTTGACTTCTCCAATTCTCTCGGACTATCCAGTACTTTGTAGGATGACTGAAAGTATCACGGTGCTGTATTTATTGTCTGACCGTTGTTGAAGTCTTGAATCGAAAACTGATGAATAAATTTTCTTATTTTAGCTCGTGTTGGTGAGTTGTCGTCGGTCTGACCATCCAATTGGCGAATTTTCTGTTGCGTCGCTCGTCGTAGAATTGACCACAGTGGGAGGAATTTTCTTGAGATTTTCAATTGGTGAACTCTCTTTCGCGACCCGTTGACCGGCGTCAGAAATTTTTTCTTCAGAAATTTTTTCTTGAAATCCAACCTTCAATTGGCGATTTTCCACTGTGACGCGTTGTCTGGCGTCGTAAAATTGAACACCGTGGGTGTAAATTGGGGGTTGTCGAGTTATCCTGAAGAATACAAAATATTCTCCAGAAACTTCTCAACAAATATAGGAAATAGTTTATACTCATATACCTTTTTAGAGTAAATAGCCACTGTGGGAGAGAGAAAACTGATGAGGCAAGTGAATGGGGATTCGAATTTGGTCGAATCCTACTTTGACTAGGATTGGTCGAATCCTACTGTGACTAGGATAGGTGAAATCCTGTTGTGACTAGGATTCCAAAATCCTGGCGTGACTAGGATAGGCGAAACCCTATTGTGACTGGGATTCCAAAATCCTGCCGAAATCCTGCTGTGACTAGGATAGGCGAAATCCTGTTGTGACTGGGATTCCAAAATCCTGCCGTGACTAGGATAGATGAAATCCTCCTTTGATCAGGTTTAGTTGAATTCACCCTTGATTAGGATTCCAAACCCACCATAACTTGGTTTGGTCAAACCTGCCTTCAACTAGGTTTCCCCATTTTTTTTCTCTCTTTTTTTCTTCTTTCCTCCTCCTATTGGGTTTGGGCCCAAATAAAACCCTCTCCCCTATTTAATAAGACCGCCCCCCCCTCTCTCTTTCTTTTTTATTCAACCTCTTTTTTTTTCTTTTACAAAATTCGGCCGAGCCCCCCTCTAGGGTTTTGGCCGGCCGAAACCCCCCCTTTCTCTCTTGTTTTCATCTTTTTTCTCGCCTTGTCTCCCTTAAACCCTAAATAGATTCAGAGATTCAAGCTTCCTCCAGGCATCGGACTCAAGAATTCCTCCAAATTTACATTCTTTTTAAGCCTTCTCAGGTCCCTCGAGCACGTTCTTTCAGATTCAAGCCCTCAGACTTTTGCTTCAGGTAAACCCCGATAACTCTTACATATTTGATCTTTATTTCATCATGCAAATCAGAGGGTAGGCATGCAACAAATTAGGGTTTTGATTTCACGCCTCAAATCGGGGTTTTTGAGGGTAAAATTGCATGAAATTTGAGGGATTTTGGTCATGAGAAAGAGGGCTGAAATTTGAGGGGTTTTTATACAAAAATTGGACTGTAGTTTGAAGGGTTCGTATGCCAATGATCGCTGGGAATTCCTGAATTTTTTTTTTGGCCAAAATTTGGGGAGGTTATGTGCAAATTGTGGCTGAAATTCAGGGGTGGTTTTGTGCAAAAAAGGCTGAAATTCAGGGGGTTTTGTGCAAAAATAGCCCCAAAACTTTGGATTTGAGGGCTATTTGGGTGGCTAAAATTTTTGGACTTGAAAGTGACCTAGATGGCCAAAATTTCAACATGGGCCCAGGGGTATTTTGGTCATTTTATGGCCAAGTTTGATCAGGAAGGGTTTCCGGGCAAAATTTGAACCTGATGTCGGCGCATATGCCCCTTGTAGGTTTAACTAGAATTTGACCAAGAAATCCCTTATATTATCCTAGGATTTTTGGTTTGAAATTCATAATTTCCCCTTTATGTTTCGGATTTGACCCGTCTGGTTTTTTTTGGCAGGTCAAGATGTCATCGGGGAGATCACGCGCTCTGAGGAGCCAGCCAGCTATCCCGCCACCTAAGAGTGTGCCTCCATCACTTTCTGGTGAGCTTTTTCTATTCCTTAGTGCATTCAAAGTTCGCATATAGCATATTGCATCCCCGCTTTGTTCTCCTTTGTGAGGCAATTGGGAAGAGCCGCGATTCTCCTTCGTGAGGGTCGCCGCTTAAAAGATGGGTTTTGCTTGGTCAACACCTATCTTGAGGGGGCGGTATCATGCTGTATTGTACTTCGTAGGGTAGGGTATATTGTCGCTTTCTTTGTGTGATGATATACATTGCCTTATGAGTGCACAATGCAGCTGGAATCGTCTCACCCGTTATAAGGCAGTGACTCTATCTCGTAGATTCGCGAGACGAGTTCGACGCCTCATATAACTGAATCTAACGAATATTTATTACTCGTTTTCAGTTGAATATCCCTCCGGAACGTTTCCCTCTTACGCGGTTGACGGGCATCGCGGCGAGCATCATGCTACTTTCGATGTTCCTTCACCCATCTTGGTCACTCCTCAGTTTGCACCGGGTACGTCAGCGGAGACCATTCGGGTGGTACGTGAGGGGAGTGCCCGCGTGCTTCGACTGTTGATCACTGACGCACCACTTGTGAGAGACACTAGTTCCAACCAGCCTCTTAAGAAGACGGACTACTTATTTGGTGATTCTATTGAGGACCCAGACACAATCTTTATTGCGAGCGAGCGGTGGTTGCATAAGGATGATGGAGGGAACTTGTACCTCCCTGGATACCTCGTCATCGCTCATTGGCCGAGCTAAGGTGTCAGGCTGTGGCCCGGGAAATGTCGTGGCGTTTGACAGAGGAGCGTGACGGCATCCATTGTGGGTATATTACCCACCAGGCGATCCCAGGCTCGAGTAGGGAACGTGTTATCGGATTGCATCCTGGTGTGTTGGGGTTAGACGCACCACCCCGCGATGAGCTTTTCATCGCCGCTATACTTTGCGTAACCGCCTCGCAAAGCCGGGCGAAATGCTCGCAACCGTCACGCACCTTTTGGTTGGCTTCATTCTTCAGACAAGCATTGGTGGGCTCGTATGACGACTTACGTTCTCGGCCGATGGGGGAAGGAGTTACAGGCCCGTGGTCTTTACGCCACGATCCGTGCCACCATGTATGGGCTGCCGGTCAGTACCAATCACTTCCTCGCGTTGTTGGAGCTCTATGACCCGGATTCAAATACTTTTCTGACCAAGCACGGGGAATTGTGGTTACCTCTTCATGAGATGCACCGAATTTCTGGTCTACCCATGGGGAAGATGTTATATCAGGAATACTTTCCTTCAAACCGTGACTTGAGTCAGTTGAAGGACCGCATGCCCGACCGCTATGACACCTTATGGGATCTTACTTGCCATTATCATATTGCTTTGTCGATGGCTGGGTTATTACCCAAAAGGACCAAGCCTCAATTGAGTCTGAAGCAGTTCGCAACTTACTTGTTCAGGCACCTGGAAAGTAATTCTGGCGAGGCGATCTGCGAATTATCACCATTCACCTCTTCCGAGGTTAATGAGCTAATCGAGAAATCCAATGCTCACTCTTATACCATCAATAGCATCGAGGGTGGTTTCCTTGCGGGGACCAAATTCAAGACCTTCTTGTGGCATGCAGTGAAGCCGATTGAGCCGATGACTCTCCTAGCCGGCTACCTCGCAATCTGGTTGAAGAAGTGCGTAGTACCATATCAGTCTGGTGAGGCGCTGCCATTAGAAGTGCTTTATCCTACCGTTCAGCTTGCTCACAAGAAGGAACTTTCTCTCCTTCCGGTGATGGTGACTAACATTCATCGTGGACTTCGGCAAATAGTCAGTGCCTTCACTCAGGGGGAGGGTAAACCTTCGAAACAAATTCCACTTGCCAAGGTGGAGCTCCCATACACTTATTTGATGGCGTGGTTCGTCCTTCACCACTCAGATATCATGTCGACGCCGAGCACCGCTGACCAATCCATCCCTTTGCTACAATCGTTAGAGAATTGCAAATGGAAGGGGCGAGGATTCCTGGAGATAAGAAAGTAGTTGCAGATTCACAAAGGTTGGGTTTTCTCTAGATGTTTCCCGCGGTTCTCTGGTCAGTACGGCGAGTCTTTGCTCGATGAGGAGAGACCGAAGGAGAGCCGAACTTCTCTTGATGTCGGCTGCTTCAACTGGCTGATGAACATCCGGCCGGGTTACCTGACATTCCGAGTGAGGGATGAGTGTTTCATCGAGCCGTATCTACCTAGCCGATTCGCCCGCCAGTTTGGTTATGACCAAATTTATGTTGACAATCCGAATTGGTACCTTCGGACTCACGGTGGCTTACTGGACGGCGTCCGGGCATGGCTATGGAGTGTGGCGGGGTGCACTGGTGCTAGGTTTAGCCTTAGAGTCTTGGCGTCGACTTCGGTGACATTTTGTCTTTGCGTGGTTGTTAGCGACTAATGAACTGTTGGTGAGGCCAATTTTGGAGTTAGTGGTGAAGAGGCCTCCGTGCTAATGCTCGAGAAGATTGAAGGCGGCTTCGGTCCTGGAAGCGGACTTAATACTCGTCAAACCGACGAGGAAGAGGAGGAGACCTTCAACTCTGCCAACGAAGCCTCTGGAGGAGATCATTACGACGATCATGAGGAGACTTTGGGACAGGTTTACCCATACTTACTCCCTCTTTTTTTTTCTTTCTTCCTTTGGATTTATTGGTTCTAACACCAATTTTGAAGCTTCAGGCATGTCAGCCGAAGAAGAGGGACTTCACCACTCTCGAGCGGGGGCTCAAGCCGTTAAGCGGAAGAAGTTAGCCCACAAGGCGCACGTAGACCCGCGGGCTTTTGTGATGGATTTAACCGGTGATGGCTTTGTTGGCGAGGAAGGCAATGCTTAAGCATTCCGTAGTTCCTTCAGATTCAGGACTCATATCTCTCCATTTTTTTGTGCAGGAGAGTGCGAAACCAACTTTGACATTCCTCATCACGATTTCGCCCCTTCCGCAGACCTTAGTTTCACTCAACAGATGTACGAGTCCATGGCAGAAGAGCCTGTGGTATCTACTGAGATTGGTGAGACCACCAATGTAGGACCTGATCTAGCGAATCCAGGTACATCTATCATTGGCAATACTTTATTTAGATGGCGGGAATTGGACGACTCAGAGTCTGTGCCCCCCCTAATTGTCTCTATGTTTCTCGCTCTTTTAGAGAAATTGCAGGGAGCAAACGTGGATAATGGGATTAGAGAGACTGACTTTCCTGTAGGAGATAAGCCATTTTTGTCAATCGCAGGTTTTTTTTTATTCTGTTTCCTTCACTTATATCCTCTCGTACCAGATTTTTTCATAGAGGATTTTGATGAGGATAGCCTGCTTATGGACACCCCCATATTCGATTCAGTATATGACTCTTCCCGAGATGAGCATCTTCCTGATGACATGCCGTCTGAGCCAGGGATCCCCGAGCATACTGGGGTTCATTCCTTTAACGGTACGGCGTCTTCCTGTTGATTGTAGGCCTAATCCTGTTTTGACTAATACAACTACAATCTGATGAAGCTAAGGAATTTATTTTATTGCTGGCAGGAACTCCTACTGAGGCTCATTCTCTGATTCCTCATTCTGATGCCCCTCCAGAATTGGGTACCATGATGGCCGCTGCGTCTGATGAACATGCCGTGAGACCAACTGCAGCAATTGGTGCGTCAACGGCGGTTCCTCCTCCGATAGACCCGATAACCCATGAAGCCATGCCGATAGAGCCAGGTACGGGTTATCCAGCTAATGACATCTACGCCGGTCTTTGACTTCTGATTTTGACATATTCGCCCTTTCATCTTCTTACAGGGTTCACCTCTCATCTCCATGATCTGGCGAGGGCACTGATGTCAGATTACGACCCAGATCGAATTATCATCTGTATGGAGATCTAGTCGTTCTTTTCTTTCATGAACCTGATGATTGACAAGATTCTCCATAGTGGGCTTTCTCTTCATCGGTTCAGGTCGGCCCTTGACTCTAGAACGACTTTGATACGGGATGCTGGTCACCCTGAGTTAGCTAAAGCCATTGCTAATGACCTTGACCGCCTAGAATTCAAACTTCAGAAGTTCCAGGAATTGCAAGCAGCAGGTGCTTCTTCGTATATAGTCGGTCAGGTAGAGTCTCGCTTAGAAGCATGGCGCGATGCTCGGGTCGATATTGGACTCGAGGTTCAGATGCAACGGGGCCGAGTTGATCAGGTTAAGACCGCGCTTACCGAGAAGTCCGCATCCCTGAACCACATTTATTCTTGCGTCGCATCAAGTGAGGCTGAGATAGTGCAGCTTAGGCAGGAACTTCAGGCGAAGAAAGAGAACTTAAGTATCTTAGAGATGACCAGGGTCAATGAAGAGGGAGCCCAAACCGTCCTATCCAAGAAACTGGAGCTCTCGGAATAAAGGCTAGCTGAAGTTGAGGAAAAAGCTGCAAAGACGCTGACCATTTCGGAGGAATCTTTTAGAGCTGAATTGCAGGAGGAGTTCCAAAAGGCTTACAATGATGAGCTGTTCAAATTAGAACAACAAATCTTTTGCCATAAACTTGATGTTTGATTAGCCGCAATTTAAAAGACTCGACTCTTGAATAAATTTTCATTCTCCTTTTTCTTCATTTGTTGTTTATTATGATTTCTCATTTCGTTTGAAATAATCCACCATAATACTTATAGGATTTTTGGCAAACCCTCAGCCATCAACAGATTTGATGAGCCTTTACCGACTACCGTTTGAATCGGGCTAGCATGCGGATTATCTATACCCGTTCCGCACGTGACGTTGTGCTAAAAGAATGAAACTCTTTTAGGCTTGATGCTATGATGTTGAATACATAGACTTTGTCATCTTTTACGGGCAAGAGACTAACGGCGATGCGTGTTAGGCGCTGGCTTTAGGGTTATTGGTCAACCCCCAGCCCTCAACGGATTTGATTAACCTTTACCGATTACCGTTTGAATCGGGCTAGCATGCGGATTATCTATACCCGCCCCAAGACGCGGACGCTGTGCTAAAAGAATGAAACTCTTTTAGGCTTGATGCTATGATGTTGAATACATAGACTTTGTCATCTTTTACGGGCAAGAGACTAACGGCGATGCGTGTTGGCGGCTTTAGGGTTATTGGTCAACCCCGACCCTCAGCGGTTTGATTAACCTTTACCGACACCGCTTGAATCGGGCTAGCATGCGGATTATCTATACCCGCCCCAAGACGCGGACGCTGTGCTAAAAGAATGAAACTCTTTTAGGCTTGATGCTATGATGTTGAATACATAGACTTTGTCATCTTTTACGGGCAAGAGACTAACGGCGATGCGTGTTAGGCGCTGGCTTTAGGGTTATTGGTCAACCCCCAGCCCTCAACGGATTTGATTAACCTTTACCGATTACCGTTTGAATCGGGCTAGCATGCGGATTATCTATACCCGTCCCGCACGTGACGTTGTGCTAAAAGAATGAAACTCTTTTAGGCTTGATGCTATGATGTTGAATACATAGATTTTGTCATCCTTTTCACGGGAATAGACTACCCGGCTGTGCGTATTACGTGCAGGCTTATCCCTACTTAGGCTTCAGGATAAAATACCCCAAGATGAGACTTGGTGTCTTCTTCAATCGGAAAAAAGACTAAACCGGCAACGCGTGGTAGGCGTTGGCTTTATCCCTTCTTAGGCCGGGATAAAATGCCCCAAGATGAGACTTGGTGTCTTCTTCAATCGGAAAAAGACTAAACCGACAGCGTGGTAGGCGTTGGTTTTATCCCTTCTTAGGCTTCGGATAAAATACCCCAAGATGAGACTTGGTGTCTTTTCACGGAGGAAAGACTAAACCGGCAACGCGTGGTAGGCGTTGGCTTTATCCCTTCTTAGGCTTCGGGATAAAATGCCCCAAGATGAGACTTGGTGTCTTTTTCACGGAGGAAAGACTAAACCGTAAACGAAAGATCAAATTGATGTGGGAAAGGAAGAATTTTATATCCTGTTTCCCGGCGGTGGAGAGGAAGAATTTTATATTCTACCTCCAAGTCTTCTTTTAGGGTAAAGACAAACCCAAAATAAGAGAGGAAGGATTTTATATCCTATCTCTTGCCCCTGGAGAGGAAGAATTTTATATTCTATCTCTAGGAAGGAAGAAACTAAAAGTGGGATCTCCACTTCGAGAATCGGAAGAGGTGAAACTAAGAGTGAGATCTCCACTCCGAGAATCGAAAAGAGATTCAGATAACTTTCACTTTTATAGGATTCATTATCCGATCTGAAAATGAAATTCTCGTTTATCGAGATGAAATTCCGACTTCGGCCCTAACCGTGGGAAGGCGTGATCGAAGTGGGGGGGGGAAGATTCAGATAGCTTTCGCTTTTATAAGATTCGCTACCTGATCTTGAAATGCCTTTCTCATTTATCGAGAGGAAATTCTAACTTCGGCTCTAACCATGGGAAGGCGTGAGCGAAGTGGGGAAGATAGAATCCTTCGCTTATCGAAGGGGTCTCGCCAGAACGGGCCTCTTGTTCATTGAAAGGAATCAAGAGGGGATTCTGCTGGTGGATTGGACCAAAAAGATTTTTATTTAGTAGACTCGCCGCCAATGAGTTTGATCGGTGAGGGAATTTGGTGGAGAATAAATTTAGGGTTATCCTCAAGGACAATGGGGGATTATTTCCTGAGGAACTTCCCTGCAAAATGGGTCGTCCCGAATGTACTAAGGGTAGTACTTTTTCAGAAACTTCCCATTTATTAGCATTAATTGCCTGTCGCCGTTTTGAGTAATTAGGCGATATGCACCGTTTGAGTAGACCTTGTCTATCACAAACGGTCCTTCCCATTTGGGTTCGAATTTACCTTTCTTCTTGGAGTCGAGAATTATCGTCACGAGAACCGTGTCTCCTTCCTTGAAGCTACTCGCCGGACTCTCTTGTTGAAAGCTCGACATTACGGCGGTAAAACTCAATGTGTTGTTGAGCTTCCATGCGCTTCTCATCCAACATCTCGAGCTCTTCAAGGCATCTCTGATGTTGTTCCTCCGTCGTCATCTCAGTTGCGAGGGCGATCCGAAGTGATGGAATTTGAATTTTCAATGGAAGCACCGCTTCACATCCGTATACTAGAGAATATGGGGTAGCTCCAGTTGGCGTGCGAATCGTGGTGCGATATGCCTAGAGTGCTTCTCCGAGTTTATCATCCCAATCACGTTTATTGGTCTTCACGAGCTTTGACAAGATCTTAATAATTGTCTTGTTGAACGCTTCTGCAAATCCGTTTGCAGCAGGATTATAAACCGTCGATGACACGTCTTGAATCTTGAACTTCTCACAAAACCTGATGAAGGCATTGCTGACGAATTGAGGACCGTTGTCGTGCACGATCCGTCTCGGCACGCCGTGTCGATAAATGACGTGATGCTTGATGAATCTGATGACGTTGTTCGTCTTCACTTCTTTAAGTGGAATTGCTTCAACCCACTTGGAGAAGTAGTTGGTGATTGCAAGGATAAACCGGTCACCTTTAACTGACGGGGGAAAAATAGGACCTACAATGTCCATACCCCATGTCTCGAACGGCCAAGGCGTGGCGAAGTGGGAAGATAGAATCCTTCGCTTATCGAAGGGGTCTCGCCAGAACGGGCCTCTTGTTCATTGAAAGGAATCAAGAGGGATTCTCACGGTGGATTGGACCAAAAGATTTTATTTAGTAGACTCGCCAATGAGTTTGATCGGTGAGGGAATTTGGTGGAGAATAAATTTAGGTTATCCTCAAGGACAATGGGGATTATTTCTGAGGAACTTCCACCAAAATGGAGTCGTCGAATGTACTAAGGGTAGTACTTTTCGTAAACTTCCCATTTATTAGCATTAATTGCTGTCGCCGTTTTGAGTAATTAGGCGATATGCACCGTTGAGTAGACCTTGTCTATCACAAACGGTCCTTCCCATTTGGGTTCAATTTACCTTTCTTCTTGGAGTCGAGAATTATCGTCACGAGAACCGTGTCTCCTTCCTTGAAGCTACTCGCCGGACTCTCTTGTTGAAAGCTCGACATTACGGCGGTAAAACTCAATGTGTTGTTGAGCTTCCATGCGCTTCTCATCCAACATCTCGAGCTCTTTGTCGGATCGATTCCCTCTCTTTTACACCCTCTGGCAGAATACCATGCAGAACATAGTCGATTATGGGGAAACGCCAATCCTGGGGCTCTAGTCCAACTCGGGTCGAATGTGACTCCTTGATGACTTCGCCCTTGTCGTACTCTTCTTCGTTATATATTAGCACGAAGAGCTGGTGAGTTCTTACAGTGACTAACTATTCAGACTCAGGAGGTTGCGCCAATGACACAGCTAATGCTGCTAATACGTCAGCGTATGCATTCTGGAGGCGCGGAATATACTCGATGAAAAATCCTTCAAACGAGCCTGCCATCTCAATGGCCGCCTGATGATACGACATTAAGTCTGGGTTTCTAACTTCATAGTCCCCACGGATCTGTCTGACGATAAGTTGGGAATCCCCAAAAGCTTCAAGATATTCGACCCCCAGCTCTTTGGCGAAACTAAGTCCAATAAGTAGCGCGTTGTATTCGGCCACGTTATTGGAGCATGGCTCGGTTAGCGAGTAAGCCCGAGGCATCACATGCTTTCCTGGGGAAACTAAGACGACTCCGACTCCGGAAGAAATCTTAGAATATCCAGGAGCACTTGCCACGTTGGTTGCTCGAGAAGCTCCATCGAAGTACAGTTGCCATACTTGTTGGTGCGATGTAGTGTTGACCTCGTGAGTCTCATCCGGCAAGTCGTCATACAACTCAGCTGCATCCATTATTGGGCTGGTTGCCAAGAGATCGCAAATTGCCTGTCATTTGACCGACTTCTGTTATTTGAAGTGCAGGTCGTATTGAGACAAGAGCAAGGCCCATTTTGCTAAGCGCCAATTCATGGAGGCTGGTTACGTCATGAATATCCGGACTGGATTTACGCTGGAGATAACATAAATCGTCTGCCTAACTAAGTAGTGCCGTATTTTCTGAATCGCGAAGACCAATGCTAGGCACTCCTTCTCGATCATCGGATAGCGGGATTCAGCACCCACTAAAGTCCGACTCAGGTAATACACGGCCTGCTCGTGACCGTTGTCATCATCTTGCGCGAGTAAGGCACTTAACGAATGGTTCGTCGCCTTGATGTAAATCAAGAACGGTTTACCTGACTTCGGTGCGACGAGAATGGGAGGGTTTGCCAGATATGCTTTGATATCTTCGAATGCCTTTTGACAGGCGTCATTCCAAACGAATGATACGCCCTTCTTATTTAGCTTAGAGAATGGCTGGTATTTTCCGGAAAGATTTGATATAAATCGCCGGATATACGCCAGGCGCCCTTGCAACCCTCTGAGATCTTTCAACTTTCTCAGGGGTTGCAACTCATTTATCGCCTTCACTTTATCTGGGTCGATATGAATACCCTTAGTGGTAACAAAGAATCTAAGGAATTTGCCGCTGGACATTCCGAGGAAGGATTTGGTGGGGTTCATCTTCAATTGATGACTCCGCATGAGATCAAACACCGCCCTCAGGTCCTTGATGTGGTCATTTTTGTCACGGCTTTTCACGACTAAATCATCAACGTAACATTCAACCGTCTTCTGGAGATGTTCCTAGAAAATCTTTGTCATTACTCGCTGATATGTGGCGCCTGCATTTTTCAGCCCGAATGGCATGACTGTGTAGCAAAAAACGCCGAGAGGAGTTCTGAACGCCGTATGTTTTGCATCGTCCGGGTGCATCTTGATTTGATTATAATCCGAAAAGCCATCCATAAAGGACATCCTCTCGAATCCACACGTATTGTCGACGATCACATCCGTGATCGGGAGAGGGAAATCGTCTTTCGGGCATGCAATATTTAGATCTCTGTAATCGATGCAGATTCTGATTGTACCGTTCTTTTTTAGAACCGGGACAATATTTGCGAGCCAGTCAGGGTGTTGTTCTTCCCTAATAAAACCCGACTCTATGAGCCTCTTTACTTCCGCTACGATTACTTCCATGATCTGCGGACGAAACCATCTTTGTTGTTGTTTGACTGGTTTGACATCCGATTTAATATTGAGGCGGTGGGTCGCCACATTTGGGTCAAGCCCGGCATATCTTCATAATTCCAAGCGAAAACGTCGATATACTCTCGGACAAGAGCAATCAATTCCTCTTTCTCCTCTAGGAAAAGGTTGCCACTCATGAATATGGGCTTCGGATTAACATCGTCACCCATATTGACTTGAACCACTATGTCTTCAGTCGGGGGTTCTCTCTGTTCGAACCGGTCCCCATACTGCATGTTTAGGTGATGAACCCATGGGTCTTCCCATGTTGGCATCTGTTCATCGTCCTCCATCGTGGTAGGATTGGTTGTAGCCATATTTGACATCAAACTTCTGAACCTCTCACCAATACTGATGTCAGAGTCCCAAGTAGAGGAATCAGACGAATAACCATCCCTATCCGAATTGGGCAATTGGTCATCGACTATCCAGCAACATTCCTCATCTGAAGAAGAGATGTATCCTAGTCCTCTCCTGAATCCATAATAGTTATCAGGCTTTCCCTCGGGGACGTGTGCGGCTTTGGGTGGAATTTGAGAACCTCTACCGAAACAGAGACCCTCTCCCCGCGCAAGATCGTACCCCCATCTCTTCATTAGACTCTGCACTTCCGGACTGTATCTAAATAAGTGAGCGCCAAGCTTATCATTGCCATCATCTCACTTCAAGAAGTGATCTGGTAGTGGGAATGCCTCTCCTTTGCCATAGATCAAGTCTTTCTCACCTCTTGTTTTGGCGGGGATGACTAGTGTTGTTCCGAAGGAGTCTCGGAGACACTTCTGTGTGACACATGATGATCGAATTAGTATGTGCAACTCGGGATCATCGTACAATTACTTCATCACATCAGTCAGAGACGACGAGTACTCTAAATCATCATTTATTTTATTATCGGCAAGTTGCCAATTACAACTATCATCCGACGATTCTTCATCGTCAAGATTGACTACAAAGGATACAATGTCATTTATGACAAAACCACCATCGTAATCAAGCCCGGCTTCGTTATCGGCTTCCTCGTCAGGTGTCGTGGTAGATGATTGATATTGGATTAGATTCGCAGTAAAGGAGAGTCCGTAAAATAGTTCTCCAATCCTTTAAACGGTTGCTTATCCGCGACCACCGTCTTGACTTCATTATTCATGTCTACATATTTTAGACACTGATGAAGAGTGGAGGGGACTATAACGTTATTATGGATCCATAGCCAACCCAATAATAAGTTATAGGAAGTCTCTGCATCAATCACATAGCAGGTGACTTCAGACTTTAAGTCTCCCATTTGGCACTTTATTCGGATCTTACCTAGTGGCCGAGACGCACTAGTATTGAATCCATAAATTATCGTGCCTGTGGATGCCGACTTCGGCCCCGGTACATCGAGGCGAAGGGCATGATACTCCTGTGGAACCCGGATCAACTTGGATCCGATTGACTTCGCTGGAGCCAATGTATCCGTAAAATCTGTGACTGTCATGCTTGGAGTTCTTTATTTGCATATCCTCCTTGGTAAAAGTTATGCAAGGGATGTGCTTGGTAGCAAGATTGCATTGCTGTGCCGAAGATTCCGGTTCCTCAATACTTGGTTCGATCCAGGTGCGAAACACTTCTGAGTTAGCCAGGGCTTCCTGCAGGGCTTCTCTGGTTTCTTTCGACAGCCGCAGTAGCTCATAGAGTGTTATCCTTGCTGGGATATTGGCTAATTGGGCCATGATGTCGAAACATCACGAGGAGTTCAAATTTTTCGGTTTATCTCTTCCAATCGGACGATTGAAACGAGACTGCTTCGGAACTTGAACTCCTTGTTGTTGGAGCTGCTTCTCTTTTAGCTTGGCCGTGTCTTCTTTGGCAGCCACCTACTGCTGTAATTTTTCCGTGCGCATGGGGGGGGTCATTGCTATCCCCAGCTCCATCAACGTCTTTGCGTTTGGATCAGGAGTTTCGGGATAATTGTAGCGATAATCATGTCCACTCCTGGTGGCGAAGACCTCCTGTTCTTCTTCAGAGAGTTGGAGTGTTACTATTTGCTCATCATCCTTTTCCAAGTTCGCTAAGGTGGCATGACATAGCTTCTCCTTCCCCTTTGACTTCTTTTTAGACGAAGAGGTCGCCCACTGTTCATCTTTTAGTAAGTCCGGATGAACCCAAAGGATCTCGCCGTTCGGGGCCGTATGAGGCACGAGTCCCTTTTCACGCTGACCGTGAAGGTCATCATTTACCGTCTTTATCCCTACTTTCACAACAGGAGTCGGTTGAAACCAATCTAAAGGCACTGATCCGAAGCTAATGGAGACTGCATTCGCTCCCACCTTCTTCTCTTTAGATGCCTTCGGGGTAATGACCCCTACATCAATCAAGGCCTGGATTTTGTCCTTGAGATAATAGTATGACTTCGTTGGGTGGTGCACCGCCCTGTGATAGGCGCAGTACTTCGGGTATGTAACCTTCTTTGCCTCCTCTTGATTCACAATCGGCGACAACTGGATTTTGTTATTCTCCAAAAGGTATTTGAAAATACCGGGAACTTCATCATCCTTGAAGGAGTAAACCTTGGGGAACCTTGGCTCCGACGACTTTTGATTCTGCGGTCGTTGTTGCCATTGGGGTCGTGACTGCTGCGGTGCTTGTTGTTGTGGCTGTTGCTGGGGCTGCAGCTGGAACGTTTGATTTGCATCAACTATTTTCGCTGGCGTCTTCCCTCTGCCGTGTGGGACAAAGTTTTGTTTATTTGCATTCGCCGTTGGCTGACCTCTTTCCGCTTTCTTCCTCTTCAGGAATCGCTCGGCTTGCTCCCCACGTACCTTCAAGTCTTTCCAAGTCTTGGATGGTGCCGTTCCCATTGCCTCGAGCACGTCCAACGAGAGATTGTTGTGGCAGGTTTGGAGGATAAACTCCTCAGTTATCGGGTCCCGACAGTTCATTACCTTATTCCGGAACCGTTTGACGAAGTTATCCATAGTTTCCCCGTCTTTCTATTTCTCGTCCAACAATGACCAGATGGATATCTCGGTGTCATCGTTGGAGAAATTGGCGAGAAACATGGTCTCCATGTCATCCCAGTTGTTAACGCTCCCTGGTTTGAGACGGCGGTACCAATCGAAGGCAGCTTCACGAAGGGTGCCAACGAATGACTGAACCATCAAGGGCTCGTTGCCGGAGATAACCCCTAGGTGAAACTTGAAATAGATCAAGTGCTGAGTGGGTGATCCCTTTCCGTCGAACGGTGTAAAGTTGATGAGACTAAATTTTACCGGATACGGGATCGATTCCCATTCCCTCAGGTAAGGACATGGTATACCCGTCTTCTTTACCTCTTGAGCGGAAATCAAAGTATTAATTTTACTCTCGAGGTCTTTTATTTTCTCATTCTCCCCTACATCTCCGTTCGGGTGATTTTGGGGAGGAACGACGGTGTTATCGCTGGCGTTTTGTTGACCAGCACGATCATCGGCATTCCGGCCTCCTTCGCTGTCCGTGTCGCTATCTGTTAAGTTGACATTATTACGATGACTTGACTCGCCTTGGCGATTCATTATCGCATGGATCTGTTGGTCATGCATCACTCTCATCTGCTGCATGGCCAGGTCCATTTTAAGCTTAAAGTTGTCCCTTTGCTTGGTCAGGGCCTCTTCAAGCATCTGGGACACTTGTTCCGCGCTGATCATGAACGCCTCACGGGGTTGTCCTATGCTAGAAATTGTATTATCGAAAGCCATTGCGGAGCCGGCATCCGACACTTCATCATCTGAGGATAATCCCCTCTACATCTTGCGATAATTGGGTCGTCCGACAGTCCCGGACCGTAATCGAGTCATTCGTTGCGATGCCCCGGGAATGGCGCGTGACGACGTCCCTCTGCTGGTCATATTGATGGTAACACTCGGCCATTCATCGCCTTGAGGCACCAATCTCTTCTTGTGGAAGCGTCTTGACCTGGGTTCTGGCATTCTAGAGCCGAGCCTATCAAAGACCGACGTCTTCTCCGGAGTCATTTTAGCGCAGTTGCACTCTGATAACACTGCCTTGATTAGTTTTGAGCACAAGCAAGGCATGTTTGGTTCTGGGGCATTCCTCTTCCGGGATTTACTCGTACCCCCAGCACGATAGTATAACTCGTCAGCATGAATACCGGAGCAACCTATCGTGTATTGGCATGACTTCTCAGGTATAACGTCGTCATCGTCAGATGAGAACGTCTCCTTCTGAGGATGAATAGGCCTTTTGTAAGTCACTTGCCGCGACGTACGCCTTCTCGAGTGTGAATCTTCGACGGGCTCTTGGACTTCGATTCGTAGCCCGGTGCGAGCAGCTGCAGGATTTTTCTTATCTTGGTTGAGGTGGGTGCGACCCCCTGCGTTGGGAGTGACCCGGGATTTCCTCAATGGGCCCAAGTGTTCTTTAATCGGAATTTTACCTCGATTCTCACGCATTGGGCCGAGGCGCTCTAAAACCATCTTCTTATTTCGGGACGAACCGGCGGGATCGACCGAAGGGGGCTTTGAGGTGATCGGCGATTTGGATGTGCTCGCCGGCGGTGGAACTGGTGCTAAAATGGGTTTCCTTTGCTGGAGATCATCCTGAGATGGCTGAGTTTTTATCGAGCCAGCTTGGGGTGGCTGACCCTTTGTTGAATCAGCCTGGGGCGACTGATCCTTCATCGCTGTGGCTTTGGCTTGAACCGTTGATCCAGGTTTCGGCCTCCAAACTTGGCGCATTCTTGGTTGCTTCTTGGCCACGTCTTCCTTCTTCAGCTTCTGGGCTTCTCGAACCAAAGCCCGTGCGTGCGCAAGCAATGCGCGGCGCTTCCGGATGCGTTCTTCCAGCGTTGATCGGCTCCGTTTGACGCGGACCCAATCACTTGTTAACGGCTTGGAGGGCCCGCCAGTCACCTGTTTATGAGGCCTTTCACCTCTCCTAGATTTGAGATCCACCTCGTAACGGATCCCATCCACCGACTCCATGGCTTTAGCAAATCGACATGCCAAAGTTTGGCGCCGACGCTGGCGGGCTCTTTTCGAAAGTACCGGCACGCCATCGGCAACTTTCTCCTTCGTAAAGGAGTTGAGATCTGCAGATCCGGCTATCTCGAAGGCCGGGCAAGTGCTGCTTCCCGCGACTTTGGCAGGGGCGGGATCGGAATCCTCGCATTGGGATTCAAGATCCGAGGACCAACGAATCCTCCTTGCAGCGGGGATCCTTTTGGATCTGCGGGGGGAGGACGATTGTGATGAGGACGAAAGATGCTCCTCAAACTTCTGTTGGTCGAACTCGTATTCGACCTCTTCTTCGACGGATCGGATCCGCTGTTATGCTACTCCACGATCTCGTGATTCGAGACCGCTATTCCCACTGTGGTCGCCAGCTTATTCGCGGTGAAAGTCGGGATGATTGTCATTGCCGATGAATTCGTTACACCTTTATGAATTTACAAACGAATTCAAAAATAACTCGCCTTTTTATAAGGCTTTACAATGAAAAATAAAAAAAAATTATAACTTTCTTTCACCAAAATAAACGCGGGATCCGTTTATCGAATCCTCGCTTGCATGGGTGTCTTTGCCTGTGCCGGGGACTCTATTCCGTCCGTGGACCGCCGCGTGATCGTGATCCAAAGAGAGATCTACACGGTAAACGGGGGTTATTTCACAAAGCAAATAACAGCCCGAAGCGAATGAGATCGACCAAGCGAAATCAAAGCTCTTCTCGTGATCAAAACAAAGTTTAATCTCGAGAAAACACGTGTAGATCTGAGATCCGATCTCTCGAACCGTTTTGAGGGGATTATCTCACGAAGGAGGATAATAGCCCTGGGGATTATCTCACGAAGGTGGATAATAGCCCTGTAGAGTTCGCCGAGATCTGGATCTGGTGTCGAAGAAGATCGGTCGTCGCTCCCGAGTTTAGATCTGAGGTGAGAAGGCAATTTGGCAGAGCTTCGGCTTCCTAAAAATTTTCAGATCCTTGCAAATGAGCACCCCTCCTTGTATTTTTAGGATTTCAAGTGGATGCGGTCGACCGGTTTCGCCAAAGCCGAGACATTCTGTGGTGTTCGCTCGCCGAGACGCTTTACGGCTCTCGCCATTTTTCGGTCCGGAGTTGATTTCCGCTTGCTATCCGAGCTTGATTTGAGGCTTCATGGTTTTGGATTTATTCCGTCGCACACGATTCGTTGCTTCGGAGTTGGGTTCATCCTATTGTTTGTACACGATTCGTCGATTCGTTGACTCGAGCGTATCGTCGCCTCACACTCGCTTCATAAGCTTCATCGATATGTCGGCTCGGACGCCTTGTCGACTTGCTTCGTGTGCTTTGTCGACTCATCAACTTGGACGTCACGTCGGCTCGCTCGCTGTTGACGATTTATCGATACATCGTCGGACGACTCGTCGATTGTTAATTTATCGTTGCCACGTTATCGGATGGCTTTGTCGATTGACCACCCACTATCACGAGCTATATTGGGGACTTAGGTAATTTTTTATGCCTACAGGCGTACCTGTTTGAACTGATAAATATAGAGAGCCTACCTTCAAGCTAACTTGTATATAAGCTGTAGGTATGCTCTGTTGATTTCACTTTCAAACTTATCAAAATGTATTAAACCCTTTAATTAATTAAGCTTGTGGCTCGTTGAGATTTTTTTTGGTGCGTCTACGTGCCCTTATGTATAATTTGTTAGTTTAGAGTCTGACCGTGTATGTAGTTTATAGTTGGTTTACCTTGTTTTGCTTAGTTTGACCAAAAGTTGACTTTTCCTAACTTTGCTCATCTCGACTTCTTATTTACTATTTTACCCCTACTTTACAGCAATTTAGCAAGATGAGACTTAAGTATGTGCATGAGAACGCGACTGACCTGATTCTCGTGTATATAGTGTTGGCCGAGTCACGTGCCCATATACATAGCTAGGACATGGGGCATGACGCATAGCTTCTGAAAGGGTGAAACAAATTCGAGCATTGCTCGTGGTAGTCAATTTGTAATATATGCTACCATCTTCATGCATTTTGCCTAGAAGTGACTTGGTGCGTTCTTTGCGTGCATCAAGCTTCAACATATTTCTGCAAGATGTCAATTCTTTCTTTCAACTACACCGTTCTTTTGTGTGTCGCTCAGTAGGTTAACTGTCATCAAATTTTACAATCTCTAAGGTAGACATAAAACTCTCCCAATGTGTACTCACCTCCATTATCGGTACACAAGCACTTGATCTTCTTGTTGACTTCACTTTCTATCTTCTTCTTAAACTTCTTAAAATTTTCAAGTGTTTTAGACCTTTCTCTCATAGAGTCAACCCATACATATCTAGAGAAGTCATCAATGAAGGTTACCATATAGCGGCATCCGCTTATTGACGGTTGTTTGACTGGCCCGAACACGTCCGAATGAATCAGCTCCAACAGTTCTTTCGCTCTATACTCAGACTCCTTATAAGGTAACTAATGTGTCTTACCATATTGGCATCCAGCACAAATAATGTCTCCACGAATCTCTATATGAGAAAGACCCTTGAGCGTCGACTGCTGCATCATTATCTTAAGCTTGTTGTAGCTAACATGCTCTAGTATTTTGTGCCACGGGTCTGTAGCCTCATTCTTTTATGTCTTCTCCATGTATGTCTCTTTTGCTGACAATACATAGATGGATTCTAGTCTTTGACTTTCCATGTTTGAGTACCAGAGTGCTTCAAACTCCGATATACCTTTACATCTTTAGGACTTAAGACTACTTAGTTGCCAGAGCTTGTCAGTTGAGATACTGATAATAGGTTCTTCTTCATTCTAAGAATGTTGTTGATATTTTGCAGTCGCACTTGATTAGGACTGAAGTGACGCACAATTACTAGGTTACCAATGTGAGAAATCGGCAACTTATTAGAGTTGTTACCGGCTAGAGCAACTCTTCCTCTAGAGCAACTCTTCCTCCTTTATACTTAGACATGATCTGTAGTTTCTCCTTATCACCTATCTTGGGGTTGGAGCAGTCTGAATCAATAGTTCAATCATTGTTGTAGTCGATGACTTACAAATTTAAGGCTGCAAGTGCCTTCTCATCTGGCTCGATCAAGATGTCTCCCATATCGAAAAACTTCTCTCCTTGTGTCAAGTCAACAAGCTTGGTTGTAGCAAATGATGCTTGGGCATCCCACTCCTCTTGACTATCATCCACATCTCGTTGGCCTTTTGATGTCACCATATTTTCTTGTGCTTTATTTTTCTTGGACTAGCAATCTTGAGCAAGTTCTTTCCACAGTTGAAGCATTCATCACTTCACCAAGCACATCGTTCATCTCTTCTATGACCATGTTGAGATCCCCCTAAGTTAGAGCTCTCTCACTGCCTAATAGACTTTTCTGCTTCATATTAATTGCTATTGCGCCTATTTCCTTGGCTTCTTCTATTACCACTGAAGAATGTCTCCTCATTGATTTTTTTTAAGGAAGCTCCCGTAATTTGTTTTGAGAGAGCTTCTTAGTTTGCTAGAATATTCTCTAATTCATTTAGAGAAGGTTAAACTAGCCAACCTTATGTTACCGTGATAAATTCGGTATACTCCAGTATTGATGTAGAACGCATTGTGGACATATTCATGGAGAAACGGGATCGTCACAAGCCCAAACGCGGAACCGGCCGAGGAAAATAGCTTGCAACGAAGAACAGGTCGTAACTTCCAAGTCGTAAGTCAGAATTGGACGAATTTTTTTTAAATCGCGTATTTTTTCGAGACGGAGTCAACCAAACTGACCGAAGTTCGGTTTGCCGCCATCCGTTTCACCAAATTCCCTCCGGATTGAGAGATATCACCGTTTTTGTCAGTTTTTTACTATTTTAGGTAATGTTTTAGGAGTCTGTTTTGATTAGGAAGCAAATCCGGTTTGATTCTAAATTTGACCGATTTACTTCCCTAATCATAGGGAGTCTTTTATAGAGAGTTTTCTTATTTTTATTTCTGGTAAAGTTCGGGTCAATTAGAAGTCTTGCTTCTATTTTTAGTAAAGTTCGAGTCATAGTAGGAGTCTTGTTATTTTCTATTTAAACAGAGTCCTGTAAGCCCTAGAGGCATACTTTTTTATCAATAAAATTTCCTCTTTAATATTTTCTTCGTGGATTCGAAGCTCTTCGTGGATTCGGAGATCGTTCTTTGTGGATTCAGAGAACAACCCTTGGTGGATTCCGAGGTTTTTACTTCCGCGCTGCGTTAAGTATTAAATCATTGCATATAATTATTCATTCTATCTTCACCAACTTTAGAAGTTGTATCTAACTGCTCTATTTCATGGCACAAACTTTTAGCTTTTCAAAAGTAGTCATTAATAGACTGCGCATCTTGTAATGTGTTTATAAGCTCTCTCTCAAGAAGCTGAAGGTGAGCAGCATTGTTCTTTGTGAAGAGGGTAGTGAGTGCGTCCCATGCTTGTTTGGGTGTCTTAATATCTTCAGTACATGAAAGCAAGCTCTTATCGATCCTGGTTTGTATCACGTACAAAGCTTTCCTCGCGTTTATATTCCACTTATTTAGTGAATGCGCATTCTCCGTCGGTGGTGAGGTGTTGTTGGCTCCAACAATAACCTATAAGTTATGACCTATGAGATAGGACTTAATACATGCCCGCCAATCTCGGTAGTTGTACTCATTGAACTTTTCTATACTGCTAGGAGCACTGATCTAATCTGACATCATGCCCTAGCTATCCTTCATGTTCCAAGTTAGCCTAATCCCAGACACACAAGTTTCACAATCCCTGACTGTGCACGATCAGGATCGCCCTCAAAGCAAGTCTCAAACAAGTTTCCCAACCGATTGGCACACTCTAGACGCAGGTCCTAATCGTCTGCTCTAATACCAAACTATTAGATTTTGGAGAAGACAACTTTGTTCACAAAGGAGACTTTTATTAATAGAACACTAAAGATTACAATACTCACTCTTACAAGAATATCTTACTGACACATAACTCTCTTATTTTGGACACTGACACAAGCCTACAGTACACACTCAAGCTCTTGAGCTCACTTCTTGCTTGGCTGCTCAAATGAGACCTTAACATGACCCCTATTTATAGTTGCCCAAGAGTGCAAGGAAGCGTGTAGAAGAGTGAATCCTAGCCATACACTAATAGAAAGTACCTGGAACGATGAATACGAGCCATACCCATGTATGTCTCTACAAATTTCTTGATAGAACTTACTATGTAGGATAATGCTCAAGAAATTCTAGAGCATTACTCTAGATATTTCAAAGTTGGTGAGGATTTTCAACAGAATACTTAACAAAAGCTTTCCTATCCACACCGCTCCCCATCCTCCCATTTGACAATGGAAATTTCTTCTTCCAACATGTGCCGTTATTATAATCATCAGCATATATCGCAACTAAACAGAAACAATCATTCAAGCATTCATCTAAACACTGCGACACTGTCATGGGGCTGTACTGCTCAGCATCGGATAACGGCCAGTCGACGTTGTCAAGGGTGGCGAAATGGAACTGGATTTTGCTGCCGGGTTCGCAGGATTGAGGGGTAAAATTGGGCTTGCAACCTTTGAATTTAAGGGTTGGGTCTTTGAAGGAGTAATTTGGGGGACAAAGGCAGTGAGTTTTCTCTTGTGAATCTGGATTGCTGCAGTAGCTGTTGAAGCCGCAAGGTCCGCTGAAGGTATTGAAGTTTATGGAGCAAATGTCGTCGGCTACTTGGTTTGTCACAGTCCAATCTGAGTTTGTGCTGCCCTTTGGAAATGAGTATTGCCTGAAAATAAATTGGATTGAATTTAGACTGGAAAACTAATTACAAACTAAAACAGTCATAGCATTAATTTACATACTCCTGGCCATCAATTCTCAAGATAATTTTTTTTTCTTTCCGAAGTTAAAGTCAGGATAAAACGTAGTTTATCATCACGTGATTACCGCTAACATTTTCGTAACTTGGAAAATAATATTGTCTGGAGCTCTAAGTGCTAATAAAAATAGTTTGGAGATTATAAATAGTAAAGAAATTTATCTTTTTCCTTTTTTTTTTTGAATGTAAAATAAATGTATCTTGAATTTACCTGTACGCACACATATATATCTGTACATTATGAGGTACATACTTAAGTAAATTTACATCTAGATGCATGAAACTTTCTGATCATTTATACACGCATTCTTTACATGCAACTAGCAGTCAAGCATGTTTGTTACAAGATCAATTATTGCCTACAAGCAAACAAGCCACTTAGAGCTGAACTATAAGTCACAATGACCACATCAAGTCATTTAATTTAATGTACGCATCAACTTAATCAATGATATATTCGCCCAACCCATCTAAATCGTCTATAGCAACACTTTTAATTAATTATTAGTGTCTCGCACTAAAAGTTTGTCGCTAAATTCCCTGAGCCTGCACTATTTATCTATGTTGAACCAACACTAAAAACTAATTATTTCTCAGAAAAAAAAACCACAAAAAAACTAATTTCTTGTATACTTAAAAAGTCGGAAAAGTTATAAACAGGCTGAGGGTCTTTATGATGTCCCATTTTTTTTTTCTCAAGAAAAGTCGAGAAAAAAATCAGAATTTGCCTTAAGAAAATTGATCAAAGCAGAATCTCGATCTAATAATTACACCCAAAAACAAAAAAAAAAAAAAAAATTCAGAAGAAGAACCTAAAAACGCCGTCAGTGTCCACAGTGGCTCTCAAATAATAACCTCCGCCAGCACCACCAAGCGCAGGTGCAGAAAACACAGTAATCACACCCCCACTAGGATAAGATAAATATAAACTCCCCGTACTTTCATTGAACACAAGCTTATTGCTCCCGGAATCAGAACTCTGCGTAAACCAATATGAATCATACTCAAAAGCGCTAGGATAAGCACGTGGTATCATAGCGAGTTTACCATCATCCTGAAACTTCAACTTGAATCGCCCTGGAGAGTAATCATCGTCCGTGAGTTTTGCATATATCGACGTCCCCTTATTTAGGGTTTGTCCGGGCAAGATTGTGTCAGTTGGATTGTCGAAGGTTTGCCATAATTTGCCTGATTTTGAGCTTGAGAGTAGGAAGTTGCCAGTATCAAGCATGGCTGCAGATATTGCACCGGTGACGCCGGCATTCCAAATTTCATTGCCTGTAGGGCCAATGGATTTATATACTGAATGATAGGATACAAAATAAAAAGGAGCTTAAGCACATTCAAACATGAGCATATCCGAGTTATATAAATCATATCAAGTTATATAAATCATATTCGGAAAGAAAATATATAATTTAATTCTCCGATTTTTCTGGGGTTAATTGCAGATAAACCCATTGTGCTAACGCCAAATTGCTAGAAAATTTCTCTACTCTATTAGTTTCACATTAAGATTGAGCTTCATAAACTGATTTCACTTCCTATAAACTTGCATAGTGATCTTTACATATAACTAATGTAAACGGAAAATGTACCAGAGTTTGAGAATCCATAGGGGGTCTACCTTCGACAAAAGAAGTACAAGGATCTATCTACAATTTGGCGATAGTGAGGATTATCACAAAAAAAAAAATTTCATTTTTTTTATTTTTTTATTGTTTCATTTTTATTATTATTATTATTTTTTAATATTTTTTGTGTGCGTTGGGTGTTTTGGGGTGTGGTGCGGATTTGTTGTTTAGGAACAACAAGCTATAAAGACTTCAAGAATTTCTATATTTACTTGCCTGAGTGATCTTGGAGAGACAGCCTGCCATCTTGAGTGAACACGGCCTTTGACTGATTATTAATGGTGTTGCCTCCATTTGCAGTCCAGACTACGGTTTGGTTGGGGACTTTGTTGAAGAAGACAGCGAGGAGGAATTGGGTCAGGTCGGATTCAAGAGGACGGAACCCGAAAGCGAAGTCACCGGAAGGGGAGAGCCAAGATGTGGGAGGAGTCAGAGGTGTTAAGGTTTCTCCCAGGGTAATGTTGGTGTCAGCTTGAGCTGAGAGAAAATTTGAGAGGAGAAAGAAGAGGAGGAGATGAAGGAAGAGAGCCGACATTTTTTTCGTTGGGGATGTATGGTATGGATTCCGTTGGTGAAGTGAGAGGGGGTTTTGTATTTTCAGTTGGGATTATTAGTAGATAGGTAACAAAGTCCATTATATATGGAAAGTCTTTGGAAGTAGGTGGATAATAAAGTCACAGTAACGAAATCCATTATGGAAAACTAAATCAACAACGTACGATTTTTATTGCCACATGCATCAGCTTCCTATTGGCCCAAACGAACAATATGTACAGCATGAAATTTGCTGTAGCCTGATGGCTACAGTGACTTCAAGCCAAAAAAAAAAAAAAAAAGGTGCCAACCAAGCAGCCCTCATGACTCATAATTGCAAGACAATGCCTTCAACTTCTACCTTGTTTAAATTTGGTATCAAATTCTTTTCCTGGAGCAGTAGCCGCCAGGGAGGACTGGCGGGACGAACGTTGCTACAATGATCACTGGCATGAAAGGAGGCCAAAAGGCTCAGATTTGATTTGAACAGCAGACTAAACACAGACTTTTCACACAATCAATCACTTGGCACAAATAATGAAGCTGTAAATGAGGACCACATACTGATTATATGTTTGGCTTTAAGATGGCTTCACTATAACGGGAATGAGTGGGAATGGAATGCAATTCCAATTCTTTATTCATGTCTATCAAGCACAATGTATTTTTCGATGCTAGAATTGTTATTCCCACTTCTTATCAATTTCCACTTTATGAGGGAATTGTCATTGCCAACCATTTAACAAGGAATTGACGCTCCCACTTGAGTGGGAATGAAATAAGTCAAATAAATTCTGATTATACACTCCTACAAATAGATATAAATTCCCACATGAAAAATTATTTCTATAGAAAAAATATCATTAGCTGCTCGTACAAATATACAAATAGATGTAAAATATTAAAATAGTGTTATTTGTTCGACTTTGCCCTAGTTCCACATCGTGTCTGCAAGTAAAGTAGAAAAAATCTTCTTCTTCCCCTCGACGCGACTCGGCTTAGGTAATCATTTTTTCTTTTTAAAATATATATGTGTGGCTAATATTTCATGAGTATAATATGTGATATACTTTTTTTTAACGGTTAAATTTTTTTGCTAATAGCCTACATCAGACTCTTTTTCCCACTTTAGTTCTATTGTGATATTATTTCTATAAGAAAAATATCATTTCTATAAAACTTATTTTTCTAAAAAATGAATTATTTAGTCATTTTTAAAATATTTTTATGTTTTTAAAATTGTGTTTTTGTAAGGGCATTATTAGAAAACTAAATATTATTCTCACTTGTGAACAAATAATACCAAAAGTGGGAATGAGAATAAGATTGTCATTCCTGTTTTATTCTCTAAACGCGCCCAAATATGAGAATGAGAATGAGTATTTCATTTCCATATCTATTCCATTCTATTCCTACCTTCTTTCTATTCTCTCTTGATTCCATTCTCATGTACCAAACGAGGCCTAAAATCCCAAACCCACAACATATGAATGTGACAATTGTTGGGAAAAACTCAATAACTAAGCAATTCAAAACATTAATTAAACAAAGAAAATATAATCACTAGTCTATAGGGGAGTAGTCGTGTAAACGCTGTCTTAGAAAAATAGGCGTCCACCCTCGAGTAAGCTTTAACGACAATCTGTCTCCTAGCTGTAAAAGCCCCTAGAAAGACCAGCACTTGAGAATGCAATGACTCCTCAAGCCTCTGCTCAAAGGATGCTACCTGGAGAATAACGAAAACTTATAAACTTTTCAGCCCAAAAGAGGCCCAAAAATGTGGCCCAGCCCCAAAACCTCAGTTTTATACATCTATCCCATGTATTTGTCTCGTTCTACCGAAAATACCCCCATCCCTTACCCAGTAAACCGACGAAATGAAACCCATTGAGCCGGTGATCGGTTTCATCGCAATTAATGCGATTCGACGGCGAAAATGGAGGGAAAAAAGAGCTGCTTCTCTCCATTACTGTTCTAATACAGGAATGGGTTATCTTGGGTTAATGATTTCATTGTTTTATCTCTCACTCTCTCATTTATGACATTAGGGTTTTGCTCTTCATCTTTCACCAACCCCTTATGTGGTAAAAACCCCACCAATAGCTCCTCATAACTGTCCTTATAACTTTCAACAACCCCCAATGTCAGCCAAAAACTTGATATGCATGGTGTCTTTGGGCGAGAAGGCCATATTCTCGACGATAAGTTCTAAAACAAGCTTATTCGAACTGAAGTTTGATGTGTCTGAAAGACTGAAAGTACCTCAAACTGCTCTATCATTGAAATACAAATCTGAGAGGCACCCCAACCTTAGTTTTTCAGTTGATAATGACGATGATTTGAAGTGCATGTTGGAGCACAATCGAAATATTGGTTGCACGGAGATTGACATGCAAGCTTTTGTTAATATAGAGGGTTCTAGTGATAGAAAAGATCAGCAAGTTGCGACTGAAATGTAAGTAATCAATGAACTCTTTTTAGAACTTGTTTGATGTAATTTTTTTAATTTCATGTTTCAATGAACAGACTAAACATAGGTGTCAGCTTTAATGGTTACATGTTTATTCTTGCTGTATAATGTTAAGCTTCAACCATACATGTGAACTTTCACGAATATATGTTAACTTACTACATAACATGTTAACTTTCATTGTTAACATGTTAACTTTTACTCTTTCATGTTAACTTTATTAACATGTTAACTTAAAAATAGTATGTTCACTTTCATCCGTTTATAATAGTACACTAGTAGAAAAAAGAGCAAACTAGACGGAAAAAACCGTCTAGTTTGCTCAAATTTCAGTCTAGTTTGACCAAACTAGACGGAATTCCGTCTAGAAAAGTCCGTCTAGAATATTTCCGTCTAGATTGAGTCAAACTAGACGGAATTTCCGTCTAAATTGATCAACTGAGACGGAATACAATCTAGACGGAATTTTTTTTCCCGTCTAGGTTGCTTGTGCTACAATAGTTTTTTTTAAATGAGAGTCTACTTATATGTGCACAATATTGCACTAACACCAAATCACATTCATATGTGCACAATATTGCACAACACCAAATCATATTCATATCCAACACAATCTAATTATATTCCAATATCAAATCCAATCATATTCAAATAATACATACACCAAAATACTAGAGCAATACATTTTGAAATTTTGATGAGTAATCCAGAAACAAATCAAACCACGATATCAACTACCTCGACACTTTATAACATGTCTCATACATTCAAAAAACACAATACACAAGATCAAATATCCACAAACTAATCAACAACGCTAAATAAACAAATCCATAACTAAAAACATGATTACAATGTCTTTACAAACATGTCAATATCCCCACATAACTAAAATATGAACCCCATATCTTCACAAACATGCCAATATTCTCACAAGCAAGTCCAAGCCATAAAGTAATACAAACTTGATAAACAAATGTGTAAATCGCATACTTGTATGTCTGAGATACAAAATATTAAAAACTCACTACGTGAGGCCTTTCGCCTCATCCATGTCATCATCTCGATCATTACCGGTGTCTTCATGTCGACCATTGCTACTGCCCATGGCATCATCACCATGCTAACAACAAAATAAATTCATATCTGTTCAGTTGATACCAAACATTTTCGCAGTAGGCAGAGAAAAAGAACAGGGAGAAATAGAGTATACCCCTTGTAGCTTCTCTCCTGCAGTCGAATAATAGCTAGTCCTAATTCCATTTAGGAAAGGTAAGCCCACTACGATGAGAATAAGTATACTTGTTTAACATGATTCTTCTTATCTTTTGTATATGTGCACGCGATCATGTACATAACCATATATGTAATAACCTTGGGAAATTGCCATATCTAATTATAGTACATTAGGAATATATTGCACAAAAAGCTACAAATTGCAAGCTAACTATAATATAAAGATTTTAGTTCTGTGAGGCATGTTGTGCAGTTGTCTTTGAGTCTTGTCTTGACAATAACCTTCAGACTTACTTTTCAATACTAGAACTAATTCAGGTAATTAAAGTTCTTAATTTATGGTGCACAAAACTATATTTGACTCAGTTTAGGCACTCAAAGATTTCCATTTTCAGGCCTAAAAAGGTTTAATCTTTTAAAGCACTCGAAAAAATTTCCATCTTATATAAACAAAGCTAGACAAATCCAACACCTGAAGTTCAATTCATACAAATTGGCTTCTGTCATATTTAACAATCAGATGCTAGGAAACTTCTTAAAACACTAGCAATGGCACTTTAAGATTATTTTCCAATAAATTACTCAACTAGAAAGTTAAACCAATAGATTATTGGACTGATTAACATCAAAAAATTTATCTAATGTGAACATTTTCCTTAATTATCATGATGTAACGTGCTACAATCATATTCTCATATAAGCATTATGCGTTTTTTTTTCATAAAGTTCATATTTTCCAATGAATTTCCCTAGAATTAAAAAAAAGGGAAATTTAGCAAAATAAAAAAAATCTGCAATAAAAGATGCAAAATTTTTGTTACCAATCCTTCCATCTGAACAACTCGAAGAGGCGCAGCGATCTCCTCCGTTGCCACCGCTTGAAGAAAAGATCACGTCATAGCTTCAACCCAACAAAAAAATAAACATAAAAAAGTCTAATATTAAGAAATATCTACAAATAAACCTTAAAAAGGAATTTTCTCTTGTTTCTTATGCATTATTCTGGTGGTATGGTGGGGATGTGATGGGTGGTATGGAGAGTGAATAATGGTGAGGAGAATTAGGGTTCGGGCTCTTTTTTTTTCGTTGTGGCGGCTGGGGGACATGGGAAACAATAGCTAGGGTTTTGAATTTTTTTTTAAGTGGGGCCCACCAACCTAGATGAAAATTCCGTCTAGGTTGGAACCTAGACGGAATTTCCATCTAGATTGCAACCTAGACGGAAATTTTCCGTCTAAATTGCATTTTTCTAAAAAATTAAAATTTAAATTTGGATCAAATTAGATGGAAAAATTCCGTCTAGGTTGGAACCTAGACGAATTTCCATCTAGATTGCAACCTAGGCGGAAATTTTCCGCCTAAATTGCATTTTTCTAAAAAATTAAAATTTAAATTTGGATCAAATTAGATGGAAAAATTCCGTCTAGGTTGGAACCTAGACGGAATTTCCATCTAGATTGCAACCTAGACGGAAATTTTCCGTCTAAATTGCATTTTTTCTAAAAAAAATTAAAAATTTAAATTTGGATCAAATTAGATGGAAAAATTCCGTCTAGTTTGATCCGTCTAGATTGATCAAAATTCTACTAGTGATATTTACAGAAATATGTTAGTTTTACTCCTATTTAATGCTAACAGTTACTTGTTAACTTACACATGAAGCTGTTAACATAAATTAAAAGAAGAGAATAACATATTATTATTGAATATGATTTCTCACTGGTTCATTAATCTGTGCAGCAGCGATACCTCGTTGGATGAAGAATATGTTCAATTTCTTCCAGAAAATGCTTTAAGTTCAAATAATATTTTAAATGATTGCCCATCTGGTGAGAAAGTGATGAGAGCTGATGATATACTCAACAACACTTCCATAATTCCTCAATGGTTGCACACAGCATTAACTGAAAGGGGGCAACAATTTGAAAGTGCAAATAAGCTGAGACTAGCTTTGTAATATTATTATATGGCGAAGAAGTTTGATTATGAATTTGAAAAGAATGAACCCAAATGTATCTGAGTTTATTGTTGATATAAGGAGACAAATGGATGCCCTTGGATGCTGTTTGCCTCTCCTGTTAAAAATGAAAAGAGAATTGAAATCAAGAGGTTTGTGAATGAGCACAGTTGTGGACAACATACTAACCTGTCAGGGCGATCCCGGGCATCTCGCAAATTCATAGCAGCCCAATTGCAATCAGTGATAAAGGTTCGGCCTGAAATCCACCTAGTTGATGTGCAAAAGGAGTTTCTCACTCAGTATGGATTGAGAATTGAATATAGTAAGATATGGTGGGGGTAAAGAAAGAGCACAAGAGTCATTGTACGGAGACAGTTACGAGGCTTATGATCAATTAAAATGGTAAACTTTACAGTTCTTTTACTAAATATACTCAGTTTTTTAGTAGAAGCTTATAGTACGAATTTAGTTTTTTATTCATGTTAACTACCACAATTTCATGTTAACTTTCACAAATTCACGTTAACTTTAACCTTTACATGTTAACGTTCACAAATACATGTTAACGTTCACTATTTCATGTTAACTTTCATAGTTTCATGTTAACATTTATAGCCTCATGTTAACTTTCACCTATTTCATGTTAACTTTTCACAATTCCATGTTAACTTCTAAAATTAATGTATATTTTTCGATGCATGTTGTTACCTTTCATCGTAGTTATCAAAAATGCTAATAACTAATAACAAAAATAAACCATATGAATATGCAACTGTAAAATGTCTATGCTTATTTGCAACACGATATTATATTTACCTGAAATGTGGTGGCATTTAATTATATACAGGTATGAGTACATGGTAAAGAAAACAAATCCCAGAAGCTACATTTGCATTGACCAAAATGAAGGAAGGTTCAAAAGATTGTTCATATGTTACGCTGCTTGCATCAATGGCTTCTTAAATGGATGTAGACCCCTCTTATTTTTAGATGGGACCTTTTTAAAAGACAGATACAAAGGCATGCTCCTTAGCGCCATAGCATACGACGGAGACCAAGGGATATTTCTACTTGCATACTGCATCTGCGATCAGGAAAATGTAGCTAATTGGAGATGGTTTCTTCAAGGTCTGTGATCCAAATTGTATGAAAGGTCAGAGCCATACACTCCTCCCCACCAATTGATTATTATTTCTGATGCTAACAAGGGAATTCGAGAAGCGATGAGAGAATATTTTCCTGAAGCAATTCACTCAAGATGTGTCCTACACCTCATTGAAAATTTCAGATTAAAGCTAAAGGATTTGGGAATGAAGTCAAAGGACACTCAACTTTTGGGCAATTTGCTCCAATCTGCTTGCTATAAATACACTAAAGCCGAATGGAACGACTACATGAAAGAAATGTATGAGTTGTCTCCAGCTGCATATGACATTGCAATAAGTTACTCACCAAATCAGTGGGCAAATGCATTCTTCCCTGGGATAAGGTACTCTAATTCACTCTCTCTTTTTTTTTTACTTTTTATTAGATGTTAACTCTCACATATACATGTTAACTTTCAGCTATGCATGTTAACTTTGACTGTTATAGGTTAACTTTCAGCGATACATGTTAACGTTCACTATTTCATGTTAACTTTCATAGTTTCATGTTAACATTTATAGCCTCATGTTAACTTTTAGTCTTATAGGTTAACGTTCAGCCATACATGTTAACTTTCATGTGTATAGGTTAACTTGCGACCATGCATGTTAACTCTCAGATATACATGTTAATTTACTCTCTTAAAGTTTAGATTTTGTTGCTTTAAATGTCTGCAGATATGGTCATGTAACCTCTAATGTCGCAGAGTCATTTAACAACTGGATAAGGGAAGCGTGATTGTTACGTGAACTTTACTTGGTAGAGCACATTAGGAAACAAATTATGGTTCGCATGAACGACTGACGCAAAATGGCTGCTAAGTGGAATCGTTATCTATGTTCTAAAGCGGAGAAGATCCTTGGAGAAAATATAGAAAAGGGCGTACTTTATATGTTAAGCAATCTATAGTGAAATATTCAAAGTGCAATCAAGCGAACTACACACGTTGATTTGGAGAAGAGGTCATGCACATGCCGAGCTTGGAACGTATCACGAATTCCTTGTAAGCATGCTTGTGCGGTCATTATTTATATGAAAAGAGAAGTATATCAATATTGCGATCACTTTATGTCCGTAGAAGCATTTAGGAAGAGCTATGATGAAGTCCTTTATCCCATCAGTTATGAAAAGCGAAGTGTGCCAAGAGATGAAATACAGATATTGCCACCGATTACTGCTAAAAGAAAGGGAAGAAACAAAACTAGACATATAAACAACAGAACAATTTACACACGTCTAGTGAAATGCTCTAGATGCAAAGCTGAAGGTCACAATCGAGCAACATGCAACGAGCCAATTGCTAATTAATATGGGCGCTATTTAAAAGACAGTGTAGGTTGGCAACTTCTGGAAGGCTTTTGTAATATGTTATGCCGTAAGACTTATCATTTCGTGTATTTAAGGAATATCAGGTTCAAGAATGTAAGAAAGTTTTGTTATGTACTTGTTCAACTTAAGTATTCTGTTTTAGTTCCTTTGATTCGTATAGTTTAAATTTCATCTTTTTATGTTTCCTTGCATACTTACGGGTTAACTTTCATTTGTATAGGTTAACTTTTATTTATTATAGGTTAACTTTCAGCGATACATGTTAACGTTCACTGTTATAGGTTAACTTTCAGTGTTACATGTTAACTTTCACTGTTATAGGTTAACGTTCAGCCATACATGTTAACTTTCACTGTAATAGGTTAACTTGCAGCCATGCATGTTAACTCTCAGATATACATGTTAATTTACTCTCTTAAAGTTTAGATTTTGTTGCTTTAAATGTCTGCAGATATGGTCATGTAACCTCTAATGTCGCAGAGTCATTTAACAACTGGATAAGGGAAGCGTGATTGTTACGTGAACTTTACTTGGTAGAGCACATTAGGAAACAAATTATGGTTCGCATGAACGACAGACGCAAAATGGCTGCTAAGTGGAATCGTTATCTATGTTCTAAAGCGGAGAAGATCCTTGGAGAAAATATAGAAAAGGGACGTACTTTATATGTTAAGCAATCTATAGCTGAAATATTCAAAGTGCAATCAAGCAGAACTACACACGTTGATTTGGAGAAGAGGTCATGCACATGCCGAGCTTGGAACGTATCACGAATTCCTTGTAAGCATGCTTGTGCGGTCATTATTTATATGAAAAGAGAAGTATATCAATATTGCGATCACTTTATGTCCGTAGAAGCATTTAGGAAGAGCTATGATGAAGTCCTTTATCCCATCCCAGATTATGAAAAGCGAAGTGTGCCAAGAGATGAAATACAGATATTGCCACCGATTACTGCTAAAAGAAAGGGAAGAAACAAAACTAGACATATAAACAACAGAACAATTTACACACGTCTAGTGAAATGCTCTAGATGCAAAGCTGAAGGTCACAATCGAGCAACATGCAACGAGCCAATTGCTAATTAATATGGGCTGCTATTTAAAAGACAGTGTAGGTTGGCAACTTCTGGAAGGCTTTTGTAATATGTTATGCCGTAAGACTTATCATTTCGTGTATTTAAGGAATATCAGGTTCAAGAATGTAAGAAAGTTTTGTTATGTACTTGTTCAACTTAAGTATTCTGTTTTAGTTCCTTTGATTCGTATAGTTTAAATTTCATCTTTTTATGTTTCCTTGCATACTTACAGGTTAACTTTCATTTGTATAGGTTAACTTTTATTTATTATAGGTTAACTTTCAGCCAAAAAGTTAACATTAACCTCTTTCATCTTGACATGTTATCCATCAACGTAACATGTTAGCTTCGATAACCATGTTAACTTTTAGTCTTATAGGTTAACTTGCACCCTTTAATGTTAACTTTCATGTGTATAGGTTAACTTTCATCCCTACATGTCAACTTTCAAATTTTATAGGTTAAGTTTCGACCTAACATGTTAACTTTCAAATTTTATAGGTTAACGTTTAGTCTTATAGGTTAACTTTCATTTGTATAGGTTAACTTCGTTTAGTCTTATAGGTTAACTTTCATTTGTATAGGTTAACTTTCATTTATTATAGGTTAACTTTCATACTTACATGTTAACATTCATTTGTATAGGTTAACTTTCATTTATTATAGGTTAACTTTCATACTTACATGTTAACTTTCATTTGTATAGGTTAACTTTCATTTATTATAGGTTAACTTTCATACTTACATGTTAACTTTCAGTCTTATAGGTTAACTTTCACCCGTTCATGTTAACTTTCATCGTTATAGGTTAAGTTTCAGCCTAACATATTAACTTTCAGGTGAACGAGTTGACAAATTGGTTTTCCTGTTATCTTTCAAATAATCGTGTTAGAACTCAATGAACACGGTAAATATATGTTGCGAGAAAAATTATGGAAAATATGGCCTAAAAATTCAAGGAATGCAATAAGATCTGGAAAAGTTAACATGTTAGCATTGTTTGGCATCCACGTCTACCATATACACAACTAAATTAACATCAACGTAACATATTTGGCATCCACATCTATCATTTACACAACTAAATTAACAACTTTATTGCATTGTTTTCCATCCACATCTAACATTTACAACATTGTAACATTGTTCACTCAATCAATTTTTTAAACAGCTTTCTCCCCATTCTTATCTACTGTCTCCGGTTGATTCTTCTACTCCCATCCTTCTCTTAAAAGGTCAGCTGCAAGCCTTGTACGCGTATCACACCAGATTCATCGTCTAGAGTAGTCACTTGAATTGTATCAAGACCAAGGAGTATAGCCCTCATATACAAGGGAACGAAAATCCCGTAATCAAAACTGCATGATATAAAGAAGCAAGCTAGTTAATTTATAATGGTTAGGAATTTTTGAAAAGATTAAATTTTTGAAATACTAACAATCCAGACTGTTGCTCGGAAGGGACGGCTTCATATCTGTACTTTCTCCAAACATTCACAGGATCAAATCCAGACTTCATATGATCCATGAAATTGATAACTTTATGCGCAGGTTCAACATAACCACTATGGCCAGAAGAGCTATAGTGTTTAACAACATCCTCATCAACGACTTGACAAGATGCGGTGATCACGGCGCACAAGGGGATAAGGAGTATACTCCTACCCGCAGCAATACGCTTTTGAATAAATGAAGCGTACATATGTGAAAAATCAGGAGTCTTGGCATAAAGACTATGCTGTATTACAAAAAAGATAATGTTATTTCAATTATAAATAAGATTATGAAGATGTTAGGAGTTTGATCTAGTGCTTACGCAAAAGTACGTAGATACAACTCCATATTTCTGATTCAATGAGGTATTTTCTGGTCTCTCCAACCATGGTCTTACTCTGTCTAGCAAAGCTTCCGTGAACTACATAAATACCAATGTAAGAGTAAAAATTAAGTTGCAAAACAACATAACATAAAAGAATATCTATGCATATATTAAACAAATTAAACTTGCATAGTCATCAAGACGGCCTCCACGCAGTAGGTAAAGCAGCTCCACAGCATCAATGCTACTGTTTGCAGTTTTGATAATGGTACAGCTCCTAAAAATAACATTAAGACACAAAAGTTAACATTTTATAACAAAAATTATCATCTAACACTAAAATAACATGTACACGTATAAATTAACATGTATGACTGAAAATTAATATGTATGACTGAAAGTTAACATGTATGACTGAAACTTAATATGTAAGACTGAAACTGAACATGTACAAGTGAAAGTTAACATGTATCACTGAAAGTTAACATGTATGAGTGAAAGTTAACATATAAGACTAAAACTTAACATGTAAAATTGAAAGTTAACATGTAAGTTCCTGGAGAAACAATTTATCATATTGGTTGATATGTACTAATTAAAGCTAACATGTACGAAACTTACTGATGGAATTTCTGATTGTAAAAGTTTGAGAGCCATCTGTTCTCATCTGCTGTGAGCTTTACCGCTACATAATCAGATATTTTGAAGTTGTGAATGAAGGTTCCTTCATTATCCACTAGATGTATGCTAAAATCAGAAACATCCGAAATACCCTCATTTAACAACTTCAAAAGAGCCTCCTCCTTCTTCTTGATTTTCCTGTCCTTCAGAAATTCCCAGCTGCATTCATCAGGTTTGCAATAGTACTTGATTTTTTTCCCCTCCTCAGTTTTCTGGTATGATGGCACTTCAATTATCTCTTCATCAACTCCCCTCTTTTTTTCTTCAGTGAACGGGGTTCGGACTAGCAGTGATCTCATCCTGACTCTGGCGCTTGGTGGCCTTGTCCCCAGCTTTGAAACAACTTTCTTCATTCTCTTCCGATTAGTCTTTGTAGCCGGGGCTACGATGAGGTTCTCATTCTTCTCCTCCTTTTCCTCTTCTTCTTTCTTCTCCTCTTCTTTCTCTCCTTCTTTCTTCTCCTCTTCTTTCTCTCCTTCTTTCTTCTCCTCTTCTTTCTCTCCTTCTTTCTTCTCCTCTTCTTTCTCTCCTTCTTTCTTCTCCTCTTCTTTCTCTCCTTCTTTCTTCTCCTCTTCTTTCTCTCCTTCTTTCTTCTCCTCCTTTTCCTCTTCTTCTTTCTTCTCCTCTTCTTTCTCTCCTTCTTTCTTCTCTTCCTATTTCCCCTGATTCTCACCATCCTCTTCTTTCCCTTCATTCTGCTCTTTTTCTTTCTCCGCAATCTCAGCAGCCACTTCTTCGCCTTCATCTTTCTCCACTTCCCTCTCTTCTTGGCCAGCTTCTTGCATTTTCTCTTCTACTTTCTCCCTTTGCATAACCTCCTCCGCAATATGAGAAACTTCTTTCCCAATATTGGTTACATCGCCATAATCGAAGTAACCATATCATCATCCCTATCAACAGAATCCATAACACTTTTCTTTTTCTTCTATGCAGCCTTGGTATGCCTATCAGTCTGTGCCAAAAGTTTTTTTACCCTCTCCTTCAGGTCTTCGGGGTCAATAAGATCACAGGTTCCCTCATATTCTTCCAATTTCTTGTTAAGCCGATGTATCTCCTTGGAACAAGCATCCCATTGGTATCGCTTGCTCCGTTTGACAGCATGGAGCAATTTCCAATTGAGCTTAGCTGTATTCCTCCAAAAATGAATTTGACCATCACTCGAAAGCTTCTCTACCTCATCTTCCCTATCAAGAGCATCACTGATGTGCTAGGAGAAAATCTGTAAATAGCAAATATCTGTTAGAAATATTAAAAGTAACATGCAGGAATGAAAATTAAAATATTACGCTAACACATAACATGCACTAAACAAGAATATGCACGGATAAAAGTTAACATGTATGACTGAAAGTTAACATGAGACAATGGAAATTAAAGCTAACATTCTGAGAAAGTTACAAATATCGTTCAATAATAAAATTCAAGAATGCGTAAAGATAAATAGATGCTTACATAGCCTATTGAGCCCTTTGATCTATCCTTAGCCTTTTCTGCCTTCTCCTTAACTCCTCTGGCTTCTCCTTCCTCTTCATCTGAGCAACCTTTCTCAAACTGGGCTTCTGTTAAGAGTATTTCTCACTACGTGGGCGGAGAGGAGAAATTAGTGTCTCCACAATTTCGATGCTCACTTTTTCTGTCTTCGTCTCAATTGTATCTCTCCGCATCGAACCAGTCTTCCCCCCAACCATTACCCAATTTGTCAATGGAGGCTTCCATCTCAAGTTAAGGGCTGGTTTTTTGATGCCGGTCATCTCGTAATACCATAGCTATCAAATTATAATGAAAGAAATTTTAAACTTTTATAAACTAGTAAAACAACATATAACATGAAAAAGATGAATGAGAAGCAGCAACTTTTTATTATAAATGTTCTATCTAACTTTAAAAACTCTCTGTGCATTTTCAGACTATGTAACTAACTTTCATCTTTTTATGTTAACTTTCCCTACTATATGATAAATCCCACGAGTATATCCACAAGTATATGTTGACTTTCACTATTAAATGTTAACTTTCTCAATTTCATGTTTCACAATATCATGTTAACTTTCGCAATGTCATTAACTTTCACTATATCATGTTAACTTTCACAATTATATGTTAACTTTTACAATATAATATTTACTTTCATAATTTCATGTTAACTTTCACAATATCATGTTAAGTTTCATAATTCCATGTTAACTTTCACTATATCATGTTAACTTTCACAATTATATGTTAACTTTTACAATATAATGTTAACTTTCACAATTCCATGTTAACTTTTACAATGTCATGTTAACTTTCACAATATCATGTTAAGTTTCATAATTCCATGTTAACTTTCACTATATCATGTTAACTTTCACAATTTCTTGTACATGTTTTCTGATCCATGTTAACTTTCATCATAGTTATAAAAAATGCTAATAACTAATAACAAAAATAAACCATATGAACATGCAACTTACAGGAATGAGTGGCATGCATCCAGGTATGTACGTAACCCCTGGCTTTTTCATTCCTTCCATGGCTATTTTAATGCATCTCTTTGTCTCATCAAAGAAAAATTTACCCCACGCAATACTCTTCACTCTCTCAATGCTATCCACATATTGAAACAACATTCTTGGGATACCTTGTGAGCTGTTAGGGCACCATATCATTGCACACTGGTACAAAATCTGAAGAAGCACAAAATCCTCAATATCCTTCTTTAAAGTTGACTCAACAAATCTCTCCAGCAGCTCCTCAACATATCTCCTCATGCTATTAGCTTCTGCTTTAGAATTTCCCTTTGCCTTTTTCGCCTTGCCCTTCGCCTTGCTCTTCGCCTTCAGCATTTCTTTTTTCTCTTCAAAGTACTCCCTCCAGAGCCGGTTGTGTGGGTCTCTATTTCCATGAATTAGCTCCCCATCAATTGGGAATCCCATATGAGCTTCTACCCACTCCTCATCAAATCTAACTGAGATTAATGCCCCAGTTTTAGAATTAAGAAAAGAGAATTCATCCTTTTTGTCAACATAGTGACTCAACACATGCTCTAGTGTTGGTCGATCACGTGCTGGAGGTCCAAATAGGACGTAGTACACAAAATTACTATCCTTATAGGCATCCTAGTGCCACTTCCTCATTCTTGGCTCAATGTTTTTCATGAAGCTGTAGCATGAATCAAAACATGCTGTAGGCCTGATATCACCTACAAGTTTCCTTTCTATTTTCCTGCATAAACAAATATTTACTATTAACAAATCATTCAAATTATTAATATCCATTACACTAGTTAACATCATTGTTAAATATTAACATTAAAGGTCAAAACTAAACAAACTTTTATAAAGGTTAACATCTACGGATGAAAGTTAACCTCATTTTCGTGAAAGTTAACACAGCTTGATAAAAGTTAACATCATTTCATAAAAGTTAACATGTAATGATGAAACATGTACGTATAAAAGTTAACATGAGTTATTTATTTTTTCATGTAATGCTATCACTTAAACAAAATTTCCATAGGATATGATATATTTCTCAATATATAATACATGACAAATCCAATTGCAAATATTCATTAACTTTCCATAATAGTTGGAAATGATGGTACATTGTAAGTGGTAGGCTATGATTATACTTCTTTACATATATTAAATGGTAATGTAACACAATTAACTAATCTCCGAGCAATGAGTCTGTCATACAACAATAGGTCTACGAATAAGGTCAGTTATATCCACTTTTTACCAATGAATTGAATATCAAACTTTAATAGTTATGGCCTTAGCCTATCAACAAATCATTATTATTAACATGAATTGGAGATAGTTGACATCAAATGAGAATTATTGACATGCATAGCTGATAATTGACACGTAAGGCTAAAAGTTAACATCATATGAGAATTATTGACATGCAACGCTAATAGCTAACAACAAATGAGTCCTTTTTACGTGCATTACTTCTTAAAGATTATACTTCATATTGTCAAGATGATACCCCAAACTTAAGAAACTGGTTCTACACTACACAATATCCAGTTTTTCACACCAATTTTTTAAAAAACATAACGCAGAAATCTCAATCGTAAAATTAACTAAAATCAAAACCAAAATTGATTCAGCTTGGGCACTTACTTCTTCTTAGAGGTGGGCACAGCCTCTGTAGACCGTCTTCTCTTACAGTCGCCAATTTCTGCTCTCCTTTTCATGCGCAACAGGGCAACCGTCACCTCGTTGCTGCCCTCGTCCTCAGAGGAAGTCGGCGAAGAACTGGCATCGGGGGATGCGGAGGTAGATGCGGACGCTGAGGCGGAGGCGGGGGCAGGGGCGGATGGCTCCGGCGCATCCTCCTTTGACAACCGATCCAACCGACGCCACTCAGGAACTGCTTCGTTAACCTTCTTCAGAGATGGAGTATCTGCCATTTAACTCATTTTTAGGGTGGATTTCTTTCAAGGATTTACTGGATGTTTGGGGATGAAACTAGGGTTTCGAATTGGGTAAATGTCTTCGGTGGTTTGAACGAGAGAAGAGAGAAGAGAGAGAGAACAACAGTTTTGGGGGGGAACGGGTTAAGGGGGTAGAATAGGGTTTTGCGATTTTATTTCTCTCAGTGATGAGTTGGAAAGTGTATTGGGGGCTTAATGACACTATCTACCCGTATTTGGGGCTTCCACATACAAATAAAAATACAGGGGGGCTAGGCACATCAAGTTTTTTTTTTGGGCCTTGACACAATTTTTCCTAATTGTTATAACAAACTCAATTTTAACTTTAAAATAAGAATAATTAAAACATAGAAAAAGGATAAATTGATAATATGTGAAGAGATAAGATGAGATTAAGAAACTTAACCTTTTCCAATTTAAAAATAAAATAACCCCCCTCCCCCCTCCCCCCCCCCAACCCTACCAAAAAAAGTTGAGTTTCTGGGATAAAAGAAGTATATCAAAAAAATTTAAAGAAAGCAAAATGAAAGAAGGTCGGGCAACCTAATACTGTGGATTCAAAGTAAATAGCTTTCAATTTTGAACCTTCTCTTGGTGATACTTGTCCAAATCTGAGGGACATATTGAACTAGGCCCCTTTATCAGATAATGACAAATACATACATAGTATGCAACCATCCATTGAGCGAGCGGTTCGGAGCGACAATGACCATGCTCACAAATACCGTCTCATTAGAATTTCTAGGGGTATGCCCTATCTTCTAACCGCAGCCTTCATGGTTCCTCTCACGTACGTAATTCCTCTAAGAATACTGCAACTAGATATAATACCCTCTACAAATAGTAAATTGGACTTATTAAGAGTACAACTCATTCTAACTAGCTACATCATATGAGCACTGTCATCATAGGAATTGTCACGCCCTGCACACGGGTATGACCTGGTAGGTAGAATATTTATAGAATCAAAAATATAAATTATTCTATAAATACCCTGTAACTATTTTGTAAGATGCATGTACAAAAACTCATAATACAAATATACATGAAAGGTATAGGTCTCATCACAATAACATCAACGTCACAAAAATATCAAGCGGAAACAAATGAGAATATATTAAATTATCCACGTATCAGGTCAACTAGATAGATAACTTTAAATTTAAAGAGATAGAAGTTTTGGCTCAAACACGGCCATCAAATCTAGATAACGTACTTAAGAATTATCATAATTATCGACTGAATTAAAATAAATAATTAATCTATTATTATTTATATAAGCGCTATTGCATGGCTCTAGCTACTTCATAACCTACTTATTCAAGTAAGGTTGATCCGTTGCATTCAGACTCACTTCATTACCTAAAGAAGGAGGTCCACAAAAGAGTTAGACGTAAGGTCTGAGTGAGGAAATATGAGGAACTGCAAGAATCAATGGTTAGCTGCATAATAATAATCAAATCCTTATATGCTAGATAAGAAAGAAAATAACGAATCAATGATAATGATCAAAAGCCTAAAAAGGAAGTATCAAGCTGTGTTGTGCACACAACATATATGTATTAAACATAAATAATATTTTAAACAATTAATTATGCTCTTATTTAGATATAAAATGATTAAGTCTACCCGACTTAAGGTGGATACACATAACTAATATAAAATTATCAAATAGGTACTCACGTAGGAGTCCTCTGGCCAGCCAATAAAACTTACGACACGATTCATCTTATAACTTATCCCTCATCTCAATCCATATCCTATGACAACCTCATACAACCTAGTTAGTACTAACCAGAATAGTCCAGTTCAAGGATTAGCTGTATAGTCGAATCACGTATTAGGACTGACTAAGTTAGGGTACACCATATAGTCTAGGATATAGGTCTCTATACCCGTCTACATGTATAATGATTAGGTATAACATCCTAATATATCAGCTCTAGCACAAAAAAATCATAACAATTTTATTTAACCGTTTGATAGCCTTAGAGTGAGTGATATATATTTATTTAACATGTCTTTGAGTTATCCGAGTAATCAAAACACTCTAAGAATGTGTAGGTATCTCATGGTACTACTCTTGCATTATTAATTAATTATAAACTCTTTAAACAAAGTTAAAACTATTAGTTAGTCTCGTCAAACTATTAATTATATTATTAAAGAGTTAAATATAAAATAGAACAAATTCAGACATTTGAAAACTCAAACTAGACGTCTGGGAACAAAATCAGATGTCTAACAAATAAAACAGACCTCTATGTATACAAAACCAAAGTCATTACTTCTGTCAACTACATTTAGACGCCTTCCTAACCTAACCAGATGTCTAAAACTCAGTTCAGATGTCTTATGTCAGAGCACAAAATATATGATCTCAAAATCAGGCATCAAATGTCACGCCATCAGATGGCTTCGATCGTCACTGCTGCTGTTCTTCGATTTAATTCACATCGTTCCTTTATCATTTCTCCTTAAATCTACTCGTGACTCTTTAGAAGATCAAACATTAAAAAAATAATGAAAACTAGGCTTTTGTATGAAAACCTATAAACTTTCTCAATTCTAACAATTGTGTTTGGGTAAACTCTATTAGATCTGATCAAATTATCCTAAAACATCAGAGAGTATCATCAAAGAATCCTAAGTATTTTAGCATGAAAATCTAGGGTTTAGTCAAATCTGTGACAAATAAAAGAGAGAGATAAGCAAATAAAATTCCCCAAAAATAAGATTCAAGTTGGAGAAACTCTCACCTGAGAAGTTGGTCATTTTCTCCTAATGCGAATCTTCTCTCTCTGGCTATTCTCTCCTATAGAACTCCTGCTTTCAAAAGTTATGTTCTCAAAAAACAAGGAACAGGAACCCTATTTCTATGATATATAGGCTATGGACCTGTTTGGTGTAAAAATCTCCTCTCGGATTTGTATTGGTCGTGTTGTTTGTTACAAATCAAGATTCGCTTTTTACAACAGAAGCGAAGGGAAAGCCCTTCTTGTTTAACGTGGGTTCGTTGGTAGCGATAGGATGTCTCCCTCGATGCTCGAGTCGAGTTTGCTTCCCTTGGACGATTCGATCGAAGTTGCGGTCGAGCTTCAGTATGCAGTAGCAGCTCGGAGGTGATTGAGCTCGGTTCTATCTGAGCTCGCTTGGATGAGCTACAATGCAAGAGTTTGCAGAGAGCCCGAAAGCCTCCAAATCTGAGGATTCAGATGGAGTCTACTTCAACAATCCAAGCTCTTGCTCAGAACTGAATTAATGGAGCAAGGGGATAATCCTTCATCTTGCTCCTCCTTCTCAGCAGCGGTTTCCCAACCTTGTTGCAAGCTCCAGACCTCAGCCTTCAACCCTCCCGCCCCTTTTCTTATTGCCAAGGAGGCTAATAAATAGGCCAAGGGGTGGGATAGACCACCCCTTTGACTTGTGGGATGCGACCACTGATAGGTAAGCGGCACCATGCCCTCCTCTAGCTGTGGGATGTGACCACTGATGAGGTAATGAGAACCATGCCTTATCACAACCCAGGATGTGCAAAGTGGGTGGGCAGGCGAGCCTTTTGAATGCTCAGGCGAGCTTGCAGGCGAGCTTGCCGAACGAGGTCAACTGGCGGGCCTCTTGCGGGTGTGCTTGCTTCGCAGGCGGGGCGTGCTTGATTCGCAGGCCAACGAAGCATGCAGGCATGGTTGAACTTGCATAGGCGAGTTTATCCAACGGGTGAGCTTTGCCGAGCAAGTGGCCATCCCTTTTGACTTGTGGGATGTGATCACTAATAGGTGAGGAGCACCATGCCCTCCTCTAGGCGTGGGATGTGACCACCGATGAGGTAATGAGAACCATGCCTTATCACAACCCGGGATGTGCAAAGTGGGTGGGCCCACTTCCATAAGTAAGCCGCCACTAGCACTGTTCAAACAAGCGAGCGGGCGAGCTTGAGAGCTGTTTAAACGCTCAGACGAGCTTGCTGAACAAGCGGGGCCAGCTAGTGGGCCCCCTCAATGTGTGAGCTGTTCGTTGTGCAGGCGAACCCCTTGCAGGCGTGCTTGGCGCACAGGCGGGGTTGACTGATAAGCGACGTTGGACTCATGTGGGCGAGCTCATCGCATGGGGCAACTCCTGTAGGCAGTAAAAATTGCCTTAATCCTTACGCAGCAACTCGGAATGAGCAGAAGAGCTTAGGGGTCCATCCGAGTGAAGTCGCCCGCCTAAAGGTTAAGTTCACTGAATGCTTGACTTCTGAAATAGACAAAGTGTCGATATCTCCCAAACCGGAAGGAATTTGGCAAAATGACCGAGCAAACCGAACCCTTCGGTAGGTTTGGTTGGCTCCGTCTCGTCGAGATGGTCGATTTCCATATATAATTCGTCAATTCGACGTCACGGTTTGAAAGTTACGACTTGTTCTTCAGAGACGAGGCTCGCCAAGCAACAGGCTCGACATTCAGCGAGGCTCGCCAAGCAACAGGCTCGACATTCAGCGAGGCTCGCCAGCGCCGAGGCTCGACATTCAGCGAGGCTCGCCAAGCAATGAGGCTCGACATTCAGCGAGGCTCGCCAAGCAACAGGCTCGACATTCAGCGAGGCTCGCCAAGCGCCGAGGCTCGACATTCAGCGAGGCTCGCCAAGCCGAGGCTCGACATTCAGCGAGGCTCGCCAAGCCGAGGCTCGACATTCAGCGAGGCTCGCCAAGCAATGAGGCTCGACATTCAGCGAGGCTCGCCAAGCCGAGGCTCGACATTCAGCGAGGCTCGCCAAGCAACAGGCTCGACATTCAGCGCAGGCTCGCCAAGCCGAGGCTCGACATTCAGCGAGGCTCGCCAAGCAATGAGGCTCGACATTCAGCGAGGCTCGCCAAGCAACAGGCTCGACATTCAGCGAGGCTCGCCAAGCCGAGGCTCGACATTCAGCGAGGCTCGCCAAGCCGAGGCTCGACACTCAACCGGCTAGACCAATGCAAGCTTCGAACAAGACTTGCTCAAGAGACGAGGCTCGCCAAGCCGAGGCTCGACATTCAGCGAGGCTCGCCAAGCAACAGGCTCGACATTCAGCGAGGCTCGCCAAGCAACAGGCTCGACATTCAGCGAGGCTCGCCAAGCCGAGGCTCGACATTCAGCGAGGCTCGCCAAGCAACAGGCTCGACATTCAGCGAGGCTCGCCAAGCCGAGGCTCGACATTCAGCGAGGCTCGCCAAGCCGAGGCTCGACATTCAGCGAGGCTCGCCAAGCAACAGGCTCGACATTCAGCGAGGCTCGCCAAGCCGAGGCTCGACATTCAGCGAGGCTCGCCAAGCCGAGGCTCGACATTCAGCGAGGCTCGCCAAGCAACAGGCTCGACATTCAGCGAGGCTCGCCAAGCCGAGGCTCGACATTCAGCGAGGCTCGCCAAGCCGAGGCTCGACATTCAGCGAGGCTCGCCAAGCCGAGGCTCGACATTGGCGAGCTTCATGGCAGCGAGCTCGACATTGGCGAGCTTCATGGCAGCGAGCTCGACATTCAGCGAGGCTCGCCAAGCAACAGGCTCGACATTCAGCGAGGCTCGCCAAGCAACAGGCTCGACATTCAGCGAGGCTCGCCAAGCAACAGGCTCGACATTCAGCGAGGCTCGCCAAGCAACAGGCTCGACATTCAGCGAGGCTCGCCAAGCAACAGGCTCGACATTCAGCGAGGCTCGCCAAGCCGAGGCTCGACATTCAGCGAGGCTCGCCAAGCCGAGGCTCGACATTCAGCGAGGCTCGCCAAGCCGAGGCTCGACATTCAGCGAGGCTCGCCAAGCAACAGGCTCGACATTCAGCGAGGCTCGCCAAGCAACAGGCTCGACATTCAGCGAGGCTCGCCAAGCCGAGGCTCGACATTCAGCGAGGCTCGCCAAGCAACAGGCTCGACATTCAGCGAGGCTCGCCAAGCCGAGGCTCGACATTCAGCGAGGCTCGCCAAGCAACAGGCTCGACATTCAGCGAGGCTCGCCAAGCCGAGGCTCGACATTCAGCGAGGCTCGCCAAGCCGAGGCTCGACATTCAGCGAGGCTCGCCAAGCAACAGGCTCGACATTCAGCGAGGCTCGCCAAGCCGAGGCTCGACATTCAGCGAGGCTCGCCAAGCAACAGGCTCGACATTCAGCGAGGCTCGCCAAGCCGAGGCTCGACATTCAGCGAGGCTCGCCAAGCCGAGGCTCGACATTCAGCGAGGCTCGCCAAGCCGAGGCTCGACATTCAGCGAGGCTCGCCAAGCCGAGGCTCGACATTCAGCGAGGCTCGCCAAGCAACAGGCTCGACATTCAGCGAGGCTCGCCAAGCCGAGGCTCGACATTCAGCGAGGCTCGCCAAGCCGAGGCTCGACATTCAGCGAGGCTCGCCAAGCAACCTCTGTCTCTCAGGGCGAGGCTCCAAAATCTAGCCGCCAGGCTAAGAAGTGGGTTGTTAAGCAACCCAAGTCAACTTCGATGTTGTTAGCCAAGTTTTGGCTTACGGCGAGCCTCGCTCGCCTATGGGGAGACCGATCCTACTAACGGTTTCCTATCCGTGACGCCGCATAACGCCACGCGAACCAAGCTCGCCGATGTGCTCGAAGCTTTGGTCTCGTTGGGCCGGATTCCACTATCGTCCGAAGAAAGCCAACCTCGCCATCATCAAGAGGTTCATTCAAACAAGACGAAGGCCGCCTACCGCGAACCTCGTCATCATCAAGAGGTTCATTCAAACAAGACGAAGGCCGCCTACCGCGAACCTCGTCATCATCAAGAGGTTCATTCAAACAAGACGAAGGCCGCCTACCGCGAACCTCGTCATCATCAAGAGGTTCATTCAAACAAGACGAAGGCCGCCTACCGCGAACCTCGTCATCATCAAGAGGTTCATTCAAACAAGACGAAGGCCGCCTACCGCGAACCTCGTCATCATCAAGAGGTTCATTCAAACAAGACGAAGGCCGCCTACCGCGAACCTCGTCATCATCAAGAGGTTCATTCAAACAAGACGAAGGCCGCCTACCGCGAACCTCGTCATCATCAAGAGGTTCATTCAAACAAGACGAAGGCCGCCTACCGCGAACCTCGTCATCATCAAGAGGTTCATTCAAACAAGACGAAGGCCGCCTACCGCGAACCTCGTCATCATCAAGAGGTTCATTCAAACAAGACGAAGGCCGCCTACCGCGAACCTCGTCATCATCAAGAGGTTCATTCAAACAAGACGAAGGCCGCCTACCGCGAACCTCGTCATCATCAAGAGGTTCATTCAAACAAGACGAAGGCCGCCTACCGCGAACCTCGTCATCATCAAGAGGTTCATTCAAACAAGACGAAGGCCGCCTACCGCGAACCTCGTCATCATCAAGAGGTTCATTCAAACAAGACGAAGGCCGCCTACCGCGAACCTCGTCATCATCAAGAGGTTCATTCAAACAAGACGAAGGCCGCCTACCGCGAACCTCGTCATGGCCGGAATGGCGAACCTCGCCATAAGCTTCGCCGCCAGAGCCAAGGGAAGTGGCAACCTCGCCAGGTTCGCCAAACTCGACTCGAAGCCCTCTCACGCGAGGCTCATTTTTCGGAATCAACTCGGGGTACACCCACTTCCGATCTCGTGATTATCTCACACGCAAGCCGATGCCAATCAAATGCGCCTCACCGCTATCGTGAGAAGCTCATCTCTGCGATGCGCGACCAATGTTCATCAACGCATCAGCCTTCGGTTTTTGGGCGGTTATCTGACCCGTCAACTAGACGAAGGCGGTTCCACCGTAAAGCCCGCGAGGGTCATGGAGTGACCATTAACATGGTTGGGAGGCGGGAGCAAGACCCGATAAGCGATCTGAATCGTCGACCCGAGTACTCCCGTGTTTACGAGGCGCATTAATCAATAGCCAAGGCGCCTATCGAAGCACCCGTCTTCGCACCAAGGCGGCAATCCCGTTTGATTATAGCCGCTGGTCGGGGTCCTTCAAGAATTGAGAACTCGCCATCGCTACATCTCAACCTTCAAATCACGATTTCGGTGTCGGGCGGTGTCCTCATGGCGAGCGAGAAGAAGAGATGACACGAAGAATTGAAGAGCAACAAGCTACTATTCTTGCGCAACAAGAATCTATCAGACGCTTAGAGATGATGATGGAGAAAGTTGTGGGCAAGAAGAAGATGGACGAAGGAGGATCCGGATCGAAGCAAGAAGGCTACGACGGGGATCATGATGTTCACTCAATGTCATCGGAAGCGGAATCGAATCCGCGTACGAAAGAGCAGGATCATATGTTGCGGGATTTCCAAAAGCAGCTGGACGCCCTGAAACTCCAAGGGCAATCTAAGGAGCTGGGGGTGGCAAGGCCATACCCTATAGAATGGGATGATGTCCCATATCCTCCGAAATTCAAGCCACTTAATTTAGTGCAGTTCGACGGAAAAAGCTCTCGTGGCAACACATCTATTACTTCCAAGCAAACCGGCATATAACGGGTAACGATCCTATCATGACCCGGTTATTCATTAGCACTCTTAAGGGAGTCGCCAATGGTTTCGAAGGTTAGAGCCTGGTTCTATCAGCTCTTGGAAAGATGTGCAGAGGCTTTTTATGGCCCGATTCTTCGATGATGACACTGAGGTGTCTATGGCCACTTTGCTGGTCGAAAAGCAAAAGAAGACGGAGTCTGTCAGCACGTTCGTCAAGCGATTCCGGAATCTGTCTTTGCACTCCCGGGACCAGGCCTCGGAAGCGACATTCATCGGGATGTGCAGAGCCAACCTCTCGATCAACATACTTTCAAAGATGGGTGCAGTTGAAGCACACTCTTGGAGAGAATTGGTGAGGCAGGGCGAGCAAGTTGAGAACATGCTTATGAGGATCGAAGCCGAGGAACCCCAGGATTCTCGTCATAAAAAGGGGGGTAATCAGAATAATTTTATTCCCCAAAAGCAGTCGAAGGGGAAGGAGACTTTGGCCGTGGAGACCCGACCTACTTCGAGACCCTTCAAGCAGAAATCGAATGTTTTGATACCGCCATCGAGGAAGTATGACTTTAAGGATGACCAGTCATACCAATCCTTAAAACTTTACTCAAAATGAACAAGATCACACTTCCGGAAATGAGGAAGCCGGAGGAAGCTTCAAGGACGGATGATCCAAAATACTGCATGTACCATCGAATGGTACACCACTCGACAGGGTCATGCTACGTTTTGAAGGACAAGATCCAAGTCTTGTTAGAGGTGTGTTATGACTCGAGAGGATCAGAAGAAGGTGTCTGCGAACATGGTCGCCCTCCAATTTGGTGATTTTTCGGAATTCCAAGTGCAAGATGGAGTAAAGCCGATCCCTCAAGCGGAAGCCAGAGTTGTGAACTTTGACCTCCAGCAACGGGAGGAACGAGGTATGGTCCCTTACACCACGCCGAAAGGCGAAATTATGTGGGTTCACCCTGACTTGCTATCAGATGAGCAATGGACCTCTTCAAAGTCTAAAGGGAAGACTTGTAACGCTACCTCTGCTGCGCCGGAAAAGGAGCAAATCAATGATTCCACCGGGCAACGAATCACCCCCATTGCACAATTTGTACCAGCGTTGGCTACCCGAGGTGGGAAAGAGTTCTCTAGGGAGTATCCCGAGGCAGTACCCGATGTACCATCAAAGGCGCCAGTTGGTGAGCCCAAAACAAGGGAGATCCGCTACAACAGAGCGCTTAGGAAGGACACACCTGAGACTTCGAAGGCCCCTTTCCAGTTTGATGTTTTAGCTCAACTCTCCAACATCCCGGCGAGGATCACTTTATTCGAGCTCTTGCGCCTCTCTCAATCTACCAGAGAAGCTTTGCGAGAAGCGTTGGCGGATAACGGCTGCCTCGCCATTTCCCGTAAAGCTCAACGAAGTTTGCTTCAATGTCACTGTGTCTTCAAGGGGCCAATACCTTGCATTACCTTCTCCTCGGAGGACATGCAAGTGAAGAACCCAAGCATGATAGGCCATTATACTTTACGGTTACATTGGCTCGTCCCGATCAACCGAGCTCAAGTTGACCCAGGATCTGCATTGAGTATCATCCCATTGAGAATTATACAACATCTCGGGATACCGCTGCATCGTTTAGCGACAACCGGGACTACCATCTACGGTTTCAATGCCACCAATTCGTCCCTTGGACAAAATCAAACTCGATGTCGATAGGAGACTTGAAGACGACGCCACCGCTACGTCATTGATGCTGATATATCCTATAATTTGCTATTGGGTCGACCCTGGATCCATGAAAACTTGATCGTCCCATCTACATTGCATCAATGCATGAAGTATGTAGATGAAGAGGGGATGGTTAAAACATTGGTCGTGGAAAGGCAACCATTCAAAGGTGTGGAGAATTATTTTACTGATTCTGTCCACTACCTTGAGGAGGGCCAAACCGATGAACCACAGATCGAGGACTATGACAGCGGAAATGAAGCGGACATAGAGTCCGAACAAGGAGTTGTTTTCAATGATGTAAAACCCTTTGTAATCGATCTGAATGATCCTGATGACGATATCGTCGTTTTCAATGAAGATTATGATTTAGCTTACGACCGGTGTTAAAAGTCATCTTGACTTAATGTCGAAATTCGCCACGGTTGTATGTCAACCTACATCGCACATGCCAACTCGGCCGCCGCTCATGATGACCCAAAGGCATAATGACTCTTCGGCGGTTTTGTGATACCGGCCGGAACAATGATCGAAGACATTATCTTTGGGCAGGTCAACAAACCATTGCAAGCCGAGGTGGAACAACCCCAAGCAAAAGGAAAAGAACCCCAATTTTCATATTTCTCGCCGAAGGCGCAACATTTGATGAAGAAAATGGGGTATGACTTTCTTCACAAAGAAGGCTTAAACTATGGGAGAGGCATCAGGACACCGATCCGATCCGCTTATGTCCCGGAAGGCCAGCCTGATGATTACTATCATAAAACTCGTAAAGGGTTGGGATATGAGTCGCCGCCGCACTGCGGCACGCTACGATCGAGGGTGAGTCGATCATTCATCTTCCGGGCAGTTTCGATTCGACGCCAAGATAGGACAGGAAATTAGGTCCCTGATGGCCAATATGACCTCAGTTGATCCAATAGAGATTCAAGAAGATGATCTCTTACCGCTATTCGAGGATCCACTGAGTCAACAGCTTGGAATGCAATGGGAACATCGTTTTGAACAACGAGAACCGCCCACTGATGACAAAATAGTCCGAGTTGATATGGGGATGAAGCTAATCCAAGCCCATATTCATAAGTTTATAGTTTGACAAATGAAGAAAAGGAGAGCCTTATCGCTTTGAGTGCGGGAATATATCGATGTCTTGGCTTGGAGTTATGAGGATATGCGGCTTAGACCCTCAGTGGCTATGCATTGCCTTAATATCGAGCCAGCGCTAAGCCCGTTAAACAACAAAGAACAACGATTTGCCCCTCGGGTCATGAAGGCCATTGAGAAAGAAATCGAGAAGCCGATCAAAGCAGTTTCATTCGAGGTTCAACACCCTAACCGGGTAGCCAATATAGTACTGTTTTGAAGAAAAGCGGACGAGATCCGGCGTCGTTGACTATCGAGACTTAAATTCAAAGATGTCCGAAGATAATTTTCCTTTACCAATCACGGATATTATCGCCGATAACACGGTGGGTTTGAAAGGATGTCTTTATGGATGGCTTTTCGTGGTACAATCGATCAAAATGCACCCGATGATGAAAAGCACATCGCCAACACCGCCGAATATACCGTTATACGCTTATGCCTTCGGCTTGAAAACGCAGGGCAACATACCGTGCCATGACCACTATCTTCCAAAACATTTACTAAGACAAGAGAATGCTACGTAGACGATTTAGTGGTCAAGAGTCGCCACAAAAGTGATCATTTACACGACTTGAGGACAAAGATTTGAGATAATGCGCACATCACCAAGATGAACCCAACTAAGTCTTTCCCGGGATGTCTAGTGGCAAATTCCTAGGGTTCGTGGTCACAGCAGACGGATACCGACCGGATAAAGTCAAAGCTATCCAAGAACTTCCACCTCCTAGAAGCCTCAGAGAGCTTCGTGGTCTCCAAGGGCGTTTGGCTTACATTCGCAGATTCATTTCCAATTTATCGGGGAAATGTCAACCATTCTCGAAGCTCATGAAGAAAGGTGTATCGTTCATTTGGGACGAAGATTGCCGGAAGGCATTCGAAGAGATCAAAACATATCTTTCTAATCCCCCTGTGTTAGTTGCACCTAAATCAGGAAAGCCCTTCGATTTACATCCGCTACGAGTATGCTAGCGTGTCTTTTAGCACAGGACGATGACAATGGCCACGAACAGGCGATCTATTACCTCAGTAGGACACTGGCGGGGGCCGAGTATCGATACCCTCCCATTCAGAAGGAATGTTTGGCTTTGGTCTTCGCCATCCAAAAGATGCGGCACTATCTAGTGGGACAGACCATACACGTCATCTCCAAAATTGACCCTATACGGGTATTCATGACCCAGCCTGGCACGTTGAATGGTCGAATGGCTAGATGGGCATTGTTATTATCTCAGTACGACATTCACTTCAAACCTCAGAAGGCGATGAAGGGTCAAGCTGTGTGTGATCTTATGGCTAATCATCCATTGAAAGGGAAAATCGAATTGTATCAAGACATGCCTGATGAACCTTATGAAGCTAATCTGGTCTCTAAGGAACATGTATGGCAGTTGTTCTTTGACGGAGCTCGAGCGACCTCGACGGGCTTGTAGCCGAGTGGGGTAGTATTGATATCTCCGCAAAACCACGTGATACCACGAGCTGTGTCGTTATCAGAACCATGCACCAATAACGTAGCAGAGTATAATGCGTTATTGATTGGTCTCGACATAGCCAAACATTTAGGCGTGAAGCACCTTGAAGCATTTGGGGATTCCACGGCTAGTCGTAAAACAACTAAGAGGGGAATACGGTCGCACGAGGACCTTATCCTCATCATGCGCAGCCATAACTTTAGGCGACTCCTTTGAAAGCTTTTACATTGATCATGTGTCCCGCTTATGAACACTTATGCAGATGCGCTTATGCCTCTTGCGGCTACTTAGCCCTCGCCGAGAATGCTACTCGCCAGGTTAGTGTGACTAGTCGGCAACTATTTTGGCCAAAATATGCATTCTGATTCGATGCGGTTGAAGGCGAGCCTAAGTCACTTGAAGCACGAGGCTGGCGGTTCCGATCATCGACTATGTCTTGCATGGGATATTGCGAAGACATAAAAGAAAGGGAGTCGATTCGTCGGCGAGCATCAAGATTTTACTATGATTCCCGATTCTGGACCTTATATAGAAGGTCATATGATGGGTTACCGCTCGATGTCCGTCAACTAAGGAAGCGAGCAAGTCTTGAAAGAAGCTCATGGCGGTGTTTGTGGAGCACACCAACACGGGCCCAAGTTATGGGACGGTGCGTGAACTTCGGTTATTATTGGCCGACAATGGTGAGGGATGCCGGTTTACGCTAAACGATGCCATGCGTGTCAAATACATGCTAATTACCTTCACCAACCTCCGAACACTTGCATCCTACCGCCACGCCCCGCCATTTGAAGCGTGGGAATGGACATCGTCGGTCCAATTTCTCCACCTTCTTTAAAGGACATCGCTTCATATTGGCGATAGCGAGTATTTCTCAAAGTGGGGTGAAGCCGTTCGTTGAGATTGGTCAAGACAAGCGATGTGATCAAATTTGTTAAACATCATGTCATATACGGTATGGTGTGCCGAGGCATCGCCCACGATAATGGTCCGCAATTTGTCGATCATGCCTTCCGCGATTAGCGATAAATTTCGAATCCGAACCTAGCCAATGCTTACTACCCGCCTTGAATGGACAAGCTGAAGCTTTTAACAAGGCGATCATTAAGATCCTCGCCAAAATGGTTTCTTCAAACAAGAAGGATTGAACGACAAGCCGGGCAAAGCTCGTGGGCTTACCGTACCACGGTTCGCTGCAAACGGTACCACCCCATATTCTCTCGGTTTATGGTTGTGAAGCCATTTTACCGTTAGAGATTCAAATCCCATCGCTTGAATGGCGTTATCCACGGAATGACAACCGAGGAGAATCGTCACCCGGCCTTGAGGAACTTGAAATGCCGGATGAAAACGACATGTGCTCAACAAAGATATCGAGCTTTACGGGCCAGTTTCTAAAGCATTTGACAAGAAGGTTCGATGTCGTATTTTCAAGGAAGGCGACCTCGTTCTCGCTGTCCGACGCCCGATGATTTTGAACTCCAAAAAGAAGGGGAAGTTCGAACCAAAATGGGAAGGACCATTCGTGGTAGAGTCTGTTTACTCGAATGGAGCATACCGCCTAACCAATCAAGAAGGCGACAAAATCATGATGCCTATCAACGGTAAGTTTCTGAAAAAGTACTACCCGTAGTCTTCTTTCAAGCTCCCATTAAGTTATCATGTTAACAGTCACATCAGATAACTAATTTCCTCCAAATTCCCTCGCCAATCCTCCTCAGCGGGATGGCGGGTCCTAAAACTATCATGTTAACAATCACCTCGATAGTTCCTCAAGATTTCCTCCGTCGATCCTCTCAAACGGGATGGCGGGACCCTCCTTGTCATGTTAACAATCACCTCGATAGTTCCTCAAGATTTCCTCCGTCGATCCTCTCAAGCGGGATGGCGGGACCCTCCTTGTCATGTTAACAATCACCTCGATAGTTCCTCAAGATTTCCTCCGTCGATCCTCTCAAGCGGGATGGCGGGACCCTCCTTGTCATGTTAACAATCACCTCGATAGTTCCTCAAGATTTCCTCCGTCGATCCTCTCAAGCGGGATGGCGGGACCCTCCTTGTCATGTTAACAATCACCTCGATAGTTCCTCAAGATTTCCTCCGTCGATCCTCTCAAGCGGGATGGCGGGACCCTCCTTGTCATGTTAACAATCACCTCGATAGTTCCTCAAGATTTCCTCCGTCGATCCTCTCAAGCGGGATGGCGGGACCCTCCTTGTCATGTTAACAATCACCTCGATAGTTCCTCAAGATTTCCTCCGTCGATCCTCTCAAGCGGGATGGCGGGACCCTCCTTGTCATGTTAACAATCACCTCGATAGTTCCTCAAGATTTCCTCCGTCGATCCTCTCAAGCGGGATGGCGGGACCCTCCTTGTCATGTTAACAATCACCTCGATAGTTCCTCAAGATTTCCTCCGTCGATCCTCTCAAGCGGGATGGCGGGACCCTCCTTGTCATGTTAACAATCACCTCGATAGTTCCTCAAGATTTCCTCCGTCGATCCTCTCAAGCGGGATGGCGGGACCCTCCTTGTCATGTTAACAATCACCTCGATAGTTCCTCAAGATTTCCTCCGTCGATCCTCTCAAGCGGGATGGCGGGACCCTCCTTGTCATGTTAACAATCACCTCGATAGTTCCTCAAGATTTCCTCCGTCGATCCTCTCAAGCGGGATGGCGGGACCCTCCTTGTCATGTTAACAATCACCTCGATAGTTCCTCAAGATTTCCTCCGTCGATCCTCTCAAGCGGGATGGCGGGACCCTCCTTGTCATGTTAACAATCACCTCGATAGTTCCTCAAGATTTCCTCCGTCGATCCTCTCAAGCGGGATGGCGGGACCCTCCTTGTCATGTTAACAATCACCTCGATAGTTCCTCAAGATTTCCTCCGTCGATCCTCTCAAGCGGGATGGCGGGACCCTCCTTGTCATGTTAACAATCACCTCGATAGTTCCTCAAGATTTCCTCCGTCGATCCTCTCAAGCGGGATGGCGGGACCCTCCTTGTCATGTTAACAATCACCTCGATAGTTCCTCAAGATTTCCTCCGTCGATCCTCTCAAGCGGGATGGCGGGACCCTCCTTGTCATGTTAACAATCACCTCGATAGTTCCTCAAGATTTCCTCCGTCGATCCTCTCAAGCGGGATGGCGGGACCCTCCTTGTCATGTTAACAATCACCTCGATAGTTCCTCAAGATTTCCTCCGTCGATCCTCTCAAGCGGGATGGCGGGACCCTCCTTGTCATGTTAACAATCACCTCGATAGTTCCTCAAGATTTCCTCCGTCGATCCTCTCAAGCGGGATGGCGGGACCCTCCTTGTCATGTTAACAATCACCTCGATAGTTCCTCAAGATTTCCTCCGTCGATCCTCTCAAGCGGGATGGCGGGACCCTCCTTGTCATGTTAACAATCACCTCGATAGTTCCTCAAGATTTCCTCCGTCGATCCTCTCAAGCGGGATGGCGGGACCCTCCTTGTCATGTTAACAATCACCTCGATAGTTCCTCAAGATTTCCTCCGTCGATCCTCTCAAGCGGGATGGCGGGACCCTCCTTGTCATGTTAACAATCACCTCGATAGTTCCTCAAGATTTCCTCCGTCGATCCTCTCAAGCGGGATGGCGGGACCCTCCTTGTCATGTTAACAATCACCTCGATAGTTCCTCAAGATTTCCTCCGTCGATCCTCTCAAGCGGGATGGCGGGACCCTCCTTGTCATGTTAACAATCACCTCGATAGTTCCTCAAGATTTCCTCCGTCGATCCTCTCAAGCGGGATGGCGGGACCCTCCTTGTCATGTTAACAATCACCTCGATAGTTCCTCAAGATTTCCTCCGTCGATCCTCTCAAGCGGGATGGCGGGACCCTCCTTGTCATGTTAACAATCACCTCGATAGTTCCTCAAGATTTCCTCCGTCGATCCTCTCAAGCGGGATGGCGGGACCCTCCTTGTCATGTTAACAATCACCTCGATAGTTCCTCAAGATTTCCTCCGTCGATCCTCTCAAGCGGTGTCGGTAAAGGCACATCAAATCCGTTGATAGCTAGGGGTTTGCTAAAAATCGAGGCGATCATTAGGCTGCGGTGAAGAATTCAAATTTACCGTGTTCGTTAGAAGGTTCCTCGCTCGATGCGCACGGCGACCATCTTACAAGTCTTAAGTATCCAAAGTGTTCGGACTCCATTCAACGCATTCAAGTCGAAAACTTTGGAGGGTTTTGTAGGCGTAAAATTGCCTTAATCCTTACGCAAAGAACTCGAATGAGCGTAAGAGCTTAGGGTCCATCAGAGTGAAGTCGAGGCCGCCTAAAGGTTAAGTTCACCAATGCTTGACTTCTGAAATAGACAAAAGTGTCGATATCTCCCAAACCGGAAGGAATTTGGCAAAATGACGGAGTAAACCGAACCGCCGGGTAGGTTTGGTTGGCTCCGTCTCGTCGAGATGGTCGATTTCCATATATAATTCGGCCCATTCGACGCACGGTTTGAAAGTTACGACTGTTCTTAAATGTGACGAGGCTCGCCAAGCGCCGAGGCTCGACATTGGCGAGCTTCATGGCAGCGAGCTCGACATTGGCGAGCTTCATGGCAGCGAGCTCGACATTGGCGAGCTTCATGGCAGCGAGCTCGACATTGGCGAGCTTCGCCAAGCGGCGAGCTCGACATTGGCGAGCTTCGCCAAGCGGCGAGCTCGACATTGGCGAGCTTCATGGCAGCGAGCTCGACATTGGCGAGCTTCGCCAAGCGGCGAGCTCGACATTGGCGAGCTTCGCCAAGCGGCGAGCTCGACATTGGCGAGCTTCGCCAAGCGGCGAGCTCGACATTGGCGAGCTTCGCCAAGCGGCGAGCTCGACATTGAGCAGGCTTCGCCAAGCGGCGAGCTCGACATTGAGCAGGCTTCGCCAAGCGGCGAGCTCGACATTGGCGAGCTTCATGGCAGCGAGCTCGACATTGGCGAGCTTCATGGCAGCGAGCTCGACATTGGCGAGCTTCATGGCAGCGAGCTCGACATTGGCGAGCTTCATGGCAGCGAGCTCGACATTGGCGAGCTTCATGGCAGCGAGCTCGACATTGGCGAGCTTCGCCAAGCGGCGAGCTCGACATTGGCGAGCTTCATGGCAGCGAGCTCGACATTGGCGAGCTTCATGGCAGCGAGCTCGACATTGGCGAGCTTCGCCAAGCGGCGAGCTCGACATTGGCGAGCTTCATGGCAGCGAGCTCGACATTGGCGAGCTTCATGGCAGCGAGCTCGACATTGGCGAGCTTCGCCAAGCGGCGAGCTCGACATTGGCGAGCTTCATGGCAGCGAGCTCGACATTGGCGAGCTTCATGGCAGCGAGCTCGACATTGGCGAGCTTCATGGCAGCGAGCTCGACATTGGCGAGCTTCATGGCAGCGAGCTCGACATTGGCGAGCTTCATGGCAGCGAGCTCGACATTGGCGAGCTTCGCCAAGCGGCGAGCTCGACATTGGCGAGCTTCATGGCAGCGAGCTCGACATTGGCGAGCTTCATGGCAGCGAGCTCGACATTGGCGAGCTTCATGGCAGCGAGCTCGACATTGGCGAGCTTCATGGCAGCGAGCTCGACATTGGCGAGCTTCATGGCAGCGAGCTCGACATTGGCGAGCTTCATGGCAGCGAGCTCGACATTGGCGAGCTTCATGGCAGCGAGCTCGACATTGGCGAGCTTCATGGCAGCGAGCTCGACATTGGCGAGCTTCATGGCAGCGAGCTCGACATTGGCGAGCTTCATGGCAGCGAGCTCGACATTGGCGAGCTTCATGGCAGCGAGCTCGACATTGGCGAGCTTCATGGCAGCGAGCTCGACATTGGCGAGCTTCGCCAAGCGGCGAGCTCGACATTGGCGAGCTTCATGGCAGCGAGCTCGACATTGGCGAGCTTCATGGCAGCGAGCTCGACATTGGCGAGCTTCATGGCAGCGAGCTCGACATTGGCGAGCTTCATGGCAGCGAGCTCGACATTGGCGAGCTTCATGGCAGCGAGCTCGACATTGGCGAGCTTCATGGCAGCGAGCTCGACATTGGCGAGCTTCATGGCAGCGAGCTCGACATTGGCGAGCTTCATGGCAGCGAGCTCGACATTGGCGAGCTTCATGGCAGCGAGCTCGACATTGGCGAGCTTCATGGCAGCGAGCTCGACATTGGCGAGCTTCATGGCAGCGAGCTCGACATTGGCGAGCTTCATGGCAGCGAGCTCGACATTGGCGAGCTTCATGGCAGCGAGCTCGACATTGGCGAGCTTCATGGCAGCGAGCTCGACATTGGCGAGCTTCATGGCAGCGAGCTCGACATTGGCGAGCTTCATGGCAGCGAGCTCGACATTGGCGAGCTTCATGGCAGCGAGCTCGACATTGGCGAGCTTCATGGCAGCGAGCTCGACATTGGCGAGCTTCATGGCAGCGAGCTCGACATTGGCGAGCTTCATGGCAGCGAGCTCGACATTGGCGAGCTTCATGGCAGCGAGCTCGACATTGGCGAGCTTCATGGCAGCGAGCTCGACATTGGCGAGCTTCATGGCAGCGAGCTCGACATTGGCGAGCTTCATGGCAGCGAGCTCGACATTGGCGAGCTTCATGGCAGCGAGCTCGACATTGGCGAGCTTCATGGCAGCGAGCTCGACATTGGCGAGCTTCGCCAAGCGGCGAGCTCGACATTGGCGAGCTTCGCCAAGCGGCGAGCTCGACATTGGCGAGCTTCATGGCAGCGAGCTCGACATTGGCGAGCTTCATGGCAGCGAGCTCGACATTGAGCAGGCTTCGCCAAGCGGCGAGCTCGACATTGAGCAGGCTTCGCCAAGCGGCGAGCTCGACATTGGCGAGCTTCATGGCAGCGAGCTCGACATTGGCGAGCTTCATGGCAGCGAGCTCGACATTGGCGAGCTTCGCCAGCGGCGAGCTCGACATTGGCGAGCTTCGCCAAGCGGCGAGCTCGACATTGGCGAGCTTCATGGCAGCGAGCTCGACATTGGCGAGCTTCATGGCAGCGAGCTCGACATTGGCGAGCTTCATGGCAGCGAGCTCGACATTGGCGAGCTTCATGGCAGCGAGCTCGACATTGGCGAGCTTCATGGCAGCGAGCTCGACATTGGCGAGCTTCATGGCAGCGAGCTCGACATTGGCGAGCTTCATGGCAGCGAGCTCGACATTGGCGAGCTTCATGGCAGCGAGCTCGACATTGGCGAGCTTCATGGCAGCGAGCTCGACATTGGCGAGCTTCATGGCAGCGAGCTCGACATTGGCGAGCTTCATGGCAGCGAGCTCGACATTGGCGAGCTTCATGGCAGCGAGCTCGACATTGGCGAGCTTCATGGCAGCGAGCTCGACATTGGCGAGCTTCATGGCAGCGAGCTCGACATTGGCGAGCTTCATGGCAGCGAGCTCGACATTGGCGAGCTTCATGGCAGCGAGCTCGACATTGGCGAGCTTCATGGCAGCGAGCTCGACATTGGCGAGCTTCATGGCAGCGAGCTCGACATTGGCGAGCTTCATGGCAGCGAGCTCGACATTGGCGAGCTTCATGGCAGCGAGCTCGACATTGGCGAGCTTCATGGCAGCGAGCTCGACATTGGCGAGCTTCATGGCAGCGAGCTCGACATTGGCGAGCTTCATGGCAGCGAGCTCGACATTGGCGAGCTTCATGGCAGCGAGCTCGACATTGGCGAGCTTCATGGCAGCGAGCTCGACATTGGCGAGCTTCATGGCAGCGAGCTCGACATTGGCGAGCTTCATGGCAGCGAGCTCGACATTGGCGAGCTTCATGGCAGCGAGCTCGACATTGGCGAGCTTCATGGCAGCGAGCTCGACATTGGCGAGCTTCATGGCAGCGAGCTCGACATTGGCGAGCTTCATGGCAGCGAGCTCGACATTGGCGAGCTTCATGGCAGCGAGCTCGACATTGGCGAGCTTCATGGCAGCGAGCTCGACATTGGCGAGCTTCATGGCAGCGAGCTCGACATTGGCGAGCTTCATGGCAGCGAGCTCGACATTGGCGAGCTTCATGGCAGCGAGCTCGACATTGGCGAGCTTCATGGCAGCGAGCTCGACATTGGCGAGCTTCATGGCAGCGAGCTCGACATTGGCGAGCTTCGCCAGCGGCGAGCTCGACATTGGCGAGCTTCATGGCAGCGAGCTCGACATTGGCGAGCTTCATGGCAGCGAGCTCGACATTGGCGAGCTTCATGGCAGCGAGCTCGACATTGGCGAGCTTCATGGCAGCGAGCTCGACATTGGCGAGCTTCATGGCAGCGAGCTCGACATTGGCGAGCTTCATGGCAGCGAGCTCGACATTGGCGAGCTTCATGGCAGCGAGCTCGACATTGGCGAGCTTCATGGCAGCGAGCTCGACATTGGCGAGCTTCATGGCAGCGAGCTCGACATTGGCGAGCTTCGCCAGCAGCGAGCTCGACATTGGCGAGCTTCATGGCAGCGAGCTCGACATTGGCGAGCTTCATGGCAGCGAGCTCGACATTGGCGAGCTTCATGGCAGCGAGCTCGACATTGAGCGAGGCTCGCCAAGCGCCGAGGCTCGACATTCAGCGAGGCTCGACATTGAGCGAGGCTTCATGGCAGCGAGCTCGACATTGGCGAGCTTCATGGCAGCGAGCTCGACATTGGCGAGCTTCATGGCAGCGAGCTCGACATTGGCGAGCTTCATGGCAGCGAGCTCGACATTGGCGAGCTTCATGGCAGCGAGCTCGACATTGGCGAGCTGTGACACGAACTCCATCTGATAAGTTTCAGAGGTGAGAAGAACATTCTTCGTCCTTCTGGGGTGGGCTTCGTCTACTCAGGCGAAGTCTTGATATTTAGGCGGGTTTCGCCTACTCAAACGGGGTCTCTCTTTTCAAGCGAGCTGGCTTGTCAGGCGAGTTCCGTCTCGTCTAGCGGGCTTTGTCGGTTAAGCGACTTCATTGGCTGCTTTGTGTGACAAGGCTTCGCTGCGGTGATGACCGCTGTCTCCTTTCACGGAGTCGATATTACTAACACTCTTTTCTTGCATTTGCGCAGCTCGAGAGGAGGTTCTTCCTTGTAGGTCTCACAATTTGAGATCTTCCGGGAAGAGGCCTCTAACGGCGGAGGAGGCGGATCGTTTTGAGGCATTGGCACGCAAGAGAGGCTCTTCCCGGGCTAGGCCTTCAGACTCCGAACCTATCGTGCTCTCTAATAATGAGGGGAAGAAGCGGTGAACCCACACAGCAGTGCATACTCCTCAACCTTAGTGTAGGCTGGCTTCCACGTCCGGCTAGCATTGGAGGTCACGGATGGAAGCCGCTGTTGACCTGACGGGCCCCTCCCCGGATTCAACCTCTCGCGCAATTGTTACGGGTCGAGTGCTGATCGACTCGATCTTGTGGGGGTGTCCTCCAGCAGTTGGAGAATGCTTTGAAACAGGTGATCTCCGTTATTGGCGTCGGGTGGGGAACTCTTACGGCCTTCCACCCTTCCTTGGTAAGCTGCTTAGGGGAGGTTCAACGTGTTGGCGGTGATCTGCTAGCCATACACTGTGACCGAAAGCTTGCCCAGTGGGAGGGCTTCGCACCTCGTTTGGAGAGGCTAGTCTTCGATGATCCGCGCAATGAGATGTGGTGCCTCATAGGGGAAGCTCGAGTCAGAATAATGCAGGAAGTAAAGCTCGAGCGAAACGCATACTGGAGCAAGAGGTGATTGTCACGGATTTTCGCTGCGGCGACAACGCCAGCTGGAATGGGCCGAGACGTGGGCTTACCCTGAGGACCTTCAACGCGGAGAGTGCCGCCCATCGCGCTTTACAAAGGCGTTGCAAGTCCTCCACACATTGCATCGCGAAGAGGAGGCTTCCGTTGCTGCACTCTCTGAGGAGAAGCTTGAGAAGGACGTGGAGGCTCAGGTTCGGGCAAATCGGGCGAAGGAGTTAGCTGATCTCAAGGCTGAACTGGTCTCATTCACGGTGTTAGACTGTGCCGACTAGACCTAGAGCTCTGCCTCGATTTTAGGACATTTTTTTATTTCTTTAAACATGTTTTCATAACTTTGTTCAAATGTATTGTCTCAAAATCACTTGATAAATGCAGCTTTGTGTTTGTTTATACCTTCATTGTCGGCGCCGATTGCGGTGATTGGGCTAAGTCTTATGAGAGGGTTTGATGAAGTTCGGGCTAACTTCATTATCGGGGAGCTCAAGTCATTTGGTGGCGAGCCCAATCTTGGGCTAGCTCAAACCATTGGCGAGCAAGCTCAATTCTTTGGCGAGCTCAATTGCTATTTGGTGGCGAGCCCAATCTTGGGCTAGCTCAAACCATTGGCGAGCAAGCTCAATTCTTTGGCGAGCTCAATTGCTATTTGGTGGGCGAGCTCGACATAGGCCACGTGTCTTCTTGCCAGATGGGGCAACGTGGGCGTGTCAGATCGCATTAAATGTGATCGGCGGAGGCCTTCGTCTTCCAGCTCGTCGAGCCGCAAGATTAGCGGTGCCCTCGATCTGGTCCGTTAAGCTTGGCGAGATCGTCTTGAGATTACGTGCTAGCGGCGAATCTCGGCCGTCGAGATTTGCCTATATAAGCCTTCGTCTCCTCCGCTAGGAAGCCACCGTGCTTTCAAAAATCCTCCGCCCAATTTTTTAAAGAAAACCCAAGGTTTCAATTCGAACGTAATGGCTCCCAAGTCGAAGAAGACCGCGACCAAGGGGAAGGGGTTCGCCTCTTCCTCACTACGGCGGCTGAATGCTTGCCGCCGCCGCCTCTGGCGGTAAGTTGGGGAGCGGGGATGGGCGGACTCTGTTCTCCTTTCGGCGGGCCGATGCGCTTTCGAGGCGAAGTCGGTCATCTTGGCGAGCTCGCTTGACAAGCGGACTCTTGCCTTCGTTAGGCGAGTTTGGCGTCGGCGTTGTGAGATGGTGAAGCGACTTCATGTTTGGTGATGCCACGGTTGACCCCTCGGTCATGCTCCTGGCGAGCAAGTGGGCTGCGTGAAGTTGGTGGGGTCAGACACTTTCTTCCCAACATGATGCGGGGATTTTCACTAGTGGAGCTCACCTTTGGCGAAGCTCAATTGCTATTTGGTGGGCGAGCTTCGACATAGGCCACGGTCTTCTTGATGGGTAATCGGGCGCAGTCGATCGCATTAAATGTGATTCGACGGGCGCTTCGCTCTTCACGCCGACCGAGCGCAAGATTAGCGGTGCCCTCGATCTGGTCCGTTCGCTTGGCGAGAGATCGTGCTGAGATTCGTGCTAACTGGCGAATCTCAGCCGTCGAGATCTGCTTAAGCCGGTGAATCTCAGCCGTCGAGATTTGCCTATATAAAGCGCTCGTCTCCTCCGCTAGGAAGCCACCGTGCTTTCAAAAATCCTCCGCCCAATTTTTTAAAGAAAACCCAAGGTTTCAATTCGAACGTAATGGCTCCCAAGTCGAAGAAGACCGCGACCAAGGGGAAGGGGTTCGCCTCTTCTCCGCTATCACGCTGGCCGGTATCGCCACCGGCCGGTAAGTTGGGGAGCGGGGATGGGCGGACTCTGTTCTCCTTTCGGCGGGCCGATGCGCTTTCGAGGCGAAGTCGGTCATCTTGGCGAGCTCGCTTGACAAGCGGACTCTTGCCTTCGTTTGGCGAGTTTGGCGTCGGCGTTGTGAGATGGTGAAGCGACTTCATGTTTGGTGATGCCACGGTTGACCCCTCGGTCATGCTCCTAAGAGCAAGTAGGCTGCGTGAAGTTGGTGGGGTCAGACACTTTCTTCCCAACATGATGCGGGGATTTTCACTAGTGGAGCTCACCTTTGGCGAAGCTCAAACCATTGGCGAGCAAGCTCAATTCTTTGGCGAGCTCAATTGCTATTTGGTGGCGAGCCCAATCTTGGGCTAGCTCAAACCATTGGCGAGCAAGCTCAATTCTTTGGCGAGCTCAATTGCTATTTGGTGGCGAGCCCAATCTTGGGCTAGCTCAAACCATTGGCGAGCAAGCTCAATTCTTTGGCGAGCTCAATTGCTATTTGGTGGCGAGCCCAATCTTGGGCTAGCTCAAACCATTGGCGAGCAAGCTCAATTCTTTGGCGAGCTCAATTGCTATTTGGTGGCGAGCCCAATCTTGGGCTAGCTCAAACCATTGGCGAGCAAGCTCAATTCTTTGGCGAGCTCAATTGCTATTTGGTGGCGAGCCCAATCTTGGGCTAGCTCAAACCATTGGCGAGCAAGCTCAATTCTTTGGCGAGCTCAATTGCTATTTGGTGGCGAGCCCAATCTTGGGCTAGCTCAAACCATTGGCGAGCAAGCTCAATTCTTTGGCGAGCTCAATTGCTATTTGGTGGCGAGCCCAATCTTGGGCTAGCTCAAACCATTGGCGAGCAAGCTCAATTCTTTGGCGAGCTCAATTGCTATTTGGTGGCGAGCCCAATCTTGGGCTAGCTCAAACCATTGGCGAGCAAGCTCAATTCTTTGGCGAGCTCAATTGCTATTTGGTGGCGAGCCCAATCTTGGGCTAGCTCAAACCATTGGCGAGCAAGCTCAATTCTTTGGCGAGCTCAATTGCTATTTGGTGGCGAGCCCAATCTTGGGCTAGCTCAAACCATTGGCGAGCAAGCTCAATTCTTTGGCGAGCTCAATTGCTATTTGGTGGCGAGCCCAATCTTGGGCTAGCTCAAACCATTGGCGAGCAAGCTCAATTCTTTGGCGAGCTCAATTGCTATTTGGTGGCGAGCCCAATCTTGGGCTAGCTCAAACCATTGGCGAGCAAGCTCAATTCTTTGGCGAGCTCAATTGCTATTTGGTGGCGAGCCCAATCTTGGGCTAGCTCAAACCATTGGCGAGCAAGCTCAATTCTTTGGCGAGCTCAATTGCTATTTGGTGGCGAGCCCAATCTTGGGCTAGCTCAAACCATTGGCGAGCAAGCTCAATTCTTTGGCGAGTGTGATGTGGCGGCGATGAGTATCAGGATGTCAGAAGCGTCGGAGACTATTGATCGTGATGAAGGGGATTCGGTGGGAACTACTTTTGCATCCTACCACCACCGGTGAGGACTCGATCTCATCAAGGCCTTGCTTCTGGTTACTTGATGTTATGGTTGAAGAGGTGTGTGGTTCCCACACACTCATTCGGCGATCGGTGGATGTTGTCTATCCCGCCGTCACCGCCTACCGGCGTCCTATGCACCGGTGTCGGCGAATGACGGCCGCGATACGTAGCGCCTTCGGAAGTTGTCGGCGCAGATGCAGCGTCTCATTCGTCGAAGTGGGCGGGGAGAGGAGATTGCCAAGACTCCAAACCCTGGGTCGCTTTGCCGATAACGCACTGGATGGCTGGTTCGTTGTTACATCGCAGTGCTTGATGAGTGCTCCTACGCACGCCAGAAGTGGACCGCCCCGCTCATTCAGGCTTGAGACTTGTTCTTGGAAGTTCCGGGACGTTGTGGAAATGAGGAAGGCGTTGTCCTTCTTTGGCAATTATGACTTTTTTCGGTGTTTTCCCTACTTCTCAGGCGGGGGCTATGGTGAGTCTCTTCGGGATGGTTTCATCACGAACCAGCATACCCTCTTGACCCTTGGCGGCTTTAAGTGGCTGGTCAATATCCGACCCGGTTATCATCTCCTTCGTACGGGTTCGTCATGCCTCTTGGAACCCTACCTTCCTAGCCGTTTCTCGCGCCAGTTCGGATACGACCAGCTCTATGTTGGGAATATCAACCCCCAGCTGAAATTCGAAGGGGGTTTGGTAGACAGAGCGCGGGGGTGATTTTGGACACACGCCTGTAGAGTCGAAAAAGGTTTATTGATTGAATGAATGGGTTTACAATCAAATTTTCTCGATTACAGAGGAAGAGAAGATTGATTCGACTTCTCTTTTAAGGTGGGTTTTCGGTAGCGATAGGATGCTTCACTCAATGCTCAAGTTGAGATTGCTTCCGTTGTGATCGAGCGAGTTGAGATGATCTTGAGATTGGCGATGAAGAGCTTGATCTCTTTCGTGCGCAAGTGTTGATCTCCAAAAGTTTCAAAAGCCCCTTCTAATGGCGCTCACCGCCATTTATAGGGCTTTAACGCATAGCAGCATGCAAGAATTGTGGCGTGGGTTAAGCGATATGGGCGTGGGCATAGCGATGCTCACCACTTAACCGCGTGATTGTTGTGGCTTTCATGGCCTTTAGATTACTGCGAGGTTAAGCTTGAGCCGTCGAATAACGAGCTTGAGCCGTCGAACCGTTGCACAGGCAAATCTTGATTGCATAGCGAGGTCGCTACTTGGATGACCGGTTATATGATGAGCTTATTTGTTTGGGAACGAAAATGCATTTGCAGCATTTTGGTTGGATGGCGACTTATTTGCATGGGCGAACCTCGGATGAGTGCCCGCTTTAATGCTATTAACGAACCAAGCTTGGGTGCCTAGCTTCAATGTTGAGGATGGACCTGCGGCGAGTTGAGATTCATTGCGATTAGGCGAGCCTCGGTTGGATGGTGAGCCCATTTGTGGCGAACCTCATCATATATTTGTTGAGCTTCATTTCTCGTGCGAACCTCGTGTTAAGATCGAACTCCGCTCCACATGCGAACCTCGTATGAAAGTCGAGCTTTGCTAAGTGGGCGAACCTGCGCCTACGATTAAAGTCAAGTTTCAAGACGAATGTCGAGCTTCGCTCCTCTTGTGAACCTCGGATGAAAGTGGAAATCAGCATTGTGTGGGCGAACCTCGGCGGACCATTTGTTGTGGCTGACCGTCGGACCATTTGTTGTAGGTGAGCCTCGTGACGTTGTGGCGAACCTCATCATATGACTGTTGAGCTTCATTTCTCGTGCGAACCTCGTGTTAAGATCGAACTCCGCTCCACATGCGAACCTCGTATTGAGGTCGAGCCTCGCCTCTTGAGCAAGTCTCGTTTTGAAGCTTTAACAACTAGGGTGCGCGTGACCCTCGCCTAGAGAATTTTTTGACTGTCTACAAGACCCCCTTCAAAGTTTTCAGACTTGAATCAGGTTGTGTGGGGTCTGGAATACTTTGAATTTTTCTAACAGCTATCGGCGAGGCTCGCATGCCAACCTCGTCAGGAGTTCAAATATGAGGGCAAGGCAATGAACCTCGCACTCACTGACCCTTGGCGTTTTGTTTTCGATCTCTCTTTAAATCCGCATCCGCGTGGCAAATTGGGGATTCGACACCATTCGAGTGACTTTTCACATCCAAAGATCTCGTCCGCAGATCTCGCATTGAGGATCACGTGAGAGATCTAGGCCGTATATTTCGGCCATCCTTTGGGTTCTTCGAGACCCTATATATGACACCGAGAGGCCACAGAGAACCCCCCCACTGCTCATCTTCTTCAAGCCACCAATATCTAAATCACTGATATCTCCCTTAACGCTCGAAGCAATGGCCCCCAAAACCGCTCTTGGCAAGGCAAAAGGCATTTGGGACTTGGCTCTCCCAATCGCCGTCCATTTTCACGGGTAAAAGACCTAAGGACATTGCTCGCCAAGACATGACTTTTAAAATCCGCCGTAGAGTTGATTTTATGACATGATTTTCACTCTGGAGATGAGATCGATCTCAAAGATTATAACTTTCTAACTGCGCCAGCGGTTTTGATGAGGCTTACCTCATTTGACTGATAAACCTCGTCGAGGTTCTTGATCTTCCAGATCCCCATAGGGTCTCTGTTTTGAAACTTCGTCGTTTGGCGAGGTTTGATTCTTTAGGCGAGGCTCGTTTGGCGAGGTTTGATTCTTTAGGCGAGGCTCGTCTTCTTGAAGGATGAGTCTCGTTTGGCGAGGTTTGATTCTTTAGGCGAGGCTCGTCTTCTTGAAGGATGAGTCTCGTTTGGCGAGGTTCGAGGCTCGTTTGGCGAGGCTCGTTTCCTTGAAAGATGAGTCTCGTTTGGCGAGGCTCATCTTCTTGCAAAATGAGTCTCATTTTCTTGTTGGACGAGTTCATTTATTGTAGGCGAAATCCGTCTTTCGGCGAGGTTAAGCCCATTGATGGCGAAGTTAGATGCGTTTGGCGAGGTTAAGCCCATTGATGGCGAAGTTAGATGCGTTTGGCGAGGTTAAGCCCATTGATGGCGAAGTTCATCGTTTGATGAGCTCGTCATCGAGTGACTTTGTTCTTTTGAAGTGGCGATTTAAACCTCACGAGACTAACTTCTTTCTCTCTTTTCTTTTGTGTAGTTGAGCATCCCTCTACCCCATCCCTCAGCGGGGTGCTTTGAACAAATGGTACTTTCGAGGCCGGAACGACTTTCTATCCTGTTGGTGAACATCCCGTATTTGTGGACGAAATGAAGAAGAATTGAAGCGCTCTCGATTCCTCGACACCCACACTTAGGCGTTGGATTCTGAGATGCCCCTTGGAATCATCAGCGGGACCAGTTGTAAAGCCTATCTTCTTATTTGGTGATGATCTTTGAAGATCGGATCTATTGGATTTGGGTTAGTATAGGTGACTCAGTGGTAAACTCACGCTACATGTTCTTGCAATGGAGCGTGTTGTTCACTTACTTCACTAAGAACATACGCTTCTAGAAGGATGAATTGGGATCTAACTCCCACTCAAGATGGAGTAATGTGTGGTGGCTTTTCGAGATGGTGCAATTGGACGCCATGGTCATCATGTAAGCGGTCTACAACACAGGCTTTTCAAAGGGAGCTTCTGTTGGTGAATTAGGCTGTCGCGGCCAACACTTTTAGTCGTGCTTTCCATGAGGTGGAGGGCAATTCCACCAAAGATTTCGGACTCTGGTGGTCTCGATGGGGTTCTTCTCAATGGTGGCCTCAGCGTTACGAATACATTCTAAAGAAAATGCGTGGCCAATTGGAGAGATTTGGCCTTAGGGCTCCGTCGGGGCAACTCAATTGGGCACGAGGAACAATTCTCGGCAATTCCTTAGAGTTTTGGAGTTGTATAATCGATACCGCACTTTCTTCACTCGGATGGCGAATTGGGGATTGCTTTGCATGAGATGGCGAGATTTACGGACTACCTCATGGAAGGTATCCGTCTGAGGAGTACATCCGGGGTATAAAGAGGCGTGATTTGGAGAAAGATCACCCCAAGTAGTGGAGACTTATTGGGAAGTGATGTGCCACTACCATATTTCTTTGTATGCAGTTGGGCCCGATAGAAGGGGAGAAGCTCATTAGTCACAACACTTGGGCCCGCTACCTCTTTGAAGGGCTAGATGATAAGGAAATCTTGTGGTGCCCACAGGTCCTCTTGGCGGGTACTTTGTCACGGCTTGTGCTCAACAACCTTCCGCTTTCTTATGTGACTTCCTCGGGCGAGCATGGCTTCGGGAAGGGACGGCGTTTGACACTTATCTTTATCGAGCGGGGCCGATTTCTTGAAGGCGTGCTAGCGAGCTACCTCATGTTGTGGCTCAAACACATCGTCGTCCCCAGCGTCGGCTTTGATTCATTGGCATCGAGGTGATTTTCCTGCTGTTTGCTTAGCACCACGAGCATCAATATGCACTTCTTCTGCCATGATTGCGGTATTCATTGGGGATTGCGGCGTCTTTGTCCGCATATACGCCATGGTCTTTGAGAACCTAAGGGTGGAATTACCATCGCCTATCTTATGGCGTGGTTTGTCATCTGCTTGCCCTACTCTCATGGGTACACCCTCTGCTCCTATAGAGGGACAAATTACTCCTTTCATCCAGAGGCTAGAGAACGTCGATTGGAGCAAACATTACATGGCTTCAGTGCGGCGCGCTCTCCGGGACTATAAGAGTTATTCTTTTAACCGGTACCTCCCTCATTTTCCTGGGGTCAGCTATGGACAAGCTTTGGTGGATGAACCCAATGCTCAGGGTTATACCACCTTGTCACTTGGCTGCTTCTTATGGCTCATGAGCATCCGGCCGGGGTATTTTATCTGCCGTTTCGGTCCTGTATGCGTATTGGAGCCTTATCTACCCTGCCGCTTTGCCCGTCAATTCGGGTATGATCAATTGTATGTCGGTAATCCCAATTCTCAATTATAATCCGACGGCTGCGGCTTAGTTGTGGGAGCCAGGGCTTGATGCTTGGACCGTCGGCTGGCTGCAGGCTCGTTTTCTCTTCATAGCGAGACCCTCAATCCGGACGGCGTTAAGCTTATTGCAAGTGGCATTGCATGGCAAGCGCCAAAATTCGAGCTTCAACATCAACTCTTACGGGCTCACGATTGATTGGTAGCCGTTATAAAGAGGACAAAGCTCCACTAAGAGTGGTATGCGGGTGAAGGAGTTCTTGCATGCGAAAGGATCTTTGGAGTTGCTAAACCCGAGGTTGGTGTGGAGCCATCCGTCAATCCGCCCCTCATGAGACCGGGGAGCCATCCGCCAACCCGGCCCTCATGAGACTTCGGTGGGAGATAGATGAGGCTCACGGATGGCGGCGTGTTCCCAAGCCCCTCAGTTGAGCGAATATGGTAGTAACATTCCTTTTGCTGCTGGTGCTGAGGGTCCTACTAGGGTTGCATCTGCATCTGGGGCACCCGGACATTTCGTTCCTACAGACGAACCTTCGGAGCCTCCTCCACGGGAATCTCTCGAAAGTTATGACTCGTCCAGTCGGCCTGCTGGCATTATACTCGAGGAGACCATTCCCGTTCCAGGGTCTACTGGTACGATAATTTTGACTTGTCATAATCCTTTAGATTATCACTTTGTCTAATTCTTTTCATCTCCTTATTTATATTTTTTTTATTAAGGAGAACAAACTGGAGAAAGCGAAGCTTCGGTACCAACAGTTCGAGGCTCCAAAAGACCAGGGCCTCCACGAACCAAGCGTTTGGCCAGCGAGTGGCAAGAGGCTCACGATTAGTCACGCTACGGTTTGAGTATGGCTGGCGTCCACGGCGTTATTGAGAGTGCTCCGGTCCATCTTTGAAATATCCCGGCGACGCTCTTTGTTTACGAGTGGGAGACTAGGACTCAAGATGATGATCTGCGATCCACTGCGCGATTGTGCACGAAACTTCACTTGCTTTGGTGTCGTCACCACCCCTCAATTGAAGTTCCGCCAATCCGGCATCGGTTTGTCGTTGGGGTCAAGCCCTTCTCTGCTACCCCTCTTCTTTTGACTTGTCAAAGAATCACGAGTATCTATGATTATAATAATTTCCTCACCATCTTAAAGAATCTCCTACTCAAGTGTTGGGCGTGGTGGGGATTTTCTTTGGGATCAAAGCGTATTGGAACCTCTCCTAGATGTGATCGCGAGCTTGACTAATGCTACGGCTACATTGCCCTATCGCTGCGTCACGCGCGGTAGAGGCCCTCTTCCACAAATGGCAAAGTCGACGCCGACACTCTTCGCTCCAAGATTGAAGATCGTGCCATGCGGCTTATAAGGCAAAGGGATGATTCCCAATTTGAGCTCGGCGTCAAATACTTGAGAAGAAGCGAGCGGTTCACCGGCTTCGGAAATGACCGCAACTATATTCAATGAGAACAAGAGGATTGCGGACATCGGCGTAACCAGCGACTCTGGTTGACTCCTACAAGGCTGCGCTCATCGATATCAAGCCAAGCTAAGCGGCGGAGAGTGAACTAATAGGCTGCTACCGAGAGGCATCGGACTCGGCGGCTCAATGGGCGAGAACACCAGCGGCGGTGCAAGGCTGAATCGATGAATTGGATTAGCTAAGTGTTGCGTGAGTCAAATGCTGTACTTTCGGCGGCGATCTTTATAAGCGGTGACGGAGGACATCAAAGTTAAGCTCACAAAGGAAACTATGGTCAAGATTGCTCTGAGATCCGCCAAACTCTTGAGAACTTGTAACTCATGTACCTTTGATTTTGCTATAAAATTTCGACTTTGGTGTTCATTTAATGTTTTCTTGTGCCATTTATATCTGCAACTTGGAATTTTTAGCAAACCCCCAGCTATCAACGGACTTGGTATGTCTTTACCGGTGCCGTTTGGTGGACTAATATACTTTTCCCCTCAGTATGGTGAGTTTTCGAGGAGTTTCTTTTAGGCTTAATGCTAAAATCTCCCCTCTATCCTTAGCCGTTCAAGGCGTTGGATTAAAAGATAGGGGCAACTCACCTGGTAGACTACTATCAGGAATAACATCGTGTGGGAGCGATCAAATCGTTCAGTGACATAAAAGTATAACGATCGTGATCAGAAAACAATCAAGTTGTTCAGTGACATGAAAGTATAACAACAATGATTATGAACAAAGTCGTTTGAGGAAATGACTGCGTGGGGTTAAGCGAGTGGATTCGGTGACATAAAAGTATAACGACTATAATTGGAATAGGAGCACATCGCATAGTAGGCCGCTATTCGGTGAGGGAGTTGATAGGGGTATACCGCTTGGTTAACCACTATCTAACATAAAGTCCCTCGGACAAGTGACAATATGGAGATGATCAGGTCGTTCAGTGACATAGAAGTATAACGACTGTGATCGAAAACAATCACATCGTTCAGTGACGTGAAAGTATAATCACTGTGATTGACATAGAGACACATCATTCGAAAAATCAACATTAGGTGACAGCCGTTGTTTATGAGGAGTTGAAACATTGGCACATCGTTGAGTAAGCCTATACGGGGTGACGAACATCATTCGGTATGAATAACAAACGTCGAAAAAATAGAATATTGGCGCATCACTGTGATTCGGCTATACCGGTGCGCGCTTCGAGCTGCTTTTGAGGGATCGTGTTCTTCACCACTCGTTCACCTACTGCAAGTGGTATCGGGGCGTGAGTACTTCTCCGGAGGGGTTTGACCTTTACACGTCTTGCTTGACCGAGTGCACACATTGATCGAGAGGTCGCTCCCGCACACCTCAGCGGGAGGAAGTTAGAGCGAGGAAGTTAGAGCGACTCTGGCCGAGGGGTCTGAAGCACTTCCTACTGAGGAGTCCTCCAGGGCGAGCTGGGACATGGGCTTTCATGGAAGTTTGGGTGGTGACCTGATGTTGGCCTTTCACACTCCCTATTGTTCGCGGTAAAAGTTGGTTTGTTATTCATTGCTCGTTTGAACTTCGTTAATGCGGCCGTTGGCCTACAACAAAATTCAAACAAAGAAAATGCCTTTTATTCGGGCTTACAATGAAAACAAAATTACAACTTTCTTCCTTTTGTGAACAAACACGAGGATCTCTATTTTCACGGGATCACCGCTTGCGTGGGTTCTTTACTGTCTTGGGGACTTTTATTCGTCAGGTGGACCACCGCGCAATTCGATCGGTGGAAACCGGGTTACGGAACTCTGAGGCGTGAAGGGGCTCGTTTCCGCGAAGGAAGCGGCGCTTTTGAGGATCACACTCCGCGAAGGAGAGGATGCGCCGGGGATCGCCTCCGCGAAGGAGAGGATCGCGGGCGGGTGAGATCTACTAGGAGAAATCCGTGGCGTCATGGCCGACCGAGTTAAACACCTCGCGGTTTGTAGATCGGCGTGCTGCCGGTGCTTTCGGGGCTGTGCGTCGGCGGCTCGTGGATCTCGCGAGGCTCTCTCAAGAATATCGAAGATCAATCTCCAAAATCCGGCTGTGCAAATGAGCACTCCCGGCCTATTTATAGGAAACAAGAGGGGTTTATGGCGGCGGACACCATTTGGTGTCGGCGGACACCATTTGGTGTCGGCGGACACCATTTGGTGTCGGCGGACACCAAGCGGTGTCGGGTTTTGACGGCGCCCGGCAGCTCCGGTTTGGTTTGGTTTTCGGACTTTTCGCGGCGTTCGTTCGATCTTGTCATTGTCGTTATAAGTCCGCGCTTGGTTCACTTGATTGGTTTCATCCGTCAGCGGTTTAGGTGGCGATCGGTCGATGTTCAAATCCGATCTCGTTGGCGTTTGAATCCGATCGATCTCGTTGAAGCTTTGCTTGTTGGATTCATTCCATAACACATAGCCTCGTTGATTAAATGCGCCTTGCGACCCACTTCATGAGTTCGTCAGCTTGCTTTATCGTTATCGCGGCGTCGGTTTGTCAAGCGGATCGTCGGTTGTCAACCCACCGTTCACGAGTCTTTCGGGTATTGACAAGCAATTTTTATGCCTCTGAGATACCCCTCCAAAGCGTTTGGTCTCGATTCTTTGGCGATGCAGGATGCTTTGGACATGATAAACCCTTCACCCTTCCATCGGTGATGGGACTTGTGAATGACCTTGGCGTTTGATCTCTCCACTCCTTCGGTCTTTCCGGTGCTTTGTAGGATTCTTTGAAGGTATTCTGATCTTGCATTTTTGTCGACCGTTGTCGAGATCTTGACCGAAGTCGGTAGATAAATTTCTTTTGAGATTGGCTCGATATTTGATTCCTCCAATTCTCGGGTTCTCCGGTGCTTTGTAGGATACACGGGGGTGTTCTGATCTTTGCATTTATTGCTTGACCGTTGTTGGAATTTTGAGCTGTAGCTAATTGAGTTAATTTGTTGTTGACTTCGTGTCGGTGGATTGTCGTCCAATTGACCATCGAGATTCCTCCGTTGATGGGGAATTCTTCACTCTGACAGCGTTAGTGGCTTCAAACTATATGGGTTTTGGCCTTCAATCGGCGAGTGTAGCGTTGGTGGCGTCGCGATCTTCGTGGATCGAACCGTTGATCGGTGAATCCTTAAATTCTGACGGCGTCGGTTGGCGTCGCTCTTGTATTACTCCTCGTTGGAGTGTATTCATCCACGGTGGGAGGTATTCTTCACGGGATTTGTTCGATCCTTAATTCTTTGCTTGGTAGGCCTTGGTGGCCTTTCATCGGCACCCGATCTGATGGGGGTTCTTTCAAGGTAGAAGCGTTGTTGGCCCATATAAGTCTCGGCGAGAATTCATTAACTTTTCCCTGGCGGAGGAAATTGAAGATTATCGAGTTATCCTTAAGAACATGGTAATATTCTCCGGGAACTTCGTTAAATTGGGAAGCGGTTTATACTCATAATCCTAGTTGGAGTAGGATTAGGCGTAGCGTTGATTGGCGTCGATGCAATCCGTCTGATCGAGTTATCCTAAGAATATTTTTTGTGAAAATATTCTTAGGAACTTCTCGATAAATTAGGAAGCGGTTTATACTCGTAATCCTAGTTGGAGTAGGATTAGGCGACGCGTTGATTGGCGTCGATGCAATCCGTACAATCGAGTTATCCCTGAGAATATTTTTTGTGAAAATATTCTTCCGGGAACTTCTCGATAAATTAGGAAATAGTTTATACTCGTAATCCTAGTTGGAGTAGGATTAAACCACATGGGAGAATACTCGGGTAACATTGAGCCCGGTAACATCTCCAAAATCTTTCCGAATATTTAGGAAAGAGGATGGATAAATTATTGGACTGTTTTGGATTCCTTTTAGATGTCCAATTGGGCTCCAATTAGAATTCCTATCCATGCCAAATAGGACTCCTTATTCAAAGGGATTGGGGTTCATGTGGGGTTGTTATAAATACCCACCAACCCTCCTTTTCTCGACCTAGGCGGCCCCATTGCTCTCTCTCTCTTGTTTTCATCTAAGCTTCTGCGTCTTATCTTCCTCGATCAACAAGGTATGCACGAGAGTTTTACAAGGTCTTTTTAGTCTTTTCTTCTCTCTTTTTCTTGTGCATGCGGTGATCACGGACCACGAGGAGAAGGACTGATGGTCTTGAGCGGCTGGCCCGGAACCGGCCTTCGGCCTGGCCGGCGCTGGCCTTCGGTCTCGGCCGGCCGGGCGCTTCGGTCTCGGCCGGCCGGGCGCTTCGGCCTGGCCGGCGCTGGCCTTCGGTCTCGGCCGGCCGGGCGCTTCGGTCTCGGCCGGCCCGGTCGCTTCGGCCCGGCGTGCGATGCTTAGTTTTAGTCGATCGAGGCGTCCGTTGGTGCCTCGGTGCGTGGCGGCGAGCCACGACCTGACCAACAGGCCTTTCTTTGTCATATTTGTTGATTTTTTAGCCATGTATTTGACTTGTCGTCATGCTTTGCGGCTTCGATGTCGTCGGAAGATCCGCAGCTCAGAGCCGACCGTCTACTCCGTCTCGCGATGGCGCCACCATCATTATTTGGTGAGGTTTTCATGTTAAATTGCTCATTCACAACTTGTATTTATAAAGCGCATGGCCTTGATTCCTCCTTCGTGAGGAGCGGCCCATATAGCCTTGATCTCTCCTTCGTGAGAATCGGCTCGTATAGCCTTTATTCCTCCTTCGTGAGGATTGGCTTATACTTGACAAGCGGCGGGGCGATTCCATGGCGTACTACGGTCGGATGGATAGAATATTTAGTCATTTTATGTGGCGGGGTATATTATCCGATAAATCCGTGAATGCGTTAGGGATGATCTTCCCATTGTAAGGCGTGACTCTACCTCATGAATTTCGTGAGATGAATTCAACGTCTTATATATATGTTTCTTTGGGTTTTGACTCATTCGATTTCATCTTTTCGGTTGAGTATCCCTGCAGTGCGCTTCCTTAGCATGCGGTTGGCCGGGCGTCGTGGTGACCAATTCTCCTCCTCGATGATCCTACTATTCTTATTTAGCCCGGTTTAGGCCGAATCGCCCGTGAGTGACCCGATTGGTACTTGGGGAAGTCCTCGTGTGTTGAGTGATGGTGATAGCGCCACTCGAGAAGATGCGGTTCTTCGGCCTTTGGGCAAGGCGGACTATTTATTTGGCGACTCCGTCGAGGACCGGATCGACTTTCATTGAGAGTGAGCAATGGCTACACAAGGGCGATGGTGGATTCTTATATCTCCCTTGGGTTCCTCGGCACCGTTGTTTGGTGAGTTCGTCATCGAGTCGCCGCGGAAAATGTCGTGGTGCGGCGGAGGGCGTGGCGGCATTCATTGCGGGTTTATCACCCATCGGTCGGTTCTGGCTCACTCGGAGGTCGGGTTATTGGGTACACCACGGTATATTGGGGCTGGATTCTCCGCCTCGTGGCGAGCATTTCATCAGCGGTCGGACTTTGAAGAACCGCCTTGCCTGTTGGGGCGGGAGATCGCGGCATCGGTCATAGATTCTTGGTGGGTTCATTCTGCGGATAAGCTTTGGTGGACTCGTCGGTAGTCCGCGTTCTCGGCCGATGGGGCGAGGACCTTCGTGCTGTGGTTTATATCTTTGCGATTCGTGCCACCATGTATGGGCTCCCGATCGGTACCAACCACTTCTTGGCTTTATCGGGCTTTATGATCTGATTGAACACATTCTTAACGGGCATGGCGAACTTGGATTGGCTTTGCGAGATGCACGGGTCGGGTTTACCTATGGGAAGGATGCTCTATCGGGAATATTTCCCTTACGGCGAGAATTGGGTGTTGAAGGCTACTGTCGGCCGTTATGACACTCTGTGGGACCTCCGCGTGCCATTATCACATTGCTCTATCCGAGATAGAGCCGTCGATAAAGAGGAAGTCGATTATAAGCACGAAGCGGTTCGCCAATTATTTGTTCAAACATCACGGAGGGCGATTACGATGGCGGTTGTGGTGGCTCCTTCTACCCCTTGAGAGGTTAATCGTTGATCGAAAAGTCCGGCTAAGTCTTATACCCGAGTAGCCGATGCGGTTTTCAGCGGGGACCAAATTCTCGACCTTCTTATGGCATGCGATAAAATGCATCCGGCCGATGACTCTCTTAGCGGCTTCATCGCCATCACGGTTGAAGAAATGTGTGATCGCGTGTCGACCTAGCGGCGCTTTGCCGTTAGAGGTACTCTATCTGCGATTCGGTGGCTCATAAGAAGGCTGTCTCTTCTTCGGTGATGGTGGCTAACATTCATCGGGGACTTCGTCAAATAGCCATTGCCTTTACTCAGAGGAAAAACAAACCGTCAGGTGAGATTCCTCATGTCAAGGTGGAATTGCCGTACACCTACTTGATGGCCTGGTTCGTCCTTCATCGACCTGATATGATGACAGCGCCGAAGCTTGCAGATCCGTCTGTCCCTTTTATCAATCTTTAGAAATGTAAATGGCAAAGGCGGATTTTTAGCGATGCAGGCGGTACAAATCCACAAGGGTTGGGTCTTCTGTAGGTGTTTTCCTCGGTTCTCCGGTCAGTATGGGGAGGCCTTGATTGATGAGGAGAGACATAAAATGAACCGGACTTTACTTGACGTTGGCTGTTTTAATTGGCTGACCAACATCCGACCTGGTTATCTTATTTCTCGAGTGAAAGCGAGTGCTACATTGAGCCTTATTTCCCTTCTCGTTTAGCTCGTCGGTTCGGTTCACGACCGGCTTTATGTTGGGAACCGAGCAGGGAGCTCGGACTTCGTGGCGGTTTGATCGATGGTGTCGGGCGTGGTAATGGAGTATAGCGGGTTGTACCGATGCTAAATTTAGCCTCCAGTGCGATGCGCAAGTTAGATCGACATATTTATCTGCGGTTGGCTTTTGGCGCCCGGTGAACTTCGTTCTGTGAAGTCCCTTGATGGCTGAAGGTGAAGAGGCTTCGGTGACCTCGGTACATTGAGGAGGCGCTCGAGCCCAGAAGAAGCGTCGCCGTACCCGCGAATCAGACAGGTCTGATGGGGAAATTCATAGTTCCGTGGCTGATACTTCAGGAGATGACCAGGAGGAGATTGCAACTCATGAAGAGGACTCTGGTACTCTCTCCTTTACTCTTATTATTCCCCTCCTATGATATCCTAGTCTGACTCTGATCTATCTTTTCAGCGTACTGGAAAGGGATGCGGTCCGCCCTTGCGATGGGGACAAACTCCGCAATGGAGTTCCTTTTAAGCGAAAGAGACTTGTCCACAGATCTCGCCCTGCCTCTCGGACCATTAACTTGGATTCGACAAGCGAAGACTCTGCCGGTGATGGGGGTAATGTTCGGCTAACCCATAACCTTCTGATTATCCGGCTCTTTTATGAATCTCACGATTTCCTCCTGTGCAGGAGAATTTGGTGGGGATGCCAATTTTGATTTTCCCTTCCCTGACTTTGCCGCGTCCAGCTTCGTGGAGCAAGTACTCGGAGCTATGGACGGAGAGCCCGAGAATACCAACATAGGACCAGGATTGGAAAATCCGGGTTCGTCTAACATTGGTATTTTTCTACGGACGGCACTTGCAAAGACATGAAATTTGTTTCCTGCGGTTCTCATCTATACTTCACACTCTTATGCCGACTTTTTGATGGAGGACTTGAGGATTTGATCGCGATTTACCGAGGCAGCTCCTCCTCACGGTGATCTTGAGGTTGAGTTAGAATTCCTAGGGATATCGGTGATTCCTTTGAAGGTAAAACTCCCTCCACGATAATCATAGGACTATTCAATTTTAAATAGTACATCTATGATTGAAAATGTCTCCGTTTGATATGAGGGCTTCGTCACGGTGACATTGAGGCTGCTATTCCTCGAGTCGGCTTCATAGCCGTTGATATGTCGGACGTGCGAGGTTGAGATACCGATTGAGGCTGTCGATCGCCACCGGCTGCTGTTGTTTATGGTTTCATTAGGGCAAGGGCTGGCTCTGGTATGAACCCTTCATTTGCCAATACTCATGTTGATTTTGTTTTGGGGGTTTTAACCCTTTTCTTCCTTTTAGCGAGTGCATCCGCGACTCTTCACGACTTAGTGAGAGCTTTGATGTCGGCGGCGATCCATCTCGGCTTATTATCGGGTGGAAATTCATTCGTTCTTTTCCTATTTGGCCATAGTGGTAGACACACTTCGGTACCGGGCTTTCTCTTCGTCGGTTCGGCCATTCCTTGATCCTAGGGTAACCACGATCACGAGATGCGGGTTATTGAGTTGGCCCGGACCATTCTTGATGATCTCGATCATTTGGAGGTTAAGCTCAAAAGTGCAAGACTTTGAGGCGGCCGAGCTCCCCTCATATATAGAGGCGAGCGAGGCTGCGCTGAAAGCTTGGCGTGATGCTGGCGTCATTCTTGGACTCGAAGTTCGGATCACGGCAAGACGGGTGCGTCTTTTGGAGGCTGCTATCACGAAGCCGTCTTCAGTGGAGCATTTTCAATCTTGTGTATTTCTTTGGGGAAGCGAGGATAGTAGAGCTCGAGCAGGGAACTTCAAGCGGCGAGGAGAGTCGATCATCTTGAAGGCGACAAAGGCCAACAAGGAGGAGACTCTTGCGGTCATGTCAGAAGCTTGAGTTTTCAAAGCGGCGGTGAAGTCGAGGAGAAACATAAAGACCCTTAATGGCGGCGAGGAGACTTTCGGGGCGAGCCGGGAGGAACTTCAACAAGCTTTCCTCAATAAAGTATCGATTTGAAGCGGCAAATTTGCTATCACAAATTTGATGTTTAGAAAACTAACTTCAGTCTTTTATCAATAAAGCGTGTTTCTATCCTCTTTTGTGCTTTATTACGATTCTTTTATTTCGTTAGAAATAATTAACCATAATACTTATAGGATTTTTGGCAAACCCTCAGCCGTCAACAGATTTGATTAGCCTTTACCAACTACCGTTTGAATTGGGCTGGCGTCGCGGATTATCGGACCCGTTCATGCGTGGCGTTGTCTTTGGAATAATGAAACTCTTCTAGACTTGTTGCTATGATATTGAATACATAGGCTTGGTACTCTTTTACGGGCAAGAGATCGCCCGGCAACGCGTGTGAGGCGTTGGCTTAATCCCTTCTTAGGCTTCGGGATGAAATACCCCAGAATCGGACTCTGGTGTCTTCTTCAATTGGGAAAAGACTAAATCGGCGGCAGCGTATGGCGTTGACTTTAGGGTTATTAGCCAACCCGACCTTCAGCGGGTTTGATGAGCCTTTACCAACTACCGTTTGAGTTGGGCTAGCATGTAGATTATCTAAATCCGTTCTACACACAACGTTGTGCTAAAAGAATGAAACTCTTCTAGACTTAATGCTACGATGTTGAATCGTGAAGCCGTCTTTTATCACGGGAATAGACTACGACAGCGTGTGGCGTTGGCTTTATCCCTTCTTAGGCTTAGGGATAAAATGCCCCAAGATGAATCTTGGCCTTCTTTTGACGGAGAAAGTTGAGCAGGATTAAGATTGATTGAGGTGGGAAAGGAAGAATGTATTCTATTTCGAATGTGGAGAGGAAGGAGGATCTTGTCTCCTATCTCGGGTGAGGATGAACAAAGAGGAAGGTTTTGTATCCTATCTCTTGCCGATGGAGAGGAAGGAGGATCTTGTCTCCTATCTCAGGGTAAGGGATGAACAAGAGAGGAAGGTTTTGTATCCTATCTCTTAGATGGAGAGGAAGGAGGATCTTGTCTCCTATCTCCGGGTGAAATGTGGGAAAGGAAGAATGTATTCTATTTCGAAGGTGGAGAGGAAGGAGGATCTTGTCTCCTATCTCGAGGCGTTTGGAAAGGAAGGATTTTTGTCTGTTTCGGTGAAAAGCTGAAAGTGGGATCTCCGCCGAGAATCTTGAAAGCGAAACTAAGGCGGGATCTCCACTCCAAGAATCTAAAACAAGAGAGGAAGAATGTATTCTATCTCTTGCTTACGAAGAGGAAGGATGTGTCCTATCTCGGTGAATATGGGAAAGGAAGAATGTATTCTATTTCAGATGAGAAACTAAGGCGGGGTCTCCACTCGAGAATCTTTGGAAGAGTGCGGATAGCTTTGGCTTTTATAGGATTGCTAACAAAATTTGAAAGTGGACCTCTCGTTGTGGGAATCGAGAGGGATTTTCTTGGTAGTTGGACGAGAGAGGTTTTAGTGGGCCCACCGTCAATGAATTTGATCGGTGAGAGAATTTTGGAGAAAACACAACAACTTAGGGTTATCCTCATGAATATGAGTGAGATATTCTCGAGGAACTTCTCCTCAAGCGGGTTATCTGAATGTGCTAAGGATAATACTTTTGAAACTTCCGTTTATTGGCATTAATTGCGGTCGCCATTACGTGTGATGGCGATATGCTCCGTTTGAATAGGCGTGTCTATTACAAGCGGTCCTTCCATTGGGTTGAATTTACCTTTCTTTTTAGAGGTGAGGATTATCGGCCGTCGAGCAGCGAGGACGAGATCTCCCTCCTTAAAGGTTCTCTGTCGAACTTTCTTGTTGAAAGCCCTCGACATTCTAGCTTGATAGAACTCAATACATTGTTGAGCCTCGAGCTTCTCATCTAACATCTCAAGCTCTTGAGGCGTTTTTGATGTTGTTCTTGATCGTCATCTCTAATGCAAGGCGGCGAAGTGGCGAATCTGGATTTCTAACGGGAGAATTGCTTCACACCCGTAAACCAGGGAGTACGGGGTCGCTCTGTTGGCGTACGTACCGTTGTGCGATATGCCCATAGTGCTTCTCCGAGTTTATCGTCTCAGTCTCGTTTGTTATTCTTCACAAGCTTCGACAAAATCTTGATAATCGTCTTGTTGAGCATACTCGGCTAATCCATTTCTTCTTTGGATTATAAGTGTCGATGAGACATCTTGTATCTTGAACTTTTAGCAAAACGATGAAGGAATTGCTGATAAATTGGGGACCATTATCATGCACGATCCGTCTTGGGACACCGTGTCGATAGATGACATGGTGTTTGATAAACTTGATGACGGTACTCGCCTTGACCTCTTTTAGCGGGATTGCTTCAGCCCACTTGGAGAAGTAGTCGGTGATCGCTAGAATAAACCGATCTCCTTTAGCGGCGGAGGAAAAATGGGACCTACAGCGTCCATTCCCCATGTCTCGAATGGCGGGATGTGGCGAAGGATGCAGCTGCTGGGAGGTGATGCATATAATTGGCGTGAATTTGACAGCGTGGCATTTCGGCGTGCTCATTGCGTCATTAATCATTGTGGGCCAAAAGTAGCCCATTCTCTGATTCGATCGTAGAGCTTGGGACGGTAGTGCGCTCGCATTCACCTTCGTGTGCTTCTCGAAGGACCTCTGCGCCTCTCTTTTTGAAAGGCACGGGTAAAGACCATCGTACCCCGGCGATATAACATCACGGGTCTCAGGTGTGGTAGAAGAATCTTGGAGCTCTTCTCGGATTGACTCTCTCTCCTTCCGTCTTACGGCGAGAATACCATGTAAGGCGTGTCGATGATAGGAAAGCGCCAATCTCGGGGCTCCAATTGGTTTGGGTTGCATGTACCTCTTTGGACACCATCCCTTTGTCTTCTTGTACCTCATCATATCTTGATGCGAAGAGTTGGTGAGTCGACCGTAACTAGTTGTTGGTCTCGGAAGGTTGTGCCCGATGATACGCTAATGCGGCCAATGCATCGCATAAAGCGTTACGGCGGGGATATATTCAATGAAGAACTCTTGAGCGAGTGCGCCATTTCAGCGGCTACGATGATAGGGGACGGATCGGGGTTCCTAACCGTAGTCACCGCGGATGCTTAACTATTAATTGCGAATCGCCGTGCGGCGAGATACTTCGACCCCGGCTCCTTGGCGAAACTAAGTCCAATAAGTAGCGCATTGTATTGACTCGTTATTGGAACAAGGTTGGTGAGTGAATAAGCGCGGGGCATGACATGATTCCGGGAAACTAAGACAACCCGACTCCGTGGAAATCTTAGAACATCGGGGCACTTGCCACATTGGTAGCTCGAGAGCTCGTCAAAATACAATCGCCATATTTGTTGGTGCGATGTAGTGTTGACTTCTTGAACTTCATCAGGAAGATCATCATATAGCTCAAGCGCATCCGTTGTGGTGGCGACCAAGAGATCTAAATCGCTTGTCCTTTGGTGACTTACGTTGTTTGAAATACAAGTCATATTGGGACAAGAGCAAGGCCCATTTAAACGCCAACTCATCGAGGCGGTGGGTCATAAATATCCGGACGGTTCGTTAGAGATAACATAAATCGTCTGTCCGACTAAATAGTGCGCATTTTACGAATCGCGAACACTAATGCAAGGCCTTGCTTCGACCATTGGATATCGAGACTTCGGCCGACTAATGTTAAACCGGGTAATACTTTGCTGTTCGTGACCATTTATGCGTCGTCTGGCGAGTAAAGACAGAGTGATCCGTTGCCTTGGCGTAGATCGAAATGGTTTTCCATTGCGGTGCAATGAGAGCGAGGAGGTTTAGCGAGATCGATTTGATCTCTTCGCGCCAGCGGCGTCGTCGAAATAAAGACCGCCCTTCTTGTTTAACTTAGAAAATGGTTGGCACTTCCACGTTGGCGGGGAAAGTTGGTTTGTTATTCATTGCTTGTTTGAACTTCGTTAATGCGGCCGTTGGCCTACAACAAAATTTCAAAAGAAATGCCTTTATTTTAGGCGTACAATGAAAGCGAAAATTACAACTCTCTTCCTTTTGTGAACAAACCACGAGGATCTCTATTTCACGGGATCACCGGCTTGCGTCGAGTTCTTTGCTGTCTTGGGGACTTTTGTTCGTCCGTTGACCACCGCGCAATTCCGATCTGGTGTAAGCTTCGGGTTACGGAACTTCTGAGGCGTAGAGGGCTCGTTCCGCGAAGGAAGCGAAGCGCTGAGGATCACACTCATGAAGGAGAGGATCGCTGCGGGGATCACACTCACGAAGGAGAGGATCGCTGCGGGGATCACACTCACGAAGGAGAGGATCGCTGCGGGGATCACACTCACGAAGGAGAGGATCGCTGCGGGGATCACACTCACGAAGGAGAGGATCGCTGCGGGGATCACACTCACGAAGGAGAGGATCGCTGCGGGGATCACACTCCGCGAAGGAGAGGATCGCTGCGGGGATCACACTCATGAAGGAGAGGATCGCTGCGGGGATCACACTCACGAAGGAGAGGATCGCTGCGGGGATCACACTCATGAAGGAGAGGATCGCTGCGGGGATCACACTCACGAAGGAGAGGATCGCTGCGGGGATCACACTCACGAAGGAGAGGATCGCTGCGGGGATCACACTCATGAAGGAGAGGATCGCTGCGGGGATCACACTCACGAAGGAGAGGATCGCTGCGGGGATCACACTCACGAAGGAGAGGATCGCTGCGGGGATCACACTCACGAAGGAGAGGATCGCTGCGGGGATCACACTCACGAAGGAGAGGATCGCTGCGGGGATCACACTCATGAAGGAGAGGATCGCTGCGGGGATCACACTCATGAAGGAGAGGATCGCTGCGGGGATCACACTCACGAAGGAGAGGATCGCTGCGGGGATCACACTCACGAAGGAGAGGATCGCTGCGGGGATCACACTCATGAAGGAGAGGATCGCTGCGGGGATCACACTCCGCGAAGGAGAGGATCGCTGCGGGGATCACACTCACGAAGGAGAGGATCGCTGCGGGGATCACACTCACGAAGGAGAGGATCGCTGCGGGGATCACACTCATGAAGGAGAGGATCGCTGCGGGGATCACACTCACGAAGGAGAGGATCGCTGCGGGGATCACACTCACGAAGGAGAGGATCGCTGCGGGGATCACACTCATGAAGGAGAGGATCGCTGCGGGGATCACACTCCGCGAAGGAGAGGATCGCTGCGGGGATCACACTCACGAAGGAGAGGATCGCTGCGGGGATCACACTCACGAAGGAGAGGATCGCTGCGGGGATCACACTCACGAAGGAGAGGATCGCTGCGGGGATCACACTCATGAAGGAGAGGATCGCTGCGGGGATCACACTCACGAAGGAGAGGATCGCTGCGGGGATCACACTCATGAAGGAGAGGATCGCTGCGGGGATCACACTCATGAAGGAGAGGATCGCTGCGGGGATCACACTCATGAAGGAGAGGATCGCTGCGGGGATCACACTCACGAAGGAGAGGATCGCTGCGGGGATCACACTCATGAAGGAGAGGATCGCTGCGGGGATCACACTCATGAAGGAGAGGATCGCTGCGGGGATCACACTCATGAAGGAGAGGATCGCTGCGGGGATCACACTCATGAAGGAGAGGATCGCTGCGGGGATCACACTCATGAAGGAGAGGATCGCTGCGGGGATCACACTCCGCGAAGGAGAGGATCGCTGCGGGGATCACACTCACGAAGGAGAGGATCGCTGCGGGGATCACACTCACGAAGGAGAGGATCGCTGCGGGGATCACACTCATGAAGGAGAGGATCGCTGCGGGGATCACACTCACGAAGGAGAGGATCGCTGCGGGGATCACACTCATGAAGGAGAGGATCGCTGCGGGGATCACACTCACGAAGGAGCAAGACCCCCTATTTATACAATAGGGGAGAATCTTGTAGGCCAAATGGTGGCTCGGCCACTTGGCGAGCCACCTCGACCAAGTTGGTAGGGTGGCTCGACCAAAGTGGCCGAAACCTATTATTGGCGGAGTTTGGCAGCGGCGCTCCGTCGTCTCGCCGTTTTCCGTCGACTCCTCCGTCGATTCTTCGTCGATTCTTCGGTCTTAGGGCTTAGTTTTGCTCGGTGATGTCGCCGTTGTGTTTGAGTCGTGCCCGATCAACTTTGAGCTCAAGCGGTTCGTTTGCATCGGCGGACTAAATGCGGTTGATTCCGTCTCGTCAGCGTTTGAGTTTAGCCAACTTCGCCTCGTTGAGCCGTCGTCGGGTTTTCTCCACGGCGTCGTTTCGGCTCGTGCGCCTCGCCGACTCACTTCATGGGTTCGTCGACTTCGCTTTATCGTTTTGCGGTAATCCGTCGGCGGCGTTAAGGTCGCGTCCGGATGGATCGTCGGTTGTCAACCCACCGTTCTGAGTCTTGTTTGGGTATTGATAAGCAATTTTTAGCGCCTCTGAGATACCCCTCCAAAGCGTCTCGGTCTCTATTCTTGATGAGTGCGGGATGCTTTGGACATGATGAGTCCTTCACCCCTTTAGTTGGCGTGATAGGACTTACGAATGACCTTGGCGTTTGATCTCTCATCTCCCTTGATCTTTCCGGTGCTTTGTAGGATTCTTTGAAAGCATTCTGATCTTGCATTTTTGTCGACCGTTGTCGAGATCTTGACGAAGTCGGTAGATAAATTTCTTTTGAGATTGGCTCGATGTTTGATTCCTCCAATCCTCTCGGGTTCTCCGGTGCTTTGTAGGATCCCGGGGGTGTTGCGGTCTTTGCATTTATTGCTTGACCGTTGTTGGAATTTTGAGCTGTAGCTAATTAAGTTTCCTTCTTGTTGTTGACTTCGTGTCGGTGGATTGTCGTCCAATTGACCATCGAGATTCCTCCGTTGATGGGAATTCTTCACTACAGCGTTAATTGGCTTCAAACTATATGGATTTTAGCCTTCAACGGCAAGTGCAGCGTGTTGGCGTCGACTTCATCCCTTCTTAGGCTTGGGATGAAATACCCGAATCGAACTCGGTGTCTTCTTCAATGGGAGAAAGACTAAACCCGACAGCAGCGTGTGGCGTTGGCTTTATCCTTCTTAGGCCGGGATAAAATGCCCGAATCGAACTCGGTGTCTTCTTCAATGGAGAAAGACTAAACCCGACAGCAGCGTGTAAAGCGTTGGCTTTATCCTTCTTAGGCTTGGGATGAAATACCCGAATCGAACTCGGTGTCTTCTTCAATGGAGAAAGACTAAACCCGACAGCAGCGTGTAAAGCGTTGGCTTTATCCTTCTTAGGCCGGGATAAAATGCCCGAATCGAACTCGGTGTCTTCTTCAATGGGAGAAAGACTAAACCCGACAGCAGCGTGTAAAGCGTTGGCTTTATCCTTCTTAGGCTTGGGATGAAATACCCGAATCGAACTCGGTGTCTTCTTCAATGGGAGAAAGACTAAACCCGACAGCAGCGTGTAAAGCGTTGGCTTTATCCTTCTTAGGCTTGGGATAAAATGCCCGAATCGAACTCGGTGTCTTCTTCAATGGAGAAAGACTAAACCCGACAGCAGCGTGTAAAGCGTTGGCTTTATCCTTCTTAGGCCGGGATGAAATACCCGAATCGAACTCGGTGTCTTCTTCAATGGGAGAAAGACTAAACCCGACAGCAGCGTGTAAAGCGTTGGCTTTATCCCTTCTTAGGTTTGGGATGAAATACCCGAATCGAACTCGGTGTCTTCTTCAATGGAGAAAGACTAAACCCGACAGCAGCGTGTAAAGCGTTGGCTTTATCCCTTCTTAGGCCGGGATGAAATACCCGAATCGAACTCGGTGTCTTCTTCAATCGGAGAAAGACTAAACCCGACAGCAGCGTGTAAAGCGTTGGCTTTATCCTTCTTAGGCTTGGGATAAAATGCCCGAATCGAACTCGGTGTCTTCTTCAATGGAGAAAGACTAAACCCGACAGCAGCGTGTAAAGCGTTGGCTTTATCCTTCTTAGGCTTGGGATAAAATGCCCGAATCGAACTCGGTGTCTTCTTCAATCGGAGAAAGACTAAACCCGACAGCAGCGTGTAAAGCGTTGGCTTTATCCCTTCTTAGGCTTGGGATAAAATGCCCGAATCGAACTCGGTGTCTTCTTCAATCGGAGAAAGACTAAACCCGACAGCAGCGTGTGGCGTTGGCTTAATCCTTCTTAGGCCGGGATGAAATACCCGAATCGAACTCTGGTGTCTTCTTCAATCGGAGAAAGACTAAACCCGACAGCAGCGTGTAAAGCGTTGGCTTTATCCTTCTTAGGCCGGGATGAAATACCCGAATCGAACTCGGTGTCTTCTTCAATCGGAGAAAGACTAAACCCGACAGCAGCGTGTAAAGCGTTGGCTTTATCCCTTCTTAGGCGGGATAAAATGCCCGAATCGAACTCGGTGTCTTCTTCAATGGAGAAAGACTAAACCCGACAGCAGCGTGTAAAGCGTTGGCTTTATCCTTCTTAGGCCGGGATGAAATACCCGAATCGAACTCGGTGTCTTCTTCAATGGGAGAAAGACTAAACCCGACAGCAGCGTGTAAAGCGTTGGCTTTATCCTTCTTAGGCCGGGATGAAATACCCGAATCGAACTCGGTGTCTTCTTCAATCGGAGAAAGACTAAACCCGACAGCAGCGTGTAAAGCGTTGGCTTTATCCTTCTTAGGCCGGGATGAAATACCCGAATCGAACTCGGTGTCTTCTTCAATGGAGAAAGACTAAACCCGACAGCAGCGTGTGGCGTTGGCTTAATCCTTCTTAGGCTTGGGATGAAATACCCGAATCGAACTCGGTGTCTTCTTCAATCGGAGAAAGACTAAACCCGACAGCAGCGTGTGGCGTTGGCTTAATCCTTCTTAGGCTTGGGATGAAATACCCGAATCGAACTCACGGTGTCTTCTTCAATGGAGAAAGACTAAACCCGACAGCAGCGTGTGGCGTCGACTTTAGGAGTTATTAGCCGACCCCGACCCTCAGCGGTTTGACTAGCCTTTACCAACTACCGTTTGAGTTGGGCTGGCGTGCGGATTATCTAGATCCGCTCCGCCGCGTGGCGTTGTGCTAAAGAATGAGACTCTCTTAGACTTAATGCTACGATGTTGAATCGTGAAGCCGTCTTTTGTCGCGGGAATAGACTACGGCAATGCGTGGTGGCGTTGGCTATCCCTTCTTAGGCTTGGGATAAAATGCCCGAATCGAACTCGGTGTCTTCTTCAATGGGAGAAAGACTAAACCCGACAGCAGCGTGTAAAGCGTTGGCTATATCCCTTCTTAGGCTTGGGATAAAATGCCCGAATCGAACTCACGGTGTCTTCTTCAATGGGAGAAAGACTAAACCCGACAGCAGCGTGTAAAGGCGTTGGCTTTATCCTTCTTAGGCTTGGGATAAAATGCCCGAGTCGAACTCTGGTGTCTTCTTCAATCGGAGAAAGACTAAACCGGCGGCAGCGTGTTGGCGTCGACTTTAGGAGTTATTAGCCGACCCCGACCCTCAGCGGTTTGACTAGCCTTTACCAACTACCGTTTGAGTTGGGCTAGCGTCGCGGATTATCACGGATCCGCTCCGCCGCGTGGCGTTGTGCTAAAGAATGAGACTCTCTTAGACTTAATGCTACGATGTTGAATCGTGAAGCCGTCTTTTGTCGCGGGAATAGACTACGGCAATGCGTGGTGGCGTTGGCTTTATCCCTTCTTAGGCTTGGGATAAAATGCCCGAATCGAACTCACGGTGTCTTCTTCAATGGAGAAAGACTAAACCCGACAGCAGCGTGTAAAGCGTTGGCTTTATCCCTTCTTAGGCTTGGGATAAAATGCCCGAATCGAACTCACGGTGTCTTCTTCAATCGGAGAAAGACTAAACCCGACAGCAGCGTGTGGCGTTGGCTTTATCCCTTCTTAGGCTTGGGATAAAATGCCCGAATCGAACTCACGGTGTCTTCTTCAATGGAGAAAGACTAAACCGGCGGCAGCGTGTTGGCGTCGACTTTATCCTTCTTAGGCCGGGATGAAATACCCCAAGATGAATCTTGGCGCCTTCTTTGACGGAGAAGGATTGAACCGGCATAAGGTTGATTGAGGTGGGAAAGGAAGAGCGTATTCTATTTCCGAAGGTGGAGAGGAAGGAGGATCTTGTCTCCTATCTCGGGTAAGGGATGAACAAGAGAGGAAGGTTTTGTATCCTATCTCTTGCGGTGGAGAGGAAGGTTTTGTGTCCTATCTCCGGTGCTCACGAATTTGAAATAAGAGAGGAAGGTTTTGTATCCTATCTCTTATTGATGGAGAGGAAGGAGGATCTTGTCTCCTATCTCAGGATCTTGGAAAGGAAGGATTTTTGTCTGTTTCCGGTGGGAGAGACTAAAATGGGATCTCCATTTTGAGACTCTTGAAAGATGAGACTAAGAGTGGGATCTCCACTCAGAATCTAAGACAAGAGAGGAAGAATGTATTCTATCTCTAGGTGAAGGTGGGAAAGGAAGAATGTATTCTATTTCAGATGAGAAACTAAGGCGGGGTCTCCACTCAGAGAATCTTTGGAAGAGTGCGGATAGCTTTGGCTTTTGTAGGATTGCTAACGAGAATTTGAAAGTGGACCTCTCGTTAGTGGAGGGAATCGAGAGGGATTTCTTGGTGGTTGGACGAGAGAGGTTTTAGTGGGCCCACCGTCAATGAATTTGATCGGTGAGAGAATTTTGGAGAAAACACAATAACTTAGGGTTATCCTCATGAAAATGAGTGAGATATTCTCGAGGAACTTCCCATCAAAGCGGGTTATCTGAATGTATTAAGGATAATACTTTTGAAACTTCCATTTATCGGCATTAATTGCGGTCGCCATTCTGTGTGATAAGGCGATATGCACCGTTTGAATAGGCTGTGTCTATTATAAGCGGTCCTTCCCATTGGGTTGAATTTACCTTTCTTTTGGAGTTGAGAATTATCGGCCGTCTAGCGGCGAGGGCGAGATCTCCCTCCTTAAAGGTTCTGTCGAACTTTCTTGTTGAAAGCCCTCGACATCTAGCTTGATAGAACTCAATGCATTGTTGAGCCTCGAGCTTCTCATCTAACATCTCAAGCTCTTGAGGCGTTTTGATGTTGTTCTTGGTCGTCATCTACATTTGCAAGGCGGCGAAGTGGCGAATCTGGATTTCCAGCGGAGAATTGCTTCACACCGTAGACCCAGATGCGGGGTAGCTCTGTCGGCGTGCGTGCCGTTGTGCGATATGCCCGAGTGCTTCTCGAGTTTATCGTCGGTCTCGCTTGTTATTCTTCACAAGCTTGACAAAATCTTGATAATCGTCTTGTTGAGCGCCTCGGCTAATCCATTTCTTCTTTGGATTATAAAATTTGTCGGCGAGACATCTTGTATCTTGAATTTTTAGCAAAACGATGAAGGAATTGGCGATAAATTGGGGACCGTTGTCATGCACGATCCGTCTTGGGACACCATGTCGATAGATGACATGGTGTTTGATGAATCGGCGGCGGTACTTCGCCTTGACCTCTTTTAGTGGGATTGCTTGACCCACTTGGAGAAGTAGTCGGTGATCGCTAGAATAAAGCGATCGCCTTTGGTAACGGAGGAAAAATGGGACCTAGCGTCCATTCCCCATGTCTCGAATGGCGGGATGTGGCGAAGGATGCTTTTGCTCTGGCGGTGATGCATATAATTAGCGTGAATTTGACAGCGTGGCATTTCGGCGTGCTCATTGCGTCATTAATCATTGTGGGCCAAAAGTAGCCCATTCTCTGATTCGATCGTAGAGTTTGGGACCGGTGGTGTGCACCACATTCACCCTCGTGTGCTTCGAAGGACCTCTTACGCCTCCTTGTTTGAAGGCATCGGGTAAAGACCATCGTACCCGGCGATATAGCATCACGGGTTTTACGTGTCGTAAAAGAATCAGGAGCTCTTAGCGGATTGACTCTCTCTCCTTCCGTCTTCGTGAGAATACCGTGTAAGGCGTGTCGATGATAGGAAAGCGCCAATCTCGGGGCTCCAACTTGGTTTGGGTTGCATTTACCTCTTTGGTAACTATCCTTTGTCTTCTTGTACCCCATCATATATTGAGTGCGAAGAGTTGATGAGTCTGACCGTAACTAATTGCTCGGTCTCGGGGGTTGTGCTAACGACCACGACTACGCCGCCCGATGCATCTGCGTGGCGTTTTGGAGGTGTGGGATATATTCGATGAAGAATTCTTGAATGAGTCCGCCATTTCAGCGGCTACGATGATAGGGGACGGATCGGGGTTTCTCACCGTAGTCACCACGGACTGCTTAACTATCGGTTGTGAATCTCCATGCGCTTGAGATATTGACCCCGGCTCTTTGGCGAAGCTAAGTCCGATAAGTAGCGTTGTATTGACTCGTTATTGGAGCGAGGTTGGTGAGTGAATAAGCACGGGGCATGACATGATTCCGGAAATCAAGACAACTCCGACTCAGTGGAGATTTTAGAACGTCGGGGTACTTGCTACATTAGTGGCCGAAGCTCCGTCAAAGTACAATCGCCATATTTGTTGGTGCGGCGTAGTGTTGACTTCACGGACTTCATCAGGAAGATCATCATATAGCTCAAGCTGCGTCCGTTGTCGGGTTGGCGACCAAGAGATCGCAAATCGCTTGCCCTTTGGTGACCACGTTGTTTGAAGTGCAGGTCGTATTGGGACAAGAGCAAGGCCCATTTAAGCCAGCGCCAACTCATTGAAGCCGGTGGGTCATAAATATTCGGACGGTTCGTTAGAGATAACATAAATCGTCTGTCCGACTAAATAGTGTCGCATTTTACGAATCGCGAACACTAATGCAAAACCTTGCTTCGACCATTGGATATCGAGACTTCGGCTGCGACTAATGTTGGCTCGGGTAATACTGCTTTGCACATTAGTGGCCGAAGCTCCGTCAAAGTACAATCGCCATATTTGTTGGTGCGGCGTAGTGTTGACTTCACGGACTTCATCAGGAAGATCATCATATAGCTCAAGCTGCGTCCGTTGTCGGGTTGGCGACCAAGAGATCGCAAATCGCTTGCCCTTTGGTGACTTGTTGTTTGAAGTGCGGTCGTATTGGGACAAGAGCAAGGCCCATTTAAGCCAGCGCCAACTCATTGAAGCCGGTGGGTCATAAATATTCGGACGGTTCGTTAGAGATAACATAAATCGTCTGTCCGACTAAATAGTGTCGCATTTTGAATCGCGAACACTAATGCAAAACCTTGCTTCGACCATTGGATATCGAGACTTCGGCCGACTAATGTTGGCTCGGGTAATACTGCTTTGCACATTAGTGGCCGAAGCTCCGTCAAAGTACAATCGCCATATTTGTTGGTGCGGCGTAGTGTTGACTTCACGGACTTCATCAGGAAGATCATCATATAGCTCAAGCTGCGTCCGTTGTCGGGTTGGCGACCAAGAGATCGCAAATCGCTTGCCCTTTGGTGACTTGTTGTTTGAAGTGCGGTCGTATTGGGACAAGAGCAAGGCCCATTTAAGCCAGCGCCAACTCATTGAAGCCGGTGGGTCATAAATATTCGGACGGTTCGTTAGAGATAACATAAATCGTCTGTCCGACTAAATAGTGTCGCATTTTACGAATCGCGAACACTAATGCAAAACCTTGCTTCGACCATTGGATATCGAGACTTCGGCTGCGACTAATGTTGGCTCGGGTAATACCTTTGCACATTACGTGACGGCTATGCGTCGTCTGCGCGGTAAAGCAACGAGTGATCCGTTGCCTTGGCGTAGATCGAGCGGTTTTCGGCTAGCGGTGCAACAAGAACATGAGGTTTAGCGAGATACGATTTGATCTCTTCAAGCGCTTTCGGCGGCGTCGTCCCAAATAAGCGACCGCCCTTCTTGTTCAACTTGGAGAGCGGTGGCACTTCGGATAGGTTCGATATGAACCGTCGGATGTCATGTCGTCCTTGTAACCCCGAGTTCTCTCGGATTTCGGAGGTTGCAACTCTTGAATCGCCTTTACTTTATCGGGATCGACATGGATTCCTTTGTCGGTGGCAGCGAAGCCAAGGAACTTGCCACTAGACATCCCAAGGAAGGATTTGGCGGGGTTCATCTTTAGTTGATGAGTCGCATGAGCTCGAATACCGTTCTAAGATCTTTAATGTGATCTCCTTTGTCCGCGGCTTTTCACGACCAAGTCGTCGGCGTAGCATTCGACCGTTTTCGGAGATGATCACGGAAAATTTTAGTCATTGCTTTCGGCTGATATGCGTGCGGCGTTCTTTAAGCGAGCGGCATTACCGTGTAGCAAAATATACCGATGGGTGTTACGAGCGGCTGTGTGTTTGGCATCATCGGGGTGCATCTTGATTTGATTATACGAAAAGCCATCCATAAAGGACATCCTCTCGAATCCACATGTATTGTCAACTATGGCGTCGGTGATTGGCGGAAATCATCCTTGGGCGGAGCGGCGTTTAGGTCTCTGTAGTCGACCACAGTCCTAATCGAACCATTCTTCTTCATGGCCGGGACTATATTAGCCACCCAATCCGGATGTTGAATTTCCTCGATGAATCCGATTCTATGAGTTTCTTTACTTCGTCTCGATGCGCTGTAAGATTTGTGGGCGAAACCGTCTTCGCGATTGCTTGGCGGGTTTGACATCCACGTTGATGTTGGCGATGTGTCGCCACATTAGGGTCGAGTCTGGCATATCCTCGTAGCTCGAGGCAAATACATCGATATATTCCACGATTAGGGCGATCAACTCTTCCTTTTCTTCGAGGGAAGAGTATTCGCGATGTTTATGAGCTTAGGATGCTCCTCATCACCCATATTAGCACGGGCTACCTCGTCCTTAGTAGGGGTTCTCTTTGTTGAATCTATCCCCAAAGCTGCTCTCGAGTTGATGGATCCATGGGTCTTCCCATGTTGGCATATCTTCATCACTCTCAACGATGGCGGGATCAGCTGAAGCCATATTTGACATCAAAGCCTTGAAAGCTTCTCAGAAGTGGTGTCGAGAATCCCAAGCGAAGAATCGGGCGAATGTCCATCTCCCTCGTCGGGTGGATTATTATCAATCGACCATGAGCATTCATCTTCGAGGAGGATTAGTATCCCAATCCCGTCGAATGCATAGTAGTTATCGGCTTCCCTTTTGGGACATATGCAGCTTTAGGAGGACTTCGAGGACCCGCCGAAACATAGACCTTCTCCTTGTGTCAAGTTGTACCCCACTTCTTCATGATACCCGGTGTCTACGGACTATATCTGAATGTGTTGGGGATAGGCCGTTGTCATCTTCATCTTCTTCTAAGAAATGATTACGTTGGAACCGCATCTCCTTTTAGTAAACCAAGTCTTTTCACTACTTGATCTTAGGTGGGATGGCGTTGTCCCCAAGGAATCTCGGAGCTGCTTTTGTGTAAAGCAAGATGACCGAGTTGGTAAGTGCAATTCGAGTCGTTGTATAAACTGTCATTACATCATTCAAAGACAAAGGGTACTCTAAATCGTCATTTATTGATTCATCGGCAATTTGCCAATTACAATGTTCATCGGCGATTCTCCATCGTCAAGATTGATTACAAGGGGTACAATGTCATTCAAAACAAAACCACCACTATAATCAAGCCGGCCGGTATCAACTTCTTCACGCTGTCGTGCCTTGGGCGATGATTGATTTGGACTCATTACCGTAGAGGAGAGAATCGATAAAATAATTCTCCACCCTTAAGCGGTTTGTTTGTCGCGACCACCGTCTTGACCTCATTATTAGTGTCTACATATTTGAGACGATGAAGAGTAGATGGGACTATAGCGTTACCGTGGATCCAAGGTCGACCCAACAATAAGTTATAGGAAGTCTGCGTCAATCACATAGCGGTGACTTGGACTTTAAATCCCCATTTGGCACTTTATCCGGATTTTACCAAGCGGCGAGACCGGTGTTAAACCCATAGATCATTGTGCCGTTGGCCTTGACTTCTTGGCGGGGATTCAAGGTGATACATAAAGCGGGGGCATGATGCTCCGCAGTGGAACCGGATCGACTTGGATCGGTTAACTTCACTAGAGCCAATATACGGTGAAGTATAGCGGCCTATCGTGTTTGGAATCTCTCGTCGCATATCCTCCTTTGTAAAAGTAATGCGGGGAAGTGCTTGGTTGCCAAGTTGCATTGTTGTGCGATTCTTAGGAATCGGCGATGCAGTGAAACACCTCGAGTCGGCGAGCTTCTTGTAGAGCTTCGGGTTTCCTTTGACAATCGAACCTTCGTAGAAGTTATTACGGCGGGATGTTAGCCGGTGGGCCATGGCGTCGAAATGGTATGGAGAGCCCGATGTTCCCGGTCTATCCCTCTGTCAGGCGATTGAATCGGAATTTGCCGGAGTTGAGCTTCACGGATCGAGAACATTTCTCCTTTGCTTCATTTGCTTTTTCTTTAGCGGTATGCTGGCGTGTTCTTTCTGCGCAGTGAGAGTCGTGGTCACCCAGCTCGGCGGTGTCTTGGCATTTGGGTTTGGAGCCTCGGGATATTTGTAGCTATATTAGTGTCCGCTCCTAGTAGCGAAGACTTGATCTCCTCTTGAGGAAATTGGAAGGTGGCTACTTTTCATCATTCTTCTCGGAATTCTTTGAGCGGCATGGCATAGCTTGCCTTTTCCCTTGAACTTCTTTATGGTGAGGATGTAGTCCAGCGATCGTCTTCCGGCAAGTCGGGGTGGACCCAAAGGATTTCTCCGTTTTGGGTGGGTGTGCTGATGCGAGCCCCTTCTTCGTTGCCGTGAGGATCTTCATTCACCATCTTCATTCCTACCTTCTGGCGTCGGTTGGAACCAATCGAAGGAACTGATCCGAAGCTTATAGAGGCGCATTTGCTCCCACCTTCTTATCTTTAGAGGGTTTTGGAGTAATGACTCAACATCGATCAAGGCTTGAATCTTGTCCTTGAGATGGTAGCGAGAACTTTGTAGGATGATGTCTTGCCTGTGGTAAGCACGGTGCCAGGATCTGTAACCTTGTTTGCCTCCTCTTGGTTTACAATTGGGGGCAAGCTGGATTTTGTTATTTTCGAAGGTATTTGAAGATGCGGAACTTCCTCGTCCTTGAGCGAGTAAGTCTTGGAAACCTCGAACGGACGGTTTACGGTTACGAGCTTGTTGGCGCCATTGAGGCGTGATTCTTTGTGGTGCGTTGTTGCGGCTATTTGTTGTGGTTGCGGTTGAGCGTTTGATTAGCATCTGAGACTTTGCGGTGCTTTACCTTTGCCACGGGGACAAAGTTACGCTTGTGGGCATCCACCATAGGTGACCTCTCTCGCTTTCTTCCTTCTCGGGGAATGCTTCGGCTTGCTCTCCGCGTATCCTTAAATCTTTCCAAGTCTCGGACGGTGCGGTTCCCATTGCTTCCAACCGTCCAATGGCGGGTTGCTATGACAAGTTTGGAGAATGAACTTCTCGTTATCGGTCTCGGCAATTCATTGCCTTATTTACGAACCTCTTGACAAAGTTGTCCCTTTGTTTCCCGTCTTTACGTTTCTCGTCCAACAAAGAACCGATGGATACCTCGGTGTCATCGTCGAAGAAATTGGTGAGAAACATGGCCTCCATATCATCCGGCTATTAGCGCTCCACGGTTTGAGGCGGTACCAATCGAAGCGGCTCCACGAAGGGTGCCAGCGAATGACCGAACCATCAAGGGCTCGTTGCGGAGATAACACCTAGATGAGACTTGAAGTAGATCAAGTCTTGAGTGGGTGATCCCTTTCCGTCAAATGGCGTAAAGTTGATGAGGTTGAATTTTGTGGGATCTGGGATTGATTCCCACTCCCTTGGGTAAGGACATGGTATACGTCTTCTTTACCTCTTGGCGGAAATCAAAGTATTGATTTTGCTCTCGAGGTCTTTATTTTCTCATTTTCCCCTCGTCTCCGTTCGGGTAAACTTGGGGAGGAACTACGGTGTTATCGCTAAGCGTTTTGTCGGCGATATGATCATCTACGTTTGGCCTCCTTCTCTGTCCGTGTAAGCTATCTGTTAAATTGACATTATTGCGGCGACTTGGCTCGCCTTGGCGGTTCATTATCGCTGGATCTGTTGGTCATGCATTGCTCTCATCTGGCTGCATGGCGGTTCCATTCAAGCTTAAAGTTGTCCTTTTGCTTGGTTAGGGCCTCTTCAAGCATCACGGGACACTTGATCCGGCGATCATGAGCGCCTCGCAAGGTTGTCCTATCTTTGGAAATTGTATTATCGGAAGCCATTGCGAGCCGGCATCCGACACTTCATCATCGAGGGTAATCTCTTACGCATCTTGCGATAATTGGGTCGTCTAACAATCCGGACCGCAATCGAGTCATTCGTTCGCGATGCCGGGAGCGGCGTAATGACGGCGTCCCTCTGCTGGTCATATTGATGGTAACACTTTCGGCAATTCATGCATACGAAGCCCATCTCTTTTCGCGGCGTCTTGACTTGGGTTCGGGCATTCGTGCGAGCCTATCAAAACCGGCGCCTTCTCGGGGTTGTTTTAAGCGCAATTGCACTCGATAACCTTGCCTTGATCGGTTTGAGCACAAGCAAGGCATGTTTGATTAAGGCGTTCCTCTTCGGGATTTTCGTACCCCGGCCGCGATAGTACAACTTCGTCGGCATGAATACGGAGCAACCTATCGTGTGTTGGCACGACTTCGGGTATAGCGTTGTCATCGTCGGATGAGGCGTCTCCTTCGAGAACAAATAGGCCTTTCATAAGTCACTCGCATAGCCTAGCGCCAGCTAGTGTGATTCTTCGGCGGGCTCGGACTTGATTTGAAGCCGGTCGCGGCGGTATGAGTTTCTTCTTATCTTTGTGGAGTGCGACCCCTGTATTAGGAGTGACCAGCGATTCCTTCAACGGACCTAAGCGATCCTTGGCGGTAAGCCTGCTGAGTCGTGGCGAGTTAACCGGCGGAAGTTGAATCTGACGGAGGTGACTTTGGTGTCAGCGCCACTTTCTTTGAGGTGCTCACAATTTCGATTTGAGCACGGGGCGAGTTGGCTTTGTTGGCGAAACTAGGCTTGGATGTTGGGTTCGTCGAAGTTGAAGCCTCGGCGGACTTGGGCTTCAAGCTAGGCGATTGTCGGCGACTTCTTGGCGCCTCCCTCTTCAACTCACGGGCTTGTTGCACTAAAGCCCGTGCTTGCGCGAGGCCTTGGCGCTTCGGATCGTTCACGGCGTGGAGCGATTCCGTTTGACTTCGGACCCATTCGTTTGTCGCCGGCTGTAGGAATCGGCTACGATCTCGGACTTCGCCTCACGAGTCAACTTGGATCTTAGATCCGCCTCATAGCGGACCCCATCCATTGATTCTTTCGCTGGGCTAATTGTTTCGCCGGTGGCGTCGCCTCGGCGGGCTCTCTTGGAGAGTCCGCGGCGCCATTGGCGGAATCGACCCCATGAAGACGGGGGTTACGAAGGTTTGGCCGTTGTTAGGGCGAGGAACCACCGTTGTCTGCGGTCTTGGCGGCGGTGGTGGTGGATTTTCGCCCGCATCGAGGCGATTGGGTCTTCCTTGCGGCGGAGACCATCTTGGACTTGCGGAGGCGGATGCGGGCGAGGAGGAGAGGTATTCTTCATACTTCTTACGGTCGAACTTCGAACTTCGACCTCCTCGATGGCCGGGATCGGGATCAGCGGTTCGCGACCACGGCGGCTTCTTTGTTGAAGCCGTTGGCTCTTGTGGTCGCCCGGCTTGTTGTGAGGAAAGTTGGTTTGTTATTCATTGCTTGTTTGAACTTCGTTATGCGGCCGTTGGCCTACAACAAAATTTCAAACAAAAGAAATGCCTTTATTTTAGGCGTACAATGAAAGCGAAAATTACAACTCTCTTCCTTTTGTGAACAAACGAGGATCTCTATTTCACGGGATCACCGGCTTGCGTGGGTTCTTTACTGTCTTAGGGACTTTTGTTAGTCCGTTGACCACCGCGCAATTCCGATCTGGTGTAAACCGGGTTACGGAACTTCTGAGGCGTAGAGGGCTCGTTTCCGCGAAGGAAGCGAAGCGCTGAGGATCACACTCCGCGAAGGAGAGGATGCGCTGCGGGGATCACACTCACGAAGGAGAGGATGCGCTGCGGGGATCACACTCACGAAGGAGAGGATGCGCTGCGGGGATCACACTCACGAAGGAGAGGATGCGCTGCGGGGATCACACTCACGAAGGAGAGGATGCGCTGCGGGGATCACACTCACGAAGGAGAGGATGCGCTGCGGGGATCACACTCACGAAGGAGAGGATGCGCTGCGGGGATCACACTCCGCGAAGGAGAGGATGCGCTGCGGGGATCACACTCCGCGAAGGAGAGGATGCGCTGCGGGGATCACACTCACGAAGGAGAGGATGCGCTGCGGGGATCACACTCACGAAGGAGAGGATGCGCTGCGGGGATCACACTCCGCGAAGGAGAGGATGCGCTGCGGGGATCACACTCACGAAGGAGAGGATGCGCTGCGGGGATCACACTCACGAAGGAGAGGATGCGCTGCGGGGATCACACTCACGAAGGAGAGGATGCGCTGCGGGGATCACACTCACGAAGGAGAGGATGCGCTGCGGGGATCACACTCACGAAGGAGAGGATGCGCTGCGGGGATCACACTCCGCGAAGGAGAGGATGCGCTGCGGGGATCACACTCACGAAGGAGAGGATGCGCTGCGGGGATCACACTCACGAAGGAGAGGATGCGCTGCGGGGATCACACTCACGAAGGAGAGGATGCGCTGCGGGGATCACACTCCGCGAAGGAGAGGATGCGCTGCGGGGATCACACTCCGCGAAGGAGAGGATGCGCTGCGGGGATCACACTCACGAAGGAGAGGATGCGCTGCGGGGATCACACTCCGCGAAGGAGAGGATGCGCTGCGGGGATCACACTCACGAAGGAGAGGATGCGCTGCGGGGATCACACTCACGAAGGAGAGGATGCGCTGCGGGGATCACACTCACGAAGGAGAGGATGCGCTGCGGGGATCACACTCCGCGAAGGAGAGGATGCGCTGCGGGGATCACACTCCGCGAAGGAGAGGATGCGCTGCGGGGATCACACTCACGAAGGAGAGGATGCGCTGCGGGGATCACACTCCGCGAAGGAGAGGATGCGCTGCGGGGATCACACTCCGCGAAGGAGAGGATGCGCTGCGGGGATCACACTCCGCGAAGGAGAGGATGCGCTGCGGGGATCACACTCCGCGAAGGAGAGGATGCGCTGCGGGGATCACACTCCGCGAAGGAGAGGATGCGCTGCGGGGATCACACTCCGCGAAGGAGAGGATGCGCTGCGGGGATCACACTCCGCGAAGGAGAGGATGCGCTGCGGGGATCACACTCCGCGAAGGAGAGGATGCGCTGCGGGGATCACACTCACGAAGGAGAGGATGCGCTGCGGGGATCACACTCACGAAGGAGAGGATGCGCTGCGGGGATCACACTCACGAAGGAGAGGATGCGCTGCGGGGATCACACTCACGAAGGAGAGGATGCGCTGCGGGGATCACACTCCGCGAAGGAGAGGATGCGCTGCGGGGATCACACTCCGCGAAGGAGAGGATGCGCTGCGGGGATCACACTCACGAAGGAGAGGATGCGCTGCGGGGATCACACTCACGAAGGAGAGGATGCGCTGCGGGGATCACACTCCGCGAAGGAGAGGATGCGCTGCGGGGATCACACTCCGCGAAGGAGAGGATGCGCTGCGGGGATCACACTCACGAAGGAGAGGATGCGCTGCGGGGATCACACTCACGAAGGAGAGGATGCGCTGCGGGGATCACACTCACGAAGGAGAGGATGCGCTGCGGGGATCACACTCCGCGAAGGAGAGGATGCGCTGCGGGGATCACACTCACGAAGGAGAGGATGCGCTGCGGGGATCACACTCCGCGAAGGAGAGGATGCGCTGCGGGGATCACACTCCGCGAAGGAGAGGATGCGCTGCGGGGATCACACTCCGCGAAGGAGAGGATGCGCTGCGGGGATCACACTCACGAAGGAGAGGATGCGCTGCGGGGATCACACTCCGCGAAGGAGAGGATGCGCTGCGGGGATCACACTCACGAAGGAGAGGATGCGCTGCGGGGATCACACTCACGAAGGAGAGGATGCGCTGCGGGGATCACACTCACGAAGGAGAGGATGCGCTGCGGGGATCACACTCACGAAGGAGAGGATGCGCTGCGGGGATCACACTCCGCGAAGGAGAGGATGCGCTGCGGGGATCACACTCCGCGAAGGAGAGGATGCGCTGCGGGGATCACACTCACGAAGGAGAGGATGCGCTGCGGGGATCACACTCACGAAGGAGAGGATGCGCTGCGGGGATCACACTCACGAAGGAGAGGATGCGCTGCGGGGATCACACTCACGAAGGAGAGGATGCGCTGCGGGGATCACACTCCGCGAAGGAGAGGATGCGCTGCGGGGATCACACTCCGCGATGATTCTTCGTCGATTCTTCGGTCTTAGGGCTTAGTTTTGCTCGGTGATGTCGCCGTTGTGTTTGAGTCCGTGTCCGATCAACTTCGAGCTCAAGCGGTTCATTTGCATCGGCGGACTAAGTACGGTTGATTCCGTCTCGTCAGCGTTTGAGTTTAGCCAACTTCGCCTCGTTGAGCCGTCGTCGGGTTTTCTCCACGGCGTCGTTTCGGCTCGTCGCCTCGCCGACTCACTTCATGGGTTCGTCGACTTCGCTTTATCGTTTTCGCGGCGTAATCCGTCGGCGGCGTTAAGGTCGCGCCGTCGGATGGATCGTCGGTTGTCAACCCACCGTTCTGAGTCTTGTTTGGGTATTGATAAGCAATTTTTAGCGCCTACATTCCCGGATAGGTTCGATATGAGCTGCCGGATGTCATGTCGCCCTTGTAACCCCGAGTTCTCGGATTTCTCCGGAAGGTTGCAACTCTTGAATGCCTTCACTTTGTCGGGATCGGCGTGGATTCCTTTGTCGGTGGCGACAAAGCGAAACTTGCCAGCTGGACATCGAGGAAGGATTTAGCGGGGTTCATCTTTAGTTGATGAGTCGCATGAGTTCGAATACCGTTCTAAGATCTTTGATGTGATTTCCTTTGTCACGGCTTTTCACCACCAAATTAAATCGGCGTAGCATGACCGTTTTCGTAGATGATCTGGAAAATTTTAGTCATCGCTTCGTGATATGTGGCGGCATTTTGAGGCGAGCGGCATGACCGTGTAGCAATATATACCGATGGAAGTTACAGGCTTATTTGTGCATCATCGGGGTGCATTTTGATCGATTGTAACAGAAACCATCCATGAATGACATTCTTTCAAATCCACCGCGTATTGTCAACTATAACATGGTGATTGGGAGAGGAAAGTCATCTTTTGGGCAGCGGCGTTGGTCTCATAGTCGACCACAGTCCTAATCGAACCATTCTTCTTCATGGCCAGGGACTATATTAGCCACCCAATCCGGATGTTGAATTTCCTCGATGAACCCGATTCTATGAGTTTCTTCACTTTGTCTCGATTGCTGTAAGATTTGTGGGCGAAACCGTCTTTGCGATTGCTTGCGGGTTTGACATCCACTTTGATGTTGAGGTGATGGGTGCCACATTTGGGTCAAGTCTGGCATGTCCTCATAGCTCCAAGCAAACCGTCGATGTATTCCTGATTAGGGCAATCAGCTCTCCCTTCTCTTAGAGGGAAGACTATTCTTGGCGTTTATGAGTTTAGGATGTTCCTCATCACCCATGTTAACTGGACTACCTCGTCCTTAGTGGGGGTTCTCTTTGTTGAATCTATCCCCAAGCTCTGAGTTGATGGATCCATGGGTCTTCCCATGTTGGCATATCCTCATCACTCTCAACGATGGCGGGATCGGCCAGTGGTCATATTTGACATCAAAGCTTTGAAAGCTTCTCGAGGCTGGTGTCGAGAATCCCAAACGAAGAATCGGGCAGTATCTGTCTTCTTCGTCAGGTAAATGGTCGTCGATCAACCACGAGCATTCATCTTCAGAGGAGGATTCATATCCCAATCCTCGTCTAAATGCGTAGTAGTCATCTAGCTTCCCTTTTGGGACATATGCCGCTTTAGGAGGGATTCGAGGACCTCGTCCGAAACATAGACCTTCCCCTTGTGTCAAGTCATTACCCCACTTCTTCATGATACCGGTATTTACGGACTATATGCATGTGTGGAGGATAGGCCCATCGTTATCCTCATCTTCTTCTAAGAAGCGATTGGCGTTAGCCTTTGCATCTCCTTTTAGTAAACCAAGTCTTTTCAATACTTTCGATCTTTGCGGGATGGCGAGTGTTGTCCCAAAGGAGTCTCGAATTGCTTTTGTATAAAGCAAGATGGCCAGAGTTGGTAGGTGCCACTCGGTTGTTATATAAACTGTCATCGCATCATTCAAAGGCAGAGGGTACTCTAAATCGTCATTTATTGCTTTATCGGCAATTTGCCAATTACAATGTTCATCGGCGATTCTTCATCGTCAAGATTGATTACAAGGGGTACAATGTTATTTAAAACAAATCCTCGCTATAATCAAGCGGCCGATATCGGCTTCTTCACGTGTCCGTGCCTTGGGCGATGATTGATTTGGACTCATTACGTAAAGGAGGGAATCGGTGAAATAATTCTCCATCCTTAAGCGGTTGTTTGTCGACCGTCTTGACCTCATTATTTGTGTCTACATACTTGAGACGATGAAGAGTGGATGGGACTATAGCGTTATTGTGGATCGAGTCGACCCAACAATAAGTTATAGGAAGTCTGCGTCAATCACATAGCGGTGACTTGGACTTTAAGTCCCCATTTGGCACTTAATCGGATTTTACCAAGTGGGCGGGACCAGGTGTTAAATCAAGTAAATCGTATTGCCGATTGGCCTTGATTCTTGGAAGGGATTCAAGATGATACATGGCGAGGGCATGATGCTCCGTGAAACCGGATCGACTTGGATCGGTTGACCGCTAGAACCAATATACGGTGAAGTATAGCGGCCTATCGTGTTTGGAATTCTTAGTGCATATCCTCCTTTGTAAAGGTGATGCGGGGTAAGTGTTTAGCGCAAGGTTGCATTGTTGGGCGATTCTTGGGACTCGGCTTGTCGGCGAGAAACACCTGGAGTCGGCGGAGCTTCTTGTAGAGCTTCGGGTTTCCTTTGACAATCGAACCTTCGTAGAAGTTATCTGGCGGGATGTTTGCCAAGCGAGCCATGGCGTCGGCGGTATGGAGAGCTCGATGTTCGGTCCATCCCCTGTCGGCGATTGAATCGGGGCTGCCGGAGTTGAGCTTTACGGACTGAGGTTGCTTCCCCTTTGCCGGTACTTTTTCTTTGGCGGTCGTCTGCTGTTGTACTTTCTCTCCTCGAGTGAGAGGCTGTGGCTACCCGGTTCGGATAGCGTCTTAGCATTGGGTTTGGAATCTCGGGTACTTGTAGTTGTATTCATGCCCACTCCTTGTGGCAAAGACTTCATGCCCACCCTCAGAAAATTGGAAGGTTGCCACTTCTTCATCGTCCTTTTAAAATTGCGGCGGCTTGGCATAATTTGCCTTTTCCTTGGACTTCTTTTTGGCGAAGGCGGTCAGCGATGCGTCTTCCAACAAGTCGGGGTGGACCCAAAGGATTTCTCCGTTTGCGTGGAGTGTGTGATGCGAGTCCCTTCTCCGCGTTGCGTGAGGATCCTCATTCACCATCTTCATTCCTACCTTCACAATTGGGGTCGGTTGAAACCAATCCAAAGGAACGATCCGAAGTTTATAGAGACTACATTAGCCCCACCTTCTTCTCTTTAGAAGGTTTTGGAGTGATGACTCCAACATCGATCAAGGCTTGAATCTTGTCTCGAGATGGTAGCGAGAACTTTGTAGGATGATGTACATACGTGGTAAGCCACGATTACTTAGGATCGTAATCTTGTTTGCCTCCTCTTGATTTACAATTGGGGGCAAGCTGGATTTTGTTGTTTTCGAAGGTATTTGAAGATGCGGAACTTCCTCGTCCTTGAGCGAGTAAGTCTTGGGAAACCTCGAACGGATGGTTTCGATTACGAGTTTGTTGGCCATTGAGGCTGCGATTCTGTGGTACGCGTTGTTGCGGCTGCATTTGTGGTTGCGATTCGAGCGTTTGATTAAGCGTCTGAGACTTTCTTTGGCGCTTTACCTTTGCAGCGTGGCACAAAATTACGTTTGTTAGTGTTTGTCGCCGGTGGCCTCTTTACGCTTTCTTCCTTTTAAGGAACCTTTCAGCTTGCTCTCCACGAACTTTCAAGTCCTTCCGCGTTACGGATGGTGCTGTCCCCATTGCTTGAGCGTCTATCGACAAATTCTTGTGGCAGTGCGGAGGATGAACTCCTCGTTATCGGATCGGCGGTTCATCGCCTTGTTACGGAATCGTTTGACAAAGATATCCACCGTTTCTCCATTCTTACGCTTCGTCGGTAATGTTCCAATGGATACCTCGGTATCGTCATCAAAGAAGTTGGAAGAAACAAGGACTCCATATCGTCCATTTGTTGATGCTCCCTGTTTAAGGCGGTACCAATCGAAGGCAGCTCCACGAAGGGTGCCAGCGAATGACCGAACCATCGGGGGCTCATTGCGAAATAACCGAGTGCGACTTGAAGTAAATCAAGTGTTGCGTCGGGGAACCCTTAGATCAAGCGGTGTAAAGTTTATTAAGTTAAACTTTGAAGGGTATGGGATTGATTCCCACCCCTTGGGTATGGGCAAGGGATACCCGTCTTCTTCACCTCTTGGAAATCAGCGAGTTAATTTTGCTCTCGAGGTCTTTAATCTTCGTTCTCATGAGCAGCAGCGTCGCGTGGTTCGGGAGGTTATCATCTTACGGTGCTTCCTCGATGCAGTCAGCGTCATCTTGATCAGCGTCGATGTGTTGACTTGATTCCCCTCGATGCTTTATTAAAGCTTGGATCTTGTTGGTCATGCATTTCTCTCATCGTGCATGGCCAACTCCATCTCTAATTTGAAGTTTTCCGTTGCTTATTCAGCGCCGTCCGACATCTTGACCACGATGCATGCGATCATAAAGCTTTCCGGGGTTGTCCGTCACTAGAAGGCTGTATTGTGGGATGCCATTGCGACCGCGTCGATACTTCATCCTCACGAAGGTAGCCCTCTCAAGAGCTTGTCGTGGTGGACCGTCGAATAGTCGGGACATAAGCGAGTTAACCGTTGCGATCTTTGGGAATAGCCCTTGGCGATGGTTCTTTGCCGATCATATTATTAGTGACCTCGGCAATTCATCCTCTCGGGATGCCATCCTTCTGTAGTCGCCTTGACCTAGATCTCGGCGTGTTGGTGCTAAGTCTCACGAAAGACCGAGACTCTTTACGGTGTTCCTCGACAATAATTACACTCAGAAACCTTGTTTTGATAAGCTTGGAGCATAAACATGGCTGGGCAGGGGAGCACCTTGAGATTTCTTTGTTCTCCGTGCGGTAGTATAACTTCGTCGGCATGAGTCGGAGCAATCTTCCATGTCGACCACGATCTCGGGTATAACACCCTCATCGTCGGATAAGCGTCTCCGTCAGGGATGAATTGTTTCGTAGAACTAGCGAAAGTAACGTCTTGACTTTCGTTGGTGTGAGGTGAAGTTAGCGGACTCTCGGACCGACTTTAGTCGGTATGCAAATCCGTAGGAATCTTCTTGTCTTTGTGGGTGCTACCTGTATTAGGAGTGACCCGCGATTCCTTTAAGCGGACCAGGCGATCCTTGATGGTAAGCCTAGCGGTGGCGTAAGTGTAAAAATGCGAAGGCGGCCAATATCCATGAAACACTATCGATGAAGGTTACAAGGCGGCGACTTTCCGCGATAACAAAGGAGAATCGAAGCTAATGTCTCCAGTACAAGGATTACAAGTTGACAATCCTTGTGAAAAGAGATCACAAGTATTGATCTCTTCAAAGCAAAAGCGGGACTTATCCCGCGTTTCGATTCAAAACGAACACATGGCCAGCGTTGAAGCTAAATCACGGAGCACATGGCTGCGGCCAGCGTTGAAGCTCAAAGCAGCGGGCACATGGCCAGCGTTGAAGCTAAATCACGGAGCACATGGCCAGCGTTGAAGCTCAAAGCAGCGGCACACATGGCCAGCGTTGAAGCTAAATCACGGAGCACATGGCGCGTTTCAATTCAAAATCACGGAGCACATGGCCAGCGTTTCAATTCAAAATCACGGAGCACATGGCGCGTTTCAATCAAAGCAGCGGAGCACATGGCTGCGGCCAGCGTTGAAGCTCAAAGCAGCGGCACACATGGCCAGCGTTGAAGCTCAAAGCAGCGGCACACATGGCCAGCGTTGAAGCTCAAAGCAGCGGGCGAGGCTTGCTCGAGCGAACTCCGGCGTTTTGACTCGTTCAAACCGCGATCTTAACGGTTTGGCTGTTTTACGCGATCGAGGGCCATTAACCCTCATTTAGGAGGCGATTATAGAAATTGGTTATACCCCTTAAAACCCTATAAATAGCCAAAGGCTCGGCGAGGTAAAGGGGCTTTTTCTCTCGATTGGCGACCTTTTGGAGGAAGTTGGGTTGGCTTAGAGGCTTCTTTGGATTGGCTTTCCCTTGGCTTGGCTAGGCATACAAACTCATCGAGTTACAAAACTCATCCCTTGAGTTATCAAACTTCGTTAGAGTTATAAACTTGCTGCGAGTTCTTAGACTTGCTCTGCGAGTTCTTTTTCAACCTCGTCCCACGAGTCAAGGCGGTCGGATCGTCAGCGGGGTACAAGATTCAAGCTCCACATGCAGTGAAGAACCAGTTAAATAAAGGGAAAGATCTCCGTTGATCTTTCTCTCTTTTATGTCGAACAGGCCGTCGAGAATTTGTAATCTCTTTTTATCTAAGTCGGTTAGAGAGATTGCATTAGAAGTTGTATTTATTCTTTCTTTAAAATCAATTGGAAGGGATAATCTTTATTTCTGACTTTAAATTTCCTCGCGAATAAAAGATGGCGACTCATTTGGGGACAACTTCTTTCACCGATGAAGAGGTGGTGGCGCAATCCGGCGTCAAGCTCATTGGGACGGCTGTTGAAACTCGACCGTAGAGTTCGATCAAGCCAAGTTCGAGGAGGCACTCTCCTCAGGATCCCTTAGCCCCAAGGCTATCGCCAAGATCCACAAAGCCTCTAAGGAGGCCAAAGCCCATTGTTTGTCGTGGCTAACCTGATCGGTGAAGATGGTGATGTCATTGCAAAAGCCTCAAATCGGCGAAAAGAGTCTTTGCTTCGCCGAAGAACACGGCCGAGGCGGCCAATCGACCAACCAGCGAACCGCGTTGTGAGCCAAGCAGCGATCACGAGCTTGGCGTTTCTTTTCGAGCATAAGCCTGGCGTTTATGTGCACGAACCACGAGCCTCGCGAAACCGGTGAGCGCCAAATGGCGTTTCACGGTCAAAGCAGCGGTCACAACCCGGCGTTCAATTACTCAGCGAACCTGGCGTTGGTGGGGGTTGCAGCGATCCTCGCGTCCCCACTATAAAGCGGGTCACAACCCGGCGTTCAATTACTCAGCGAACCTGGCGTTGGTGAGGTTGCCGCAGCGATCCTCGCGTCCCCACTATAAAGCGGGTCACAACCCGGCGTTCAATTACTCAGCGAACCTGGCGTTGGTGAGGTTGCCGCAGCGATCCTCGCGTCCCCACTATAAAGCGGGTCACAACCCGGCGTTCAATTTTCAGCGAACCTGCGTTCGTGAGGGTTGCAGCGACCCTCCGCTATCACGAGGCGGGTCTCAACCCGGCGTCAAGCATTCAAGCGGACCTGGTATTCACAATCTAAAGCGGGTGCGAACCTCGCGTTCAAATGCTCAAGCGATCTTGGCGTTCCAAGTGCCAAATCATCGGCATATCGGCTGCTCACATGCGGCCAAGCCGTCGGTGTTTGACCAATTGACAAATATCATTTGGTCGCGAGCGGCGATATTCTCGAGGAAGAAGACTTGAGGTCGAATACCTTGGAGTCACTTCCAACATGATCGGTATAGAGACCATCAATCTTTAACTCCGATGAGTCGAGAAAAATCGGTCCCCTAGCTTGAAAGAGACTTTGAGCGAATCCGGCGGAGTTTACCGACATACTCGGACTCGAGCAGGGGTCATATCCCGTCAACTATCAAAAGTTGGCTAAAGGAATTGAGTCGATAATGAGCATTCGACCATCGCGAATCTCAATCCTCTAGTTCTTTAAGTGGAGCATGTGAGCCTTGTCTACGGCGGAGAATCTTGAAGATCTCAAGAAGAGGCTCGAAGAGTATCGGGCCATGATACAAAGCCTGCGATCACAACAAGAGTCCATCGATCAACCCGGCTTGGTAGCCCAACTTGTTGCGGATAGGGCTCAAGGTCACATGGCTAGCTCAACACCTCGGCAGGAATCATCACGGAGGAGGAGTCAATCCCAAAATGGAAGGAAAAAGTGAATGAAGCTCCCGATCAAGAAGCCCATCCGTAGAATCCTCCTCTAAAGAAGGGAAAGAGGCGAAAGCGAGCAAAGTCCTCAATCGTCAAAAATGCGAGAAGCCGCCCAATCTGGCCAATGAGGTCACGAGCTCAAGATCGGGGGTTGTCGGGCAGTATCTGCGAGAATGGGATCACGGTTCCTTATCCTCAAAATTCAAAATCCCGGCGCTCACAGCTTTCGGCGCGGGATCACCGAACCAACACATCTACCATTTTAAGTCCTGGTGGGAATGGGATGTCAACGATGCCATAACAGCTCGTTTGTTCATTGCACCCTCAAGGGGTTGCCTTTGAATGGTTCATGAAGCGCCTACGGGATGTATCGAAATGGGCGATTTAGAGACTCTTCTGTCCGCGATTCTTTGAAGATGACACGGAGATCACTGTCACTTCTCTCCTTGCCATTAAGCAAAAGGAGAGCCTATCAAAGTCTTAGTCGAGCGGTTCGAAGCATGGCTCTTCGATGCTCGGCAGGTATGACCTGATGCTGCTCACGATTGACACTGTCGGCACAATTTACAAACCAATCTCCTAGCTCGAATGGGGGTTGCAAAATGTAAGCTCACGGAAACAACTAGTCTCGAGTGAGCAGTGAAAACAATTATTGCTAGGATTGAAGCTGAAGAAGAGGAGACTGACTCCGAAGACCTGGCTATTGATGACCCGGCTCTAAATCGCGAGGCCGAAAACTCGGTTAGTGTCAACCTAGAATAATTACAGACTGGGGGTTGATTATTTTCTGAGTAGAATGATAAATTCCAAATATTGTCAAGTTAACAAAATACTTTTGACAATGTAAGCACTTTAACGTGCAGCAGCACCACCAAAACCAACTTATCAATCCTCCCAATAGGATGATAAGTCCACAAAGTTGCTCAATGCATAGCGTATCCTTGTCATGTTAACCTAACACCTCGACAATCAACTTATCGACTCTCCTCAATAGAGATAAGTCCACAAAGTTGCTCCAATGCATAGCGTATCCTTGTCATGTTAACCTCACACCTCGACAATCAACTTATCGACTCTCTTCAATAGGCGATAAGTCCTCAAAGTTGCTCCAATGCAACATGTCCTCTCCAATAGGATGATAAGCCCACAAAGTTGCTCACATGCATAATCCCCACAAAGTTAAGATTAGCTCGTCTCGTTATTAGCAAGGCGATCTCTTACGACAATCAACTTATCGACTCTCCTCAATAGGCGATAAGTCCACAAAGTTGCTCCAATGCATAGCGTATCCTTGTCATGTTAACCTAACACCTCGACAATCACCTTATCGACTCTTTTCAATAGGCGATAAATCCTCGAGTTGTTATTAATAACACCACAATCCGCGCCTCCAAATTTTATCGAATCCTAAGTAGGGATAAGTCAGCGTCTAACACCGTTGCGGTTTAGTCTTTTACCGATCGAAGAAGACACGGAATTCAAATCGGGAATTTTATCTCGAAACCTAAGTAGAGATAAGCACGCATCTAATACATGCGGTAGGGTAGTTTATTCAGTGAGAAAGACTAAGCCTACGTATTCAACATCGTAGCATTAAGCCTAAAGAGTTTTATTCTTTTAGCACAGCGTCACATCGCGAGCAGTTTAGATAATCGCATGCTAGCCGATTCAAGCGGTGTCGGTAAAGGCTCATCAAGTCCGTTGATGGTGGGGGTTGGCCAATAACCCTAAAGTCAATGCCTAACTGCAGCGTTCTTTGGTTAGTCTCTTACAGTAAAAGGCGACAAAGTCACGTATTCAACATCGTAGCACAGCGTCGCGTCGCGGCGAACTCCTCAAATTTGCTTAAATGCAATCAACTTATCAATCCTCCTCAATAGGATGATAAGTCCTCAAAGTTGCTCCAATGCATAGCGTGTCTTCATCAAGTCAACATTATACCTCGATGATATAATCAACTTATCAATCCTCTCCAATAGGATGATAAGTCCTCAAAGTTGTTCAAATCACAACTAAACCCGTCAATCAACTCATCATTCCTTTCGGTAGAATGATAGATCCACAAAGTTGTTCAAATTACAACACAATCCTATCAAAATCTGTACACATCCTCGGCAAAGTTTGATAACCAACTTATCAATCCTCCTCAATAGGATGATAAGTCCACAAAGTTGCTCCAATGCATAGCGTATCCTTGTCATGTTAACCTCACACCTCGACAATCAACTTATCAATCCTCCTCAATAGGATGATAAGCCCCAAGCCTTGTTCACATTACAAGCCTAAAGCCTTGTTCACACCACAAGCCCAAAGCCTTGTTCACACCACAAGCCCCAAGCCTTGTTAAAACCACAAGCCTTGTTTAAACCACAAGCCCAAAGTCTTGTTCAAACCATAAGCCCCAAGCCTTGTTCAAACCACAAGCCCAAAACCTTGTTCAAACTACAAGCCCAAAGCCTTGTTCACACCACAAGCCATGTAAGCCTTATTCACAACCACGGGCCTTAAACCTTGTTCAAATCCACGAGGTTTCATATTTTATCCCCGACAAAATCTAAACTTATCGACTCTCATCAATAGGCGATAGGTCCTCAAAATCTTGTTCAAATCACAAATACTCAACTTTATCAAGTTAACCCCACACCTCGATAAAATCAACTTATCGACTCTCTTCAATAGGCGATAAGTCCTCAAAAATCATCATCAAGTTAAAAATTCCACCTCGATGATAAAACCAATTTATCAACTCTTTGCAATAGAGTGATAAGTCTCCAAAAGCTTGTTCAAACAACAAGTATGAAAGGCATGCCAAGTTAACACTATACTTGTGGCACCTTAAAGAAAAGTCTAAAAGACTTAGTTGGAAATGTGGGGTTCATCCGCGTTTCAACACAAGCAGAAGTTCGGCGTTTAAACCACGAGAACGCGATGGCCGACTCGTGTTTCAACCTCAAATCGCGAGGATCAGTCCCATGTAGCAAAGTTCAAGGCGCTCACGGTCCTCTGCATTTCAAAAAGCAAAAATGTCGGAGTTCACCCATGCAAGATGAATGACTAGCATGGACAAAAGCATAACATGACTTCTTTGAAGGCGAATGAGAACAATACCTTCGGGATCAAGCAAAGAAGATATCAAAGTATTAGAAAGCTTCGTCCAGTCAACGCGAACTTTCAAAAACTTTGGAGGGGTTCAATGGTAACAAATGCGAAGGCAGTAATATCCGAAACACTATCGATGAAGGTTACAAGGCGGCGACTTTCCGCGATAACAAAGGAGAATCGAAGCTAATGTCTCCAGTACAAGGATTACAAGTTGACAATCCTTGTGAAAAGAGATCACAAGTATTGATCTCTTCAAAGCAAAAGCAGGACTTATCCCGCGTTTCAGTTCAAAGCGGAGCACATGGCCAGCGTTGAAGCTCAAAGCAGCGGGCACATGGCTGCGGCCAGCGTTGAAGCTCAAAGCAGCGGCACATGGCCAGCGTTGAAGCTCAAAGCAGCGGGCACATGGCCAGCGTTGAAGCTCAAAGCAGCGGGCACATGGCCAGCGTTGAAGCTCAAAGCAGCGGCACATGGCCAGCGTTTCAATTCAAAATCGCGGAGCACATGGCCAGCGTTGAAGCTCAAAGCAGCGGGCACATGGCCAGCGTTGAAGCTCAAAGCAGCGGGCACATGGCTGCGGCCAGCGTTGAAGCTCAAAGCAGCGGCACACACGGCCAGCGTTGAAGCTCAAAGCGGCACACATGGCCAGCGTTGAAGCTCAAAGCAGGCGAGGCTTGCTCGAGCGAACTCCGGCGTTTTGACTCGTTCAAACACGATCTGCGGTTAAAGCTGTTTTGCGCGATCGAGGGCCATTAACCCTCATTTAGGAGGCGATTATAGGGGTCGATTACACCTTAAAACCCTATAAATAGCCAAAGGCTCGGCGAGGTAAAGGGGGCTTTTCTCTCGATTGGTAGCGACCTTTTGGAGGAAGTTGGGTTGGCTTAGAGGCTTCTTTGGATTGGCTTTCCCTTGGCAGCTAGGCATACAAACTCATCGAGTTACAAAACTCATCCCTTGAGTTATCAAACTTCGTTAGAGTTATAAACTTGCTTTCGCGAGTTCTTAGACTTGCTCTGCGAGTTCTTTTCAACCTCGTCCCGCGAGTCAAGGCGGTCGGATCGTCAGCGGGATACAAGATTCAAGCTCCCATGGTAGGAACCGAGATTAAATAAAGGGAAAGATCTCCGTTGATCTTTCTCTCTTTTATGCATCGAACAGCCGTCGAGAATTTGTAATCTCTTTTTATCTAAGTCGGTTAGAGATTGCATTAGAGAGTTGTATTTATTCTTTCTTTAAAGTCAATTAGAAGGGATAACATTTGTTTCTGACTTTAAATTTCCTCCTGAGCGGCGGAGGAGTTAACCCGTAGGAGTTGAGTCGAGGCGTCGGAGGAGGTAACTTTGGCGTCACTTTCGTTGAAGTGCTCACAACCTTTGATCCGACACGGGGCGGCGAGGGATGGCTTCTTGGCTTTGAGCTTGGATGCCAAGTTCCTGGAGGTGAAGCGTCGGCGGACTTGGGCTTCCAAACTAGCCGACTTCTTGATGACTTCTTGGCCTCCTTCTTCAACTTCCGGGCTTGTTGCACCAAAGCCCTTGCTTGTCGCGGAGCGGCGCTTCGGATCACGCTCTGGCGTAGAAGCGGTTCCGTTTGACTTCGGACCCATTCGTTTGTGCCGGCACGTAGAAGTCGGCTACAATCTCGACTTCAATCTACGAGTTAACACGGATCTTAGATCCGCCTCATAGCGAACCCCATCCATTGATTCTTTTGCACAGGCGGCTTGTTTTGCCGGCGTTGGCGTCGCCTCGGCGGGCTCTCTTAGAGAGTCCGCGGCGCCATCGGCGAGAACTACCTCTTTAGGAGATGGAGGTTGATAATTTGGCTGTTTTGCCGGTAAAGGAACCACCATTATGCGCAATCTTGGCGGCGGTGGTGGTGGATTTTCGCCGCCTCGCATCCGAGGCGATTGGGTCTTCCTTGCGGCGAGACCATCTTGGACTTGTGGGGCAAGCGGATCTGGGCGAGGAAGAGAGGTACTCCTCGTACTTCTTTTGTCGAACGAACTTCGACCTCCTCAATGGCGGGATCACGAATCGCGGTTGCGACCGCAGCGGCTTCTTTGTTGGCCGTTGGCTCTTGTGGTCGCCCGGCTTGTTGGCGGTAAAAGTTGGTTTGTTATTCATTGCTCGTTTGAACTTCGTTAATGCGGCTTCTTTGGCCTACAACAAAATTCAAACAAAGAAAATGCCTTTTATTCTAGGCTTACAATGAAAGCGAAAATTACAACTTTCTTCCTTTTGTGAACAAACCACGAGGATCTCTATTTTATGGGATCACCGGCTTGCGTGGAGTTCTTTGCTGTCGCGGGGACTTTTTATTCATCGTGGACCACGCGCAATTGATCTAGGTGGAAACCGGGTTGTGGAACTCTGACGTGAAGGGGCTCGTTTCACGAAGGAAGCGCTTTTGAGGGATCACACTCCACGAAGGAGAGGATGCGAGCCGGGGATGCCTCCACGAAGGAGAGGATCGGCGGGCCGGTGAGATCTACTAGGAGAAATCCTGGCTGATCATGGCGGCCGAGTTAAACACCTCGGTTTGTAGATCGGCGTGCTCGCCGGTGCTGGAATGTCGCGTCGGCGGCTCGTGGATCTCGAGGGCTCTCAGAATATCGAAGATCAATCTCAAAAATCCGGCTGTGCAAATGAGCACCGGCCTATTTATAGGAAACAAGAGGGGGTTTATGGCCGCGGACACCATTGGTGTCCGTGACCTAATGTTATCGACCTTGGCGGACACCAAATGGTGTCGGCCTTGGCGGACTGGTGTCGGCGGACACCATTGGTGTCGGCGGACCTAATGGTGTCGACCAGTCGGACACCATTTGGTGTCGACCATGGCCGGACACCAAGCGGTGTCGGTAAAGGCTCATCAAGTCCGTTGATGGTGGAGGTTGGCCAATAACCCTAAAGTCAATGCCTAACAGCGTTCTTTGGTTAGTCTCTTACCGTAAAAGGCGACAAAGTCACGTATTCAACATCGTAGCACAGCGTCGCGTCTTGGCCGAACTCCTCAAATTTGCTTAAATCGCAATCAACTTATCAATCCTCTTCAGCGGGATGATAGGTCCTCAAAGTTGCTCCAATGCATAGCGTGTCTTCATCAAGTCAACATTATACCTCGATGATATAATCAACTTATCAATCCTCCTCAATAGGATGATAAGTCCACAAAGTGCTCCAATGCATAGCGTATCCTGTCATGTTAACCTAACACCTCGACAATCAACTTATCGACTCTCCTCAATAGAGATAAGTCCACAAAGTGCTCCAATGCATAGCGTATCCTTGTCATGTTAACCTCACACCTCGACAATCAACTTATCGACTCTCTTCAATAGGCGATAAGTCCACAAAGTTGCTCCAATGCATGTCCTCTCCAATAGGATGATAAGCCCACAAAGTTGCTCACATAGCATAATCCCACAAAGTTAAGATTAGCTCGTCTGCGTTATTAGCAAGGCGATCTCTTACGACAATCAACTTATCGACTCTCCTCAATAGGCGATAAGTCCACAAAGTGCTCCAATGCATAGCGTATCCTTGTCATGTTAACCTAACACCTCGACAATCACCTTATCGACTCTTTTCAATAGGCGATAAATCCTCGAGTTGTTATTAATAACACCACAATCCACGCCTCGAGAAGGGAATTTTATCGAATCCTAAGTAGGGATAAGTCAGCGTCTAACACGTTGCGGTTTAGTCTTTACCGTCGAAGAAGACACCGAATTCAAATCGGGAATTTTATCTCGAAACCTAAGTAGAGATAAGCACGCATCTAATACATGCGGTCGGGTAGTTTATTCCGTGAGAAAGACTAAGCCTCATTATTCAACATCGTAGCATTAAGCCTAAAAGAGTTTTATTCTTTTAGCACAGCGTCACATCGCGAGCAGTTTAGATAATCGCATGCTAGCCGATTCAAGCGGTAATCGGTAAAGGCTCATCAAGTCCGTTGATGGTGGAGGTTGGCCAATAACCCTAAAGTCAATGCCTAACAGCGTTCTTTGGTTAGTCTCTTACCGTAAAAGGCGACAAAGTCACGTATTCAACATCGTAGCACAGCGTCGCGTCTTGGCCGAACTCCTCAAATTTGCTTAAATCGCAATCAACTTATCAATCCTCTTCAGCGGGATGATAGGTCCTCAAAGTTGCTCCAATGCATAGCGTGTCTTCATCAAGTCAACATTATACCTCGATGATATAATCAACTTATCAATCCTCCTCAATAGGATGATAAGCCCCAAGCCTTGTTCAAACCACAAGCCCAAAACCTTGTTCAAATCACAACTAAACCCGTCAATCAACTCATCATTCCTTTCGGTAGAATGATAGATCCACAAAGTTGTTCAAATTACAACACAATCCTATCAAAATCTGTACACATCCTCAGCAAAGTTTGATAACCAACTTATCAATCCTCCTCAATAGGATGATAAGTCCACAAAGTTGCTCCAATCGCAACGTATCCTTGTCATGTTAACCTCACACCTCTGACAATCAACTTATCAATCCTCCTCAATAGGATGATAAGCCCCAAGCCTTGTTCACATTACAAGCCTAAAGCCTTGTTCACAACACAAGCCCAAAGCCTTGTTCACACCACAAGCCCCAAGCCTTGTTAAAACCACAAGCCTTGTTTAAACCACAAGCCCAAAGTCTTGTTCAAACCATAAGCCCCAAGCCTTGTTCAAACCACAAGCCCAAAACCTTGTTCAAACTACAAGCCCAAAGCCTTGTTCACACCACAAGCCATGTAAGCCTTATTCACAACACAGGCCTTAAACCTTGTTCAAATCACAGGTTTCATATTTTATCCCCCGACAAAATCTAAACTTATCGACTCTCATCAATAGAGCGATAGGTCCTCAAAATCTTGTTCAAATCACAAATACTCAACTTTATCAAGTTAACCCCACACCTCGATAAAATCAACTTATCGACTCTCTTCAATAGGCGATAAGTCCTCAAAAATCATCATCAAGTTAAAAATTCCACCTCGATGATAAAACCAATTTATCAACTCTTTGCAATAGAGTGATAAGTCTCCAAAAGCTTGTTCAAACAACAAGTATGAAAGGCATGCCAAGTTAACACTATACTTGTGGCACCTTAAAGAAAAGTCTAAAGACTTAGTTGGAAATGTGGGGTTCATCCCGCTTCAACACAAAACGCTGGTCGCGCTACCGCTTTTAAACACGTAACGCGATGGCCTGTTTCAACCTCAAAAGCGAGGATCAGTCCCATGTAGCAAAGTTCAAGGCGCTACGGTCCTCTGCATTTCAAAAAGCAAAAATGTCGGAGTTCACCCATGCAAGATGAATGACTAGCATGGACAAAAGCATAACATGACTTCTTTGAAGGCGAGAATGAGAACAATACCTTCGGGATCAAGCAAAGAAGATATCAAAGTATTCAAAGCTCGTCCTACCAACCGCGAACTTTCAAAAACTTTGGAGGGTTCTAATAAGGCGTAACAAATGCGAAGACAGCCAATATCCGCGAAACACTATCGATGAAGGTTACAAGGCGGCGACTTTCCGCGATAACAAAGGAGAATCGAAGCTAATGTCTCCAGTACAAGGATTACAAGTTGACAATCCTTGTGAAAAGAGATCACAAGTATTGATCTCTTCAAAGCAAAAGCAGGACTTATCCGGCGTTTGATTCAAAGCGGAGCACATGGCCGCGTTGAAGCTAAATCACGGAGCACATGGCTGCGGCCAGCGTTGAAGCTAAATCACGGAGCACATGGCCGCGTTGAAGCTAAATCACGGAGCACATGGCCCGCGTTGAAGCTAAATCACGGAGCACATGGCGGCGTTGAAGCTAAATCACGGAGCACATGGCCGCGTTTCAATTCAAAATCACGGAGCACATGGCCCGCGTTTCAATTCAAAATGCGGAGCACATGGCCCGCGTTGAAGCTAAATCACGGAGCACATGGCTGCGGCCAGCGTTGAAGCTCAAAGCGGCACACATGGCCCGCGTTGAAGCTCAAAGCGGCACACATGGCCCGCGTTCGAAGCTCAAAGCAGAGGCGAGGCTTGCTCGAGCGAACTCCGCGTTTTGACTCGTTCAAACACGATCTTAACAGTTCGAAGCTGTTTTGCACGATCGAGGGCCATTAACCCTCATTTAGGGCGATTATAGGGTCAGTTACACCTTAAAACCTATAAATAGCCAAAGGCTCGGCAGGTAAAGGGGTTTTCTCTCGATTGGCGCGACCTTTTGGAGGAAGTTGGGTTGGCTTAGGAGGCTTCTTTGGATTGGCTTTCCCTTGGCAGCTAGGCATACAAACTCATCGAGTTACAAAACTCATCCCTTGAGTTATCAAACTTCGTTAGAGTTATAAACTTGCTTTGCGAGTTCTTAGACTTGCTCTGCGAGTTCTTTTCAACCTCGTCCACGAGTCAAGGCGGTCGGATCGTCAGCGGGATACAAGATTCAAGCTCCCACCGCCACCGTGAAGAACCCAGATAAATAAAGGGAAAGATCTCCGTTGATCTTTCTCTCTTTTATAAATCGGGCAACCGATCGAGGAATTTGTAATCTCTTTTTATCTAAGTCGGTTAGAGATTGCATTCGAGAGTTGTATTTATTCTTTCTTTAAAATCAATTGGAAGGGATAATCTTTATTTCTGACTTTAAATTTCCTCATGAGAACGGCTGACGGAGTTAACCCGTAGGAGTTGAGTCGCGAGGCGTGGGAGGTAACTTTGGCGTCACTTTCGTTGAAGTGCTCACAACCTTTGATCCGAAAGCACGGAGCAGGAGTTGGCTCGCCGCGTGGTCGGGCTTGGATGCCAAGTTCCTGGAGGTGAAGCGTCGGCGGACTTGGGCTTCCAAACTAGCCGACTTCTTGATGACTTCTTGGCGCCTCCTTCTTCAACTTCGCGGGCTTGTTGCACCAAAGCCCTTGCTTGTCGCGGAGGCGGGCAGCTTCGGATCGCTCTGGCGTAGAACGGTTCCGTTTGACTTCGGACCCATTCGTTTGTCGCCCGGCTGTAGAGTCGGCTACAATCTCGAACTTCAATCTCGAGTTAACACGGATCTTAGATCCGCCTCATAGCGAACCCCATCCATTGATTCTTTTGCACAGGCGGCTTGTTTTGCCGGCGTTGGCGTCGCCTCGGCGGGCTCTCTTAGAGAGTCCGCGGCGCCATCGGCGAGAACTACCTCTTTAGGAGATGGAGGTTACGATAATTTGGCTGTTTTGCCGGTAAAGGAACCACCATTATGCGCAATCTTGGCGGTGGTGGTGGATTTTCGCCTCGCATCCGAGGCCGATTGGGTCTTCCTTGCGGCGAGACCATCTTGGACTTGTGGGGCAAGCGGATCGGGCGAGGAAGAGAGGTACTCCTCGTACTTCTTTTGGTCGAACTCGAACTCGACCTCCTCAATGACCGGGATCTGAATCCGCGGTTGCGACACGACGGCTTCTTTGTTGAAGCCGTTGGCTCTTGTGGTCGCCCGGCTTGTTCGCGGTAAAAGTTGGTTTGTTATTCATTGCTCGTTTGAACTCGTTATGCGGCTTCTTTGGCCTACAACAAAATTCAAACAAAAGAAAATGCCTTTTTATTCTAGGCTTACAATGAAAACGAAAATTACAACTTTCTTCCTTTTGTGAACAAACACGAGGATCTCTATTTTATGGGATCCTCGCTTGCGTGGGTTCTTTGCCTGTGCCGGGGACTTTTTATTCATCCGTGGACCACCGCGCAATTCTGATCTAGGTGGAAACCCGGGTTGTGGAACTCTGAGGCGTGAAGGGGCTCGTTTCCGCGAAGGAAGCGGCCTTTTGAGGGATCACACTCCGCGAAGGAGAGGATCGCCGGGGATCGCCTCCGCGAAGGAGAGGATCGCCGGGCGGGTGAGATCTACTAGGAGAAATCCTGGCTGATCGTAGCCGACCGAGTTCGCTTACCTCGCGGTTTGTAGATCGGCGTGCTCGCCGGTGCTTTCGGGGCTGTCGTCGGCGGCTCGTGGATCTCGCGAGGGCTCTCTCAAGAATATCGAAGATCCAATCTCCAAAATCCGGCTGTGCAAATGAGCACCCCGGCCTATTTATAGGAAACAAGAGGGGTTTATGGCGGCGGACACCATTTGGTGTCCGGCGGACACCATTTGGTGTCCGGCGGACACCATTTGGTGTCCGGCGGACACCATTTGGTGTCCGGCGGACACCATTTGGTGTCCGGCGGACACCATTTGGTGTCCGGCGGACACCATTTGGTGTCCGGCGGACACCATTTGGTGTCCGGCGGACACCATTTGGTGTCCGGCGGACACCATTTGGTGTCCGGCGGACACCATTTGGTGTCCGGCGGACACCATTTGGTGTCCGGCGGACACCATTTGGTGTCCGGCGGACACCATTTGGTGTCCGGCGGACACCATTTGGTGTCCGGCGGACACCATTTGGTGTCCGGCGGACACCATTTGGTGTCCGGCGGACACCATTTGGTGTCCGGCGGACACCATTTGGTGTCCGGCGGACACCATTTGGTGTCCGGCGGACACCATTTGGTGTCCGGCGGACACCATTTGGTGTCCGGCGGACACCATTTGGTGTCCGGCGGACACCATTTGGTGTCCGGCGGACACCATTTGGTGTCCGGCGGACACCATTTGGTGTCCGGCGGACACCATTTGGTGTCCGGCGGACACCATTTGGTGTCCGGCGGACACCATTTGGTGTCCGGCGGACACCATTTGGTGTCCGGCGGACACCATTTGGTGTCCGGCGGACACCATTTGGTGTCCGGCGGACACCATTTGGTGTCCGGCGGACACCATTTGGTGTCCGGCGGACACCATTTGGTGTCCGGCGGACACCATTTGGTGTCCGGCGGACACCATTTGGTGTCCGGCGGACACCATTTGGTGTCCGGCGGACACCATTTGGTGTCCGGCGGACACCATTTGGTGTCCGGCGGACACCATTTGGTGTCCGGCGGACACCATTTGGTGTCCGGCGGACACCATTTGGTGTCCGGCGGACACCATTTGGTGTCCGGCGGACACCATTTGGTGTCCGGCGGACACCATTTGGTGTCCGGCGGACACCATTTGGTGTCCGGCGGACACCATTTGGTGTCCGGCGGACACCATTTGGTGTCCGGCGGACACCATTTGGTGTCCGGCGGACACCATTTGGTGTCCGGCGGACACCATTTGGTGTCCGGCGGACACCATTTGGTGTCCGGCGGACACCATTTGGTGTCCGGCGGACACCATTTGGTGTCCGGCGGACACCATTTGGTGTCCGGCGGACACCATTTGGTGTCCGGCGGACACCATTTGGTGTCCGGCGGACACCATTTGGTGTCCGGCGGACACCATTTGGTGTCCGGCGGACACCATTTGGTGTCCGGCGGACACCATTTGGTGTCCGGCGGACACCATTTGGTGTCCGGCGGACACCATTTGGTGTCCGGCGGACACCATTTGGTGTCCGGCGGACACCATTTGGTGTCCGGCGGACACCATTTGGTGTCCGGCGGACACCATTTGGTGTCCGGCGGACACCATTTGGTGTCCGGCGGACACCATTTGGTGTCCGGCGGACACCATTTGGTGTCCGGCGGACACCATTTGGTGTCCGGCGGACACCATTTGGTGTCCGGCGGACACCATTTGGTGTCCGGCGGACACCATTTGGTGTCCGGCGGACACCATTTGGTGTCCGGCGGACACCATTTGGTGTCCGGCGGACACCATTTGGTGTCCGGCGGACACCATTTGGTGTCCGGCGGACACCATTTGGTGTCCGGCGGACACCATTTGGTGTCCGGCGGACACCATTTGGTGTCCGGCGGACACCATTTGGTGTCCGGCGGACACCATTTGGTGTCCGGCGGACACCATTTGGTGTCCGGCGGACACCATTTGGTGTCCGGCGGACACCATTTGGTGTCCGGCGGACACCATTTGGTGTCCGGCGGACACCATTTGGTGTCCGGCGGACACCATTTGGTGTCCGGCGGACACCATTTGGTGTCCGGCGGACACCATTTGGTGTCCGGCGGACACCATTTGGTGTCCGGCGGACACCATTTGGTGTCCGGCGGACACCATTTGGTGTCCGGCGGACACCATTTGGTGTCCGGCGGACACCATTTGGTGTCCGGCGGACACCATTTGGTGTCGACCCATTGGTTGTCGTGACCGACACTCTGGTTCCAGCTCCGCCTATAGAGGATACTCCTCTCTCTCCCCCTTCCTGTCTCAAAAGGAAGCTCGTGGAAATCACGATTAAGGATTTTCAGACCCTTCTTCGTGATAGCGTCCAAGTGGTGTTGGACGGAGGCTGCTCTTTTGGTGAGCTCAAACCCATGCTGCAGATGTACTTGGATAACCTAAGTACTTTGGCGGAGTCAGAATCTTGGCCGCCATTTCAACGGTGTTTGGCATCGGCGGAAAGAGATGTCGAAGAATTGATCGCTCTTCGCTCTAAGAATCTCTTGGACTTAGCCTCTGAACGTGCGCAGTCCGTTTTAAAGGAACAGAGGTAGTTTTTGGACCAGACTATGGCCGAAGAAGCTGGGCTGGCTACAGAAGTGGAGCGGATTTTTGCCGATGGCAAAAAGATGGAGGAGGAGCGCCAGAAAGCCATCGCTTTCTTGGCAGACACAGCCAAATCCATATCAGAAGCGAAGCAGACCATTGTCGAATTGCAGGCCTTCTTAGCCGCCAAAGAACCGGCTCGTGAGCAGGCTTTGAAGGAGTTGGAGGAGCTCGAGGGTCAGTAGCAATTGGTTATCGCTAATTTTGAGGAGAAGAGCAGGGCCCTAGAGAAGACAAGGAATAAGCTTCACAATGCCATCTCGCTCACCGAAGAAGACATCCGCCAGAAGGTCCTCACCACCCTGGAGGAGGAGCACAAGAGGGCGATTCGGGATGCCGAGTCGCGACTTAAAGGTTCGACTTCGGCTTAGAGTACCCCCTCTTTTGTGATACGTTAACTTTCCTCCATCATGAATGAGAATCGGACTCCTTTTCTTTCGTGTCATTTGATTATTTCGTCTCGAATGATTTGTACACGTGGTCCTTGGCTCTTATCCTCTGGACTGACCGACTCTTAGGATTTTTAGCAAACCCTCAGCTATTAACGGATTTGATTTGCCTTTACCAATTACCGTTTGAATCGGGCTAGCCATACTATTCCCCTCAGTATGATGAGTTGTCAGTTGTTTTTAGACTCAGCTAAAATTTCTTCTCTACCCTTAGCCGTGTGGCGTTGGGTTGGGATAATTACAACTATTAAGTTGTAATCAGGTTGGGCCGTGTTGTTGATCGTAACAGCTCAGCCCGGGCTCACAGGTCACTCACGGGAGTGGCTGGAGTGTCGAAGGGGCACATTGCTTGGTGGGCCGTCATCGACGAACAACACCATTGACGGTGTTAGGATAATCAAATCATTCAGGGACGTATGAGTGTGACAATTGATTGATATAGTAGCTCATCGCATGGTAGGCTACCACCCATCGATCATTCTAATAGAATTAGAGCGTCGCGGGGAAAGGATCGAGTACATTGGGGGCGTGTGAGTGTGACGACCGATCTGACTATCAGAGGTGATCGTTAACATGACAGTTATGTAGACCCACCATCCTCTTGACGAAGATTGGAGGGGGAATTTATCAGAGGTTTAGTGTTAACATGACAGGAGTTAGTTGCGATCGGGGCAACTTTGAGGACCCACCATCCTATTGATGAGGATTGGAGGGGGAATTTGTCAGAGGTTTAGTGTTAACATGACAGGAGTTAGTGATCCCTATTTCCCATTGAGGAGGACTAGCGGGAGAAATTTGGGAGGAGCAGTTTATACTCGTGTACTTGTCGGAGTTTGGTAGTTATAGGAAGACTATGGGTAGTACTTCTTCAGAAATTTCCCATTGATGGGCATCATAATCTTATCGCCGTTTAGCTTGATGAGGCGATAGGCTCCGTTCAAATAGACTGTTTCTATCATGAATGGACCTTCCCACTTGGGCTGGAACTTTCCTTTCTTCTTGGAGTTGAGGATCATTGGCCGTCGGACGGCTAAGACCAACTCCCCTTTCTGGAAAGACCGGTGTCTGACCTTCTTGCCGAAAGCCTTAGAGATCCGGGCTTGGTAAAACTCGATGTGTTGTTGAGCCTTAAGCCACTTCTCATCTAACGCCTCTAGTTCTGCGAGACGCTGGCGATGATTCTCCTCATTCGACATCCCCGTCGCAAGCACGACGTGTAAGGATGGGATCTGAATCTCAAGTGGTAATACGGCTTCGCAACCGTATACTAACGAATATGGTGTGGTGCCAGTGGGTATACGGACCGTAGTACGATATGCCCACAAGCTTTCACCGAGCTTTTCATCCCAATCGCGCTTGCTATGGGACATTAGTTTGGTCAGGATCTTGATGATCGTCTTGTTGAAGGCTTCGGCTAACCCGTTGGCTGATGGGTTGTAAGCCGTGGTCGATAGGTTACGTATTACGAACTTGTCCGCAGGCAGGGTGAGCGAGACTAATGAATTGCGATCCGTTGTCATGGATGATCGCCTCGGGGCGCCGTGCGGTATATGATATGGTGTTTAATGAACCTTATCCGCTCTTGGTTTTGACTTCGCAAAGGGCTGCCGTCCCTTGGAAAAGTAGTCGGTTATCGCTAGGATGAAGCGATGCCCTTTCGATGGCGGCGATATTGACCGGCGATATCCATACCCCATGTTTGAATGGCCATGAGGTTCTTTGTCGGATCACGAGTCTTGGCGGCTACCGTATGTAATTAGCGTGGATCTGGCACGCGTGGCAGCGCTTGGCATAGGCAACAGCGTCGCTGATCATTTTGGGCCAATAATAGCCCATTCTCCGTAGGCGATCCTAAAGCTTGGGTCCCGGTTGATGGGCGTCGCAGGTACCATCATGGGCTTCCTGTAGGGCCTCCCGTGCTTCCGTCGGTGCGAGGCATCGAAGCAGCATGCAGTCATATGACCTTCGATATAACGTCTTCGTCATCGAATCGAAGTAAAATCTTGGAGCGCGCCTGCGGACAGAATCCTGTTCCTTAACGTCCTCGGGTAGTATACCGTATAAGACATAGTCGATGATCGGGAAGCGCCATTCTCTTGGCTCCAGTTGGCTTGTGCCCTGGTGAGCCGTGTTCACCTCTGGGGCGAATTCTGGTCGGAAGAGTCGTTGGCTGGCAATGGTGACGTGCTGGCTTGTTCCTGATGGTTGAGCCAAGTTAACTGCCAACGAAGCTAAGGCATCTGCGTGCATGTTCTTGGAACGGAGCACATGTTCGATGCAGAAGCTGTCGAATGATTTGGCTAGTTCGATAGCCGCTCGGTGGCATGGGATTAGATCGTCTTTTCTAACTTCATATTCTCCCATCATCTGTCTGACGATAAGCTGAGAATCGCCATAAGCCTCGAGATGCTTCACCCCCAGCTCTTTGGCCAGGTTGAGTCCGATGAGTATTGTGTTGTACTCAGCCATGTTGTTGGAACATGGCTCTGTTAGAGAGAAGGCTTGGGGTAATACATGGGTTTGTGGGGAGACCAAGACTACCCCCACTCCTGCAACGATAGACCCGCTAGTCCCTACCCGAGACGCGCCATCGAAGTACAGTCGCCAATTTTCTTCCCGTGAGGTTGTGTTGACCTCATAGGTTTCATCTGGTATGTCTTCGAACAATTTCGTGTTTGACCCGAGCGGGTGGCTGGCCATGAGATCGCAGATGGCTTGCCCTTTAACAGATTTTCGTGACATGAAATGGATGTCGTACTGGGACAGCAAGAGTACCCACCTTGCCAGGCGCCAATTTAGGGAACCGGGTTGTGTCATGAAGACTCGGATAGGGTTCATCTTTGAGATGACGTGAATAGTCTGACCAACGAGGGAGTGTCGCATTTTCTGAACTGCAAACACCAGGGCTAGGCACTCCTTTTCGATCATGGGGTACCTTCGTTCGGCTCCTTACAAAGTCCTACTCAGGTAGTATACGCCCTGCTCGTGACCGGCGTCGTCATTTTGTGCCAGGAGGGCGGCCAGGAAGTGTTCCGTCGCTCGTACATATATGAGGAAAGGCTTGCTCGAGACTGAAGATGCCAGTACAGGTGGGTTCGAAAGATAATTCTTGATCTCTTCGAACGCCCGTTGGCAAGATTCGTCCCATGTAAACGACACCCCTTTCTTCATTAGTTTGGAGAAGGGTTGGCATTTGCCTGAAAGATTTGCGATGAATCTTCGGATATATGCCAAGCGTCCTTGCAGTCCTCTCAATTCCTTGAGATTCCTAGGTGGTTGGAGTCCTTGGATGGCTCGGACTTTGTCGGGGTCGACGTAAACCCCCTTCGTCGTAACGACGAAACTAAGAAATTTGCCACTGGACATCCCTAAGAATGATTTCGTAGGGTTCATTTTTAGTTGGTGTCTGCGCATGATGTCGAACACCGTTCTCAGGTCGCGAAGGTGGTCGTCTTTGTTACGGCTTTTCACGACCAAGTCATCCATGTAGCATTCGACCGTCTTTCTTAGATGGTCTTGGAAGATGGTGCTCATGGCGCGCTAATAGGTTGCACCCGCGTTCTTGAGACCGAATGGCATAACCATGTAACAGTATATCCCCATCGGAGTTCTGAACGAAGTATGTTTTTCATCTTCAGGGTGCATTTTGATTTGGTTGTACCTCGAAAACCCGTCCATGAATGACATCCTTTCGAAACCGCATGTGCTGTCGATGATGACATCCGTGATGGGCAACGGAAATTCGTCTTTAGGGCAAGCGGCATTGAGGTCACTATAGTCGGCCTTGAGTTACGATTGTGCCATTTTTCTTTAGAACCGGGATGATGTTGGACACCCAATCTGGATTTTGTTCCTCCCTGATGAAGCCCGCCTTCACGAGCCTTTTTACTTCCGCCACAATTGCTTCCATAATCTGCGGGCGAAATCGTCTTTGCTGCTGCTTGACGGGTTTGGCATCCGGATTGATGTCAAGGCGATGCATGGCAATCTGAGGATCAAGGCTGGGCATGTCCTCATAATTCCATGCGAAGACGTCAGTATATTCCCTGACAAGGGATATGAGGTCTTCTTTCTCTTGGAGAGGTAAGCTGGCGCAGATGAATATGGGTTTGGGGTTGGCCTCCTCTCCCATATTTACCCGGAGGATTTTATCCTCGGTGGGCGGCTCTCGCTGCTCGAAACGCCCATTCCATTGGGCGTTGATGTGGCGGTCCCATACTTCATCATGAAGCGGGATTTGCTCGTCTACTTGGATCTCGACGGTATTAACCGTAGTCGTGTTGACTGTGAGGCTTGCGAACCAGTCTCCGATACTGACGTCGGAATCCCATCTTTGAGAGTCGGCGATTGATCCTCGGCGAACCTGTTGGATATTTCATCAAAGTGGCGGTACAATTAGAGGAGGAGGAGACATAACCCAAACCTCTTGGTCTGCCGTGTGTCGTCGGGCTTTCCTCTTGGCACATAAAGCGGGTCGGTGGAGTCCTCCTGCCTTTGCCGTAGTTCAAGCCTTCCTTGTGGACGAAGTTATAACCCATGTCTTCCATCATGCGCTTTGCGACCTAGCTGTAGTGTGTGAATTGCGGGGCAGGTTCGTCATCCTCCAAGTCGTCCCACATCGTATGCGTGGGTACGTCGACCCTTCCAAAGATGATCTCTTGTCGATAATTACCTTGGGCGGGTATGGCAAAGACGGCTCGCGATGACTCGATCATTAGATGCATGGGTGACATCTGGCGAACACGAGCAAGTCGGGGAAGAATTATTGGTCGATCCACGAAATCAGTCAGCGAGCTGGCGATAGTTAGCTTTCGAATTAGACGAGGAGTAAGCAAATTCAAGATCTTCATTGAGGGTGAGCTTGTTCGGCTCATCCGAGTTGGTAATAACAAGGCCTCTGTAGCTGATTACAATGGGTTTAATGTCATTAAGGACAAGACCCTCGTTGTCCTCAGACTCACAGTCGGCCTCATTACCGCTATCCGGGTCTCCGACCGGCGCCTTATGGCCCGATTCCGAGTCTTGGTAGAGCAAAGAGTCGGTGAAGTAATTCTCCACCCCTTTGAAGAACTGTTTATCGGCGAACACTGTCTTCACTTGACCATTATTATCCACGTACTTTAGGCATTGGTGCAAAGTGGATGGGATAATGCAGTTGCCATGGATCCATGGTCAGCCCAACAGCATGTTGTAAGATGGCTCTGCGTCGATGACGTAGCAGGTTACTTCCATCCTCATATTGCCTAGCTGGCATTTGAGACGAATTTTCCCAAGCGGTCGCGTCCAAGTGGCGTTGAAGCCAAAAATAGTGGTGGTCGTCGTAGACAACCGTTTCTGAGGTATCCCCAGGGACTTGATGAGTGTCAAGGGGACAATGCTCAAAGCCGATCCCGGGTCCACTTGGATTCTATCCTCTTTGGAGGAGCCGACATATCCTGTGAAGTAGAGAGGCCTGTCGTGAGACGTGATATTGATGAGCATGTCTTCAGGGGTGAAGGTGATACAGGGGATCTGTCGTTCGGACGCCTGGCAGCACTGTGGGCATCCTCTTTCCGCTTCCTCATTAGGGACGGTAGAAAAGTGCGCGGTAAAAGCTTCTGAGTTGGCCAGAGCCTCTCGCAGAGCCTCTCGGGTAGACTTTGATAGACGCAGGAGCTCATACAAAGTGATCCTGGCTAAGATGTTTGCTAACTGCGCGAGCACATTAAACCGGAAGGACGGGTCATTTGAGCTCGGTTTGTCGGCATTCGCCTGAGGCGCTGGTGACGATCCTGCCGGTGGTTTTGCTAGGTTTTCTATGACCGGGGGATAATTCTTAGCGAAATCCTTCCCTGCCCTTGTGACGAGTACTGTTGCCTCTTCATCAGAGTCGGTGAGGGTTGTTACCCCCTGTTCAACTCCATCCGGAATTGCTGAGATGACATTGTAGAGTTTACCCCTCCGTTTGCCTTTCTGCGCTGGCTTGGAAGTCCACTGCTCGTCTTTGAGGAGGTCAGGGTGAACCCACATGATTTGTCCTGATGGTAAACTCTGTGGTACCAAACCCTTTTCCCGCTGATTGTGAGGATCGGTGTTAATGATCCTCAGCTCTGCCTTGGGAATAGGTACGATACCTGCCGGTGCGTGGACTTCAGGGAGGCCCATTCTGAACTTTAAGGTGACCATGTTCGTGATCATATTCTTTTGGACCTTCTCCTTTTTTAAAACCCCCGCATCAAAGAGAGCCTGGAGTTTGTCCTTGAGGATGTAACACTTGGCCGTCGGGTGACCAACAAATCGGTGGAACGCGCAATAGTTTGGGTCATCCGTTTTGCCCACTTCTTCAGGCCTTGCGGCCTCTGGAAGCTTGATCCTATTGCTCTGAAGGAGTGTGTCAAAGGTAGGCACCACCCAATCTTCTTTAAAATCGTATTGCCTTTGAGGGCGCTGCCCAAGCGGCTTGGATTTCTGGTGTTGTGGCGTCTTGGGGGCCGGATTAGAATCAACAGCCATGGTCTCCTTTCCCTTCGACCGAGGAGGATTTCTGGTAAAAGTCAGTTCAGAAGTTCCCTTTTTGTGCTGAGGTTCTTCAGCTTCCAGACGCTTAATCATGTTTTCCACTTGTTCACCTTGGCGGACCAATTCTTTCCACATCCGGGTTTCCACAGCACCGATTCTGGACAAGATGTCGATCGAAAGGTTATTGCGGCACATCTCGATCAGTGTGGTATCAGAGACCTGGTCCCGGCAATGTAATGACCGATTCCTGAATCTCTTCACGAATTCATTGACCGATTCCGTTTTCTTTTATTTCTCGGCAAGTAGGGTCGCCATTGAAACTTCAGTGTCATCGTCGAAGAAGCGGGCCAAGAACAGCTTCTCCAAGTCGGTCCATAATTTGATAGAGCTGGGTTCGAGCTTGCGGAACCATTCAAAGGCTACTCCTTTCAAGGTGCCAATGAACAACCGCGTGAGGATGGGATCATTCGATAGAAACCACATGCGGGACAAGAAATAGTATATGTGCTGTGAGGGAGATCCTTTCCCGTCGAACTGGGTCAACCCCATAGGCTTGAACTTCGCTGGATAGGGGACTGTATCCCACTCCGTTGGATATGGCCGGACCACCCCCAGCTCGTTCATGTTCTTCTGGAGCTTTAGGGCGTCGAGTTGATTCTGAAACTCGTCAAACTTTTTATCCTGAGGTATGCTGCCGGATTGCGAAGTTTTCCTGAGGATCTGGAGGAGTAGCCAGAAGGTGACTTGTGATCATCTTCATCGTCAGTTGGGTGAGGAGTGAGGTCCCATTCTTGATTCTTCCGACCCCTTGGGCGATTTCGCGAAGCCTTCTTTTTCTTCTTCTGTAGCAATTGCCCCATTATTTCCTTCATGGAGTTGATGGCGGCTCGCTGTTCGGATATCACGGCTTGCTGTTCGGATATTGCGGCTTGCTGCTCTTCAAACCTTTTGGTCCACTCGTCGGAACCTCCGGTCATGTGCACCCTTGCATGCCTACCGTAAGCCAAGCTTGACGTCTGGGACGTTGCCTCCGCTGAGCAAACTTCTTCTTCGTTGTCACGGATGGAGTTCAACCGCGCGTAATCAAACGGGATGGCTGCACCGGTTTGGAGACATGTGTGTTGGTAAACACCTTCGCGTCCTGTTGGGAGGTGCCTCAGTCCCAAAGCAAACTCTGGATCCGAAGAATCCGAGTATTTGGCTTTATCCTTCCCCGTCATGTTGACAGAGGCATCTCGTAGCTCCGGACCATCCGTAGCTCGTTTCTTTCGAAGGTTGCGCCCTTGGCGGGAGGCGTTGCTCTCCGATGTGGCTGAGAAAGCCTTTCCCATCTTGGCGATTTGGTGCATTGTGATCGTACCGCTGGATAAGCTTCTCACAATGGCACTGAGGATTTGCCTCCTGAATTGTGCGTTTGCGAGTTAAATGGTCTCTGAGATCCCCTGTGGGCTGGTGATGACAACCCGCAATATCAGAGGGATTGGCAGTGTACTCGGGCGCAGAGAGTTCAAGGGAGCTTGGGCGAGAACGCTTTGGAAATCCTCCATGTGTTGAATTCCGGCGGTCTTGTCTCGTCAGGCGACTTCAACCTGGCGGTATGCGTCCATCCAGGCGTTGCTCGCGTGTCGGGTCACTTGTCGTTTTGCCTGTTTGGTGAAGGCCTGATGAGCGAAGCCCGCCTGATTTGGGGGGTTCGCCTGTCTCGCTCGGTTCGCCTGAATGGGGAACCTTGCTGATGGAGTGAAGTTCGCCAAGTCCGCCACTTTTGGGGATCTTGCCGCCAGAGCGAAGCTCGTCTGCATAGGTGGGCTCGCTGATTGAGAACCGCCCGGTAATGGATAATGCATTCTGGCTTGGTTCTCCTTAGGTCTGAATAGTAATTCAAACCATCCAGGGAGGTGGAAGCAGTCGCTTCCCGATGTGCAAGGGCTTGTCGTCGTCGCTGCCTGGCTCTCTTGGACAGGGGGAAATCCGCGTCGACGGTGAAGGCGTGATCCGCGCCAAAGCGAATCGTCCTCTCTTCCACGCGGGACTGGGTGGACTGTTTGGCAACCCAACAAGCGATTGTTTGGCTTGCACTCCTGGCCATTGGTTCGGCCTTGGCTGGTTTGGGGGAGATAGAACCCCCTGCTGAAAGTAGGGTAGAGCTCTTGGGTATGGCTATCTCGGCCATTTGTGGCTAGGCCACACGCACAACTCTGCGGTGTCGACAGGAGGTCTTAGCGCCAGGGGAGGAAGAAGATAAGTACTCTTCATACTTAGCTTGATCGAACTCAATCACAAGAGACTCGACTGTCGTCCCTTCCGCAATGTCGTCGAATTGCGCCACCACCATCTCAGTTGAGGAAACAGTTTCTCCCACTGTGGTCGCCATCCTCTGTTTGGTGTAAAAATCTCCTCTCGGATTTATATTGATCGTGTTGTTTGTTACAAATCAAGAATCACTTTTTACAACAGAAGCGAAGGGAAAGCCCTTCTTATTTAACGTGGGTTCGTTGGTAGCGATAGGATGCCTCCCTCGATGCTCGAGTCGAGTTTGCTTCCCTTGGACGATTTGATCGAAGTTGCGGTCCGGCTTGATCTGTGATGCGGCTTCGGAGGTGATTGAGTTCAGTTCTACGAGCTCACTTGGATGAGCTACAATGCAAGAGTTTGCGAGAGAGCAGAAAGCCTCCAAATCGAGGGTTCGGATGGAGTCTACTTCAACAATCCAAGCTCTTGCTCAGAACTGAATTAATGGAGCAAGGGGATAATCCTTCAGCTTGCTCCACCTTCTCAGCAGCGGTTTCCCAACATTGTTGCAAGCCCCAGACCTCAGCCTTCAACCCTCCCGCCCCTTTTCTTGTTGTCAAGGAGGCTTATAAATAGGCCAAGGGGTGGGATAGGCCACCCCTTTGACTTGTGGGATGCGACCACTGATAGGTAAGGGGCACCATACCCTCCTCTAGCTGTGGGATGTGACCACTAATGAGATAATGAGAACCATGCCTTATCACAACCCAGGATGTGCAAAGTGGGTGGGCAGGCGAGCCTTTTGAATGCTCAGGCGAGCTTGCAGGCGAGCTTGCCGAACGAGGTCAACTGGCGGGCCTCTTGCGGGTGTGCTTGCTTCGCAGGCGGGGCGTGCTTGATTCGCAGGCCAACGAAGCATGCAGGCGCGGTTGAACTTGCATAGGCGAGTTCATCCAACGGGCGAGCTTTGCCGAGCAAGTGGCCGTCCCTTTTAACTTGTGGGATGTGACCACTAATAGGTGAGGAGCACCATGCCCTCCAGTTGCGGGATGTGACCGCTATAGGGGTAATGAGAGCCATGTCTCGTCATTACCCAGGACGTGGAAAGTGGGTGGGCCTACTTTCGTAAGTAAGCCGCCACTAGCTTGTTCAAGCAGTGGCGAGGCGAGCTTGAAACTATTCGCCTTCGAGACTAGCTTGCTGAACAAGCGGGGCCAGCTGGTGGGCCCCCTCAACGTGTGAGCTATTCGTTGTGCAGGCGAACCCCTTGCAGGCGTGCTTGGCGCACAGGCGGGGTTGACTGATAAGCGACGTTGGACTCATGTGGGCGAGCTCATCGCGTGGGACGACTTCGTGCGGGCGAGCGGCACTTGAGCTCTTGCAAGCGAGCTCAACGAGTGGGGCGACCTTGTGCGGGCGAGTTCGTTAGGCGGCTCTTGAGCCCTTGCAGGCGAGTTCATCTTTTTGACTGGCGGGGTTGGCGATTTTTCCCGCCTACAAGCGGGCGAGTTCGTTAGGCGGCTCTTGAGAGAGCGAGTTCGTTAGGCGGCTCTTGAGCCTTTGCAGGCGAGTTCATCTTTTTGACTGGCGGGGTTGGCGATTTTTCCCGCCTACAGGACCTATTTGTAAAATACCATAATTATTATTTTTTTACTCTTATAACCCTAAGGGTCACATATGCAAATCCCCCTTTAGTATTAAGTCAAATTCATGATTAACTCATGAATCTAATTCTAATAAAGTTATACCTTTGGGAATTTCATCATATGGAGTAGAAATAATTATATTATTTATAAAAAGTCCCTCAATTAAATATACTATTTAATCAAAAAAATCTAGGGTGTTACAGGAATGCGGTTGTAGCTAACATAGTGTAAATCATAAATGCATCTAATGCTACAAAAGAGTGTAACTCCAATAGTTAGTGCACCACACGAGAGTCACTAGTCCAGGTTAGTTTTACCACATTGAACATTTATCATGAGAATAGCTCATCAATCAAAAGGTTGGATTCTCACCGTCAGTAACTTCTACTATGGGCTCAACCTCATTCCTCTTGATGATTCTAGGACTATAATTCTAGATAGACCCTTTTTATCAAATTTGATTTTAGAAAATCTAGGGTCATGTGGTTTTGCAAGCACTTCATATTTTCATTTTCATTTAGATGCAAGCATAAAACCCATCTAGAAACACTCCACATGTGTATGGCAAGAAATATATCTGCAAGAGACACGAAAGAGAGATGCCAATATTTTTAATTCATGCATATTATTGAATCATAATCAACTGTAGTTGTATATAAGAATTATTAGCATATGCATACTAGCAACATGGTCATAAGTTTTCCCACATATATTTAAAATTCAAAATTAAGATGAGGATAAGAGGATTTAAAAGTTATATTCGGGGCATACAATGACTGGAAGTTGGTTGCCTTCAAATGAGACCTTCATAAACTTACCTCGCCATTTTTCTAGTATCATCTATTCCATCTCTTATCAACATTACTTTGATACTTTGAATAATTTCTTTTTTTTGGGGGGGCGGGGGTGTCGGGGTGTAGGTAAGATTTTCTTATTATAAGTTGAGCTATATGGACATGTTCGCCATATAAGCATAATCCAAATCTCACTATACACAACTCAGGGGAGTGGACATTTCTCTACAGATTAACAAGACTACAAGCAAATAAAAACATAATCTCAAAACCATAACTTTGTTTAAAAATAGAAAATTCAAGATTGACCTCTTCTCCTTAAGAAATTTTAGCTCAATTCTCATAGTGTTGCACGAGGATCGATTGAATCTTGTATCATTAAGCTTCACTATCCTGCTGCACATGACTTTCACCTCAAGAATGCTAGATTGCAAGCACGCATCCACAAGTACATGTTTATGCTGAAAAATCCACCTGTTTCTAGCATTCCATACATGGTATAAACAAGCAATAGCAGGCTAGCCGCCTTTTGAATGGAGTGAATCGCAGAGCTATCTCTCATAACTTTCCCCCTCCATTCAAGAACTTCACTCCAAACACATGGAGCCTGACTTATCTATACAAATATCATAGTTCTCTAGATATTAGAACAGAGATCCCATTCAAATAGAAGGTGATCCCTTGTCTCCACATTAGTGCAGGATAGAGGATAGATATCCTCATCAAGAATAAATATTTGTGTTTATGGTTGGTAGGTAATCTATCTAAGCAAGCAACCCAAAATATAAAAAAGTGACTTAGGAATAGTAAATTTAGTCCATACCACAGAAGCCCATCTATTTTTCTCTACAACATTAGAGAGTAGTTTATAAGCTTCAGAAGTGCTAAATTTAGGCCCCCTTTCCAAATGCATCTAGAGCCATTAATATCCACACATTTCAGAGCCTCATTCATTAATTTCAAAAGTTTCTTCAATTGTCATAAGAACCCTAAGATGAATAGAGCAAAAATCAATTTCTTTAAATAGAACCTATGTATTCACTTCACCTATAGGGAAACATGCTTTAAAGTGATTGCCCATATATGTTTTAGCATCACTGCAATATTGAAAAGTCTCATAGAGTGCAGACCAAGGCCACCAGGGCTCTTAGGAGAACAAACATTATACTGTGCAACTTTAGCTTTTTTGTGATTATTTAACATACCAGCCTATAAGAAGTCTCTGCATAGCTGTTCTACACACTTGATGACTTTCTTTGGCAAGATGAACATAAAGCTCCAGAAGTTCTCCATGCTATAAGGGATAGATCAAATAAGTTGCAATCTTCCTACAAATGAGAGTAGCTTAGAATCCAACAATTAACCTTCTTGATCATCCTGTCAACGAGCACCCACATTCATAAGCTGATAAAGCCTTGAAAGTAAGAGGTATACCAAGGTATCTCACATGTAGTACTTACTCAACAAAGTGCAATATATTTAACATCTCATGCCTAATTGCATAGTTAACACCACCAAAATAGGCATTGCTCTTAGAATTATTAGCTGCAAGATCTGGAACACTAGAAAAGTGATTAAACCTTTTCCAAATGAGCTTAGCAGAAAAGAAGACCCCTTTGCAAAAGAGCATAAAATCATCTTCAAAACATAAATGAGTAAGCTTCAAATGAGTAAGCTTCAATCGTTTACAATTTGGATGAAAATAGAAACCCGTATTATTTTACCCAAATCAGCAAGCACTCTATTGAGAAATTCCATGGCCAATACAAACAATTAAGATGAGATAGGATTATCTTGCATTAACCCCTTACATATGTGCTTTAAATTTCACAAGTACAATCTTGCATAAATTCTTGTGATTATGTAACAAACTTTCTAGTGATCCAATGTGACGTATGGGCACTGATATCATGCATCATTATTCAATAACAATTTTTTCATATTTAATAATTTACACAATAAATTATGATTCACGATATAAATAAAATTTCTTTAATAAAAGTAAAACACTTACCTCTTGGGTTGGTTGACGGAGAGGTTGATACACATTACCTAATGATTTAAAGTTCTTTATGCATATCAGCAATATTGCTCTTGTCTCGTGGTAATTATACAGCCATTTCCTCCTTACACTTGACTATAAATAATAATTAACAAAGAAATAAATAAAATCATTAAATATTTATGACCATTTATGTTGATAATAACCTAGTCATGTTAATCATAATTTTTAATTGTGTGATTAATTGACATCTTGGAGGAAAAAAATTCAATGATATTTCCAAGATTAAACATAAGTTTTGCTATTGCATGAGCGCAAACAGAGAACAAAACCAAAACAAATATTCATGTACATGTAATTTATGTACCACTAGCAATTGGATTTCATTCTTATAATATAGACCATGTTGTTAACATTATAGATCAGCCGAATTGGCTTCTAATGAACTACAGAATTTGAACCAAAAGCAAAGCTTGAAATATGTGAATTTTCAAACAAGCAAACTTATAGAACTTGCGTTATATTATTCTCGATGTAAGTTTGATAACACGTGCAAGAAGCACGAATGCAAGATATTATAATGCTATACAAATGTCAAGTAAACAATTCTTTCCTAACTTTTAAGGATGCATGATCATGTAAATATATAGTAGCAGCTGTATCATGGATGCAAAGGGTTGAATAAACTACACTCAATTATACTAGTTTTATTTATGCATAAGATATAAAAGGATTTAAATCATGGTAAAAGAACTTCACTAATAATACTTTAAAAGTTTTCAAGAAATCACCAGCTAGAATAGTATGAATCAATTATTTTTGCAAATTTATTAATATAAGTTGATGATAAAACTGATACTCAGAACTAGATTATTAAAGAGCTCAATAATAAACTAATTTCAGTAAAAGGTCTTGCAGAGTAATTAAAAGAAAGGACAAATAGAACTTGAATAATAATTCAACAATCTTTCCAAGCATGCAACAGTTAACAAGTAGATACCACAACTATAGTTGATTCCAGGTATATGTTTTGCTACTAATTAGATTTTAGAAGCAAACAACAGAGAACGCACACAAATCTGAAACCCATTTTAGTACTTAAAACACAAATCAGCAGCAGCGTGTATACAGTAAACAATAAAACAAAATACATCAAAATTGAATGAACCAACTTAATCACTTAATTAAAGAATTGCAAGAGATGTTGAATTTGTTTTTCTAGATTCTTGGGGAAAACTCAATAAATAAGCAATTCAATAAATTAACTAAATAAAGAAAATATGATCGCTGGCCAGTAGGGAGTAGTCGTGTAAACACTGCCCTAGAAAAGTAGACGCCTGTCCTCGCACAGGCTTTACGACACGTCTCCTAGCGGTAAAAGCCCCCGAAAAGACCAGCACTCAAGGATGTGGTGACTCCTCAATCCTCTACTTGGATTATTGTCACGACCCCAATTTCCAAACCTGAGAGGAACATTGGCGCCGGACTAAACCTGTGAAAATATCCTCTAAAAATCTATAAACATCAAGAGACCACCAAAAATAATCTCCTCTTGAATTAAAACCAACAACAAATATTCTCTATAGTCTAAAAGGCGATATTAATCCAAATTAACTTGAGATAATAAATATTCCTCAACTTGAAATAAAAGTCAACCTAAAGGAAAAAATATTTCATTATTACAAAGCTTCCAATTATCAGCTACACTCGAAGACTTTATTCAACCTTCACCTAGAAGAAAAGTAGCAATCTGCAAATTTTAATCCTTGTTCCCTTCTAATAATTTAGGAACCACCAACTCCACCTAATCCAGAGTCTCTGAAAAGAATGAATATAACACAATGAGTTCACAATTCAATAAGTAGATAAATTTATACATTAAACACTGGTTTTGCAAAACTAAAATAATTTGACTTGATAAGCAAAATATTAAATGATAAAAAAAAATCATCAATGAGCTCACAAACTTGATACAATATCTTTAAAATAAAGATTCATGAGATGGAGAATAAGTAGGTCACGTCTCAATACGGTCAACACTTCATACCCCGGTTGACTCGGTAAACCCCACAATTATTAAGCCCGTGGTTCCGGGATGGTGAGATCCAAATTTGGGCTCTTAGCGCTAAAATAAAACCTCATAGAGGCACATTGAGCCCTGTTTAGATGACTTACTTATCTCCGACATATACCGGTATATTGACTTGAGATGCATATGGTTTAAGAAAAATGAACGAAGTTCATATAACCAAATACTTTATAAAGAAATGCCAAAGGCAAAACAACAGTGAAATTAAATCAACTACATATGCATCTCAACTTACTACTACATGAAAGACATAATTGTCAACAAAGAAAATAAGCATACGCTTATACGAAAATATCCAAGTGCATCAGGTCCAAATCAACAAAAATATGCGAATAAATCATGCAAAAGGATATAAGCCATCCGGACAAATCCACATATACTTGGTACAATTTTATACAAAAGATACGCAGCGCAAATGGATAAATTCACCGCTTACCACAAACACGAAAGACTATTAGAATACCCATCATGAGGCCTCCTCGAAGTCACTTGGGATTCCTACATAATATATATAAATAACCATCAAAATTACCGTATAATCTATGACCCGAACGCCTATTTAAAATATTCATAGGATATACGAACCTATCATATACCATCAATTAACTATACTAAAAAATCAATCTACATACCCTACTGTACCCTATCGTCACGGTGAAATGTCTTATGTATAATAATTTTTATCATAGAATCCGTAATCATTGCTAAGAACTAAAATATCATGCATGGTGACAAAATAAATAAACCAATGGATGTAAGAGAGCAACAACAATTTTTTACTCTGCCATGGCCAAACTTCAAAGCTTTTACTCTGGGCTTAATATCAGGAAAACCCCCCTAACTTTGTGCCATTATTAGAAAACCCCCCTTAACTTTTAAAATATCAGAAAACCCCCCTTAAGTTTAGGGGTTATCAGAAACACCCTTTAACTTTAAAGTTTTATCATAAAACCCCCCTAACAGCGTTACCCTGATTATCCCAGATTATCAGCGAACAAAAGTACTCCCGATAGGAATTTTTAGTGGGAGAGTTTTTTTTCAAGAATTCAGAGAGAGTTTTTCTATAGGAAATCAAATTAATGTGTTAAACTAAATTAGAGAGAGTTTTTCTATAGGAAATCAAATTAATGTGTTAAACTAAATTATTAATTTTTTTTATTACGCACGGGTGAAATCCCGACACGAGAGTATGTTGTTTCGCTGAAAAATTGGGATAATAAGGGATAACGCCGTTAGGGGGTTTTTGTGATAAAACCTAGAAGTTAAAGGGGGTTTTCTAAAAACCCCTAAACTTAAGGGGGGTTTTCTGATATTTTAAAAGTTTAGGGGGGTTTGCTAATAATCGTCAAAAGTTAAGGGGGTTTTCTGATATTAAGCCTTTACTCTGCCATGGTGTCAAAAATTAATAAACAAATGGATGTAAGAGAGCAACAACAATTGTTTACTCTGCCATGGCCAAGCTTCAAAGCTTTTACTCTGCCATGGCCAAGCTTCAAAGCTTTTACTCTGCCATGGTGACAAAAATTAATAAACAAATGGATATAAGAGAGCAACAACAAGTTTTTACTCTGCCATGACCAAACTTCAACTAAAATCGAGCCACAACCATGTGCTTCTAAGTATGAAATTATACCTTGATTAATATTTTTGATCTCAAACTCCAGTTGATTTCCCTAGGATGATCGACCCTCTCTCTCTGATTTTTCTTCTTTTTTTTTTTTTTTTTTTTCCGTCTGCGGCTTATGAAACGCAATGCTAGGGTTTCTAGGTATTGAGATGAAATTTACAAATAGAACCCCCTAATGTTTTGTAATTATACCTAACTATAATTATAGCTATTATATGCATAAAGGTACACTTAATTTGTCATATTTATAAACTAATATAACTACAAGAAGAATTAGGATTATTACAATTATGTTGCCCAAAGAATAAAGAAAACTTATAAACTATAACAGTGGATTTTCAAAAGTTTGAGAGGAAGAATAGAGCCGTAGAAGAAGATGGGATTTTATTTTCTGTAGTTCCTTCTTTCTGCGCGTTCCTTTTTAAAGGCAATGGGAGAGAGACATTTCAAACTGACCGCGTTTCCCCTGTGATTCCCCACTAATTTTTCCCCACGATTCACGTTAAACGGATTCTTTTTTCCGTTAGAAAGAGGCGCATGAGAAAAAGAGAGAAGACATGATTATTATAACAAACTCAATTTTAAATTTGAGATAAAAAATTTAAAACAGAGGAGAAGGATAAATTAATAACATGTGAAGAGATAAGATAAGATTAAGAAACATAACTTTTTCCAATTTATTAAAAACATAATAAAATCTAACGACAAAGATGCTAACAACCTGTATATTTCTTGTAATTGAAGCAGCCACCTTAGACTGTGTTACGATACTGACATGTAAACTAAACTGAGAAAAATTATCATCTACGGATACATGCATCCTAAAAAAATATGTGCAACACGTGGAAGGGCAGTTGCTACAACACAAGCCTATACATTTTCTGATGTGAAATTTTACAAGGTTAAAAGTATAAAAGGCAGTAGCTACAACACCAAGCATATGACATTTTCCCATGTGAAATTTTACAGGCTTAAAACTATTAGCATTGAGAAAAGAGGGGACAAAAGAATTGATATAAATGAATATGAATTGATGGCCACCGTGTAGGGTAGCAATAACCGAAAAAGAATTGAAGATCACTGAGGGCTGTTTGGTTAAATGAAAGTGACTCAAAAGTGTGAAAGTGACTTTTTTTTGTAAGTGGAAAAAGGCATCCAAGTCAGCATGCAAGTGACATACATTGTTTGTTTATAAAAACAAGTTATTGTTGAAAGTAGAAAAGTGAGGATGATGTGGCAACATTATTTTATTTATTTATATATTAAAAAATCATGTTTTTATATAAATCAGTGCCCTTCTCTATTTACCATTTTGAATCATATCCAGGACCGACATAATGTAGTCATAAACACTAATTTAACAAAATAAATAAAACCTAAAACATATATACCCAAAACTAAGCAATCATCATGGATACTTCAAGTATAATCTCACTGATAAAATTTCAGCAAAAATAAATCCTTGCTATTATTAACATTATGATCAAATTATTTTTGTAATACTTGCAAACGAGGACGAGAGAATCACAAAGAGCACCCAAGCTACAAAATGTAAATAACCCAATTATTTATCTTCAATGAAAACAAATTTCATTGACATATTTCAAACCACTGCTGCAACCAAAGATGATGAGAATAGTATTCAAAACAAAAACTACAACCCAATTCAACCAATCAGTCGGTTAGAGTTTCAGTCCCCACGCAACCCACCCACTTCCAACCCTTAAACTTCAACCTTTTTAATTTATTACGTTTGTTCAAATAGGCTCTCATAATTTACTACGTCTTTGTATTCTCAGCATTGTTGTTTGAACTGTCCATAGTGATAATGTTTAAACCATGTCCTTGTTTAGCCACTCTTTTTTAATTTTTCATTAATGCGAGCTTCACTATTTTTATTTTAGTCCCTGGGCATTTTATCATTATTTATTTTTTACTTTGATTTTGCATTTATTTGAGTGGACAAGGAAGCAAAGGAGAACATGAGAATTTTGTTTTTGTTGGGTCAGAAAATGGTAATATGAACGCGGGTCCCCTACCAAATCAAAATAGACCGAGATGTCACTTAAACTTATAAATCCAAACCAAATCCAAATTGAATGACCGAAATGTCATGAAAATAAAATCCAAATCAAATGATCGAAATGTCGCTAAACTACAATCCAATTCAAATCAAATTGACCGAAATGTCATTGAAACTAAAATCCAAGTCCAAATCAGATCGACCTCCATGTCGCTAAACTGGAATCCAAATCAAATCAAACCCCAAATCAAATCAATCTCCACCCAAATCAACATCCACGTCTATATTTCCAAGCTGCAAGTGTGTTTTAAGTTTCTTTTCAAATTGTATACTGGGGGTTATGCCCTTGGTTAAACCATGTAAAATTATATTACTACAAAATGGAATTCGAGGAGCGAGCTTTGACATTAACTAAGAATAATGCTTGGAAGTTGGAAGAAATTGACCAAAATCCCGATTAATCAAAAGGTACCCTTAATAAGCTTAAATTTGTAATAAAAAAAGAGGCTATATTACTACTATTAAGGAACACCCATGCATCGACACTATCAAGACTCAATGAAATCTGGGAAAAACAGATTATACAACAGATTATGTTTACAGGTTTCACACAATCTGTCAAAAATAGATTATTGAGCAGAATTTGATCTTATCTTCACCCATGCTTATCTGTAACAACTTGCAAATAAGAATCAGTTTGTTATATATCTTCTGTACATTCATTCTATAAATATACAGAAACGAATGCAACTCTACACTGAACAAAGTAGAGAGATTCTCAGTCCTGATATTTATTCTTTGTTCTCTGTTCTTTTATGGTATCAGAGCCTTTAAGGCTAAATAGCTCTTCTTCTTCAATTCTCATGGCAAACTCCTCTTCTCCACTTGTGTCCAGCATCTTCACGACTGCTATTCTTCCTACTCCCTCATCAGGTCCGACCCTCTCTCTCTCCACAATTTGCAGTCATTGATCTCTATCAAACTCAACAATGATAACTATTTGCTCTGGAAAAGCCAATTTATTCTAGCCTTGCGTGCTCTTCGACTCTTAGGTTTTGTTGATGGTACATCTCCACCTCCTCCAACAATTATTCCAGATCCGGCAACTCCTTCCAATTCAATACTCAATCCTGAGTATGACACATGGGTTCGTCAAGACCAGCTCCTTCTTAGTTGGATTTTATCGTCTCTCTCTGAATCTCTTCTTGCTCAGGTTCTCGGCCTCTCAACCTCTCATGATGTGTTGTCTTCTTTAGAGCGCATCTTTTCCTCTCAATCAAAAGCCAAAATATTTCAACTTAGATTTCAGTTGATGAACCTTAAGAAAGGCTCCATGAAAATACATGAATTCTACAACAAAGCAAAATCAATTGCTAATACTCTAGCCGCGATTGGACATCCTCTTTTAGATGATGATATTGTGCATGCAGTTCTTAGTGGTCTTGGCACTGAATATCAACCATTTGTCACTACAATACTCACCAGGCCAGATCCGGTGACCCTTGATAGTTTGTACGGATTCCTCTTGAACCATGAACAACACTTAGAGCAACAAGATTCTGATGAAATTATTCTACCTGCTGCCAATGTTGTCACAAAGGGTGGAACTTTCTCTTCGTCCTATCGCAGTTCATCTCAACCTTCCAATCATCGCTCAAATGGAAACTACAACAGCAACCACAACACCAACCACAACACCAACTACCGAGGGCGTGGACATGGCCGTGGTGGTGGTGGTCGAAGCAACTATAACCGCAATAATTTTGGAGGCTCCAACAACAATAATTTTCAGCGTTCTCGTAGTCCTGTTTATCAATTGTGCGGTACTGGAGGTCATATAGCACCTCAGTGTCCTAATCGATTTAACCATGCTATCCAAGGTGGTCCACCTCCCCCCATGCCGTGGCCTATATAGCTGACACCTCCTCTTCACACTCTTTCGACCCAGCATGGTACCCAGATTCTGGAGTGACACATCATCTTACAAGTGATCTCTCAAACCTTACAATTCGTAGTGACTACAATGGCAGCGATCAAGTTCGCATGGGTGATGGGGCTGGTTTGATTATCTCTCACATCGGATCAGCTCATCTAAATTCATCTAATAGTTGTTTTAAATTGAATAATATACTTCATGTACCTTCCATATCCAAAAATTTGCTGTCAGTTCGTCAGTTTACTATTGACAATGATGTTTATTTTGAGTTTCACTCTAATTGTTTTCTCATCAAGGATGGCAAATCGGGCAAATTCCTTCTACAAGGTCCAACTAGTGAAGGTCTCTATCGATGGCCATCTGAATTTACTCCATTGAAGTCTCCTCCAGCCACAAATAATGTTTCACTTGCAGCTCACATTGGTGAACGTGCATCGACATCTCGTTGGCATTCAAGACTTGGTCACCCATCTTACCGCATTATCAACTCAGTTTTGTCAAAGTTTGAACTTCCAGTTATTCCATTAAAATGTACTTCTATTTGTGAAGCTTGTCAATTAGGAAAATTTCAAAAGTTTCCTTTCAATAATATCCATAAAATTTCTTCATCTCCACTTGATTTAATTTATACGGATGTATGGGGTCCTTCTCCTATTGTCTCTACTAATGGACATAGGTATTATGTTCATTTTCTTGATGATTACAGCAAATTTACTTACATATTTCCATTGAAATTGAAATCGGAAGTTATGCAAGTTTTTATTCAATTTAAAACACTCGTAGAAAATTTATTTGAGCGTAAAATAAAGTCGATTCAAAGTGATTGGGGAGGAGAATATAGAGTCCTGAACTCTTATTGTACTAAAAATGGAATCATTCATCGAGTATCTTGTCCACACACTCATGAGCAAAATGGTGCTGCTAAGAGAAAACATCGTCATATTGTAAATGTTGGACTCACATTATTGGCTCATTCATATGTTCCTAAGAAATTTTGGGATAATGCTTTCTACACTGCAGTCTTTTTAATCAATAGAACACCCTCATCATTGATTGGAAATACCTCTCCATTAGAGAAACTATTCAAGTGCAAACCAGATTATACATGCCTTCGAGTCTTTGGTTGTGTATGCTGCCCTTATCTACGACCTTATAACAACCATAAGCTAGATTTTCAATCCACCAAGTGTGTGTTTCTAGGATACTGTCCAAATCACAAGGGGTATAAGTGTATGGACCTCTCCAACAACCGCATCTACATTGCACGACATGTTATTTTTGATGAGCCTGTCTTCCCTTTTGCATCACAAGATAACTCACACAAACATGATACTACTTCAGCCAATCACTGCAATATCAATCCTCCAACTGTGGCTCCATTTATTTGGCCTCAATCATCTCACCTTTCAACATCATCGAGTGCAAGTAGTCTTCCACAAATCTCCAACAATTCCCAACAACCATTGGGACCTACAGATACAAGCTGTGGATCTGCAGAAACAAGCCACCAATTGCTAGCAACATCTCCTAAAATTGTGACTAGTAAAGAGCAATCATCATCTCCAACTAGAAGCATATTTATATCACCTACAAGCACCATCAATAATGCAAATCAGTCACCTCCTTCCGAACCCTCAGATTCAGCTTTTGTTCCTCCTCCTCCACCAAAGAAGGTGAATCCAAGAGCACCGAGTGAACCACTACACATGGTTACTGATTAGTAAATAATATGAACCCTAAAGTTGCAAGTATACAACCATCAAGTTATAGTATAAAAAGTTATTGATCCCACGAGGAAGGTGTTTATAGGATATTAATCAAATTTGGTTCTTAATATGTGCGTGATAATTAGGATTAAAGCAAAGTGAAAGTCATTGTGAAAGATAAGAGAGTGGTTGTGAGAGATAAGAAAGTGGTTGTGATTTAATGTGAATAAAAATACAAATGAGAAAGGAAGTAAGTGTGGAAAGATTTAGAATGTGGAAGTGAAATAAGTGCAAGTAAAAGAAAATGTGATTGAGAGTGAAGTGAGAGTGAATATGTGCAAATAAAAGAAAAGCAAGAGAGAACTAAAGTGAATATGAAAATTAGAAGAAAAATGAAAGAAAAGAAACAACTAAATAAAGAGCAAGAAAGTAAAAGATGGAGGGTTGATTTAAGATAGTGGGAGTCTAGAGTAGATTCACTTAGCTAATCTCAATCTCACAAGAGTGAGTAGGATATGAAGCTAGTTTCAAACAATCTCTAGAGATCCCCAATTGTGATCTGCATAAATAAAAGAAAAGAGAAAAACAAAGCGTCAAATAAATAAGGTAAAATGTGGAGGATGATTAAAGATGGTGGAATCTAGAGTAGATCCACTTAGCTAATCTCAATCTCACAAGAATGAGTTGGATATAATGCTAGTTTCAAACAATCTCTAGGGATCCAAATAATAGCTCCACATTTAGAAAAGGAGTGATTCCCAAGAGATCTTAAGCCTCAAGACGAATTAAAGAAAAAAAAAGAGAAATCAAAATTAATTACAAGAATTAATGAGCAAGAATTAATGACATTGCATGAAAGTAAATTGCATGAAAGTAAATCTATTCTACAAAGCAATAAAATAGCAAGAAAAGAAAAGAAATAAATGGCAAACCCTCATTTTTATCTTTTCATCTTCATCCTCCTTTTGGTCCTTGGACAAAGTGAAAAAATAAATATGAAGGGGTGAAAATTTCTTTTATTAATTTGCAACAAAGTTACAAATTTTAGAGGTATTCTCAATTAAGAGCAACCCTTCCTCTCCAAAAGGAGTTTACAAAATATTTCACACTCAAACCCCTCACCCTCTAACCCTATTTATAGAGTATTACAACCAATATCAACCCTTGGATTAAACTTGATCTCTAAGTTAATCAATTTCAGCCATTAAATCGTAACAGAAAACTGGGTATTGATACTGGTATCAATACCCTTATCAATACTAGTATCGATACTAGGATCAAAAATCTAACTTGACAGATGACTTCGTCTCGTCAAGATAGGTGATTTTCATATATTATATGTTAAATTTTGCCTTCCGGATTGGGAGATATCGTCATTTCTTTGCAACTAATCATCCCGAATATGATTTTGACTTGATTTCATTTCTTTTTCGATCCTTGTTTCTTCGACTTGTGTAGATTTCTTGGCTTGATCTCGGGCTTCAATAAGAGGTTAAAAAATGAGAATATTTGAGTTCTTTTTGGCTTTTATTCATTGATTCTTCATTAACCTGCAAATTAAGAGAAAAATATGTTATTAGTGATATTTTTATTTAAATAAAATAGATAATGAGGGTGTAAAATTATAATAAAAATATGATTATCAAATACCCCCACACCTAAACTTTTGCTAGTCCTCTAGCAAAGAAAGAAATTGAAAGAGAAAGAAAGAAAAATTCTAACTCACTTTCGGAGGTATCGCGGTTGTATTTAGCGCATACAACAAGCCTTTAAACCCCTAAGTTATCCTAGTGGACGAGTTGTAGTCTCGTGAGGGTTTGCAGTGAATATATCCATAAAATTCAGTCAACTTGCCAATTTAAAGAAGTCAAAGTATAATTAATTCACTTGATATATTTAACATTCTAATTGAAGCTAGTTTTTTTTTACTAAAGAAAACGTTTTTATGTATAACTCAAGGTAATTTTCTTTAGAAAATCTTTTCATTATAGATATACAAAACTAAGTCTAACTTAGAAATTTAATTTAAAAGTTTTGAAAAGAACATGCTAACTCTTTGTTTTAAATAATTTTCAAGTCTCTTAATCAATTTCTTTTTCAAGAACATATATACAAATATAACTATATATATAAAAATATTGTTAGTAATATTTTTTAACTCTTTATTCCTTGGTGATTTTGTTCTTCTTGATCGGGCTTTCTAAGTGACCATTTAACGAGTTTTGGGCCAATGAATCCCAGCCCAATTGGGCTTAGGTCATTGAGCATGGAAATACTCCTTGGGCTTAATTACTCGGTCAACTTAGACTTAGTAAGATACAACCACCTTGGATTTTAAGAGAATTTTAATTGGTGCCCATTTTTGCACTCTTCTTTTGTAAAGTTAGTTTTTTAATATATATATATGTGTATATGTATATATATGTCTTTAAAAAATATTTACATAAAGAAAACTTGAGAATTTATTTTCAACTCTAAGATAAGCAAGCAAAAATTTTATTACTTTAATTAAAAGTCTAAGTAAAGACTTAAGTGAAGCATACTACTTTGTAAATCATTTCTTAAGAAATTTATTTGGAGTTATTATAAAAGGTGAACTTGAGTATAAAACTAACTAAGGATTAGAAAATTTAAATTTTATCAAATAGATCAATTATTAATCAACTCTATTAAGTTGACAAGTGACAATATTTTAATGAACAAGAAACAAAATGACATAAAAAGAAAAAAATGGTAAGAAAAAGAAAAATATGACTAAGATAAAGAGGAAAAATGACTAATCCCCACCCCCACACTTAAATTTTGCATTGTCCTCAATGCAAACTCTATCATGCACAAAGTAAAGCAGGTAAAGATTGAAGCACTTACTTTTGTTCAGTCGACTTCGAACAATGATAAATAAAATCTGTAATTACCTTTGGTATGAGGAGGATGAAGTCAAAATTTCTTTTCTTTTTTTATTTTTTTTCATATAACTCTTTTTCTTTTTTCTTTTTTTTTTCAAAAGAACAAGAAACTCTCAAATGAGAGAAGAATAAATTCTTTTATTATTATGATGAGACACAAAGACAAGCAAATGTAGAATAAAAGATGAAAGATAAGAAGTTCAAATTCTACATTAAATCCTACCTTATTGTTGAAGATTCTACCTCAGTTCTAAAGAGATTTAAAATGATATAAACAATGAAGTGCTTATATTCAAACATTCCAAGGGGTTCAATGATTTTTACAATAATTCAAGGTAGGTTTCAATGGTGTTATGCAATTTGAACTTAGCTTCTTTATTAACAAAAGTTTGTGCAACCAAATTTTCTTTGAAATTTTTCTCAAACATAAGATCTATATTTGAGGGTTTAAATTCTGATTGTTTGTTTTCTAAAAAGCTAAATTCATCTGAAAAGAGTTCTTCAAAGGTTTGTTCAAGCACAGTTCCAGTTTTCTCAAAAACCGGATCTGATTTTTCTAAAAACAACAGTTCTTCACTGAAAATTTCCGCAAAACCCAGATCTGATTCATTCTCCTCTTTAATTGGACTTTCCTGAAGGTAATTTATTTCTAAAGGTTGATTATCAATATTATTTCCTGGATTAAAAATATTAAGTTCAGCAGTCAGATTCCCAAATGACAGCTTCATGTGACTAGTTCTACAGTTGATGAGAGAGCATTAGAAGTGGGTAAGAACGGTCTTTCTAAGATCACGGGTATCTGTCCTTTAGGATTGGAAACGGGCTGCGTTTCCAGGACTAAGAAATCAACAGGAAAAATAAAATCACCAACCTTTATCAATACATCTGTTATTTTACCCATAGGGACCTTAACAGATCTATCAGCTAACTGAAGTGTGCATCTAGTTGGCTTGAGCTCCCCAACACCCAGTTGTCAGTAGATCGAAAACGGAAGTAAGTTGACACTAGCCCCTAAATCTAAAAGCGCTTTATCGATACGAGTGTTACCGATGACACATGGGATGATAGGACACCCTGGATCCTTATGTTTCAATGGTACAGACTTTGAGACGGCATCATTGATATTGGCGGGAAGAAAGACTTTCTTTGGAATATTTATTCTCCTCTTTTTGGTACATAATTCCTTCAAAAACTTGGCATAAGAAGGAATTTGTTCAATGACATCTAAGAGAGGAATATTGACCTTTACCTGCTTAAAGGTTTCTAGGATCTTCTCCTCCTGAGGGGAGTGATTCCTAGGCCAGAGTCTATCTGGGTATGGAGCAACTGGTTTAAATCTATCAAAATTAGGCTCAGGTTCGGGTTCAGGCACTTGGTCATTGAAAACGGGTGATGCTTGATAGAGTCATCGGAAGGAGAGATAATTTGTTCTGGTTCAAGTGTTTCACTTGGAGGCGCTCTAACTTGATTATCAACTTATTTTCTTGACCGTAGTGAATGGATTGCATTCACTTGAGCTTGGTAGGATGAACTTGATTTCGTGTCCTTAGGGTTGATCACGGGTTGACTCGGAAATGTTCCTTTTTCTCTCTCACTCACAGCACTAGCTAGTTGTCCAAGTTGGGTTTCTAATCTAGCTATGGTTTGAGTGTTAGAAGTGAGAATTTGTCCGGTTGATTGCATAAAGGTATTCAAAGTGTTGGATGTTTGAGTAACAAGTTGGTGGTTTGTGTAGATGCCTTAATTATGGTTTCTAAACCCTTTTCCAAAATATTGAGATATTTATCGTGTTCGGCATTTAGAGGAGTGGAATTTAAGGACTGATGGTGAGGAGACTGAAATGGCAGATTCGATTGTTGAAAGTTGGGTTAGGAACAGAATGGAACCGTGTTTCCCCTAGGAAATTGTTAATTTGAAGCGGGAGTGAAAGTTTGGTTACCGGAGAAGTTTTCGTGGTTCCATGCAAGATTTGGATGATTTCTCCAACCGGGATTGTAGGTTGGAGAGAACGGATCATTCATCGGATGCTGGAATGCAGCGTTGACCTGGCCTAGTGGTTGATTGTTTCCTAAGAGAGAACATTCCTCTGAAACATGAGATGGAGACAGACAGTTATGACAACTTGAGGTAGAAACTTGATTAATTTGAGCTGGAGCTCGTTCCTTGACTTCTAAAGCTTCTAACCTACGCATAATTGTAGCCATTTTTGCTTCAGAGGCTATGTTTATTTCTAAGGAAAGACCACTGGTTCTAGGTTGGGGAACAAATGAAACTCGGTCATCGCAGTGTTCCCACTGCATGGTTTTCTCAGATAAACCCTCTAAAAAATCTCCTTGACACATGGACTCTAAGAAAGTTTTTGAAGAATAGTCCAATCCTTCATAGATGATTTGGCAAAGTCGCCATTTTTCAAGACCATGATGAGGACATTGGATGAGAAGATCCTTAAACCTATCAAAATACTTCCAAAAGGGTTCTCCCGGGACAATTTTAAAATTCATGATGCTGTTTCGAAGCTTGACCGTTTTATGAATAGGGAAGAATTTCTTAAGAAACACGGTGACAAATTCATCCTAAGTTGAGATGGTATTTGTAGGCAAGCTATACAGCCATTTCTTGGCCTTGTCCTTAAGGGCAAATGGAATAAATTGGAGTTTGATCGCATTTTCGGTTAAGTCCCTCATCTTAATCATGAGGCAAACTTCTTCTAATTCAGAGATGAAAATGTATGCGTTTTCAGTTTCTATTCCTAGGAATTTGGGAAGCATGTTAATAAAATGCGGTTGAAGTTCGAAATTTGCTCCATTGACCTCGGGATGTTTTATGCAATAGGGGATTGCATTTCTCGTGGGGTAACAAACATCTTGAAGAACCGGTGGGTTGGGGTTATCCATCTTGTTGAGTTCAAGAGATGAATCAATGCGAATTAAACGATTGGTATTGTCCCTAATCCACACTCGCATACACCAAAATAACTTTTTTTATAGGTTTTTTTAAAGGAAAGAAAAAGAAATAAAACTAAAAGAGAGAGAGAGAAAGAAAAGAAAAAGAAAGACCTAACGAAAACAAATCAAGGCAACCACTTTTCAATCACCCTAACTTCTAGGGTTAAGTCTAAACTCCATTATACCAACTCCTAACCAAAAATTTCCTTAGTGAAAAGATCAAAGTTTACTCGGGTAATTAGCCAGGTAAGGATAGTACTAGAGGGAGATCAAAGATCAATTAAGTACCTCGTTCCTTGCGGAGCGCTTTAAGTAACCCCTAAACCTTGCCTTAGACACCAATTAATCCAAATAAACTTGGACCGGTTCACTTAAGGATTTCTTATTCCTTAATGAGCTCGAATCCTTAGGGGCCAACGTCTAATGAGTTTTAGAAGGCTTGGGTTTATGTAGTGAGGAATTAGTGATTTGTGGGCTAAGGAAAGGGTGATGAAATCCCTCACCTTATCTTGATTAGGGGGTTTTGCCCTTAAGATATTTTCAAGTGTGTGTCAAATCAAGATGCTCAAATCACTTGGGTGAATTTCTATTATTATATGCAATGCAACCCTAGAAATTAAAAGCAACTAAAAATGATGCAAAAATAAAAATCTTTTTATTTTTTATTATGGTCCACAATCAAATAAAGTGTGAGAAGGAGAGCTCTCGTTTGAATTTATTATCTTTTTAGTAATTATTCAAGTGGATGGTGAATTTTATTAGGGTCGACAAAAGTAAAATCTTTTTTTTTAATTTTTATTTTTTTTATTTTTTTTATTTTTTTTAAATCCTAATTGTCTCTAATGTGAATGAACTATCTAAAGGGTGGAATTGAAAATACCAGATAGAAAAGTTACCCACACAAAAGCTATTCTAGCTTTTTTAAAGGCAATTCTTCAATCTTGAATCTTCAACTCTTGATCTTCAAGCTCTAAAGAGGTTCCTTCACAAGAAAATGCACAAGTTAAAGAACCAAATATAGAAAAATCCTACAAAATAAGCGCCTTCCCCGGCAACGGCGCCAAAAACTTGATTGGTAAATAATGTGAACCCTAAAGTTGTAAGTATACAACCATCAAGTTATAGTATAAAAAGTTATCGATCCCACGAGGAAGGTGTTTGTAGGATATTAATCAAATTTGGTTCTTAATATGTGCGCGACAATTAGGATTAAAGCAAAGTGAAAGTTGTTGTGAAAGATAAGAGAGTGGTTGTGAGAGATAAGAAAGTGGTTGTGATTTAATGTGAATAAAAATACAAATGAGAAAGGAAGTGAGTGTGGAAAGATTTAGAATGTGGAAGTGAAATAAGTGCAAGTAAAAGAAAATGTGATTGAGAGTGAAGTGAGAGTGAATATGTGCAAATAAAGGAAAAGCAAGAGAGAAGTAAAGTGAGTATGAAATTAGAAGAAAAAAAGAAAGAAAAGAAACAACTAAATGAAGAGCAAGAAAGTAAAAGATGAAGGGTTGATTTAAGATAGGGGGAGTCTAGAGTAGATTCACTTAGCTAATCTCAATCTCACAAGAGTGAGTAGGATATGAAGCTAGTTTCAAACAATCTCTAGAGATCCCCAATTGTGATCTCCATGAACAAAAGAAAAGAGAAAAACAAAGGAACAAATAAAGAAGGTAAAATGTGGAGGATGATTAAAGATGGTAGAATCTAGAGTAGATCCACTTAGCTAATCTCCATCTCACAAGAATGAGTTGGATATAATGCTAGTTTCAAACAATCTCTAGGGATCCAAATAATAGCTCCACATTTAGAAAAGGAGTAATTCCCAAGAGATCTTAAGCCCCAATGCGAATTAAAGAAAAGAAAAGAGAAATTAAAATTAATTACAAGAATTAAAGAGCAAGAATTAAAGACATTGCCTGAAAGTAAATTGCATAAAAGTAGATCTATTATACAAAGCAATAAAATAGCAAGAAAAGAAAAGAAATAAATGGCAAACCCTCATTTTTATCTCTTCATCTTCATCTTCCTTTTGGTCCTTGGACAAAATGAACAAACAAATATGAAGGGGTGAAAATTTCTTTTATTAATTTGCAACAAAGTTATAAATTTTGGAGGTATTCTCAATTAAGAGCAACCCTTCCTCTCCAAAAGGAGTTTACAAATTATTTCACACTCAAACCCCTCACTCTCTAACCCTATTTATAGAGTATTACAACCAATATCAATCCTTGGATTAAACTTGATCTCCAAGTTAATCAATTTCAGCCTTTAAATCATAACAGAAAATTGGGTATCGATACTGGTATCGATATTGGTATCGATACTAATATTGATACCAGTATCGATACCGGTATTGATACTAGTATCGATACTAGGATCAAAAATCTGACTTGACAGATGGATTCGTCTCGTCGAGATAGGCGATTTACATATATTATATGTTAAATTTCGTCTTCCGGATTGGGAGATATCGTTATTTCTTTGCAACTAATCATCCCGAATATGATTTTGACTTGATTTCATTTCTTTTTCAATCCTTGTTTCTTCGACTTGTGTAGATTGCTTGGCTTGATCCCGGGCTTCAATAAGAGGTTAAAAAATAAGAATATTTGAGTTCATTTTGGCTTTTATTCATTGATTCTTCATTAACCTGCAAATTAAGAGAAAAATATGTTATTAGTGACATTTTTATTTAAATAAAATAGATAATGAGGGTGTAAAATTGTAATAAAAATGTGATTATCAGTTACATGTACTCAAGATGGTACTTGTAAGGCTAAAGCACTCATGGTCTCTAAACATCCTGTTTCAACTCTATCTCCACTTGAAGTGCCCACGTGTTATTCTCAAGCAATGAAATTTTCTCATTGGAGACAAGCCACGGATGAGGAATTTAATGCTCTAGTTAAGAATGAGACGTGGCTGTTCGCGGGAAAAGTCGTTTCGATCTTCATTGCTGAACTCATTACAGCTTTATGCTTTTACAAATGAATTCAAAAAGTTTCATCTTTTTATAAGACTCGATTACAATGAAAATCAAAATAAAAATTACAACCTTTTCCTTAAAACAAACACAGGACCCTGTTTATCAGACTCCTGCTTGCGTGGGATCTTTACCTGTGCCGGGGTTTATCCGTGGACCGCCGCGTGATATGATCCGGTGTAAGATCGTGATCTACACGATCAAGGGGATTATTCCACGAAGGAAATAATCGCCGAAGTGAGTGAAATCGACCAAGCGAGATCACCACTCTTCTCGGGATCAAAATAAAGTTTGATCCGGAGGAATCACTTGTAGATCGGATCTAAGATCTCTCGAACTCCTTCACTTTGTGCCGACGGGCTCGCCAAAATCTCAGATCTCGTGCAAAAGTTCAGATCTCTCGTCCAAAAGTCCCTCCTTTTTTTATCAGAAGTTCAAATCTTGATCCGGCAGAGCTTCAGCTTCTTGTTAAAAATTCGGATCTGAAAAAAATGAGACCCCCCTCCTCTATTTATAGGTTTGAAAAGCGGATATGCGGGTCGCAGGTCGGATCTGTGCCTAGCCACCTCTTGGTGGCTCGGCTTTGGCCGAGCCACCAAGAGGTGGCTCGACCTTGGCCTAGCCACCAAGTGGTGGCTCGGTTTTGGCCGAGCCACCATTTGGTGGCTCGGCCACCGAGCCGCCCAAATGGCATTTTTCCCGCGTCGTTTCGAGTCCGATTCGGTTTATCCGTTATTTGCACGCTGTTCATCACTTCGCTAGCTTGAACGCCTCGCCGAATCACTTCATGCATTCCGTCGACTCGCTTTATGCGTTTGCGTCGCGATCACTTGCTATTATATCATCAACGGTTCGCCATTACGTCGTCGGATGGCTCGCCGATTATCAACTCATTGTCACGAGTCATGTTAAGGGATTTATAGGCAATTTTCGACGCCTACAGATACCCCCTCCAAAGTGTTTCAATCTCGTTCTTTTATAGAGGAGCCTGAAATACTTTGGATATGATTGGCCCAAACCTTCAATCGGCATAACAGGACCTGAAAACAGCTTCAAATCTTGATTTCTTCAATTCTTTCAGATTATCCGGTGCTTTGTCGGATGACTGAAAATGTGACGGTGCTGCATTTATTGTCTGACCGCTGTCGAAATCTTGAACCGAAGCTGGTAACTAAATTTTTTTGTTTTAGCTCGTGTCGGTGAGTTGTCGTAGAACTGACCATCAAACTTCTTGAGATTTCTCCTTTAGTCGGTGAATTCTCCGCTGCGATGCTTGTCGTAGAACTGACCACAACGGGAGGAAATTGGGGGTTGTCGAGTTATCCTTAAGAATATTTTATAAAAATATTCTCCAGAAACTTCTCAACAAAAATAGGAAACAGTTTAGACTCGTATACCTTATTAGAGTAATTATGAGGCTCGAATAATCTGAACCGGATGAGAAGTGACCCTCAATGGGTTGTAACCCCGCTGAATAAATATCCAGGGCCCCTCCGGATGCGTGGGAGGGAGAGAGAACAAGAAGAAATCAATCGACGGGCTGATTCGGGGCTGTTTTGATGCCTGGTTTAGCCCTGGTTTGAATTCTGGTTTAGGGTTTGGTTTAGACCGGTTCGGTTCGGTTCGGACCGGTTCGGTTCGGTCGGGTTCGGGGCTGGTTTAAAACCCCCCAAAACCCTCTCTCTTTTTCTCTCTTTTTTGGCCGGCCGAACCCCCTTTTTCTTTTGTTCTTTTTTTTCTTTCACTCGTCTTCCTCAAACCCTAACGAGCATCTAAGATCCAAGTTTCCTCCACATCTTGGACTCAAAAACTCCTTCAAATCCTCATACTTTTCCGGATCTCTCAGGCCCCTCGAGCGCTCAACTAAACCTTCTTTCAGATTTAGGTTTATCAGGTCCTCAAGCCTTCCTTCAGGTAAATTCCTCATAACTTTTACATATTTAACCTTTATTTTAGCACACACAACTATGGGTAGATATGCAAGGATTTAGGACTTTGATTTCACACCTCAAATTAGGGTTTTCGAGGGGGAAATTGCATGAAATTTGAAGGATTTTAATCAGGAAAAAGGGCTGAAATTTGAGAGGCTTTGTTGCAAAAATTGGGCTGTAGTTTGAGGGGTTGATGTGCCAATGATTGCTGGAATTTTTTTTTGTGCACGTGTTGGCCAAAGTTTGGGGGGCTTTTGTGCAAAGGTTGCTGAAATTTTGGGCTAAATTGCAAAAAGGGCTGAAATTTTAGGGTTTTAAGTGCAAAACGGCCCAAAACTTTGGATTCAAGGGTGATTTGAATGGCTGAGAATTTTGGGCTTGAAAGTGACTTAGATGGCCGAAATTTTAACCTGGATCCAGGGGTATTTTGTTCATTTTATGGCCAAAGTTGATCAGGAGAGGTTTCAAGCGAAAATTGGATCTGTTCTCAGCGTATGTGGACCCTGTAGGTTTAACTAGAATTTAACCGTGAAATCCCATATTTATTTGTAGGATTTTGGTTAAAAATTTATAGTTTCCCTTTATATTTCAGATCCTCTGGATTTATCTTTGTATCTGACCCGTTCATTTCTTTTTCAGATCAAAATGTCGTCAGGGAGATCACGCGCTCCGAGGAGTCAGCCAACTGCCCCGCCACCTGAGAGTGTACCTCCATCATTTACTGGTGAGCCTTTTCCCCATCGTTTATTGCATTCAAAATTTGCATATGGCAAACTGCATCCCCACTTTGTTCTCCTTTGTGAGGCAATTGGGAAGAGCCAAGATTCTCCTTTGTGAGGGTCGACGCTTAAAAGATAGGTTTTGCTTGGTCAACACCTATCTCGAGGGGGCAATTCCATGCCGCATCATGTTCTGCAGGATAGGGTATATAGTCGCTTTATTTTTGCGATGGTACACATTGTCCTATGAGTGCATAATGCAGTCGGAATCATCTCGCCCATTATAAGGCAGTGACTTTATCTCATAGGTCTACGAGATGAGTTCGACGCCTCATATTGCCTTTTAAAATATTCTTTATGACTGAATCCAACGAATATTAATTGCTCATTTTTAGTTGAATACCCCTCTGCAGCGTTTCCCTCTCATGCGGTTGACGGACGCCGTGGCGAGCATTATGCCACTTCCGATGATTCTTCGTCCATTTTGGTTACTCCTCGGTTTGTACCAGGTACGTCAGCGGAGACCATTCAGGCGATACGTGAGGGGAACCCTCGTGTGCTTTGACTGTTGATTACTGACGCGCCACTTGTGAGGGATACTAGTTCTACTCAGCCTCTGAGGAAAACGGATTACCTGTTCGGTGATTCCGTTGAAGACCCAGATACAACTTTTATTGAAAGTAAGCAATGGTTGCATAAAGATGACGGAGGGTTCTTATATCTCCCACAGATACCTCTCAATCACTCATTGACTGAGTTGAGGTGTCAGGCTGTGACACTGGAGATGTCGTGGTGCTTGACGGAGGAGCATGACCACATACATTGTGGGTATATTACCCACCAGGCAATTCCGAGTTCAAGTAGGAACCGTGTTATTGGACTGCGTCCTGGTGTGTTGGGATTAGACACACAATCCCGCGACGAGCTGTTTATAGCTACTCTGTTCGCGATAAAAGTCAGTTTTGTATTCATTGCTTTGTTGAACTTGTTTACAGCTTCGTTGGCCTACAACAAAATTCAAACAAAAAGAAATGCCTTTTTATTTCAGGCGTACAATGAAAATAAAAGATTACAACTTCTTCCTGAGTGAACAAACGCTCGGATCTCTATTATACGAGATCCTCGCTTGTGTGGGTTCTTCGCCTGTGCCGGGGACTTGTTTAGTCCGTGGACCACCGCGTAATCCGATCAGTGGAAACAGGGTTACGGAACTTCTGAGGCGTGAAGGGGCTCGTTTCCGCGAAGGAAGCGAAGCACCTAAGGGATCACACTCCGCGAAGGAGAGGATGGCCGGGGATCACACTCACGAAGGAGAGGATGGCGGGCGGGTGAGATCTACTAGGAGAAATCACAGCGCTATTCTGTAGCCGACCCGAATTTGCTTACCTCCCTGTTGAAGATCTGACGTAGATCGAACTTGTGATCGTCGGTGCTCGGAACGGTGCAACGATGGCTCGTAGATCTCGCGAGAATTCTTCAAAAGAATCAAAAAATCCAACCAAAGCCCTTCCAAATTCTCCCAAATCCCCTTCGAGGCGAGGAAGACCCTATTTATAAGATCGGGGGTTGTCGACCACACAAGTGGCTCGGCCACTGGTAGAGCACCTCGACCAAGTTGGTAGAGGTGGCTCGACCATGATGGCGAGCACCTCGACCACTGGCGAGTAAATCGATCAGCGTGGCCTTGGTTCGCCGTTTTCGCCGTTTGCCGTTTTTCTCGATCTTAGGGCTTAGGTCACGCCTATTGACTCTTGGTCTTCCCCGGACTTAGATTCCGTCTGTATTTGGTTCCGGGATTAACTCTTGGTTTGTTCCGATTCAACAGTTCTAGAATCCGATCGTCTGTTCAAGTCGATTTAAGCCGTGCTTGTGGCTGTGGGTTTGCCGTCGGGTTAGTGTCTCAACGATTCGGCGTCCATTATTATCCGATGGGTTGTCATTAGCCGACTTCCCGTCCGCGAGTTGGTTTAGGGGATCTTGTAGTATTTTTCAACGCCACAGGCGCTGGAAAATACTTACAAGATCCTCAAACTAACCGGACGAAGTCGGGCGTAACGACAACCCATCGGATAATAATACGGACGTCAATCGCTGAGACACGAACCCGACGGCAAACCCACTACCGGCCACAAGCACGTTTAAACCGGACTTGAACAGACGATCGGATTTCAGACCGTTGAACCGAACAAACCAAGAGTTAGTCCCGAACCAAATACGATGGAATCTAAGTCCGGGAAGACCAAGAGTCGAATAGGCAGGACCTAAGCCCTAAGATCGAGAAAATGGCAAACGGCAAAAACGGCGAACAAGGTCATCACGATCGATTTACCGCTGGCAACGAGGTGGCTCGCCATCACCCCGCCAACTTGTCGAGGTGGCTCGACCATGATGGCGGGGTGGCTCGACCATGATGGCGAGCACCTCGACCAAGTTGGCGAGGTGGCTCGACCATGATGGCGAGCACCTCGACCACTGGCGAGTAAATCGATCAGCGTGGCCTTGGTTCGCCGTTTTCGCCGTTTGCCGTTTTTCTCGATCTTAGGGCTTAGGTCACGCCTATTGACTCTTGGTCTTCCCGGACTTAGATTCGTCGTATTTGGTTCGGGATTAACTCTTGGTTTGTTCGATTCAACGGTTCTAGAATCCGATCGTCTGTTCAAGTCGATTTAAGCCGTGCTTGTGGCTGTGGGTTTGCCGTCGGGTTAGTGTCTCAACGATTCGGCGTCCATTATTATCCGATGGGTTGTCATTAGCCGACTTCCCGTCCGCGAGTTGGTTTAGGGGATCTTGTAAGTATTTTCCAGCCTACATGGCGTTGAAAATACTACAAATCCTAGCTCGTGGCGGTAATGTTAACCCTCGATAATCGGGCGAATCGTTGGTGCGGCAATGGCGTCTGGCTGCGGTTAAACGACGGCGATCGATTGTGGTGAGCGAGAACAAACCAAGTTAGTCGAGAACCATCTGAAATGAAATCTATCGAGAACAAATCAGTAAACGGGATCGAAAAACAAAGCAAAAGCAGCGAACAAATCGCGACGATTACGAAGTGGCGAGTGGCTCGACCATCACCTCGACCAACTTGGCGGGGCACCTCGACCATGATGGTAGGGTGGCTCGACCATGATGGCGACCACCTCGACCAACTTGGTAGGGTGCCTCGACAAGTGGTAGGGTGCCTCGGCCATCATGGCGAGCCACCTCGACAACTTGGTAGGGTGGCTCGGCCAAGTGGCGAACCGCATTGGTGGTACCCCACGATCTTATAAATAGGGGTCTTCCTCGATTGGAGAATTTGGGAGAATTTGGAAGGCTTTGGTTGGATTTTCGATTCTTTTGAAGAATTCTCGCGAATCTCGAGCCGTCGTTGCAGATTCGAGCAAAGCGATCACAAGTTCGATCTCGTCGGATCTTCAACGGGGAGGTAAGCAAATTCGGTGGGCTCGAGAATAGCTGATTTCTCTAGTAGATCTCACCGCTCGGCGATCTCCGTGGTGTGATCCCGGCGATCCTCTCCTTCGTGAGTGTGATCCCTTAGGTGCCGTTTCCTTAGTGGCGAGCCCCTTCCGTCTGTAGTTCGAGGCAGGGTTTCCGGATCGGGATTACGCGGTCCACGGACTAAACAAGTCCCCGGCACAGGCGAAGAACCCACACAAGCGAGGATCTCGTATAATAGAGATCCGAGCGTTTGTTCACTCAGGAAGAAGTTGTAATCTTTTGTTTTCATTGTACGCCTGAAATAAAAAGGCATTTCTTTTTGTTTGAATTTTGTTGTAGGCCAACAAAGTTGTAAACAAGTTCAACAAAGCAATGAATACAAAACCGACTTTTACCGCGAACAAGCCGGGCGACCATTGGGAGCCACCGCCTCGATCGGAAGGTCGTTGCACGCAACCGCGGATCCCTATCGGTAGAGGAAGAGGTCGAGTTGAGTTGACCGAAGAAGTTCGAGGAGTATCTATCCTCGTCCTCGGATCGAGTTCTCCCGCCGCTCCAAGAAGGTCTCGGCTGCAAAGAGAACCCGATGGGCCTCCGATGTAGAGCCCGGGGCGGCGAGTCCAACCCGCTGCGGCGGTAGCGAAAAATTCCCCTCGGCCCGAAGTCCGGACTACGGCGGCCGAGATGAACGCCAATGGCGCCCGCACTCTCCAGCGAGCCCGCCAAAGCGGCGACAAAGCATGGCGGCGCAAACACGCCAAAGCCATGCAATCCATGGATGGGATCGCTATGGCGGATCTAAGATCGAACTAACCCGAGGCTTGACCTCAAGTTATCGGCAGTCCGAAAGCCGTCAACCAGCGAGTGGGTCCGTGTCAAAGCGAGAACCGTTCCGCGCTTGAGGCGTATCCGGAAGCCGCGACTCTGCGCAGCACGAAGCTTTGTGCAGCAGCTCGTGAATTGAAGAGGAAGGAGGTGGCGAAGAAACGCCCGGCGATACCGCCGGTTTGGAGACCAGCGAACAATACTCGGCCCGGCAATCCACGACATCCAAGCTCAAGGTTGCCGACACCCCAGTTCCTGGCGCCTCAAGTTCAACGCCAAGACCTAAGTCCGACGGCGCATTAAAGCCAAAGGCGCCCGCATCAACTATTAGGGATCGCTTAGGTCCTCTGAAAGAATCACGGGTCACTCCTCATACAGGAGGTCGCACCCGTTCCAAGAAGGATTGGAAGATTCCTGCAACCCCACCAACCGGACTAAAGATCGAAGTCCGAGAGTCCACCGAGACTTCACACTCACATAAGTGAAAGTCAAGGCGAGTCACTTTCGGTAGTTTCGGTGAAAGAGGCCATTCTCGGAAGGAGACGTTTTCGTCTGATGACGACGATGTTATACCTGAGGGGTCGTGCCGACGACGCGTGTTTCCCGGTGACTGCATCGACGAAATGTACTCACCGCGCGTGGGTACGAAGAAATCTCGAAGGGCTCCCTAAACTAACACGGTCATGCTTGTGCTCCAAGCTCATCAAGACAGTGCTCTCGGAGTGCAATTGCCATCAAGAAACCCCAGAAAGAGTATCGGTCTTCCAGAGACTTAGCACCGACACACCAAGACCTAGGTCAAGGCGATTCCTCAGAAGGATGACATCCCGAGAGGATGAATTGCCAGAGGTCACTAATAATATGACCGGCAAAGAACCGTCGTCACGAACTATTCCCAACGCATCGCAACGGTTAACTCGTTTGCGGTCCGGGACTATCCGACGGTCCAATTACGATAAACTTCTGAGAGGGATACCCGTGGAGGATGATGCGTCGGATGTTGGCTCCGCAATTGCCTCTGATAATACTCTATCTAGCGAAGGGTGCCCCCAAGAAGCGCTTATGATCAGTACAGATCAAGTGGCTAAAATGCTAGACGAAGCATTGACTAAGCAACGGGAAAACTTCAAACTAGAGATGGATATGGCCATGCAGACGTTGAGAGAAATGCATGACCAACAGATCCAAGCCTTGAAAAAACATCGAGGTGAATCGAGTCAGCGCATCGACGTCGACCAAGATGACAGCGATTCAGACCAGGAGGAAGCACAAGAGGATGATAACCCTCTTGAACGATGCAACGCTGGGCATAATGTAGATGTTGTTGCTCATGAGAGCGAGAAGATCAAAGACCTCGAGAGCAAAATCAACTCATTGATTTCCGCTCAAGAGGTGAAGAAAACGGGTATTCCTTGCCCATACCGAGTGGGAATCAATCCGTGCCGTCTAAGTTTAACTTAATAAACTTCACACCGTTTGACGGGAAGGGTTCCCCGACGCAGCACTTGATTTACTTCAAGTCGCATCTCGGGGTTATTTCCGGCAATGAGCCCGTGATGGTTCGGTCATTCGTTAGCACCGCCGTGGGTGCCTTGATTGGTACCGCCGTCTTAAGCGAGGGGAGTATCAACAGGTGGGGCGATATGGAGTCCTGTTTCTCTCTAATTTCTTCGATGGCGATACGAAATATCCGTCGGAGCGTTACTCGGCAGCGAAGGGCGGAAGCTGTGGATACCGCCGTCAGCGATTCGGAACAAGGCAATGAAGCTGCGGGATCCGATATGAAGGAGTTCATCCTCGGACCTGCCACAACAACTTGTCGCTAGGCGTGCTTTCGAGCAATAGAACGGCCGTCCACGACACGGAAGGACTTGAAGGTCGCGGGGTGAACAAGCGAGCAGCTTCCTCAAGAGGAAAAAGCGAGGAAAAGAGCCGACCGGCAATGAGAAGTCAGCGTAACTTTGTCCCATGTGGCAAAGGGAAAAGCGAGCCAAGGCGGCGGTTGTGAACCAAGCGTTCAACTCAACCCAGCCGGCGGCAACAGCAAGGCAACAGGCGCCGCCGGGCACAATCCGCAGTGGTAGGGGCCCGCGAAGCGAAGGCCTGGTAGAGATTCCCGAAGTCCTATTCCTTTAGGGACGACGAGATTCCCGGTCTCTTCAAATATCTTGTGGAAAATAACAAGATCAAGCTCCCTCCGATTCAGAATCAAGAGGAAGCAATGAGGACGAACGACCCAAAATACTGCGCTTACCATAGGCGGTTCATCACTTACTAAATCGTGTTTGCCTTAAGGATAAAATCAAGCCTTAATTGGCGTAGGGTCATCACTATGAAGCCGTCCAAAGAAAAGAAGGTCGGAGCAAATGCGGTGTCCATAAGCTTTGGGTCAGTGCCATTAACATGGTTTGAACCTAAACCAGTGGTCAAAGTCACAATGAAGACGGTAAATGATGACCCACACAAGCAACGCCAGAAAGGACTCGTATCGCATACGGCCCCAAATGGCGAAGTCCTGTGGGTCCATCCAGACCTACTTGAAGATGATCAATGGGTAGCTTCTTCTTCATCGAAGAAAAAGTCAAAGCGGAAGGCAAAGGTATGCCATGCTACTTCCTTGATTCTGAAGGGAGATGGCGGCGGTGGCGATATTCCGGCTATCAGAAGGGAACACGAAGCCACGCCACGAGGGCGGACAAGTCTGAGATACAAATACGAAAGTTCACGATCCAAATGCCAAGGCAGCCGAGCTGGGGGTACCGACAACACCCTCACTCGCGAAAAGGCCCAACAACGGCGGTTGCCAAAGAGACTATGGCAAAGAAGCGACCCGCGGAAGTTCGGCTCGGCGGTCTGGCTGTCGCCCGATTGGAAGAGATAAATCGGGAACTTCAAGCTCTCCGTGCAGCTTTGGCGTGATGGCACAATTGGCCAATATCCCGTAAGGATCACTCTTCTGAGTTGTTGCGGTTGTCAAAGAGACAAGAGAAGCTTTTCAAGAAGCCACAGCCAATTGAAGTCTTCCTCACCCGATTAAGCGAGACCGGAAGAGTCGGCCCAACAATGCAACCTTAGGCTAAGCACTTCCCGCATCACTTTTACAAAGGAGGATATGCGGACAAGGAATTCCAAACACGATAGGCGCTATACTTCACGGGTATATTGGCTCTAGTGAAGTTAACGGATCCAAGTCGATCCGGGTTCGTATGAGCATTATGCCCTGCGCCTCATGTATCACCTTGGAATCCACGCGATGGTGGCATCAGCGAACACGGTGATCTATGGATTTAACACCGGTAGTCTCGGCGCTTGGTAAAATCGGATAAAGTGCCAAATGGGGACTTAAAGTCGAAGTCACTGCTATGTGATTGGCGAGACTTCCTACAACTTATTGTTGGGTGGACCTTGGATCCACGATAGCGTTATAGTCCCATCTACTCTTCATCGGTGTCTCAAATATGTAGACCACGAATAATGAGTCAAGGCGGTGGTGCGGACAAACAACCGTTTAAGGGGATGGAGAATTATTTCTTGATTCTCTCCTCTGGTAATGAGTCGGCGAATCATCGGTCCAAGGCACTGAAGGCGGAGAAGCCGACACCGAAGCCGGGCTTGATTATGGTGGTGGTTTTGTTTTGAATGACATTGTACCCATTGTAATCAATCTTGACGATGAAGAATCGTCAGATGAAGGTTGTAATTGGCAAATTGCCGATGAATCAATAATGACGATTTAGAGTACCCTTTGTCTTTGAATGATGTGATGACAGGTTTATATAACAATCCGAAGTTGCACTTACCGACTCGGTCGTCTTGCATTACGCAAAAGCAGCTCCGAGACTCTTTTGGGACAACACTCATTATCCCACGAAGATCAGGTAGTGAAAAAGACTTGATCTATGGAAGAGGAGATGCAGTTCCAACGCCAAATCATTTCTCAAAAGAAGGTGTAAATGATGACGAGCCTATCCTACACACATTCAGATATAGCCTAGAAACCGGGATATCATGAAGAAGTGGGGTATGACTTGACACAAGGGAAGGTCTATGTTTTGGACAAGGTCCTCGATTCCCTCCCAAAGCGGCATATGTCCCAAGAGGCGGGATAACTACTATGCATTTAGAAGGGATTGGGATCTGAATCCTCCTCGAGAAGATGAATGCTCATGGTGATTGATAATAATCCACCCGATGAGAGCGGACATTCGTCGATTCTTGGCTTGGGATTAGACACGGCCTGGAGAAGCTTTCAAGGCTTTGATGTCAAATATGGCTCTGATCGATCCTGCTACTATTGAGGGTGATGAAGATATGCCCGGCATGGGAAGACCCATGGATCCATCAACTTCGAAGAAGCGGTTTGGGGATAGATTGAACAAAGAGAACCCCACTAAGGGCGAGATAGTCGAGGTTAATATGGGTGACGAAGAGCATCCTAAGCTCATAAACATCAGCAATACTCTTCCCTCGGAAGAGAAGGAAGAGTTGATAAGCCCTAATCGGGGAGTATATCGATGTATTAGCACGGAGCTACGAGGATATGCGGGACTTCGACCCTAATGTGGTGACACATCGCCTCAACATCGAGGTGGATGTCAAACTGTCAAGCAACGCGTGACGGTTTCATCCACGAATCTTGCGAGCAATCATTGTGAAGTGAAGAAACTCATAGAATCGGGATTCATCAAGGAAATTCAACATCCGGATTGGGTGGCGAATATAGTCGGTCATGAAGAAGAATGGTTCGATTAGGATGCGTAGCCGATTCTGAGACCTCAACTTTGCTTGCCCAAAGATGACTTTCCTCTTCCAATCACGGATGTCATAGTGGACAATGCGTGTGGATTTGAAAGAATGTCATTCATGGATGGTTTCTCGGGTTACAATCGGATCAAGATACACCCGATGATGCCAACACCACGTTCAGAAGCCCATCGGTATATATTGCTACGGTCGAACTAACTAAGGATTAGAATACTTAAATTCTAAATTAATCAATTATTAATCAACTCTATTAAGTTGGAGTGACAATATTTTTTTTGAAAAGAGAAGAAAAAATGACATAAAAGAAAAAAAATGACTAAGATAAAGAGCAAAACCGACTAATTCCCACCCCCATACCTAAATTTTGCATTGTCCTCAATGCAAATTCTATTAGGCACAAAGTAAAACAGATAAGAATGGAAGCACTTACATTTGTTCTCGACTTCGAATAATGATAAAATTTCAGAATTACCTTTGGTATGAGAAGGTGAAGTCAAAATTTTATTCTCTTTTTTTTCTCTCTTTTTCTTTTTTTCATATGTTTTTTTTCTGTTTTTGTTTTTTTAAAGAACAAGAAACTCTCACATGAGAGAAGAATAAATTCTTTTATTATAATTGTGGGACAAAAATAAAAATGTAGAATAAAAGATAAAACATGAGAAGCTCACATTCTACATTAAATCCTACCTTGTTGTTGAAATTCACCTAAATTTAAAGAATTTCAAGATGATATAATCAATGATGTTCTCAAATTCTGAAAATTTCAAGGTTTGCAATGTGTTTTGCAAAGAAATTAAGGTAGGTCTTATTGATTTATGCATTTTGAACTTAGATTTTGATTAATGAGAATTTGACATTTTGGTTGCTCTTTCAAAAATCTAAGCTCATCGAAAAGAGTTCTTCAATGTTGCATTCAAAAGGCATGTATTCAACACGCTTTCTCATTTTGGAAAATCAAATCAATTTTTAAGATTTCCAGCCTCATGAAAGATTTTCAAAACTAATGTCGATTCATTCTCTATTAAACTTTCTTGGATGTAATTGATTTCGAAGGTCGATTATCAATATTATTTCCTCGATTGAAAATATTAAGTTCAAGCCGATTCCCAAAGACAGCCTTCATGTGACCAGCTTCTACAGATGAGAGCATTAGAAGTGGCTAAGAACGGTCTTCCTAAGATCACTGTATCCGTCTTTGGGAATGGAAACGGGTTGCGCTTCAGACTACTAAATCAACAGAAAAATAAAGTCTCCAACCTTTATCAATACATCTGTATTTCACCCATAGGACCTTAATGCATCTATCACTAACCAAGTGTGCATCTAGTTGGCTTGAGTTCCCCGACACCTAGTTGGTAGATTGAATATGGAAGCAAGTTGACACTGCCCCTAAGTCTAAAAGCGCCTTATCAATACGAGTATTACCAATGATACATGAGATGGTAGGACAACCCGATCCTTATGTTTCAATGGTACGCACTTTGAGAGGACTTCACCGATATTGGCGTAGAAAGACTTTCTTTAGAACATTTATTTGCTCTTTTGGTACATAATTCCTTTAAAAATTTGGCATAAGAAGGAATTTGTTCAATGACATCTAAAAGAGGAATGTTGACCTTAACCTCGCTTGAAAGTCTCTAGAATTTTCTCCTCCCGAGAGGAGTGCTTCGGCCCGAGTCTATCCTGTAAGGAGCAACCGTTTAAATTGATTAGACTCGTTTCGTTCGTGCTCGAGTCATCGAAGGGTGTGATTGAAAGTAGAGATATCGGAGAGAGAATTTGTTCGTTCAAGGGTTTCACTTAGAGGCATTCTAACCTGATTATCGACTGCCTACTCGACCGTAGTGAATGGATTGCATTCACTTCACTTGGTAGGTTGAACTTGATCCCGTGTCCTTCGGGTTGGGCACGGGCTGACTCGAAAAGTTCCTTTCTCTCTCACTCATGGCATTAGCTAGTTGACCAAGTTGGGTTTCTAACCTAGCTATGGCTTGAGTGTGGAAGTGAGGATTTGCCCGTTGATTGCATGAAGGAATTCAACGGTTTGATGTTTGAGTCAATAAGTTCGTGGTCCGTGTAGAGGTTTTAATCAAGGTTTCTAGACCCTTTCCGTAACATTAAGATGTTTATCATGATCAGCAATTTGAGGAGTGTGATTTGGTGATTGGTGATGAGGAGACCGATTTTGAAATGACAGATTTGGTTGTTGAAAATTGAGAGGAACCCATTGCCCTAGAGAATTGTCGGGTTGAAGAGGGTGAAATTTTGATTCTGAGTAGTTTCCGGTTCCATGCAAAATTTGATGATTTCTCCAACCCGATTGTAGGTTGGAGAAAATAGATCATTCAACGACGAAATGCAGCTTATCCGACCTAGTGGCCGACCGATCCTAAAAGAGGACATTCCTCCTAAACATGAGATGGAGACGCAGCTATGACAACCCGAGGTAGAAACTTGGTTGATTTGAGCCGAGCTTGTTCTTTGACTTCTAAAGCTTCTAACCTACGCATGATTGTAGTCATCTTTGCTTCAGAGGCTATGTTCGTTTCTAGGACGCACCAACGGTTTTGGGTTGGGAAACCGATGAAACACGGTCATCACAATGTTCCCAATGCATGGTTTTCTGATAAACTCTCTAAAAGTCCCAAGCTTCATCGGCATTTTTCTTCATGAAATCCCCTTGACACATTGACTCTAAGGAAGTTTTGAAGAATAATCCAATCCTTCATAAATGATTTGGCATAATCGCCACTTTTCAAGACCATGGTGAGGACATGGATAAGAAGATCTTTGAATTTGTCAAAATACTTCCAAAAGGTTCTCCCGACAATTTTAAAATTTTGAATGTCGCTTTCTAAGCTTGACCGCGTGGATAGGAAAGAATTTTTCAGAAAAACTTTTACAAATTCACCCCAAGTTGAGATGGAATCATGGGCAAGCTATACGACCATTTTTTTTTGTCCTAAAGGGCAAATGGAATAAATCTGAGTTTGATCGATCTTCGCTAAGTCCCTCATCTTGATCATGAGGCAAACTTCTTCAAAATTGAAAATGTAAGCGCCTTCGGTTTCTACTCCTAGGAATTTGGGAAGCATGTTAATAAAATGCGGTCTAAGTTCGAAATTTGCTCCATTGACCTCTGGGAGTTTTATGCAAGAGGGATTGCATTTCTAGTGGGGTAACAAACATCTTGAAGAACGGTGGGTTGTTATTGGCCATTTCGCTTGGTTCAAGAGATGGATCAAAACGAATTAAACGATTGGTATTATCCCTAACCCAAGTTTGCATACACCAAAATCAAAATTTTTTATTTGAAAAAGGACAAGAAAAAAGTTAAGAAGATGATGAGAAAAAATAAGGAAAAACTAACTAAAAATAAATCAAGGCAATCACTTTTCAATCACCCTAACTCTAGGGTTAAGCCTAAACTTAACTTAGACCAAGTCCTAACCAAAAATTCCCTTAGTGAAAAGATCAAAGTTTACTTGGGTAATTAGCCGTAAGGATAGTACTAGAGGGAGATCAAAGATCAATTAAGTACCTCTTTCCTTTCAGAGCCTTTACGCAACCCCTAAACCTTGCCTTAGACACCAATTAATCCAAATAAACTTGGACCGTTCACTTAAGAAATTATTGTTCCTTAATGAGCTCGAATCCTAGGGGCCAACGCCTAATCAGCTTTTAAGAGGCTTGTATGTGTAGTGAGGAATTAGTGATTTTGGCTAAGGAAAGGTGATGAAATCCCTCACCTTATCTTGATTAATGGGTTTTGCCCTAAAAATATTTTCAAGTGAGTGCCAAATCAAGATGCTCAAATCACTTTGGTGAATTCCTACTTTTATATGAAATGCAACCCTAGAAATTAAAAGCAACTAAAAGGATGCAAAACAAAATCTTTTTATTTTTATTTTTATTTTATTATATTTCATAATAAAAATGAAGTTTATTAGGGTCGATAAGGGTAAAAAATTTTTTTTTTTTTATTTTTATTTTTATCCTAATTGTCTCTAATGTATATGAACTATCTAAAGGGTGGAATTGAAAATACTAGATAGAAAAGTTACCCACGAAAGCAATGCAAAGCCTCGTTGGAGGCAATTCTTCAATCTTGAATCTTCAACTCTTGATCTTCAAGCTCCAAGTTCCTACACAAAAGAAAACACACAAAATAAGGAATCAAACTTAATCAAAATCCTACTTATGCAACCGCTCACCGCAACTTCAAAAACTTGATTGGAAATAAATGATTACCTCCTAAGTTGCAAGTATACAACCTTTATCAAGTTATAGTATATAAGATTATCGATCCCACGAGGAACGGAAGTAGGAAGAGTTTTGCTCAAGTTTTGATTCTCAAATTATGCATTACAGGAGTTATTCAAATAAAATGAAAGTAAGAAAATGGTGAAGGAGTGGATGAGATAAGAGAGAGTGGATGTGGATTATGTGCAAAAGAGGAGAAAATAAAGTTGAGAATGTGGTTGTGGTATATACAACAAAAGAAAATGGTGAAAGTGGATGTGAGATAAGAGAGTGGATGTGGATTAAAAGAGGAGAAAATAAAGTTGAGAATGTGGTTAGTTATATGCACATAATAACAAAACTAGGTTTGAGATTATATGCACATGGGGAATATGAGATTAAGAGAGAAGTAAAAATCAATGAATCAAAAATCAAGAATAAAGGAAAGTAACAAACAAATGAAAAGCAAGGATAAGAGGAAAATAAATAAGGTAAAGTATGGAGGATTAATTAAAGATATGAGGAATCTAGAGTAGATCCACTTAGCTTATCTCAATCTCATAAAAATGAGTTGGATTTGTTAGCTAGTTTCAAACAATCTCTAGGATCCCACAAATATTAGCTCCACACTTAGAAAAGGTTAATTCCCTAGAGGGTTCTAGCCTCAAGGTGAATTAAAGAAAAGAAAATCTATTCTAGAAAGTAAATACAAGAATTAAATACATTGCATGAAAGTAAATTGCATGAAAGTAAATTGCATGAAATTAAATTGCATGAAAGTAAATCTAAGCTACAAAGCAATAAAATGAACAAGAAAGAAAATGAAAAATAAATAAAATAGAAACCAACAACTCGATCTTAATCTAATCCTCCTTTGGTCCTTGGATTAGAAGAAGAGAAAGGAAATTGAAGGGGTGAAACATTTCATTTATTGTGTAACAAAAGTTACAATTTTTAGAAGGTCTCTCAATTAAGAGTGACCCTCCTCTCCAAATGGAGTTTTACAAAATATTTCACACTCAAAACCCTCACCTTCACCCCTATTTATAGCCCAACGGAGTTGATGTGAACCATTGGATCAAACCTAGCCAAAAGGAAGAGAAATCCACCATTAATTCAGACTGTTAAACCGATCGGTTCGATCGGTTAGCCAACCGTTAGCAAACCGGTTGGCCAACCGGTTGGTCAACCGATTGGTTCCCAACGGATTTTGTCTTTTTTTATATTTCTTCACGAATTTCTTGGATCAATTTGGTATCTTGGGCCTTGTTTGTCTTCAGATTTGGGCCTCAAAATTGGTAGAAATTCAGAGAATTTGAGTCATTTGGGCTTTTATTCATTATTTCTTTATTAGCCGCAAAATAAGATAAAATGATTATTAGTAATATCGTTATTCATATAACATAGGTAATGAGGGTATAACAATGTCATTAAAATGTGATAATCAACCATGACGGGTGTTGTGCCGATGAACACGCCGCGAGACTAACCGCAGCAGCCGGTGCATCAAACGGCTTTCTTTTCGATAGCCCCGCTTAACTCATGAAGCTATATCGACGGAAGGGTAATGCTATCAGCCTAATAATGTCTATGCCGGTTTGACTTAAGATTCGAAATGTCCATCCCTTTATTTTTACGTGGCTCACATCTCAACTTTATGATCGGTGAGGGCGCCGATGTCGACAACCATCCGGATCGATTATTATCCAGATGGAAGTCCGCTTGTTCTTTTCACTCATAAACATGATGATCGACACGCCACAATGGGCTTTCTTCCGAGCCGGTTCTTGACCCTAGAACGGTTTTGATAAAGGATGCCGGTTACCCAGAGTTGGCTAAGGCAACGATGATCTTGATCGTTCGAACTCAAGCTTCGTGAGATTACAGGAGTTGCAAGTAGCTGTGCTTCTTCACTTATAGCCGGTCGAGTGGAATCTCGCTCAGCATGTATGCGATGCTCGAAGTTTTATTGACTCGAGGTTCAAATGCGCGGGCCGTAGATCGTTAAGACCGCCTCTTGCCGAAATCAACATCCCCGAAAGCAACCTTCATTCTTGTATTAAGGCCAAGTGAGGCCAAGATAGCGCAAGCAGGGAACTTCGATGGAGGAAGAAAACTTAAGTGTCTTGAGCCACAAGGGTTAACGAAGAGGAATTTCAAACCGCCATATCCAAGAAACCGGAGCTCTCGAACAAAAGCTAGCTGAAGTTGAGGAAGAAGTCGCTAAGACATTGAACGCCAATGAGGAGTCTTTCGTGGCGAGTTGCAAAAGGAGCTCCAACAAGCTTACAACGATGAGTTGTCCAAGTTATAACAATAAATCTTTTGCCATAAACTTGATGTTTGAATAACTGTATTTCTTCGCTGAAAGACTCAATAAATTTCCATCCTCCTTTTATTATTGTTTATTATGATTTCGCATTTCGCTTGAAATAATCAATCACAATACTCATAGGATTTTTAGCAAACCCTCACCATCAACGATTTGATGAGCCTTTATCGACACCGCTTGCATCGGGCTAGCATGCGATTATCCAACCCATTCTCGCGACGCGGATGTGCTAAAAGAATGAAACTCTTTTAGGCTTAACGCCACGATGTCGAATAATGAGACTTTGTCATCTTTACGAGCAAGAGACTAACCCGCAATGCGTTGGGCGCTGACTTTAGGTCATTGGCCAACCCACGACCATCAACGATTTGATGAGCCTTTACCGACACCGCTTGAATTGGGCTAGCATGGATTATCTAAACCCGCTCTACACGCGACGCTATGCTAAAAGAATGAAATTCTTTATACTTGATGCTATGATGTTGAATGCATAGGCTTCGCCTTTTCACTGAATAGATCGCCTACCGCATGTATTAGATGCGCTTATCCCTACTTAGGCTTCGATAAAATTCTCCGCACTGAATTCGTGCCTTTTTCAATCGGTGAAAGACTAAACCGCAACACGTGTTAGCGCTGACTTATCTCTACTTAGGATTCGGATAAAATTACCCACATGTGTAAGGGGATTATGATGTTATTAATAATAACCCGCCACAATTTTGAATATGTGGACTTTCATTCTTTTACTAAGAACTAACCGTAACGCTGTTAGGCGTAGACTTATCCCTACTTAGGATTCGATAAAATTGCCCAAGATGAATTGGTATCCTTTTCACTGAGAAAGGTTAACCGCCACGCCAGATAGACGTAGACTCATCCCTACTTAGGCTTCGGATAAAATTCTCCGTGACTTGAATTCGTGTCTTCTTCAATCGAAAAAGACTAAACCGACAATGCGTGTTAGCGCTGACTTACCCCACTTAGGATTCGGGATAAATTCCCCAAGACTAACTCGATTGAAGGATTTTTGTTGAAAAGATGAAATTGATGTGGGAAAGGAAGAATTTTATATTCTCCTCCCGATGCTAGAGAAAAATTTTATATTCTATCTCCAAGTCTTCTTTTTAGGTAAAGACTAATCCAAATAAAAGAGAAAGAATTTTATATCCTATTCTTGCTCCCGAGAAGAAAATTTTAATATTCTATCTCCAGTGCAAAGGAAACTAAAAGTGGGATCTCCACTTCGAGAATCTTAGGAGGTGAAACTAAGAGTGGGATCTCCACTCCGAGAATCGAAAAGATTCAGATAACTTTCACTTTTATAGGATTCGCTACCTGATCTCGAAATGATTTTCTCGTTTATCGAGATGAAATTCTAATTTCAGCCCTAACCTGGGAGGGCGGACCGAAGAGGAAAGGATGGAGCCCTTCTGTTTATCACAAGGGGATCTTAGCATTGAAAGTGGACCTCTTGTTCGTGGAAGGAATCAAGAGGATTTTGCCGTGAATTGAACCAAAGATTTTTTTTTTGACTCACCGCCAATGAATTTGATCGAGGGAATTTATGGTGGAGGACGATTTAGGGTTATCCTCAAGGACAATGGGTGAGATATTCCACGAGGAACTTCCCACAAAATGGGTTATCTCAAATATACTAAGGATATTACTTTTTCAGAACTTTCCATTTATCGGCATTAGCCGTCACGCCATCTTGAGTGATTAGACGATATGCACCGCTTGAATAGGTCAGATCTATCACAAACGGTTCTTCCCATTTAGGTTCAAACTTACCCTTTTCTTGAATTGAGAATTATTGGTCGCCGAAAGCCGAGGACCGATCTCCTTCCTTAAAGCTTTTGTCAAACTTTCTTGTTAAAAGCCCCACATTCTCGCTTGGTAAAACTCGATGTGTTGTTGAGCTTCCCGACGCTTTTCATCTAACATTTCAAGCTCTTCAAGACGCTCCGTTGTTGTTCTTACTATCTCGGTCGGAGGGCTTATACGAAGTGATGGGATTGGATTTCTAATGGAAGTACTTTCACATCTCAGATACCGAGAATACGGGTAGCTCCCAGAAGCGCAAGCGTATTGTAGATGATAATCACATTTTAATGACATTTTAATAACCTCATTATCTATTTTATATCAATAAATATGTTACTAATAATATGTTTTATCTTATTTTGCGAATAATGGAGTATTAATGAATAAAAGCTCAAATGACTCTAATTCTCTCAATTTCTACCAATTTTAAAGCCCAAATCAAGACAAACAAAGGCCCAAGATACCATAGTGATCCAAGAGAAATTCGTGAAGAAAAATCAAGAAAGACAAATTCGTTGAAACCAACCGTTGGCTAACCGATAACAACCCGTTAGCCAACCGTTGCCAACCGACACAACCGATTGGTTTGCAGCAGATTCAATTAAGGGCTGATTTCTTCCTTTTGGCCAAGTTTGATCCAATGGTTCACATCAACTCTCATGGCTATAAATAGGTGAATGAGGGTTTAGAGGTGTGAAATATTTTGTAAAACTTTTTGAGAGAAAGGGTTGCTCTTGTTTTAGAGTACCTTTCATTGTAATAATTTTTCCTCAATAAATAAATATTTTCAATCCCATCTTCTTCTTCTTGTTCAAGGACCAAAAGGGGATGAGTTGATGATGATGAGTTGCGTTCTCTCTTTATTTCTCTTTATTATTTCTTTTTCTTTCTTGTTATTTATTTGCTTTGTAGTTTAGATTTAATCGCTTTGTAGTTTAGATTTAATTGCTTTGTAGTTAGATTATTTTAGAATTTTTCTTTTCTTTTTTTTTTTCTTTTTTCTATTTGTTTAAATTTCCCAAGATGTTGAACTAAACTCTTGTGGGGATCTAGGTTGCATGAAACTAGTCTAATCTCTTTTGTGTTTATGAATCATCTCTCTTATTCTTAAAAGATCATGTTTAGGTTAATCAATTAGAGAACTAATCGATAGAAGAAGAATTTGATAGTTTATGCTTTCCTTAAGTTGTTTGATAGGCTATGCTTATGAATTCTAGGATTATTATCTTGTTATTACTCTCTTCATGAGTTTGAATTTCAATTAGGTGATAATTTGATAAGTTATGCTTTCCTTAAGTGGTTTGATATCTTATGCTTAATAAATCTAATATGAGATGTGGTAAAAGAGAATTTTTCAGAGATTATAATTTGAGTTAGCTAGTGGATTCAATTCTAGATTCCTTCATCTCTTATTGAATTCTCGCTTTTAATTGTGATTCCTTTCACACACAATCCAAATCCACTCTCTCATCACTTCATCATATTTTCATATTATCTTGAATAAAACCCTAATTGTCACGCATAATTTGAGAACCGAACTTGAATCAAACACTTCCTATTTCCCGCTCCTCAATCTTAAATACTATAACTTGACAATGGTTGTGCACTTGCGACTATAAAGGTAAACACTCGCTTTTGCCCACAATTTTTGGCCATGCGGGAACCGTTAAGTAGGAATTTTTCTTAGTTCTTTAACTTGTGTGTTTGTCTATTGTGAATGACAAAAGGAGCTTGAAGGCAAGGAGTTGAAGATTCGAGATTGAAGGTTGCCTCCAACGAGGCTTTGCATTGCTTTTAGCAGTAACTCTCTCTAGTATTTTTAATTCCACCCTATAGGTAGTTCATCACATTAGAGACAAGGTTAATATAAAAAAACCGACTTTCTTTCTTGTCGACCATAATTAAAAAATATATATATATTTTTCTTTCTCATCCTTTTAGTTGCTTTTAATTTCTAGGTCGCATTGCATATAATAGTAGGAATTCACCAAAGTGATTTGAGCATTTTGAATTGACACTCACTTGAAAATATTTTTAAGGGCAAAACCCATTAATCAAGATAAGGTGAGGGATTTCATCACCCTTGTCACTTCAAAAATCACTGATTCCTCACTACACAAACCCAAGCCTCCTAAAAGAATTAGACGCTGCCCCTAAGGATTCGAGCTCAATAAGGAACAAGAAATTTTGAGTGAACTGGTCTAAGTTTATTTGGATTAATTGGTGTCTAAGGCAAGGTTTAGGGTTGTAGTTTCCCAAGGAACGAGGTACTTAATTGATTTGATCTCCTCTAGTACTATCCTTCTAATTACCCACGTGAACCGGATTTTTTCACTTAGGAGTTTTTGGTTAGGAGTCGGTCTATGAAGCTTAAGGCTTAACCCTAGAGTTAGGTGATTGAAAAGTGATTGCCTTGATTTGTTTTTCTTTTCTTCTTCCCTCTTCTCTCTTTTCACCATCTCACTAACTTTTCATTTTTTAATTAAAAAAAATCTCTTGATTTTGGTTCATGCAAACTTGGTTAGGAATAATACCAATCGCTTAGTTCGCCTGATTCAACTTCTCAACCAAACGAAATGGCCAATCCTCCCGCTCTTCAAGATATCTCATACCCAACTAGGAATGCTATCCCTTCATGCATTAAGCTTCAAGCAAATGGAACTAATTTAACTCCGACCACATTTCATCAACATGCTTCCAAAATTCTTAGGAACGTAAACTAAGACGATATATTTTCTCTCAATTTGAAGAAGTCACCATGATTAAAATGAAAGACCTAACGAGGATGCAATTAAGCTTCGATTTATTCCTTCACTCTTAAGGACAAAGCAAAAATGGTCAGACAGTTTTACCCATGATTCGATTTCAACCTCGGCTGATTTTGTAAAGTTTTTCTAAAAAATTCTTCCCAATTCACAAACGGTCAAGCTCGAACAAAGATTCAAAATTTTAGGATTGTCCCGTGAGCCATTCTCGAAGTATTTCGATAGGTTTAAGGATCTCCTCATCCAATGTCCTCACCATGGTCCGAAAATGGCGATTGTGCCAAATCATTTACTAAGGATTGACTATCCCGCAAAACTTCCTTAGAGTCTATGTGTCAAGGGGATTTTATGAAGAAAACGATGAAGCCGGGATTTCTTAGAGAGTCCCGTAAAACCATGCAATGGGAACACCCGGATGACCATGGTGCATCTTCCTCAAGCCAAATCTAGTGGTCCTTCCTTAGGAACTAATATAGTCAGCCAAGCAAAGATGGCGACGATGATGCGTAGGCTAGAAGCTCGAATCAAAGAACGGCCTCGCCAAGTCAATCAAATCTCGCCAGTTGTCACAATTGTCGGGCCCCCATCTCATGTTGCCGATGAATGCCCTTTTAGGATCCGACGCCACTAGATCGTGTTAACGCCGATTCCAATTCTCCTAGAAATGATCCTTTGCCCCAACCTACAATCCCGCCATGGAATCATCCCAACTTTGGAACCAAGGAAGCCCCAAATCAAAACGCCAATCCCACCTCAAACCAACAAATTCCTAGGGAAACACGATCCGCTCAATCCACCAAACAATTTCCATCACTCAAATCTACCTTTTCAAATTTCCTCCTCATCAACCCATCTAATTCTAACCCGCATCAGAAAACGCCTTGGTGTCATAGAAGAGGGTTTAGAAGCCATGATCAAACCACCACCAACCTGTTGACTCAATCATCCAACACTCTAAATTCCTTCATGCAAACAACTAACCAAGCGATCAACTCAACACCTGCCATCGCCAGATAGAAACCCAACTAGGGCAGCGCAAGTGGAGGAAAGAGAAAGGAACATTTCCATGTCAACCTCGTGGTTAACCCTAACAACACCGGGTTCAAACCCAAATCACCTATCTCGTAAATGCAATCCATACGCTGAGATCCGGGAAACAGATAGATAACCAAGTCAACACCTTCACCAAACTCGCCTCCCATCCAACACACTCCTTCCGATGACCAAGACGCCGAAATCAAACCGAAGTCTAATCCCGATAGGAATACACCCGCTGCACCTTCCAGATAGACTTAGACATAGGAAAACTCTCCCCAAGTAGAGAAAACCTAGAAACTTTCAAACAAAGTCAAGATCAACATCCTCTCTTAGATGCAATTGAACAATTCTCTTATGCAAAATTCTTAAAAGATTTATGCACTAAGAAAAGAACCACAAATGTTCCAAAGAAAGTCTTTCTTGTCATCAATGACATGCTCTCAAAGCCCACCCCTTTGAAATATAAGGATCCGTGTTGTCCTACTATCCCGTATAATAGGAAACACCGCCATTGATAGGGCATTACTAGACTTAGGAGCTAGTGTAAACCTTCTTCCCTTTTCTATCGCCAGTAGGTGTAGGAGAACTTAAACCGACAAGATGTACCCTACAATTAGCCGATAGATCCGTGAAGATTCCCAAGGAGAGGTAGATGATGTTTTGATCAAGGTTGGAGAATTCATTTTCCTCGTTGATTTCATTGTCCTAGAGATGCACTCGCTCCCAATCTCAAGGGTCAAGTCCCGCCATCCTAGGAAGACCATTCTTAGCAACCTCAAATGCTTTAATCAATTGTAGAACCGGTCTTATGAAACTATCTTTGGAAACATGACTGCCGATCTCAATATTTTCAACTTAGAAGACAACCCTCGGATCCATCCGATCAACCCTTAGAGGTAAACTTCATTCGTGGTATTTCCAAAGGAGCAACAAGAAGAGGAGTGTAGTTCCACATCTGCTTTTCTCGACCTAGTCATGGAGGAAACTCGACGACAATATAGGACTAGATTCACCAATCAATCATGTCTCAAATCACCGGCAACGTGAGCCATTAGATATCGAGCCTCAACTCAACTCGCTTCTTCCATCGAGGAACCCCTAAGTTAGAGCTCAAACCATTACCCAAAATCTTGAGTATGCCTACTTAGGGGAGAATGAGAGTCCGCCATCATCATCTCTTCAAAATTGACACTGCTCGTATGAAGCCCTCTTAGTCGCTTTAAGAGAGAATAGGGAAGCCATTGATGGACCATGGCTGATATTAAGGGATTAGTCCAACCATTGTTCAACAATCAATCCACTTGATTGATGATGCCAAACCTACCGTAGATCCTCAACGAGGTTAAACCCAAGAATGAAAGAGGTCAGTAGGAAAGACATTAAAATGTCTCGATCATGGGATCATTTATCCCATTTCGCATAGTTCCCGGTAAGTCCGTCCAAGTAGTTCAAAAATCGGGATCACCGCGGATCCAAAATGATGCTAATGAACTAATTCCCACTGAATCCAAACCGTGGCGAAGTCCAGATTGACTATAGAAAATTCAACTTAGCTACCCGAAAGATCACTTCCCCGCCTTTCATAGACCAAATGTTAGAACGGCGTGACATGAGTTCTATTGTTTCTTGGATGGATATTCGTGTTATAATCGATCCCCATTGCCCCTAAGATCGAGAAAACCACTTTCACATGCCCATACTGAACCTTTGCATATCGCCGCATGCCCTTTGGGTTGTGTAACGACCCGCCACATTCCAACGCCGCATGATTAGTATCTTCCCACATGGTAGAACGCTTAGAAATTTTCATGGACGACTTCCATTTTCGCCACACACTTTAATGTTTGAATCATCTTCGACCGGTCCTATTACGATGTAGGAGAAAATCTCGACTTTAATTGGGAGAAATGTCATTTCATGGTCAAACAGGCATTGTCTTAGGTCATGTCATTTCCAATAGGGGTATCGGTTGACAAAGCTAAGGTAGATCTTATTTCAACCTTCCTCCAAAAATGTTAAGGATGTCGATCATTTCTTGGTCATGCCGGTTTCTATAGACGCTTCATCAAAAATTTTAGCAACATTGCTAGACCTTTGACCAATCTCTTAGCTAAGGATACGCCATTCAATTCTCCCTTGAATGCCTCAAAGCTTTTGATTATCCGAAAAAGAACTAACCACACTATCATTCATGCACCGATTGACCTTACCCTTCAATTAATGTGTGATGCATCCGATTCGCAATTGGTGTTTCTAGGACAACGTATTGATGGAAAATCGCATGTAATCTACTATGCCAAGAGGGACACTAAACGATGCTCAACAAAATTACTCACATCGAAAGAATTTTAGTCAGTCGCCTTTGCCTTAGAAAAATTCAGTCCTATCTCATCGGTTTTTGACCAAAGTATTCACAGATCACGCCAAGACTTAAGTATCTTTTGACCAAGAAGGATGCTAAAGCACGCTCATTAGATGGATTCTCCTACTTCAGAGTTTGACATTCTGATCCTTGACAAAAAGGCATAGAAAACCCCGGGCATCATCTCTAGACTTCCAAATGCACCAACATCAAATGTCCCAATCAATGAACTTTTTCAGAATTAACAACTCCTACAAACCAACTGCTCCATGGTTTGCGATATTATCAATTACTTAGTCACTTAAACAGCTCCCTCTCATTGGTCTAAACAGATAGATCTCGCTTTCTCCCCGTAAAATACTTCTACCGGGATGATCCATATCGCTTGGTACCGTCCTCGACGATTTTTAGGAGGTGTATTCCAAATGAAGAAACTAGGAGTGTTCTATCTTTTGCCACGAGCAAGCATGTGGGGCCACTTTGGCTCAAGAAAATGTACCAAAAATTCTCCAAGCAGGGCTATATTGGCCAACCTGTTCAAAGATTCCTATGAGTTTTGCAAAACTCAGAATCATGGTTTCTTAGGTAAAATCACTAGAAGAAATATGATGCCCTTACAACCCATTTTAACCGTTGAACTTTTTGATTTGTGGGTATAGATTTCATGGGACCTTTTCCAAATTCCTTGTAATATGTACATTCTAGTGGTCGCCGAGTATATGTCGAATGGGTTGAAGCGTTGCTTGCAAGACTAATGATAACAAGGTTGTTGTTCGGTTTCAAGGAGAATATTTTTTCACGATTTGTGTGCCCCGAGCAATAGTTAGCTTATAATGGTACACATTTCAAACCGCCTTTGAGGCATTAATGAGGAAGTACTCATCACACACAACCGAACTCCTTATCACCCTCAAACCAGTCAAGTAGAGGTCACAAATAGGCGATCAAACAAATTAAAAAAGCCACAACGTAAAGGATTGGTCCTAAAACTGGGCGCTTTTATGGGCATATCGAACGCCTTTAAAACTCGTTAGAAATGTCACCGCATGCATTTGTTTTGGAAAGGCCCGCCATTTACCGCTTGAGTTAGAACACCGAAAGCAATGTGGGCAATTAAACAACTTAACCTTGATTTAGACTTGGTGAAAATGAGAATGCTTCAATTAAATGAGTTAGAGGAAATTCAAACGATGCATATATAAATTCAAAATTTATAAAGAGAAAACCAAGGTTTTTCACGACAATTCAATATTCCTGAGAAACTTCACACCGTGACAAAAGTTTTACTTTACAACTCAAGACTACACATTTTTCCCCGTAAATTAAGATCACGATGGTCGACCATTTATTGTCACTCAAGTTTCTCACATGGGGCTATCGAGATTAAAGATCCTAAAATGATCATGTTTTCAAAGTGAATGGTCAACGCTTAAAACCCATTTTAGAATCTTCTACACTTGGAGAGGAGGAGGTGTTTGTTCTCCATGAGCCACACTATCTCAATCCAAAAAATCTTGTAAATCATCGCATAATATTTAAAAATAAAATAAAAAAATATAAAAACAATAACAATTTTTCCTCCCCGCATTAATGTAAATGCGCTTTTTCGTTCCGTGTCATCCTAACATCCGTAGTGCTTCCACTCTTCTCCATGTTATTTTCTCAGATTTACATTGAGGACAATGCAAATTTTAGGTGTGGGGTGGACTTAGTCATTTCTCTCAGATTTTAGTCATTTTTCATTTTCTTATTTTTCATTTTATTTTTTATTCATTTTTCATTTTCTTTTTCTTAAAAAAATTTGTCACTTGCCAACTTAATAGAGTTGATTAATAGTCTTCTAATCCCGAAGTTAGTTATACACTCAAGTTTACCTTTTATGATAATTTTAAATAATTTCCAAAGAATGATTTTCAAAGTGGTATACTTTACTAAAGTTTAACTTGATGTTTAATCGAGTGATGAAATTTTTGCGCGTTTAACTTAGAGTTGAAAATGATTCTTTGTTGCATTAATCCAAATATTTTTCAAGACATATATACATATACACATATATATATTATACTAACTTAACAAAAAGAGTGCTAAAAATGGGCACCAAATAAATTCTCTTAAAATCATCGGTAGTCTTTGTTACTAAGCCTAAGTTGATCGAGTAATTAAGCCCGAGGAGTATTTTATGCTTAATGACCTAAGCCCATTGGGTTAGGATTCATTGGCCCAAACTCGCTAAATGGTCACTTAGAAAGTCCGATTAAAAACAAGACTACCAAAAAAAAAAAAAAAACTAGCCATGTTTTTATATATATGGAAATAATGGTATATGTTCTTGATTTTTCAAAATGGGTTAAGAGACTTGAACATTGTTTGAAACAAAGAGTTAGCATGTTTCCTTCAAAACTTTTGAATTAAATCTTTGAGAAAACTTGGTTTTGTATCACTACAATGGAAGGATTTTCTTAAGAAGTTTACTTTGGAATCATGATAAAACGCTTTCGAGTATTAACCGATTTGTGAATTTTTGAATTATTCAATTAGCTTTAAATTGGCAAGTTGACTGAATTTTGTGGGTATATTCATCCAAACCCTCACAGACTACAACTCGCCCACTAGGGTAACCTAGGGTTTAAAGGCTTGTTGTATTTAAATACAACCGCATTCCTCGCAAAGTGAGTTAGATTTTTCTTTCTTTTCATTTTTCTTCTTTGCCGCCGGAGGACTAGCAAAAGTTTAGGTGTGGGGTATTTGATAATCACATTTTAATGATATTTTAATAACCTCATTATCTATTTTATATCAATAAATATGTTACTAATAATATGTTTTATCTTATTTTGCGTAATAATGGAGTATTAATGAATAAAAGCTCAAATGACTCTAATTCTCCAATTTCTACCAATTTTGAAGCCCAAATCAAGACAAACAAAGGCCCAAGATACCATAGTGATCCAAGAGAAATTGTGAAGAAAAATCAAGAAAAGACAATTCAGTTGAAACCAACCGGTTGGCCAACCGATACAACTGTTAGCTAACTGTTGGCCAACCGATTGGTTTGCAGCCAGACTCATTAAGGGCTGATTTCTTCCTTGGCCAAGTTTGATCCAATGGTTCACATCAACTCTCTGGGCTATAAATAGGTGAATGCCGAGGGTTTAGAGGTGTGAAATATTTGTAAAACTCCTTTGGAGAGAAAGGGTTGTCTTGTTTTAGAGTACCTTTCATTGTAATAATTTTTCCTCAATAAATAAATATTTCTTCAATCCCATCTTCTTCTTCTTGTTCAAGGACCAAAAGGGGATGAGTTGATGATGATGAGTGCTGTTTCTCTTTATTTCTTTTTCTTGTTATTTATTTGCTTTGTAGTTTAGATTTAATCGCTTTGTAGTTTAGATTTAATTGCTTTGTAGTTAGATTATTTTAGAATTTTTCTTTTCTTTTTATTTTCTTTCTTTTTCTATTTGTTTAAATTTACCAAGATGTTGAACTAAACTCTGTGGGGATCTAGGTTGCATGAAACTAGTCTAATCTCTTTGTGTTTATGAATCATCTCTCTTATGCTTAAAAGATCATGTTTAGGTTAATCAATTAGAGAACTAATCGATAGAAGAAGAATTTGATAGTTTATGCTTTCCTTAAGTGGTTTGATAGGCTATGCTTATGAATTCTAGGATTATTATCTTGTTATTACTCTCTTCATGAGTTTGAATTTCAATTAGGTGATAATTTGATAAGTTATGCTTTCCTTAAGTGGTTTGATATCTTATGCTTAATAAATCTAATATGAGATGTGGTAAAAGAGAATTTTCTCAGATTATAATTTGAGTTAGCTAGTGGATTCAATTCTAGATTCCTTCATCTCTCTTATTGAATTCTCGCCTTTTAATTGTGATTTTCTTTCACACAATCCAAATCCACTCTCTCATCACTTCATCATATTTTCATATTATCTTGAATAAAACCCTAATTGTCACGCATAATTTGAGAACCAACTTGAATCAAACACTTCCTATTTCCGCTCCTCGGGATCGAATCTTAAATACTATAACTTGACAATGGTTGTGCACTTGCGACTATAAAAGGTAAACACTCGCTTTTACCCACCATGATATGCCCGGTGCTTCTCCGAAGTTTATCATACCAATCACGCTTATTGATCTTCACGAAGTTTCGACAAGATCTTAATGATTGTCTTGTTGAACGCTTCCGCTAATCCGCTTGGTGGATTATAAACCGCCGACGAAACATCTTGGATCTTAAACTTCCGCGAAAACTCGGGCATCGATTTAATTAAGAACCGTTGTCATGTATGATCCGCCTCTGTATGCCGTGGTCGATAGATGACGGATGCTTGATGAACCCGATGACATTGTTCGCCACTTCTTTAAGCAAAATTGCTTCAGCCCACTTAGAGAAATAGTCGGTAATCGCAGAATGAACCAATCACCTTTAACCGACGGAGAAAAAATAGGACCCACAATGTCCATACCCCACGCCTCGAACGCCAAGATGTAGCCAAGGATGCAAATGTTCGGGTTGATGATGTAATTCGCGGTATTTGACAACGCGGCACTTTCTGCCGCATCAATTGTATCATTAATCATCGTCGGCATCTCATTCTTCCGATATGATCATAGAGCTTGGGACCGTGTCGCACCTCCTCCGCTGCTTCCTTAAGGACTTCTTCCGCCCTTGTCCCGAAGGTACCGAGCAACAAGCCATCGCATTCGCCGACGATATAGCGCCGGTGGCGATATTCGGCTATCAGAAGGAACACAGCCACGCCACGAGGGCGGACACGATACAGTACAAATACAGTTCGATCCAAATGCCAAGGCGGCATGCGGTAGGGGGTACCGACAACACCCCTCACTGCGGCGAAAAGGCCCAACAACGGCGGTTGCCAAAGAGACTATGGCAAAGCGACCCGCAGGAAGTTCGGCTCCGCGGTCTCGCTTGTCGCCCGATGGAAGAGATAAATCGGGAACTTCAAGCTCTCCGTGCCGCTTTGGCGTGATGGCACAATTGGCCAATATCCCGTAAGGATCACTCTTCTGAGTTGTTGCGGTTGTCAAAGAGACAAGAGAAGCTTTTCAAGAAGCCACAGCCAATTGAAGTCTTCCTCACCAGATTAAGCGAGACCCGGAAAATTGACCCAACAATGCAACCTTAGGCTAAGCACTTCCCTGCATCACTTTTACAAAGGAGGATATGCGGACAAGGAATTCAAACACGATAGGCGCTATACTTCACGGGTATATTGGCTCTAGTGAAGTTAACGGATCCAAGTCGATCCGGGTTCGTATGAGCATTATGCCCTGCGCCTCATGTATCACCTTGGAATCCACGCGATGGTGGCATCAGCGAACGCGGTGATCTATGGATTTAACACCAGCGGGTCTCGGCGCTTGGTAAAATCGGATAAAGTGCCAAATGGGGACTTAAAGTCGAAGTCACTGCTATGTGATTGGCGAGACTTCCTACAACTTATTGTTGGAGTGGAGCCTTGGATCCCGATAGCGTTATAGTCCCATCTACTCTTCATCGGTGTCTCAAATATGTAGACCACGAATAATGAGTCAAGGCGGTGGTGCGGACAAACAACCGTTTAAGGGGATGGAGAATTATTTCTTGATTCTCTCCTCTGATAATAGTCGCGAATCATCGGTCCAAGGCGGACGGCCGGAGAAACGACACGGCGACTTGATTATAGTGGTGGTTTTGTTTTGAATGACATTGTACCCATTGTAATCAATCTTGGCGATGAAGAATCGTCGGATGAAGGTTGTAATTGGCAAATTGCCGATGAATCAATAATGACGATTTAGAGTACCCTTTGTCTTTGAATGATGTGATGACAGGTTTATATAACAATCCGGAGTTGCACTTACCGACTCGGTCGTCTTGCATTACATAAAGCGACTCGAGAGACTCTTTTGGGACAACACTCATTATCCCGAAGATCGGTAGTGAAAAGACTTGATCTATGGAAGAGGAGATGCAGTTCCAACGCCAAATCATTTCTCAAAAGAAGGTGTAAATGATGACGAGCCTATCCTACACACATTCAGATATAGCCTAGAAACACGGGATATCATGAAGAAGTGGGGGTATGACTTGACACAAGGGGAAGGTCTATGTTTTGGACAAGGTCCTCGATTCCCTCCCAAAGCGGCATATGTCCCAAGAGGGAAGCCGGATAACTACTATGCATTTAGAAGGGGATTGGGATCACGAATCCTCCTCGGAAGATGAATGCTCATGGTGATTGATAATAATCCACCCGATGAGGAGGCGGACATTCGTCGATTCTTGGCTTGGGATTCGCACACGACCTGGAGCTTTCAAGGCTTTGATGTCAAATATGGCTCTGATCGATCCTGCTACTATTGAGGGTGATGAAGATATGCCCGGCATGGGAAGACCCATGGATCCATCAACTCGAAGCGGTTTGGGGATAGATTGAACAAAGAGAACCCCCACTAGGGCGAGATAGTCGAGGTTAATATGGGTGACGAAGAGCATCCTAAGCTCATAAACATCAGCAATACTCTTCCCTCGGAAGAGAAGGAAGAGTTGATCGCCCTAATCGTGAGTATATCGATGTATTAGCACGGAGCTACGAGGATATGCGGGACTTCGACCCTAATGTGGTGACACATCGCCTCAACATCGAGGTGGATGTCAAACTGTCAAGCAACGCGTGACGGTTTCATCCACGAATCTTGCGAGCAATCATTGTGAAGTGAAGAAACTCATAGAATCGGGATTCATCAAGGAAATTCAACATCGGATTGGGTGGCGAATATAGTCGGTCATGAAGAAGAATGGTTCGATTAGGATGCGTATGGATTCTAGAGACCTCAGCATTTGCTTGCGAAAGATGACTTTCCTCTTCCAATCACGGATGTCATAGTCGACAATACGTGTGGATTTGAAAGAATGTCATTCATGGATGGTTTCTCGGGTTACAATCAGATCAAGATACACCCGATGATGCCAAACACCTGCGTTGAGCAGCCCATCGGTATATATTGCTACACGGTCATGCCGTTCGGTCTCAAAAATGTCGGCGCCACATATCAGTGAGCAATGACTAAAATTTTCCAGGATCATCTCCGGAAAACGGTCGAATGCTACGTCGACGACTTGGTCGTGAAAAGCCGTGACAAAGGAGATCACATCAAAGATCTTAGAACAGTATTCGAGCTCATGCGAACTCATCAACTAAAGATGAACCCTGCCAAATCCTTCCTGGGGATGTCCAGTGGTAAGTTCCTCGGCTTCGTCGTCACCAATAAGGGCATCCACGTCGATCCTGACAAAGTGAAGGCGATTCGAGAGTTGCAACCTCCAAGAAATCTGAGAGAACTCAGGGGGTTACAAGGGCGATTGGCGTATATCCGACGGTTCATATCGAACCTATCTTGGAAGTGCCAACCGTTCTCTAAGTTGAACAAGAAGGGCGTGTCGTTTATTTGGGACGACGTCTGCCAGAAGGCATTTGAAGAGATCAAGTCGTATCTCGCTAAACCTCCTGTTCTTGTTGCACCGTGGTCGGGAAAACCGTTTCTAATTTACATCAAGGCAACGGATCACTTTCGTTAAGCTTTACTGCGAGGATGATGGCAGGCCGGTCCGCGAGCAGGCGATATACTACGGCGAATATTAGTGGTCTGAATCTCGATATTCAATGGTTGAGAAGCAGTGCCTTGCATTAGTGTTCGCAATTCAGAAGATGCGGCACTATTTAGTCGGACAGACAATTTATGTTATCTCCAACGTAAATCCGGTCCGAATATTTATGACCCAGCCTGCCTCTATGAGTTGGCGCTTGGCAAAATAGGCCTTGCTCTTGTCCCAATATGACTTGCACTTCAAACAATAGAAGTCAGTCAAAGGACAAGCGATTTCGCGATCTCTTGAGCATGACGGAAAGCGGATCACGGTTGAGCTATATGATGATCTTCGGACGAAGTCCACGAAGTCAACACTACATCGCACCAACAAATATGGCGACTGTACTTTGACGGAGCTTCTCGAGCTACCAACGTGGCGAGTGCCCCCGGATGTTCTAAGATCTCCGCTGGGGTTGGAGTTGTCTTAGTTTCCCCGGGGAATCATGTCATGCCCCGTGCTTATTCACTCACTGAACCTTGCTCTAATAATGTAGCCGAATACAATGTGCTACTTATTGGACTTAGTTTCGCCAAGGAGCTGGGGGTCGAGTATCTCGAAGCGTCTGGCGATTAGCGGTGGTAGTTAAGCGGATCCGTGGTGACTACGAAGTTAGGAACCACGATCAGTCCCCTATCATCGGATAGCGTTGAAATGGCGGACTCATTTGAAGAATTCTTCATCGAATATATTCCGCCAGGCGGCTTATCGCGGATGCATTAGCGCGTGCGATATGTTGGCACAACCCGACACCGAACAACTAGTTGCGGTCGGGACTCACCAACTCTTCGTACCAATATCACGGCGAGGTACAAGAAGATAAAGGGATAGTTACCAAAGAGGTACATGCAACCCAAACCAAATTGGAGCCGAGATTGGCTTTCCCATCATCGACTCGTCTTGCATGGTATACGCGGAAGGCGTAAGGGAGAAGAGTCAATCGGCGAAGAGCTCAAGATTCTTTACAACACGAGACCGGATGTTATATCGTAGGGAATGCGATGGTCTTTACTCCGATGCCTTTCAAACAAAGAAGCGAAGAGGTCCCGGGAAGCACCGCGAAGGTGAATCGGCACACACCGGCTGGTCCCAAGCTCTGATCGAATCGAGGAGAATGGGCTACTTTGGCCAACAATGATTAATGGCCTTGATCGCGTTTTCGGAGATGCCGCGTGTCAAATTCCGCGAATTATATGCATCGACCTCGGGCGGTTGCATCGCCGGCCACATCACGGCCATTGAGACATGGGGAATGGACATTGTAGGTCCCATTTTCCTCCGTCGGTCAAAGCGTCGGTTTATTCTAGCGATCACCGACTACTTCTCCAAGTGGTGAAGCAATCCGCTAAAAGAAGTAAAGGCGATACCGTCATCAAATTTATCAAACACCATGTCATCTACCGACCGCGGTGTTCCAAGGCGGATCGTGCATGACAATGGTCCCCGATTCATCGGCAATTCCTTCATCGGGTTTTGCGAAATTTAAGATACAAGGCGTCTCATCGGCGACCTATAATCCGGTACCAAATGGATTAGGCGTTCAACAAGACAATCATCAAAATTTTGTGAAACTTGTGAAGAATAACAAGTGAGATTGGGATGATAAACTTCGGAGAAGCACTCGGGCATATCGCTGCAAATGCATGCATGGCTGGAGAGACCGGTATTCTCACGGTCACGGGTGTGAAGCAATTCTCCCATTGGAAATCCAGGTTCCGTCACTCCGCATCGCCCTCGCAACGGAGATGACGATCGAGGAACATCATCAAAAACGTCTCGAAGAGCTTCGAGATGTTGGATGGCGCCTGGAAGCTCAACAATGCATTGAGTTCTACCAAGCTAGGATGTCGAGAGCTTTCAACAAGAAAGTACGACAAAGGAGTTTCAGGGAAGGAGATCTGGTCCTCGCTGCTCGACGGCCGATAATCCTCAACTCCAAGAAGAAAGGTAAATTCGAACCTAAATGGGAGGGTCCGTTTGTAATAGAAACGGTCTACTCTAATGGTGCGTATCGCCTAATTACCCAAAATGGCGGCCAGGCAATTAATCTTAGATAAATGGGAAGTTCTGAAGAAATACTACCCTTAGTATCTTGGGATAACCCGTTCGACGGAAGTTCCTCGTGAGATGTTTCACCCACTTTCCTTGAGGATAACCCTAGATTTATCCTCCATCATAATTTCCCCCACCGATCAAATTCCTTGGCGGTAGGTCTACAAATTTTACGGTACATTACCAAAATCCCCTCTTGATTCCTTCTATGAACAAGAGGCCCACTCAAAATTCATTTCATGGAGATAGAATATAAAATTCTTCCTCTCCAAGCGTAAGATCCCTTTCGTGATAAGCGGAAGGGTTCTATCCATCCTATTCTAGGTAGCCCGGTGAAGGTATCTTGAGATTTTCGGACCGGGTTGTCGCTGAAGGTCACTGAGTCTCTTCGGTTCTCGGTGGAGATCCCACTTTTAGTTCCATCTTTCATCTTAGGTAGCGCCGGTGAAGGTATCTTGAGATTTTCGGACCGGGTTGTCCGTGAAGGTCGCTGAGTCTTTCGGTTCTCGAAGTGGAGATCCACTTTTAGTTCCATCTTTCTCTAGGTAGCGCCGGTGAAGGTATCTTGAGATTTTCGGACCGGGTTGTCCTTTGAAGGTCACGAGTCTCTTCGGTTCTCGAGTGGAGATCCCACTTTTAGTTCCATCTTCATTCTAGGTAGCGCCGGTGAAGGTATCTTGTGAGATTTTCGGACCGGGTTGTCCGTGAAGGTCGCTGAGTCTTTCGGTTCTCAAAGTGGAGATCCACTTTTAGTTCCATCTTTCTCTAGGTAGCCCGGTGAAGGTATCTTGAGATTTTCGGACCGGGTTGTCCTTTGAAGGTCACTGAGTCTTTCGGTTCTCGAGTGGAGATCCACTTTTAGTTCCATCTTCATTCTAGGTAGCCCGGTGAAGGTATCTTGAGATTTTCGGACCGGGTTGTCCGTGAAGGTCGCTGAGTCTTTCGGTTCTCAAAGTGGAGATCCCACTTTTAGTTCCATCTTTCTCCTAGGTAGCGCCGGTGAAGGTATCTTGAGATTTTCGGACCGGGTTGTCCTTTGAAGGTCACGAGTCTCTTCGGTTCTCGAGTGGAGATCCCACTTTTAGTTCCATCTTCATTCTAGGTAGCCGTGAAGGTATCTTGAGATTTTCGGACCGGGTTGTCGCTTTGAAGGTCACGAGTCTCTTCGGTTCTCGGTGGAGATCCCTCTTAGTCCCATCTTTCATTCTAGGTAGCGCCGGTGAAGGTATCTTGAGATTTTCGGACCGGGTTGTCGCTGAAGGTCACACGAGTCTCTTCGGTTCGGGTGGAGATCCACTCTTAGTCCCATATTTCATTCTAGGTAGCACCGGTGAAGGTATCTTGAGATTTTCGGACGGGTTGTCCTTTGAAGGTCACTGAGTCTCTTCGGTTCTCGGAGTGGAGATCCACTCTTAGTCCCATCTTTCATTCTAGGTAGCCCGGTGAAGGTATCTTGAGATTTTCGGACCGGGTTGTCGCTTTGAAGGTCACTGAGTCCTTCGGTTCTCGGTGGAGATCCCACTCTTAGTCCCATCTTTCATTCTAGGTAGCCCGGTGAAGGTAAGCTTGGAACTTGCATCTTAGGTATCGCCGACTGAAGGTATGCGCTGAGATTGTTTGGATCAAGTCGTCCGACTGAAAGACGTCTGAGCCCTCTTGATTCTTATAGCAGGCCCCTGCTATTGGTTTCATTCTGAGAAATAGAACATAAGGTTCTTCCTCTCTCACCAATTTAATCCTATCAACCAAAACTCCTTAATCCAAGATTCTTCTTGGGGAATTTGATCCCGAATCCTAAGCAGAGATAGGTCGACGCCTAACACGCGTCGCCGGGTTAGTCTTCCCATGAAAAAGACGAAGTCTACGTGTTCAATATCGTAGCAAAAAAGTCTAAGAGAGTTTCATTCTTTTAGCACAACGTTGTGTGTAGAGCGGTTTAGATAATCTACATGCTAGCCCAACTCAAGCGGTAGTTGGTAAAGGCTCATCAAACCCGTTGAGGGTGGGGGTTGGCCAATAACCTAAAGCCAGCGCCTCACAGCGTTGCGGTTTAGTCTTTTAGATTGAAGAAGACACGAGTCAGGTCACGGGGTATTTTATCCGAAGCCTAAGAAGGGATAAAGCCAGCGCCTCACAGCGTTGCGGTTTAGTCTTTTAGATTGAAGAAGACACGAGTTTGATTGGGGTATTTTATCCGAAACCTAAGAAGGGATGAGTCACAGCGTAACCGCAGCGTTCTTAGGATGGTCTCTTGCGGTAAAGAGTACCGAGCCTATGTATTCAATATCATAGCAACAAGTCTAGAAGAGTTTCATTCTTTTAGCACAACATCGCGTCTTGAGCGGATCGGATAATCCGCCGCTAGCCCAACTCAAGCGGTAGTTGGTAAAGGCTAATCAAACCCGTTGATGGTGAGGGTTTGCAAAAATCCTATAAGTATTATGGTTAATTATTTACGTGAAGTAAAGAATCATAATAAACAATGAAAGGAATAGATCTTATTCATTTGAAGTAAATATAAAAGGAGCTACAAGCTGTTTAAACATCAAGTCTATGACAAAGGATTTGTTGTTGGTGAGACATTTCATCACTATAAGCGGTGGAATTCTTCCTGCGGCTTAGCCTAAAAGACTCCTCATCGGTATTCGGTGTCTTACGTGGTACGCCGCCGATCTCGGCCGGTTTTGCTTGACATTTCGAGTTCCCTAGGCGGCGGCGAGCTTCTTCCTTGTTGGCCTTGGCGGCTCAAAACACTCATCTTATCTTCCTGCATGGAGCTCTCTCGGCGGTATTATCCTCTCGCTTTTCGCTACAATACCCGGTCACGGATATGGCTTAGGGAAGAATATGTCACCGGCAACAACGACTCAGAGCTGATGGTGCGGTCTCTGCATCACGGACCTCGAGCCCGGTAAAAACACGAGCATCGCGCCATGCCTCTAAGCGGCGTGTCGGTCGGCGGCTACATATGAGGAAGCTCCGGCTGCCGCGGTTCTTGTAGTCTCTGAAGCTTTCTCTCGGATGGCGAGTCGTCGGCAATGGCTGAGCCATTTCGGGATAACCCATATCCCGTATCAAGGTCGTCCGGGATCAAGCAAACTCGAATCGATGAAGAGAAAGCCGCCATGGAGAACCTTTTCGATCACCATGTTCACCAAGGAAAAGAACGAGCGTACTTCCAAACAGATAATAAAACGGGATGGATCTTCGTCCACCATCAGCGCCCTCGCCAAATCATGGAGGCGAGATGTAGGGATTGGCGAGTTTACGGAGGAGTATCTATCATCGATATCATCAACCGCAACTGACCCTCAAGATGCTCATCTATCTCAACAGTCGCTGTAGTAGTTGACTCCGAAAAAGCGGTGGGAAGAGGAGTGCCTGCCACTACACAAAGGGAATTTCTCAGACTCCTTTAATTATAGTGGTATTGGCCAAATGGCTGGTCCTATAATTAATCGACGAGAAAATCCATACCTTCTTCAGGGATTGTGGCTTTGGGTAAATCTTCACCAAGAGCATCGCCATCCTCGGACTGCTAAAGAAGTCATCCATGGAAGTGTTGTCGTATAAACCGGCTTCCACGAAATCTTCCATTGAGAAGTCTGGAAAGGAAGGCATTAGGAAAATGAAGGCGGCTAAGAGGTGGCGAACAATAGGTAAAGCTACTTACTTCCTACAGCGGAGTTAACCCTCTTAGTCTCGGTTCGCACATTTGTCTCTGCAATTTCTCTAAAGAGCAAAAGCGAAGAGGCAATTAGAGAGTGCAATTCGAGTCGTTTAATTCTCGCATTCGCCATCCAGAAGAGGAGTTATCGGTGTTAGATGTACCTGGATTCGCCAAATCAGGTCCTACATTGATCTCCTCCGCCATAGCTCCATACATTTGTTGAGTAAAACTTGGCTCAGCATGAGCAGAACTAGGCCCAGCAGAATTATGGTGAGGAAAATCAAAGCCAGAATCATAATCTCTAAAACCTCCTGCATAGAGGCGGAAAGATGTCAATCTCCTAAAAGCTGAAAAGCTTAAAAAGGTCAGATTACGTTACGGCGAATTGTTACCTCCGTCACTAACTGGATCATCGATGGTCAGATCTACGTCAAAAGATTGAGGATGCCTGCGAGACTTATGGGCTAACTTCTTTCGCTTAACCGCTCGAGAGGAGATGAAAACAAGAGAAAAAGTGCAGGTAGGGGGGCCGGCCTAGGTCAGAGGCAAAGGGGTGATCATGGGTATTTATAACAACTCCAAATGGGCCCAAATCAATTCTAATTAGAACTCTAATCAGCCCCTAATTAGGAGTCCTAATTGGAACCTTATCCGGATGTCAAAATAGTGCCAAATCAATCCGTTGATTGGCTCCTACTCCCTCCGCTATATTCGGAAAGATTCTATTCGGCAGGATAACACCTCGCGAAGGCCCTCGACGCTAATCAACGCGTCGCCTAATCCTACTTCAATCAGGAATACGAGTATAAACTGTTTCCTAATTTGTCGAGAAGTTCCCGGAAGAATATTTCCATAAAAAAATATTCTTAGGGATAACTCGATCGTGCGGATTGCATCGACGCTAATCAACGCATGTCGCCTAATCCTACTCCAATCAGAATATGAGTATAAAGCTGTTTCCTAATTTGTCGAGAAGTTCGGAAGAATATTTCCATAAAAATATTCTTAGGGATAACTCGATCATGCGGATTGCATCGACGCTAATCAACGCTGCCGCCTAATCTTACTTCAATTAGGAATATGAGTATAAACTATTTCCTAATTTGTCGAGAAGTTCGGAAGAATATTTCCATAAAAATATTCTTAGGGATAACTTCGATCGTGCGGATTGCATCGACGCTAATCAACGCCTAATCCTACTCCAATCAGAATACGAGTATAAACTATTTCCTAATTTGTCGAGAAGTTCGGAAGAATATTTCCATAAAAATATTCTTAGGGATAACTTCGATCGTGCGGATTGCATCGACGCTAATCAACGCTGCCGCCTAATCCTACTTCAATTAGGAATATGAGTATAAACTATTCCCCAATTTTAACGAGAAGTTCCCGGAGAATAAACCCATATTCTTAAGGATAACTTCGATAACCCTCAATTTCCCCAACGTGATACTCCAAAAGGTATACGAAGTCTAAATCATTCGCTTTTGACGAGGAGTTCCCGATTCCATAAAAGTATTCACAGGGATAACTTCGATCATCGCCAATAAAGTTTGAGGGTCATAACGACGGCCATCTGCCTCTAAATCCCCTCCTATCAGCAAATTCCGTAAATGAAGATTTGCAAGGCCAAATTGTCTCTGTTCGACAAGGAATCCCCTGAGGATATTTCCATGAAAAGATTTTTCCTCCGCCGTGGTCAAACCAACAACACACGGATGATGGAAGAATTAGCCGATTGAGGGTTATGAAATTCCACGATTCGACACTACCAACGGTCGCCAACAAGGAGTTCGCCGATATACGGAGAAGTCCAAAAGTCGATGGTTAGTTAAACAACAACCAACCAACCAACACGAGTTACAAACAAAACTTCGCCCACCGGCTTCGAATCAAGATTTCAACAAGCGGTCGGACAATAAATGCAAAGACCGCGGACCTTATCGTAAATCCTACAAAGCGGATGATCTGAAAGAATCAAAGACTTGAAGCTAACTTTTGGGACCCTCTGCGATTGAAGGCGGGAACCATCATGTCCAAAGTATTCGGCCTAGCCTATAAAGAAGCGAGGCTGAAACACTTTGGAGGGTATCTGTAAGCGTTGAAAAATACTTACAAGATCCCGAAACCAACTTCGTGGCGGAAGTCGGCGAATGACAACCCATCGGATATCACGGACGTCGAATCGTTGAGACCACGAACCGGCGGCAAACCACGGCGTCACAAGCACGGTTTAAGCGGACTTGAGCGAGCGATCGGATTTTAGAAGCTGTTGAGCGGAACAAACCAAGAGTTAGTCCGGAACCAAATCTGAGCGGAATCTAAGTCGGGGAAGACCAAGAGTCGAGAATAAGCGGGACCTAAGCGGAAGATCGAGAAAAGCGGTAGCGGCGAAAATGGCGAACCAAGGCCGCGACCGATTTACCTCGGCCAAGTGGCAGGTGGCTTCGACCATCATGGTAGGCCATTACAACTTGGTAGCTGACAAGTGGCCGAAAACTGTAATGGCCGACACACCCCGATCTTATAAATAGGGGGTCTTCCTCGATTGGAGGGATTTGGGAGAATTTGGAAGGGCTTTGGTTGGATTTTTTATTCTTTTGAAGAATTCTCGCGAGATCTGAGCCGTCGTTGCACCGTTCGAGCAGGAGATCACAAGTTCGATCTCGTCGGATCTTCAGGGGAGGTAAGCAAATTGAGTTGACTCTGAGAATAGCTGTGATTTCTCCTAGTAGATCTCACCGCTCGGCGATCCTCTCGCCGTGAGTGTGATCCCGAAGGCGATCCTCTCGCCGTGAGTGTGATCCCCTTAGGTGCCGTTTTCTTAGGTGAAGCGAGCCCCTTCCGTCTGTAGTTCGAGGCAGGGTTTTCACGGATGGGGATTCAGCGGTGGTCCACGGACTAAACAAGTCCCCAAGACAGCGAAGAACCCACCTGGCGAGGATCATTATAATAGAGATCCGAGCGTTTGTTCACTCAGGAAGAAGTTGTAATCTTTTGTTTTCATTGTACGCCTGAAATAAAAAGGCATTTCTTTTTGTTTGAATTTTGTTGTAGGCCAACGAAGCTGTAAACTAGTTCAACAAAGTAATTAATACAAAACCGACTTTTACCGCGAACATACTCGTACCTTGAAGAATCGTCTCGCGAGGCTGGGGCGAGAAATGCCTGCGACCATCACAGATTTTACGGCTGGCTTCATTCTTCAGACAAGCTTTGTTGGGCTCGTATGACGAACTATGTCCTCAGCCGATGGGGTGAGGATTTACGTGCCTATGGTTTATATGCAGCAATTCGTACTACCATGTATGGGCTGCCGATCAGTGCCAATCATTTCTTTGCATTGTCAGAGCTCTACGACCTGGATTTGAATACTTTCTTGACCAAGCATGGGGAGCTAGGGTTAGCTCTACACGAGATGCATCAGGTCTCCGGCTTACCCATGGAAAAGATGTTATACCAGGAGTATTTTCCCTCGAATCGTGAGTTGAGTCAGTTGAAAGATCGCATGCCCGGTCGCTATGATACTTTATGTGATCTTACTTGCCACTATCATATTGCTTTGGCACAGGCTGAGCCATTAGCAAAGAGGACCAAGTCACAAATGAGTCTGAAGCAGTTCGCAAGTTACCTGTTCAGGTACTTGGAAAGCAATTCTGGCGAGGTGATTTTGGCATTAGCACCGCTCACTCCTTCAGAGGTTAATGAGCTAATCAAGAAATCCAGCGCTCGCTCTTATACCATTAGTAGCACCGAGGTGGTTTCCTTACAGGGACTAAATTCGAGACATTCTTGTGGCATGCAGTAAAGTCGATTCAGCCGATGACTCTCCTAGCCGGTTACCTCGCGATCTGGTTGAAGAAATACGCGGTACCGTATCAGTCTGGTGATGCTTTACCATTAGAAGTGCTTTATCCTGCAGTTCAGCTTGCTCACAAGAAGGAACTTTCTCTCCTTTCGGTGATGGTGGCTAACATTCATCGTGGGCTTCGGCAGATAGTCAGTGCTTCACTCAGGGGAAGGGTGAGCCGACGATTCAGATTCCTCTTGCTAAGATGGAGCTTCCATACACTTACCTGATAGCCTGGTTCGTCCTCCACTGTTCGGATATAATGTCAGCGCCGAGCATTGCAGATCAATCCACCCCCTTACTACAATTATTAGAGAATTGCAGATGGAAGGGGTGAGGATTCCCAGAAATAAGGAAGCAATTGCAGGTTCACAAGGGTTTGGTTTTCTCCAGATGCTTCCCGCGATTCTCTGGTCAGTACGGCGAGTCTTTGATTGATGAGGAGAGGCCGATGGCGAGCCGGACCTTTCTTGATGTTGGCTGCTTCAATTGGCTGATGAACATTAGGCCGGGTTACCTAACATTCCGGGTGAGAGACAAGTGCTTTATAGAGTCGTATCTACCTTGTCGATTTGCCCGCCAGTTTGGTTATGACCAACTTTATGTTGGAAATCGAGTCGGCGACCGGACTCCGATGGATTAGTGGACGGCGTCCGAGCATGGCTATGGAGTGTGATAGGGTGCACTGGTGCTAGGTTGACCTTAGAGTCTTGAGCATCGGTAGTGACATTCTTATGCTACAGGTGGTTGTTGGCAGCTAATGAACCCGTTCACGTAAAGCCTATTGCAGAGTTAGTGGCCGAGGAGGCCTCCTGGACTGATACTCAGATGATTCAGAAGGCCGCTCAGTCCTAGAGGAAGCGATGCAAGACTCATCAAATAGACGAGGAGGAAGAGGAGACCTTCAATTCTGCCGAAGAGACCTCAGGAGGAGATCACGCGGATGACGAAGGTCATGAGGAGGATTTTAGGACAGGTTTATCAATACTTCCACTCCCTTTTTCTCTTTTCTCTTTTGGAATTAATGGGTCTGACAGCAATTTGAAGCTTCAGGAATGACAGCCGAGGAGGAGGAGGAGCTTTGCCCCTCTTACTAGGCGAAGCCTCGAGTTGGGACTCAAGCTGTTAAACGGAAAAAGTTAGTCCATAAGTCACATGCGGACCCGCGAGCTTTTGAGATGGACTTGGCTGGTGATGACTTTGTCAGTGAAGGAGGTAATGCTTATCCACCACGTAGTCCTTTCGATTATTTAATTTCTTGAACTCAGGGTTCACATTTCTTCATTTCTATGCAGGAGAATATGGAGAAGATGAGACCAGCTTCGATTTTCCCCATCACAATTTCGCCTCTTCCGAAGAACCCAATTTCACACATCACGAGTCTATGGCAGAAGAGCCTGCAGTAGCTGCTAAAATTAGTGAGACTACCAATGTAGGACCTGATTCAGCAAATCCAGGTACATCTATCATTGGTAATATCCCATTTAGATGGCGAGTACGGGAGTTGAACGACTCGGAATTCATGCCTTCCCTAATCGTCTCTATGCTCCTTGCTCTTTTAGAGAAATTACAGGAAGCAAACGTGGACACTGGGATTAGAGAGACTAACTCCACTGTAGGAGGTAAGCCATTTTCGCTGATCGCAGGTTTTTTGAATCCGCTTCTTTCACTTATGTTCTCTTGTGTCAGATTTTTCGATAGAGGATTTTGATGAAGATGGCCTGCCTGCGGATACCCCCATGGTCGATTTGTCACGTGAGCCAACAATTCCCAAAAATATTAAGGTTTGTTCCTCTGAAGGTACAGGCTCCCTCCCCTGTTAATTGTAGGACTAGCCATTTTTTGACTAATACAACTACAATTTGAGGAATTCATTTTGTTACTGGCAGGAACTCCTACTGAGGTTCATTTTTCAATTCCTCATTCTGATGCTCCTCCAGAATTGGCTACCATGGCGGTACAGCGTGCACGATGAACCGTCGCGAGACCAACTCTGGCGGTCGGTGCATTAGCGGTTACCCTTACGATAGCCCCACTAACTCATGAAGCTATGCCGACGAAGCTGCACGGTTATCCAAATTAAGAATGTCTCATACGGTCTTTGACTTAAGATTCTGAAATGTCAATCCCTTTATTTTTTTGCAGGGCTCACATCTCAACTTCATGATCTGGCGAGGGCGCTGGTGTCAGACAACGATCCAAATCAGATTATTATCTGTATGGAAGTCCGCTCATTCTTTTCACTCATAAACATGATGATCGACAAGCTTCGCGACAGCTGGCTTTCTCCGCTACCAGCCGGTCCTTGACCCTAGAACAGCTTTGATAAGGGATGCTGGTTACCCAGAGTTGGCTAAGGCAATTGCTGATGATCTTGATCGTCTGGAACTCAAGCTTCAGAGATTACAGGAGTTGCAAGCAGCAAGTGCTTCTTCGTATATAGCCGGTCGAGTGGAATCTCGTCTGGAAGCATGGCGTGATGCTCGAGTTTTTACTGGACTCGAGGTTCAAATGCAAAATGAAGTAGATTAGGTTAAGACCGCCGTTGCCGAGAAATCAACATCCCTGAGCAACCTTCATTCTTGTATTGCGTCAAGTGAGGCCAAGATAGCGCAGCTCAGGCGGGAACTTTAGATGGAGGAAGAGAACTTAAGTGTCTTGGAGCTGACAAGGGTTAACGAAGAAGAAACTCGATCTCTCGGAATAAAAGCTAGCTGAAGTTGACGAAAAAGCTGCGAAGACATTGAATGCCAATGAGGAGTCTTTCAGGGCTGAGTTGTAGAAGGAGCTCCAACAAGCTTACAACGATGAGTTGTCCAAGTTAGAACAATAAATCTTTTGCCATAAACTTGATGTTTGAATAACTGTAATTTCTTTGTTGAAAGACTCGACTCTTCATTAATCGAATAAACTTCTATCATCTTTTTTTTATTGTTGTTTATTATGATTTCTCATTTCGTTTGAAATAATCAACCACAATACTCATAGGATTTTTAGCAAACCCTCAGCCATCAACGAATTTGATGAGCCTTTACCGACTACCGTTTGAATCGGGCTAGCATGCGGATTAAACCCGTTCCGCATGTGACGTTGTGCTAAAAGAATGAAACTCTTTTAGGCTTAACGCTACGATGTCGAATACGTAGATTTTGTCATTTTTTACGGACAAGAGACTAACCGGCAACGCGTATTAGGCGTTGACTTTAGGGTTATTGGCCAACCCCCAGCCATCAACGGATTTAACGAGCCTTTACCGATTACCGTTTAAATCGGGCTAGCATGCGGATTACATAAGCCCGTTCCGCACGTGACGTTGTGCTAAAAGAATGAACCTCTTTTAGACTTGGTGCTATGATGTTGAATACATAGGCTTCGTCTTTTTCACGGGAATAGACTACCCGGCTGCATGTATTAGATGCAGGCTTATCCCTACTTAGGCTTCGGGATAAAATTCTCCAGACTTGAATTCTGGTGTCTTCTTCAATCGGTAAAAGACTAAACCGACAACGTGTGTTAGGCGCTGGCTTATCCCTACTTAGGATTCGGGATAAAATTCCCCACACGTGTAAGGTGTGGATTGAGGTGTTATTAATAACAACCTGCCACAATTTTAAATATGTGAGCTTTTGTTCTTTTTATGGTTAAAAACAAATCGGCAACGCGTGTTAGGCGTTGACTTATCCCTACTTAGAATTCGGGATAAAATTCCCCAAGATGAGTCTTGGTATCTTTTTTACGGAGAAAGGTTAACCGGCCATGCGTGTTAGACGTAGACTCATCCCTACTTAAGCTTCGGGATAAAATTCCCTAGACTTGAATTCTGGTGTTTTCTTCAATCGGTAAAAGACTAAACCGGCCACGCGTGTTAGACATTGACTTATCCCTACTTAGGATTCGGGATAAAATTCCCCATACGTGTAAGGCATGGATTGTGGTGTTATTAATAACAACCTGCCACAATTTTGAATATGTGGACTTTCATTCTTTTTACGGTTAAGAACTAACCGGCAACGCGTGTTAGGCGTTGACTTATCCCTACTTAGGATTCGGGATAAAATTCCCCAAGATGAGTCTTGGTATCCTTTTTATGGAGAAAGGTTAACCGGCCACGCGTGTTAGACGTAGACTCATCCCTACTTAGGCTTCGGGATAAAATTCCCCAGACTTGAATTCTGGTGTCCTCTTCAATCGGTAAAAGACTACACTGGCAACGCGTGTTAGGCGTTGACTTATCCCTACTTAGGCTTCGGGATAAAATTCCCTAGATGAATCCTGGATTGAAGAGATAAAATTAATGTGGGAAAGGAAGAATTTTATATTCTGTTTCCCGATGCTGGGGAGGAAGAATTTTGTATCCTCTCTCCAGGTCTTCTTTTTAGGGTAAAGACAAACCCAAAATAAGAGATGAAGAATTTTATATCCTATCTCTTGCTCCTAGAGAGGAAGAATTTTATATTCTATCTCCAGTGCGAAGGAAACTAAAAGTAGGATCTCCACTTTGAGAATCTTAGGAGGTGAAACTATGAGTGGGATCTCCACTCTGAGAATCGAAAAGATTCAGATAACTTTCACTTTTATAGGATTCGCTACATGATCTGGAAATGACTTTCTCGTTTATCGAGATGAAATTCTAATTTCAGCCCTAACCTTGGGAAGGCATGACCGAAGAGGAAGGGATGGAGCCCTTCTGTTTATCACAAGGGGACCTTAGCATTGAAAGTGGACCTCTTATTCGTGGAAGGAATCAAGAGGGGATTTGCCGGATGGACCGACGAGATTTTTGGACTCACCGCCAATAAATTTGATCAGTGAGGGAATTTATGGTGGAGGACAGATTTAGGGTTATCTTCAAGGATAATGGGTGAAATATTCCACGAGAAACTTCCCGTCAAAACGGGTTATCCCAAATATACTATGGATAGTACTTTTTCAAAAACTTCCCATTTATTGGCATTAATTGCCTGTTGCCATTTTGGGTGATTAGGCGATATGCACCATTTGAATAGGCTATGTCTATCACAAACGGTCCTTCCCATTTGGGTTCAAACTTACCCTTTTTCTTAGAATTGAGAATTATTGGTCGTCGAGCAGCGAGGACCAGATCTCCTTCCTTAAAGCTTCTCTGTTGGACTTTCTTGTTAAAAGCCCTCGACATTCTGGCTTCGTAAACCTCGATGTGTTGTTGAGCTTCCAGACGTTTTTCATCCAACATCTCAAGCTCTTCAAGACGTCTCCGATGTTGTTCTTCCGCCGTCATCTCGGTCGCGAGGGCGATACGAAGTGATGGGATTTGGATTTCTAATAGAAGTACAACTTCACATCCGTACACCAGAGAATATGGGGTAGCTCCGGTAGGCGTGCATATTGTGGTACGATATGTCCAGAGTGCTTCTCCGAGTTTATCGTCCCAATCACGTTTATTGGTCTTCACGAGTTTTGATAAGATCTTAATAATTGTCTTGTTGAACGCCTCCGCTAATCTGTTTACAGCGGGATTATAAGCCGTCGATGAGACATCTTGAATCTTAAACTTCCCGCAAAACCTGATGAAGGCATTGCTGACGAATTGAGGACCGTTGTCATGTATGATCCGTCTCGGCACGCCGTGTCGATAGATGACGTGATGCTTGATGAATCTGATGACATTGTTCGTTTTCACTTCTTTAAGCGGAATTGCTTCAGCCCACTTGGAGAAATAATCGGTAATCGCGACAATGAACCGATCACCTTTAACTGACGGAGGAAAAATAGTACCCACAATGTCCATACCCCACGTCTCAAACGGCCAAGATGTAGCCGAAGGTTGCAAATGCTCCGGGGGTTGATGCATATAATTCGCGTGTATTTGACACGCGTGGCATTTTCGAGCGTACTCGATTGCATCATTAATCATCGTTGGCCAGAAGTATCCCATTCTTCTGATACGATCATACAGCTTGGGACCAGGTTGGTGTGCGCCACACTCTCCTCCGTGTGCTTCCTTAAGGACTTCTTCTGCTTTCTTGTCAGAAGGCAGGAGCAACAAAATCGTACTGCGACGATATAACGTCTGGGTCTCTGCATTATAAAAGAACCTTGGCGCTCTTCGTCGGATCGATTCCCTCTCTTTTACGTCTTCTGATAAAATACCATATAGGACGTAGTCGATTATAGAAAAACGCTAATCCCGGGGCTCCAGTTCAACTTGGGTTGAGTGCACCTCTTTGATGACCACCACTTTGTCATTTTCCTCCTCGTTATTTATTGGTACAAATAGTTGGTGAGTTCTCACAGTGACTAACTGTTCAGTCTCAGGAGGTTGCGCTAAGGATACTGCTAACGATGCTAATGCATCCGCGTATGCGTTCTGGAGGCGCGGAATATACTCGATGAAAAATTCTTCAAACGAGTCTGCCATCTCAACGGCCGCCTGGTGATACGAAATTAAGTCCGGATTCCTGACTTTGTAGTCTCCACGGATCTGTCTGACTATGAGTTGGGAATCTCCAAAGGCTTCGAGATATTCGACTCCCAGCTCTTTGGCAAAACTGAGTCCAATAAGTAACGCGTTGTATTCGGCCACATTATTGAAGCACGGCTCGGTCAGCGAGTAAGCCCGAGGCATCACATGCTTCCCTGGGGAAACTAAGACAACTCCAATTCCGGAAGAAACCTTAGAACATCCAAGGGCACTTGTCACATTGGTTGCTCGAGAAGCTCCGTCAAAATATAATTGCCATATTTGCTGATGCGATGTAGTGTTGACTTTGTGGGTTTCATCTGGCAAGTCATCATATAATTTAGCTGCATCCGTTGTTGGGTTAGTTGCTAAGAGATCGCAAATTGCCTGTCCCTTGACCGACTTCTGTTGCTTGAAGTGTAAGTCGTATTGAGACAAGAGCAAGGCCCATTTTACCAAATGTCAATTCATGGAAGCTGGTTGCGTCATGAATATCCGGACTGGATTTACATTAGCGATAACATAAATCATCTGCCCAACTAAGTAGTGCCGCATCTTCTGAATTGCGAAAACCAATGCAAGGCACTCCTTCTCGATCATCGGATAGCGGGATTCAGCACCCACTAAAGTCCGGCTCAGGTAATACACCACCTGTTCGTGACCGCTGTCATCGTCTTGCGTGAGTAAAGCGCTTAATGAATGGTTCATCGCCTTGATGTAAATCAAGAATGGTTTACCTGACTGCGGTGCAATAAGAACGGGAGGATTCGCTAGATATGTTTTGATATCCTCGAATGCCTTTTGACAGGCGTCGTCCCAGACAAATTACACGCCTTTCTTGGTTAGCTTAGAGAACGGCTGGCATTTTTCAGAGAGGTTCGATATGAATCGCCGGATATAAGCTAATCGCCCCTGTAACCCTCTGAGTTCTTTTTAGATTCTTCGGGGGTTGTAATTCGTGTATCGCCTTCACTTTATCTGGGTCAATATGAATACCCTTAGTGGTGATAACGAATCCGAGGAATTTATCGCTGGACATTCTGAGGAAGGATTTGGTAGGGTTCATCTTTAACCGATGACTCCGCATGAGATCAAACATTGTCCTCAGATCCTTGATGTGGTCATTTTTGTCGCGGCTCTTCACGACTAAGTCATCGACGTAGCATTCGACAGTTTTTTGAAGATGTTCTTGGAAAATCTTCGTCATCGCTCACTGGTACGTGGCGCCTGCGTTCTTCAGACCGAATGGCATGACAGTATAGCAGAAGACACCGAGGGGAGTTCTGAACGCCGTGTATTTTTCATCATCCGGGTGCATCTTGATTTGATTATAACCCGAAACTTGTCCATGAAGGACATTCTCTCGAATCCACATGTATTGTCAATGATAATGTCAGTGAAGAGGAAAGTCATCTTTTGAGCATGCGGCGTTCAGATCTCTGTAATCGATGCATATTCTGATCTTCCCATTCTTCTTTAGAACCGGGATAATATTCGCCACCCAATCTGGATGTTGTTCTTCCCTGATAAAACCCGACTCTATGAGCTTTTTCACTTCCGCTACAATCGCTTCCATAATCTACGGACGAAACCGTCTCTGCTGTTGCTTGACGGGTTTGGCATCCGTCTTGATGTTGAGCTGGTGCGTCGCCACATTTGGGTCGAGTCCTGGCATGTCTTCATAGTTCCAAGCAAAGACGTCGATATATTCCCCGATGAGAGCAATCAACTCTTCTTTCTCATCTGGGGAGAGACTGTTGCTAATGAATATGGGCTTAGGGTGTGCTTCGTCATCCATATTGATTTAGACCACTTCATCCTCGGTGGGGGGTTCTCTTTGCTCGAATCGATCCTCGTATTGCATATTGAGATGATGGATCCACGGGTCTTCCCACGTTGGTATCTGCTCATCGTTTTCCATCGTGATGGGGTCGGCTGAAGTCATATTCGACATCAAACCCTTGAACATTTTCCCGATGCTAATGTCAGAGTCCTAAGCAGAGGAATCAGATGAATATCCATTTCCCGAATTGGATAATTGGTTATCGATCGACCAACAGCATTCGTCTTCTGAAGAAGATATGTACCCCAATCCTCTCCTGAATCCATAGTAATTATCGGGTTTCCCCTTTGGGACGTGTGCAGCTTTGGGTGGGACCTGAGGACCTCGTCCGAAATAAAGACCCTCTCCTCGCGCAAAGTCATACCCCCATCTTTCCATGAGATTCTGCGCTTTTGGACTATATCTGAACAAATGAGAGCCAGGCTTATCGTCATTAACATCCTCTCTCTAAAAGTGATCTGGTGCTGGAATCATATCTCCTTTACCAAAGATCAAATCCTTTTCATCGCCCGTTTTACCCGGAATGATGAAAGTTGTCCCGAAAGAGTCCCGGATATGCTTATGTGTTACACATAATGACCGAATCGGCATGTGCAACTCGGGGTCATCGTACAATCCTTTCATCACATCAGTAAGAGACAGCGAGTACTCTAAATCATTATTTAATTTATTATCGACAAGTTGCCAATTACAACTATCATCCGACGATTCTCCATCGTCAAGATTGACTACAAAGGGTACAATATCATTTATGACAAAACCACCATCGTAATCAAGCCCGACTTCGTATCAGCTTCCTCGCCGCTGTCTGTGCCTTGGGTCGATGATTCAGTATCGGACTCGTTACCGTAAAGGAGGGAGTCAGTGAAGTAGTTCTCCAACCCCTTAAACGGTTACTTATCCGCGATCACCGTCTTGACTTTATTATTCGTGTCAACGTATTTTAGACACTAATGAAGGGTGGAGGGGACTATAACATTATTATGGATCCACGGCCGACCCAATAATAAGTTATAGGAGGTCTCTGCATCAATCACGTAGCATGTGACTTCAGACTTCAAATCTCCCATCTGGCACTTTATCCGGATTTTACCTAGCGGCCGAGACCCACTGGTGTTAAATCCATAAAACACTGTGCATGTAGATGCCAGTTTACTGGTAGGAATCCCAAGACTATACATCAAGCGGAGGGGCATGATACTCACAGCAGAACCCGGATCAACTTGGATTCGGTTGACTTCGCTGAAGCCAATGTATCCAGTAAAATATAGCGGCCTATCGTGCTTTGAATTTTTCGTCTGCATGTCTTCCTTGATAAAAGTAATGCAGGGGAAGTGCTTGGTTGCGAGGTTGCATTGCTGGGCCGAAGACTCTGGTTCTTCAGGACTTGGTTTGATCACGAGTGAAAGCGCCTCGAGTCGGCGCTTCTGTAGGGCCTCTCTGGTTTCTTTTGACAACCGTAGCAGCTCATAGAGGGTTATCCTCACTAAGATGTTAGCCAATTGGGCCATAACATCGAAGCGGTACGGGGAGCTCGAATTTCCTGGTTTGTCCCTTCCAATCGGACGATTGAATCGAGACTGCTTCAGGACCTGAACCTCCTGATGTTGGGGTTGCTTCTACTTCAGCTTGGTCATGTCCTCCTTAGTGATCGGCTGCTGTTGTGATTTTTCAGCACGCGCAGGAGTCGTCGCCACTCCCAGCTCCGTCAGCGTCTTAGCATTTGGATTAGAAGCTTCGGGATACTTGTACTTGTACTCGTGTCCGCTCCTTGTGGCGAAGACTTCATGTTCCTCTTTGAAAAGTTGGAATGTCATTATTTATTCATCATTCTTCTCCAAGATTGCTGAAGTGGCATGACATGGTTTCTCCTTGCCCTTTGATTTCTTCTTAGATGAAGAGGCCGTCCACTGATCATCTTCGAGCAAGTCAGGATGGACCCAAAGAATTTCGCCGTTTGGGGTATGTATACGAGAGAGCCTTTTGCGTTTTCCGTGAGGATCATCATTCACCATCTTCATCCCTACTTTTACGACGGGCTCCGGTTGAAACCAAGTTAAAGGCACCGATCCGAAGCTGATGGATACTGTGTTCGCCCCCACTTTCTTTGGATGGCTTTGGGGTAATGACCCCTACATCGATCAAGGCCTGGATTTTATCCTTAAGATGGTAGCACGACTTTGTTGGATGGTGAACCGCTCTGTAGAATGCGCATTACCTTGGATCTGTGACCTTATTTGCCTCCTCCTGATTCACGATTGGTGGCACCTGGATCTTATTGTTCTCCAGGAGGTATTTGAAAATACCGGGAACCTCGTCTTCCTTGAAAGAATAGACTTTAGAGAACCTTGGTTCTGATGAAGGAATAGACTTTAGGGAACCTTGGTTCTGATGACTTCTGCTTTTGAGGTCGTTGCTGCCATTGGGGCTGTGATTGTTGCGGCGCTCGCTACTGCTGTTATTGCTGCTGCTGCAACTGGAACGTTTGGTTTGCATCCACTGCTTTCGCCTGCGCCTTCCCTTTGCCGCGTGGGACGAAATTCTGCTTGTGAGCATTTGCCGTTTGCTTGCCTCTTTCTGCCTTTTTCCTCTTAAGGAATCGCTCGGCTTGCTCCCCGCGCTCCTTCAAATCCCTCCATGTCTTGGACGACGTCGTTCTCATTGCTTCCAGCACATCTAACGAAAGGTTGTTGTGGCAGGTCTGGAGAATGAACTCCTCAGTTATCGGGTCCCGACAATTAATTGCCTTGTTTCGGAACCACTTGACGAAGTTGTCTACCGTCTCTCCGTTCTTCTATTTTTCATCCAACAATGTCCTAATGGATATCTCAGTATCGCCATTGAAGAAATTGGTGAGGAACATGGTCTCCATGTCGTCCCAGCTCTTAGCGGCTCCCGGCTTGAGGCGGTGCAATCGGCGGCTCCTCGAAGAGTACCAACGAATGACCGAACCATCAAGGGCTCATTATCGAAATAACTCGGGTGGGACTTGAAGTAGATCAAATCTTTGAGTGGGTGAGCCCTTCCGTCGAGCAGTAAAGTTTATTAGATTGAACTTGGGATCACGGGATTGATTCCACTCCCTTGGAGTGCGGACCGCGGTATACCCGTCTTCTTTACCTCTTGGGCGGAAATCAAAGTGTTGATCTTACTCTCGAGGTCCTTTATCTTTTCATTCTCACCTACATCTCCGTTCGGGTGACTTTGAGGAGGGACGACGGTGTTACCATTGGCGTTCGCGGGATTATCGGCGTTACGGTATTCATCCCTATTCGTGTCGCTGTCCGTTTGGTTGATGTTATTGCAACGACTTGACTCACCCTGGCAATTCGTTAGAGCTTGGATTTACTGGTCATGCATCTCTCTCATTTGCTGTATGGCCATCTCCATCTCGAACTTGAAATTATCCTTTTGCTTGGCCATAGCCTCTTCAAGCATCTTGGCCACTTGTTCTGCACTGATCATGAATACCTCCCAGGGTTGTCCCTCGCTGGAAACCGTATTATCAGAAGCAATTACAGAGCTAGCGTCCGACACTTCGTCATCTGAGGGTAACCCCCTCTGCACTATGTCATAATTAGGTCGTCTGATAGTCCCGGACCTCAACCGCGTCATTCGTTGAGATACCCCGGGAATGGTATGTGTCGACACCCCTCTGCTAGTTATGGCGATGGTGACTCTTGGCAATTCATCACCTTGAGACACCGATCTTCTTTCACGAAAGCGCCTCGACCTGGGTTTTAGCATTTCGGTGCTAAGCCTATCAAAGACCGACACCTTCTCCGGAGCTATCTTGGTGCAGTTGCACTCCGACAACACCGCCCTGATCAGCTTGGAGCACGGACAATGCGTGTTCAACTCTGGGGAACTCCTTTTCCGAGATTTACTCGTACCCCCAGCACGATAGTACAACTCATTGGCATGAATGCCGGAGCAACCCATCGTGTGTTGGCACGACTTCTCAGGTATAACGTCATCGTCGTCGGGCGAAAATATTTCCTTATGAGGATGAACCGCGTTATCAGAGCTTTCAAAAGTCACTCGTCTCAACGTTCGCCCCTGCGGGTGTGAAGTTTCGACGGGCTCTTGAACTTTGATTCGCAGGCCCGGTAATGCCCACGTGAATTCTCCGCCGCTGTGGATGCATTCCCAGATTATGAGTTGTCCGGGACCTCTTCAACGGGCCTAAACGTTCCTTAACCGGAATTTTGCCTCGATCATCGTGTAACGGACCGAGGCGCTCTAACACCATTTTCTTGCTTTGGGGTAAGTCAGCGGTATCAACCGAAGCGGGAACAGAGTTAGCCGGAGATTTGGATGCGGTCGCCGGAGGTGAAATCGGCCTTGGGGTGACCTTTCTTTGATTCGGGCTACCCTGTAGTGGCCGAGCCTTAGTCGAATTAGTTCGAGGTGGCCGACCCCCCGTTGACATTTCTACCCTTGTCCGAATCGTCGTTCCGGATTTTAACCTCCAAACTTGGCGCATCTTTGGCGGCTTCCTGTCCACTTCCTCTTTCTTCAACATTCGGGCCTCTTGAACCAAAGCCCGTGCGTGCGCAAGCAGTGCGCTGCGCTTTCGGATGCGCTCTTCAAGCTTTGAATGGTTCCGTTTGACGCGCACCCATTCACTTGTTAACGGCTTGGAGGAGCCGCCAACCATCTGTTGTTAAGGCCTTTGACCTCTTCTGAACTTGAGATCCGTCTCATAGCGGATCCCGTCAGCTGATTCCAGGGCCTTGGCGAACTGACGCGCCAGGCGTTGGCGTCGCCTTTAGCGGGCTCTCTTTGAGAGAGTCGGCACGCCATCGGCGGTCATCTCTACCTGAGAGGAGTTGGATCTGCGATCCGGCCATCTTAGATGTCGGAAGGATCTTTGCTAGCTGCGACGCCGGCAGCCGGTTAGGATCCTCACCTTGAGATTCGGATCCGAGGACGGCGGATCTTCCTACGGCGGAGATCTTCACGGACTTCGCGGGGAGGATGATCTAGGCGAGGATGATAGATACTCCTCGAACTTTTGTTGGTCGAACTTCGTATTGACCTCCTCTTCGGCAGGGATTGATATCGCGGTTGCGACAACGATCTCATCGGTGAGATCGTTGGCTCTTGTGATCGCCCGGCTTGTTCGCGGAAAAGTCATTTCAATCTTCATTGCTGAACTCATTACAGCTTTATGCTTTTACAAATGAATTCAAAAAGTTTCGTCTTTTTATAAGACTCGATTACAAGGAAAATCAAAATAAAAATTACAACCTTTTCCTTAAAACAAACACAGGACCCTGTTTATCAGACTCCTGCTTGCGTGGGATCTTTACCTGTGCCGGGGTTTATCCGTGGACCGTCGCGTGATATGATCCGGTGTAAGATCTAGATCTACACGATCAAGAAAATTATTCCACGAAGGAAATAATCGTCGAAGTGAGTGAAATCGACCAAGCGAGATCACCACTCTTCTCGGGATCAAAACAAAGTTTGATCTGGAGGAATCACGTGTAGATCGGATCTAAGATCTCTCGAACTCCTTCACTTTGTGCCGACGGGTTCGCCAAAATCTCAGATCTCGTGCAAAAGTTCAGATCTCTCATCCAAAAGTCCCTCCTTTTTTTATCAGAAGTTCAGATCTTGATCTGGCAGAGCTTCAGCTTCTTGTTAAAAATCCGGATCTGAAAAAAATGAGACCCCCCTCCTCTATTTATAGGCTTGAAAAGCGGATATCGGTCGCTGAATTGGGATCTTGCTAGCCTCTTGGTGGCTGCGATATGGCGAAACTGTCCGCCCGTTTCCAAAATGCAGGAAGCGGTACATGAACAAGTCCGCGACGTATTACGTTGAGAAGAAATACAAATAAAAAAAATATTTCTCCTCAATCTAATACGCCAAGCGTCAAGTAATAATAAAAGTACATCACAATCACAAATCTCAATCACAGCCAGTAAGAATAAATAAATATCAAGAACACAAAGTACATATCACCAGAATAAAAATAACATCGGACTATAAAAGAGTCCACATGTCCAAACAATACATGTAGCTAAAGTAACTAGAGAATCTAACAATGTCAACTAAAGCTGAAAAAATCGAAATCGGTCTAAGGTTCATCAAACTCACGAAAACAAAGAAAACTAAGCTTATTTCGATCTACTCCGTCGTCAGGGAGGCTCTCTGTGAAAACTTGGCTCAAGTGCATCTCCATCTTGGACTGTCCGTCATCTATAACTAGCATACACCAAGAGAATGGATGCGTCGGCGTTCATGGCACGGCAAGATCCCCAAGAAAATACAATTTAATATAATAGTGGAAAATGCATCATTAACTTCGGCCCGACACTCTAAACAGCAGGAGACCACGGCACTCTAAACAACGATGGCGGGTAACTAACCATTCTATAATAGTCTCGTCTACATCTCACATAGAGTCAAAGTTCATATTATTAGGATAGCGGCGGTTCATATTCCTCTACGCATCAATCTGTGAAACTACTATCGAGGAGGGTACGCCAATCCAATTCCGGCTTGTCGGACACAAGCGGACTTCGGTGTGGCGATTTCAGCGGCCACATGCGAAGCGATTCAGCGGCCCAACAAACCAGCCCAGTGCGAAAATAGGATCGCAGCGCAGTGCGGAAGATACATAAGCGACCACATCGAATACATGAACCAAGACTTTCCCATCCCACGGTCTCGGGTAAATCAAGTCAACGATACCGATATAACAAAACACGGGTTCACCTCCTAAGCATGGTCAACACACACATGTCACTAGGTCATGTTCATGACGAACCAAGCCCCTAAGTCATGAACTACTACGGTTCTGGACACAACAAGACTATGAATAAGTGCAATTAACATGGCATATCAATACAAGAATGCATTGAAAATATGAATAATCAATAAGCAGTGCAATCGATAACAAGAGCCATGAACAGCTAACTACACATGTAAACGGATAATATCGGAAATTCACTAACCAGATTTTGAAACCTTTTGAAATTGCAACGGTAACTATATAACAAATAACTTAACGACGGTGCAAGAGGAATCTGAAAACGGCGAACGTTTCATACATGAAATGTCGCGGTCTTCATCCATCAATTACACGGCCGTATTTATAAAAAAAATTCTTTTTCTAAATTAATTCCTTTAAAGTCAATTTCCTCCGCGGATATTCCAAAAATATTATTTCAGGTAATTAATTTAAATAATACCTTTTTTTCAAATGAGTTTATTTCTACAAAATAATTCTAATTTTTCCTTTTTTTCAATAATATCTCGAAATATGACAAATTAACAACATTAAACGTTCTTCAGGCAATCCAGAGATATAAAATTATATAAATTACTCTATGCACTTAAGAATTCATAATTAATCTAATAAGCGAAATCTGAGTCAAAGGCAAGAGGAATCTTGCCTCTTAAATAATTGCGGTTCGTCGCGTCGTGAAATTTGAATCGGTCGGCGACGGTGAAGCAACCTGATCGGTACCGATCTTACTGCAACCACAACTACAGTCTGGCGTACCGATGGTGGCTTAACATGCAGGGATGATTAGCCAGCGCTGGAAGCGGCATGGATTGAGGCAAGCGAGTTCAGGAGGATCTGATGGCCGATGAGGAATCATTGTATGAAGTCCAGAAGGAAAGATCAGTTGAGAGTCGAAGGCTCAGGTTCGTGGTCAAATCGAAATCGGTCATATAAATCATAAAATAATATCGGATAAAATAAATAAAGGAAATCAATCGGTCAAAATAAATCATTCAAGAATCGATCTCATCTGGAAAATCGAAGCAAATTAAAGATCGAAAATGAAGAAAGAGATCAAAATCTGGGAGAGAGAGGATAAGATCAAGGTTAGGTTTTCTTTTGAAAAGTAATAGTAATATATATATATATATATAGGGTTAGGTTGGGGTTAGTGTTAGGGTTAAGGCTATAATACAACATATAAAGAAAATTAATAATGATAATTAACAAGAGCGATAGTCATAAAATGAATGTAAAACTATATCTTGAATTTGTAGAAATTACGAAAATTGAAAATAATATTTAATATTTAAATACTAGAAAATAATATTTAACATTAGGAAGGCAATATTAGGAGATCGTGTCGAAAATATTAGAAAATAATACTAGAAAAATAATGATCGAAAAATATTAGAAAATGCGTGTCGAAAATTCCGCGGGTGTTACATCCTACCTCCTTAAAACAAATTCGGCCCTCGAATTGAAAATAAAATGATTGCATAACAACCAAAAGATAGGGACATGGAACGAAAAACTCAATTAAATATATATGGAGAGACATTCAAAAGAACTACATATCCATAAATAGAAGGAGATATGAGGTAGCAGCGATACCTTATGAAATAAGATATAACAGCTAAGAGTCCAAAAACAACTGAGGGTATCGCTGTCTCATCTCTGACTCTGTCTCCCAAGTCGACTCTCTAGGGGAATCAGGGTGCCACATCACCTGAGCAGTGTAGCGGTCTTGTTAGGAGGGTCTTCTCTCTTAGGTCCAAAATGCGCCCGCAGTTCTCATAGGTCAAATCAGTCGCACCTCAATCTCAGAAATCTAATTTTTCCTTTTTTCAATAATATCTCGAAATATGACAAATTAACAACATTAAGCGTTCTTGGGCAATCCTTGAGATATAAAATTATATAAATTACTCTATGCACTTAAGAATTCATAATTAATCTAATAAGCGAAATCTGAGTCAAAGGCAAGAGGAATCTTGCCTACGTACCAAAATCGTCAGCGGTTCGTCGCTGGCCGCGGGCCAATCGGCCGACGACAGTCGAACGGGCACGGATCGGCCGCGACGATGCCGCACGACGGCATCTAACCGCAGCGGCACGGGCCGCACGATGGCCGAACCGGCATGCACGGGATGATTGACGGCCCGGAGCCTAGAGGCATGGTTGAGGCAAGCGCGAAGCCCGACGCGGATCCGTGGCCGAGGGAGGAAGGTGGGGAAGAGTGGTCAGCCGGTCCGGGCGGAGGTGAGAGAGGCGGAGGTCTGAGGGCGGAGAGGGGCGGCGAAAAGGTTTGGCTGAGGAAGGGGCGGTGGCGAGGGCGGAAAGGACGCGGGTGGTGGCGGAGGCGGAGCAAGGGTTGAGGGGAGGTGGGAAGGAGGGAGAGGCGGGCATGGGTTCTGGGTGTAGTGTCAAGGATTGGTCGACGGATGGGCTTGGAGGAGGAGGCGAGGCGAGGGCAGCGGGGCAGGGTGACATGGGGGAGAGGAAGAGAGGTCATGGACTGATCGGGAACTAAGAGAGAGAGAGAGAGAGAGAGAGAGAGAGAGAGAGAGAGAATGGAGAGAGAGGATGGTACCTGTTGGGTTTTGAAAAGTAATAGTAATATATATATATATATATAGGGTTAGGTTGGGGTTAGTGTTAGGGTTAAGGCTATAATACAACATATAAAGAGAAAATTAATAATGATAATTAACAAGGCGATAGTCATAAAATGAATGTAAAACTATATCTTGAATTTGTAGAGAATTTAAAATTGAGAAAATAATATTTAATATTTAAATACTAGAAAATAATATTTAATATTTAAATACTAGAAAATAATATTTAATATTTAAATACTAGAAAATAATATTTAATATTTAAATACTAGAAAATAATATTTAATATTTAAATACTAGAAAATAATATTTAATATTTAAATACTAGAAAATAATATTTAATATTTAAATACTAGAAAATAATATTTAATATTTAAATACTAGAAAATAATATTTAATATTTAAATACTAGAAAATAATATTTAATATTTAAATACTAGAAAATAATATTTAATATTTAAATACTAGAAAATAATATTTAATATTTAAATACTAGAAAATAATATTTAATATTTAAATACTAGAAAATAATATTTAATATTTAAATACTAGAAAATAATATTTAATATTTAAATACTAGAAAATAATATTTAATATTTAAATACTAGAAAATAATATTTAATATTTAAATACTAGAAAATAATATTTAATATTTAAATACTAGAAAATAATATTTAATATTTAAATACTAGAAAATAATATTTAATATTTAAATACTAGAAAATAATATTTAATATTTAAATACTAGAAAATAATATTTAATATTTAAATACTAGAAAATAATATTTAATATTTAAATACTAGAAAATAATATTTAATATTTAAATACTAGAAAATAATATTTAATATTTAAATACTAGAAAATAATATTTAATATTTAAATACTAGAAAATAATATTTAATATTTAAATACTAGAAAATAATATTTAATATTTAAATACTAGAAAATAATATTTAATATTTAAATACTAGAAAATAATATTTAATATTTAAATACTAGAAAATAATATTTAATATTTAAATACTAGAAAATAATATTTAATATTTAAATACTAGAAAATAATATTTAATATTTAAATACTAGAAAATAATATTTAATATTTAAATACTAGAAAATAATATTTAATATTTAAATACTAGAAAATAATATTTAATATTTAAATACTAGAAAATAATATTTAATATTTAAATACTAGAAAATAATATTTAATATTTAAATACTAGAAAATAATATTTAATATTTAAATACTAGAAAATAATATTTAATATTTAAATACTAGAAAATAATATTTAATATTTAAATACTAGAAAATAATATTTAATATTTAAATACTAGAAAATAATATTTAATATTTAAATACTAGAAAATAATATTTAATATTTAAATACTAGAAAATAATATTTAATATTTAAATACTAGAAAATAAGATATAACAGCCTAAGAGTCCAAAACAAGCTGAGGGTATCATTTGTCTCATCTCTGACTCTGTCTCCCAAGTCGACTCTCTAGGGGAATCTGGGTGCCACATCACACGAACGAGTGTAACGGTCTTGTTCCGGAGGGTCTTCTCTCTTCGGTCCAAAATCGCCACAGGCTGCTTCTCATAGGTCAAATCAGGTCGCACCTCAATCTCCGAGAAATCTATCACATGGCTCGGATCTCCGACATATCTCCGCATCTGAGAAACATGGAATACGTCGTGCACTCCAGCCAATGCGGGTGGTAATGTAAGTCGTTACGCCACTTCTTCAACTCTCTCTAGTATGTCGAAAGGTCCCACATACCGCGGGCTCAACTTCCCACGCCTTCCAAAGCGAATGATGCCTCGGTTGGGGGAGATCTTCAAGAATACATGGCCTCCAGGCTGGAACTCCAAGTGTTGACGTTTCGCATCCGCCCAATGCTTGAATTGCCCCGCTATGCTAAGTCGCCCCAATGATCCTCGACAAAGATCCACTGATTTGGCAATCAGCTCCGGCCCAAAAATTTCTCGCTCACCAATGTCATCCCAACTCAAAGGAGAGCGGCACTTCCTCCCATACAATGTCGTGAAAGGGGCCATGCCAATGCTAGCCAGGAAGCTGTTGTATGCAAACTCCACCAGGTGCAAGTGATCCTCCCACGATCCATGAAAGTCCAACACACATGCTCTGAGCATATCCTCTAGAATCTGAATGGTCCTCTCCGACTGTCCATCGGTTCATGGATGATAAGTCAGGCCGAAACTCGAAGCTTTGTCCCAAGACTCGCCTGCAAACTCTTCCAGAACTCGGAAGTAAATCGAGTATCGCGATCTGAGACGATGCACACTGGAACTCCGTGTAATCGCACAATCTCCTCCATGTATCTCTGAGCAAGATGCTCCGTCGACTGTCCTACTCGGAATGGAATAAAGTGAGCCGATTTGGTTAATCGATCTACGATCACCCAAACAACATCATTCTGCCTAGTGCTCCAAGGCAAGTCAATGACGAAATCCATGGTGATATGTTGCCACTTCCACTCCGGAATTGGCAACGGCTGTAATAAACCTGCAATGCGCTGATGCTCTGCCTTCACCTGCTGACAAACAAGGCACTTCGCCACACTACGAGCCACATCTCTCTTCATACCCCGCCACCAAAAGTTTAGCTTCAAATCCTTGTACATCTTAGTGCCTCCCGGGTGAATAGAATATGGTGGTGTGAGCTTCGTAATAACTCCTCTCGAACATCTCCTTGGTGAAGATCGACTCCCAAATCGCAAGGATCCGTCCTCGTGAATAATAAACTTGACCTAAGACCGACTCTTGCTAACTCTCGCACCTCTGAAGAAATGAGTCACCGGCCGTGTTCTTGATTCGCCGACTAAGGTCGCATTGAATCAAGATTCATCAATGTAGCGGTGACTCCTGGAAGGAGAACTTCTATACTCATGTCCCTCACATCTTGCTGAAGTCTCCACTGAGCCGTGAGGGTCATGATGGCTGGCAACCGACTCAAAGCATCTGGCACTACATTGACCTTGCCAGGATGGTACTGAAGATCGATGTTGAAATCGCCAGCGGCTCTAACCATCTGCGCTGCCTCATGTTGAGTTCCTTCTGAGTGAAGATATACTTCAAGCTCTTATGATCAGTAAATACCTTCACCTGCTCTCCCAACAGATAATGCCTCCTAAGCTTAAAAGCAAAGATCACAGCTGCTAACTCCAGGTCGTGGGTAGGATAGTTCTACTCATGCTGCTTCAACTGACGAGACGCATATGCTACCACATGACCATTCTGCTGGAGAACGCATCCCAATCCCCTACCAGATGCGTCACAGAACACCTCAAAGTTCCCGCTCCTGTCTGGTATCGTCAAGACTGGGGCTGAAATCAGTCGAGACTTTAACTCCTCAAACGCCTGCTCACAAGCGTCAGACCAGACAAAACTATTTCCGCAGAAAGCAAGTTTCTTTGCGGTTTCTATTCCAAAAACATTTCAAAAATGAAAATAATTGAAAGATTACACGTGTAGATCTCTCGAATACAAAGAAAAATAGGCTCACTCTCTTACAAACACGTAACGTAAGAGACTACGAGCGCATCTCCCCGCTATGGGTTCTTTGCCGATCTTGGGGATCGTAATCCGTGGACCATCGAGCAACGATCATAAGATTGACGGGGTTGAGTTTATGTTTCGCAAAAGAAACAAGAACTTAAGAAAATATCTTAACCAGGTAAGATATCTACTCTTCCCAAGAATTAAGACAAAGCTTAATCTTGAGGAATTTTCATGTGGATGACGTTCTTGAAATCTCCTTTGCTGTGTTGAAATCCGAAATCTCCTTCTCTCCCTGCGCAAATCTCTATCTCAAAGTCTCTCTGCAAGGCCTGATTATCAGATCTTCGATCCCCCTCTCAGATGGGTGTAGGGGGGTATTTATATGCTTCAGGGGGTGTAACTGCTGAGAGGAACGTGCGTTGGATGTGTAGTGGCCGAGATAGTTGGGAGTGTCTCGGCCCAAAACTGTCTCACCATAGGCGCGACAGTTCGGCCGATCTCGCTAAGCTGTCGGCGCCCGGTATCACGGCGATTTGGCTGTCTCGCCAAAGCTGTCTCGTAGAGAGGCCTTCCTAGGCTGTTGTAACCATTCTCCCCTTTTAAGGCGTTTAAATGCCCTCTTTTCACGCTTAGTGGGTGTTTTCAAGGGTGTAGCGCCCTGGCGTGGCCAAACATCCTCTCACGTTGAAAAGGTCAAGTGGGCCCTACAAATATCAATAGAACACCCAAGAGAACCATTCAGACACTTTTGGTGTCTCGCTCATTGGCGAGACACTAGAAAGTGTCCCGCGAATGGTGAGACACAAGATAGTGTCCCGCTTATTGCGAGACACAGAAAGTGTCTCATATGTGTGAGTTGATACCTTTTGACTTTGATGACGTCATTCTTCAATATTCTCCTGATTTAAATTGTATTTGGGGTTCATCAGTAATTTTTGATGCCTACAGATACCCACTCCAAAGTTTTTAGACTCCGCTATATTTTGTCGAGGAGTCTGGAATACTTTGGATAAGATGGGCCTTGCTTCTGTCCATCATTGAACTTTATAGAAGAGGCGTATCTTTCGCTCTAGCTTCGAATCTGGCTCTGGCGGCGTAAGCTAACCATAATCTAGGATCAATAGGCATTTGCGTGCGTACTTGAATTGATTAAGTCGATTCTGAACTGATCATCTTCATCTTGAGGGTTACCACTTAGGTTGTTCATCGAAAACCATGTTATCTCATCATAGTGGGAGATGGCATATGATTCTTCTTCGATAACGAGGATTTAGGGGAGAAGCACCGTCCGGCTTACTGAACACTTGGGACTCAGATCATCCGTCATAAGACTTCAGGGAGAGACTGTCTTAAATATACTGCCTCGAATCGCGTGCGGAGGGTAATCGTCGGATTCTGGAGTTGCCAAGATAGTTTGTGATCTCCCTCGTCTTGGCGGTTTCTTGTGTCGGCTTTCGAAGATGTCTTGGGCGGTTGGTTGTGTCGGCTTCGAAAGAGAATGTCTTGGCCGATCACGGACTATCGGCTTCGATAGAGCGAAATGGAATCTGTCTTATAAAGACCGATTTTTTTGTTTTTTGGGTCTTTTTTTTTCAACACTTCTAGCCCGCCGTTTGGAATTCAAAAGTCTTTCAAAACTCTTCTTTGCTTGCATAAAAGCCTCAAAATCCTCTCTAGCCGTAAATCACACCTCTTCGCTCAAAACCCCACTTGAGATCTAGGGTTCCTTTCATTTTTGTTGGGATTCAATCGATTTTGACCGATTTCCTTCACAAAATCGAGCTTCTTCTTGATCCTCTGTTAGATCCGATGCCCCCTCACCAAGCCCTAACTCTTTTGGAGCCTTTCTTGTCTAAGGTTCCCCCAAAACTCGATCCTTTTACTCGTTCAAGCCAAAAGTCCGATTTTTATCATGTCTCCCAAGATATCTCGTGTCCCAAAAGGCAAATCCATTCCCCAGACTCCTGAAGTTGAAGAACCAACTGTCTCATCCTTTGTGGGTGAGCTTTTTTGCTTTTTTGTTGGAAAAAAAAGGTTGTATTTGTGTTGAAAATTCGAATCTTTGTGTAGATACCCCTATTTGTTCTTCTTCATGAGGCATTCGGGAAGAGTCGAGATCCTCCTTCGTGAGGATCTGGGCTTACACGAGTATTTTGCATTGCCAAAACACTCATAAAATCAACAAGATGAAAGTTTGTGCGTCACCGTGCTTAGCGGCGATCTCGGCTTGTCGCCGTTGGCGAGCGGTTTAGACTATCTGCTATTGGCGAGGCGATCTTACTTGTCTCGACAAGCGCAAAACGATTTATCTTTGTTTGACCCTTTGTGAGACAATCCTCTCATTTTTGATTTTGACTAAGTATTTTCCACACCTAGTATTGCTCCTTGGGCTTATTCTGATGTATTTTATTTATATATTGCAGTTGAATTTCCTTCTACGGTGTTTGCTTCTCATGAGTCAAGTGGATTAAATAGTACTGCTTTCTCCTCTTCTCGTGAAGCGCCGTTGATAATCGATATTGCTCTGCTTGGCCCAAGTGCAGCTTCGAAATTATTAGAGTTGCTAGAACATGGGGACCGTCGTGACTTGCAAAAGATGATAACTGACGCTCCGCTTATGAAGGGTGCTGGATCCACTGAAGTCATAAGGAAATCTAGTTACTTGTTCGGGGACTCCGTTGCAGACCTGGAAGTTCTATCTTCCCGCACTGAGTCCTGGCTATATGAAGGCAACGGCGTTCATCTTCACCTGCCTTCTTTCACTCGCCATCATTCGTTGGTGCATCTGCGCAATTTATCGGTCAAAAGGAGCATGCCTTAGAGATTGATCGAGGATTAGGAGCGTGTACATTGTGGATATGTTGGGCAAGGCGCCACCCTGGGCTCCAGTAATAAGGATTATGTTCATGCACTCTACCCCGGAATCGCGGGTCAAGACAGTCCGCCTCATAATGAGTTGATGGTCAAGGCTGATACGGTGAAGAATTGTTTGGCCAGGATAGGAAGGGAACTGCCACCCAAGAGACCCCATCGATATTTTGGTTGGGTCCACTCTTTCAGTGACCGATGGTGGACGCGGATGACTAAGTACGTCCTCGGCCGGCGGAGTCGTGAGCTTCAAGAGAACGGCGTGTACATTCCCATCCGAGCGAGCATGTACGGGATTTCTATCAGCGTGAATCACTTCCTCACGCTTCTAGAGATCTACAACCTGGACACCAATAACTTTTGACAAGGAACGGGGAGTTGGGTTTGCCGCTCCATGAGATGATGAAGATATCTGGCCTGCCAATGGGTGATGCATCGTACCAGGAGTATTTCCCCACTAACCGTCAACTAAAAAAGATGAAGGAGAAGGGCTCTGCAGGTTACGAGATCTTGTGGGAGTTAACCTGCCACTACTAGACGGCTATAGCATCGATCAATGTGAAGGCCAAGAAATGGCCGCAAGTCAACCTGAAGCAATTTCTTAGATTATCGTTCAAGAATCGGAAGCGTCGATGAAGTGGCCGGTGGAGCGTCTGAATCCCTCCGATATCAACAAGTTGATTGCGAAGGCGAAGGCTCAATCTTATACCACTCCCTTTGCTGAAGGCAAGATCCCGAAGGGCACTAAGTTCGAGACTTTCCTGTGGCAAGTACAGAAGCAGATCAAGTTACAAACTCTTCTAGCGGGCTACCTAGCAATATGGTTGAAGAAATGCGTAGTCCCGCATCAAGTCTCAGAAGCTATGCCTCAGGAAGTGCTCTTTCCAACTGTCGAGCTAGTCGTTGGTCGCCGACTTTCTCTTCTTCCGGCAATGGTGGCAGATATTCACTGTGGACTTAGGCGGCTTAGTATTTGGTTTCATCTTGAGAAGGAAAAGGGTCTTCAAACGAGCTCCCGGCTGTCAAGGTCGAATTGCTATACACCTATTTGATGGCTTGGCTTGTCCTCCATCGTCCGGACCTAATGACGGTGCCCGAGACAGTTAACCCTGGGCTTCCTCTATTACAAACCTTAGAGAGCTGCAAGTGGGGGGCAAGAAAGTGGCAAGAGGTGTCTCGCCAATTCAAAGTCGCCAAGTGTTGGGAATTCTTCAAGTGTTTCCCACACTTCTCGGGTCATTACGACAAAGTTCTCGTGGACGCCGCTGAGCCCAATGGATACCGGACCATACTGGATCTTGGCTGTTTTTAGTGGTTGATAAACATTCGCCCCGGCTATCTCATTTTCCGAGTCAAGAATTCTTGCGACATCGAGCCCTATTTTCCCTGCCGGTTTTCTCATCAATTCGGATATGACCAAATCTACATCGAGAATCCGAATCAAGGGATGAAGACCCATGGAGGCCTCATTGACAGTGCGCGTGCCTGGTATTGGAGCATCAGTGGCTGCACCAATGCCAAGTTCAGTCTTCCTGTTGCCAAGCCCAAGCTTCAGATGACTTTTTTGTATTGCAAGTGGCTCATTGCGGCTAACGCTCCCACTTAAAGGACTTCAGAAACTGAAGTGGAGCGTAAGAGAGAACCAACGCCGACTCGTGCCTCCCCCCCCATGAGCTAAACCATCCCGGCAATCTAAGGGCAAGAAGAAGGCTGCTCGAGAGGAAAGCGAGGAAGAAGATTTCGACGACACGATCCATACTTCCGAAGAGAAAGAAGAAGAGACTGTTCGTCCTACAGGGGTCCGGATACAGAGTGAAGTAGTAGTGCCTCCTCCTCGTCGTTCTCCAACTCGACAGGATGAACCAGTCCGGGCCTCTCCCCGTGTTCCATGTCCTCCCAGGCGTCCTTTAAAATGACCTCGAAAGAAGGTCTTTCTCTCTTATCCCATCAAAATGACTGTTGAGATAGGGGAAGAGGAAGAAGAAGAGGAGGAGGCTTCTGATCACATTCTCTGAAAGAGGGCCCGCACATCGATGACCGTTCCTAACCCAACTTCTATTGCCAGAGTGTTGATGCGTACGAAGAAAATCGCACATAGGCCTCGGCGTCCAAGATCTCCAACTCCTGAGGTCGCAGGCACTGATCTCCCACTTGGAGGAGGAGGTAAAATTTGTTAACTTAAATTTTGCCATTTCGTTTGTGATTCATATTTATTATTTATTCTCTTTTCTTCTTTTTCTCAGAACGTTCTGAAGAAGGCGAAATTACGGCTGAGTCTTCCCCTCCGCCAGCATTCGTCTACGAAGATCCCAGCTTCACGGTACAAGTACATGAAGCTATGGATGAGGGTGCCCCGGATACTGCCATCGGCGCAGATGTTGATATCCCTCTTGTTCCCGAGACTGTTGTCGTAGGTACGAATACCTTTTCTAGATGGCAACTCAAGGAATTGAGAGAGTCCGACTTTGTTCCTCTGCTAATCGCTAATGCGCTTCATGTTCTTTTAGAAAAACTTTAAGAAATGGACGCGAGTGTTAGCCAAGCGGAGCCAACTCTCAGTATAAAGTCCGATCTCTACTTTGTTTTCTTTTCTTCGTATTGAAAGTCTAACATGTTGTGACTGCAGTGGTAGAGGAAGAGCCTGAGGAAAGGACAACTCCAAGCGAAACATTTGGGGAATTCGCTGAACCCATGGAATCGGCTCCCGGTATATGCACATATCGTCGTGACTTTAATATATGTATATATATGCGTATACTAACGCTCGGTATATTTTGCCAATGTCACAGTGGAAGAACTGATAGAGACGGAGCCTGCGCATGAAGAGGGTCTCGGGGAGTTTTCTGAACCGAGCCTAGCTCAGATGATCTCTGTTTCTGAGTCCGATCACAACCTAATCGACGATATGTTATCGGAACAGACTCAGAGAGAATCTGTTGTAGAAATTGACCCTTCTGTAGGTATATATCTTATTATCCAGATCCTCTCAATTATCTTGCTGATAGTTGATGACTTAAAAAAATCTTCTCTTGCAGGCCCCGTCACTGCTGCTGCCGAGCAAACTGGAGGGTCTCCGGTTCCAAATTTGGAGACCCAACCTCTCGCTTCCCAAGTCGAATCGATTGTCGTCTCGACCATTGTTGAAAGTTCTCTTGGTCAAACCGGACCACCGGCTATTCAAGCTGAACCTGAATCAACTTCGGTGGTTCCCGAGATTGAATTAACGAGCGCGGGGGAGGTAGTCCCAGCTGAAGGATCTTCTAGCCGCATCGGTATATCTCCCGATCCTGTCTCCTATAAGAGTTTTAACATTTAAAGTCCTCAGAAACTTACATTTCCTCTCCCACAGCGCCTTCTTCCATATTGTATGATTCAATCAAGGCGTTGATGTCAGATGAGGATCCGGAGAAGGTGGTCATTGGCGCAGAGCTTGAGGGGTTTATCCTTCTCCTTAATAATGCCATCGAGAAAGTCGTGACCAAGGGCTACTCCTTCGGCTCTTTCAAGAGGCTTCTTGATCGGTGTGTGGCGTCCATAATGGCAGAGGGCTTCTCCGACTTAGCGGACTCTATCACAGAGGACTTGGCTCAATTAGAACAAGAGCTGGAGAAGTTTCTGAGACTGTGATTCGAGGGCGCTTCCTCTTATATTTCTTCTCGGATCGAAGCCCATTCTCAAGGCCGGAAGCCGCTTAGGGGTGTCGAGGGGAGTTGTGCCAACCGCACTCAACTGGCATATCGTGGCAAGTTTGAATTTAAAAGAAAAGAACAAAGCCGACTTGCTTCAATCCATTGAGCTGCAAGGTGTCGAATCGCCGCTTAAGGAAAGCCCTCAAGATGTCAAGAGACGACACTCTTCAAGATGGATCCGCCTGAGTGGAGAAATCTTGCTCCAAACTAGCTGAACAAATAAAGACCTTTGACAACAGATCCGCTGAGCTGGAGCGAAAAATTATTCAGCTTCTAACCCTCGACGATTCCTCACGAGCCCTTCTAGAGAAGGAGTTAGAACAAGAGTATCAGGTGGAGCTCTCAAGCCTGGAAGAAAGGATCCGTCACCGCCAGTTATCCCAATAGAGTGCCTTTTGATTCTTCTTTTTTTTTGTTTAGTCAACAATAATTTTGTATTTCCTTATTCATGAAATAAAATTTTAGTTTTCTCTTTGTCGACTTTCATTATGTCATCTATTTTGTCTTGAACACATGAGCATAATATTGATAGGATTTTTGGCAAACCCTCAGCCATCAACGGACTTGATAAGCCTTTACCAACTACCGTTTGAGTTGGGCTAGCACGTAGATTATCTAGGTCCGTTCTACATGTTACGTTGTGCTAAAAGAATAAATTCTCTTATACTTTGTGCTACGATATTGAATCGTAGACTTGGTCAACTATCACGGAATTGACTACCCTACAAAGATGTGTTAGATGCGGACTTATTCTGATTTAAGGACAGAATAACACCTACTACGATAAATAGACATAGATTTAACAAATCATTAAGTCAGTAATGAGACTGGCTATGTATTGAATACATAGACTTTATTTGCTACGATATTGAATACGTAGTCTTGGTCAATTATCGCGGGAATTGACTACCTGCGGCATGTGTTAGGCGACTTATTCTGATTTAGGGCGAAATAACACCTACTACGATAAATAGGTGTAGATTTAACAAATCATTAGGTCAAGAATGAGACCGGCTATGTATTGAATACATAGACTTTATTTGCTACGATATTGAATCGTAGACTTGGTCAACTATCACGGAATTGACTACCCTACAAAGATGTGTTAGACGCTGACTTATTCCTAATTTAAGGACAGAATAACACCTACTACGCATAAATAGGTGTAGATTTAACAAATCATTAGGTCAGTAATGAGACTAGCTATGTATTGAATACATAGACTTTATTTGCTACGATATTGAATCGTAGTCTTGGTCAATTATCGGGAATTGACTACCTGCGGCATGTGTTAGGCGACTTATTCTGATTTAGGGCGAAATAACACCTACTACTCTTAAATAGGCGTAGATTTAACACATCATTAAGTCAGTAATGAGACTGGCTATGTGTTGGATACATAGACTTTGTTGTTGTTGTCTTCTCCTGGGGCAAAGATGAACCCGTTGTGTCTTCTCTTGGGGCGAAGGCGAACCCATTGTGTTGAAGAAGAAGAAGGTATTTTCTTATCTCCCGCATCAATTGAGAACTCCTTGTTCACGTGAACTGAGAGTCAGAAGAATTCTTGATGCACGTGCACCAGGGAATCTATAAAGAAACTCAAAGTGGGATCTCCGCTTCGAGAATCCAATTAGAGTCGAGCCACATGGCTTTGACTCAGAAAAGAAAAGGGGGCCCTTTAACTCACGCGAGTAAAAGGTAAAATTTGGAGGAACCTAACTACTCAAAGGTTCAATTGTTCAAATTTGTCTCCTCTTGGGACAGAGACGGACCCGATATTGGAATGGAATTCTCGTTCACGAACGGAACCGAGAAAAGATCTTGATATTGTTAATGGCCTTAACTGTTGAGAGGTTTGGCCTAGTGGGGGGTAATGATAAAGAAATTTTAATTTTGGTCCTAACTGTTCGAAGGTTTGACCAAGTGGGAGTTAAAATTTAAAATGACCCTAACTGTTCAAAGGTTTGGTCAAATGCAAAATGAATAACGACCCTAACTGTTCAAAGGTTTGATCGTACTGGACCCAGTGAGAGTTTAGAGAATGTGACTATTCAAAAGTCTGATCATCCAAAATTGGTGAAGGGTATTACTTGGCTATCGGATATGATAAACTGGGCCCTTCATCGTAACACGGGTTACCACAGTACACTAAGGATAGTATTTCTTGAAACTTCCCATTAATTGGCATCATCATCTTATCGCCGTCTTGGGTGATCAAGCGTCGCTCCATTTGAGTAGACCGTATCAATTACAAACGGTCCTTCCCATTTGGGCTGGAATTTGCCTTTCTTCTTGGAATTGAGGATCATTGGTCGCCGGACGGCGAGCACCAAGTCTCCTTCCTTGAAAGCCCAATGCCGGACCTTTTTGTTGAAGGCTTTGGAAATTCTAGCCTGATATAGCTCAATTTGTTGTTAAGCATTTTTCATCCAACATCTCAAGCTCTTCAAGATGCTTCTGATGTTGCTCATCATCCGTCATTCCCGTCGCAAGTGCGATACGAAGGGATGGGATTTGTATTTCTAGCGGTAAGACGGCTTCACATCCGTATACCAAGGAGTATGGGGTGACCTCGGTCGGTGTTCGGACCGTGGTGCGGTATGCCCAAAGAGCCTCGCCAAGCTTATCGTCTCAGTCTCATTTATTGGTCCTTACTAGCTTTGCCAAGATCTTGATGATAGTCTTGTTGAAAGCTTCAGCTAAACCATTCGCAGTAGGATTATAAGCCGTAGATGAAACATCTTGGATTACGAACTGTGAATGGAAAAGCGTTGCTGACAAATTGGGGGCCGTTGTCGTGCACAATTCGTCTTAGGACACCGTATCGATAGATGATATGGTGTTTGATGAATTTCATGACATTATTTACCTTAACTTCTTTGAGCGGAATTACTTCAGCCCATTTGGAGAAGTAATCCGTGATTGCTAAAATAAAGCGGTCACCATTTGCTGACCGGGGGAAGATAGGTCCTACCACATCCACTCCCCAGATTTCGAATGGCTAAGAAGTAGCTGAAGGATGCAGATCTTCTGGCGGCTGGTGCATATAGTTAGCATGTATTTGACATGCGTGACATCGTCTCGCGTATTCAATTGCGTCTCTGATCATGGTCGGCCAGTAATAGCCCAATCTTTTCAGTCTATCTCCTAGCTTAGGACCTGGTTGATGTGCACCGCAAGTCCCATCATGCGCTTCTTTGAGGGCTTCTTCTATTTCCTCGATCGAAAGGCATCGGAGTAGCAAGCCGTCATATGTGCGACGATAGAGTGTTTGAGTCACGGCGTTGTAATAAAATCTCGGTGCCCTTCTTCGGACTAACTCCCTTTCCTTTACATCTTTCGATAAAATACCGTGTAAGACGTAATCGATAATGGGAAAGCGCCAATCTCGAGGCTCGAGTTTGGTTAAAGTGGCATGCACCTCTTTGGCGTCTAAAGCATTCGGTATAAAAGTTAATCGTCCTCCACGGTGACGGTTGTTACGTTTACGGGGTTGCGCTAACGAGACGGCTAATGCCGCTAGTGCATCTGCATAGGCGTTCTGGAGGCGTGGAATGTACTCGATGAAAAATTCTTCAAACGAGTCCGCCATCTCAACGACCGCTGGTGATCACGAATCGAGTCTAGATTTACGACTTCGTAGTCCCCACGGATTTGTCTGACTATGAGTTGGGAATCCCGAAGGCCGAGATATTTGACCCCGGCTCTCGGTGAAATTGAGTCCGATAAGCGGCGTTGTATTGACCACATTATTAGAAACGGCTCGGTTAGCGTCTGCGAGGCATCACATGCTTCCCCGGGAAAACTAAGACAACCCTGACTCCGGCAAAAATTTTAGAACATCCAGGGGAACTTGCCACATTGGTCGCTCGAGAAGCTCCATCAAAATATAATTGCCATACATGCTCGTGAGAAGTATGGTTGACCTCGCAGGTTTCGTCGGGCAAATCTTCATAAAGTTTATCTTTGTCCTTGCCGGTCGGACGCTAAAGGTCTAAATTGCTGTCCTTTCACCGACTTCTGTTGTTTGAAGTGGATGTCATATTGTGAGAGGAGTAATGCCCACCTCGCTAATCGCCAATTCAAAGAGGCCGGTTGCGTCATAAATACCCAAATTGGGTTAACGTCCGAGATGACATGTATCGTCTGTCCAACCAGGTAATGACGCATTTTCTGGACTGCGAATACCAAGGCCAGGCACTCTTTCTCAATATCGGGATATCGAGATTCAGCCCCTACCATTGTCCTACTCAGATAGTAGATTGCCTGTTCGTGACCGTTATCATCATCTTGTGCTAACAAGGCAGTTAATGAATGGTTCGTCGCTCTGACATAAATCAAGAACGGCTTCCCCAATTTCGGTGCAACGAGAACGGGAGGATTTGATAAATATGCCTTGATATCTTCAAAAGCCTTTTGACAAGTGTCGTCCCATATAAACAAAACGCCCTTTTTGGTGAGCTTGGAGAACGGTTGGCATTTTTCTGCAAGATTAGAAATGAACCGTCTGACATAGGCCAATCTTCCTTGCAACCCTCTAAGCTCTTTGAGGTTTACGGCGGTTGTAATTATTGTCGCTTTCACTTTGTCAGGATCGATATGAATTCCCTTCGATGTGACGACGAAACCGAGAAATTTACCACTGGCCATTCCCAGGAAAGACTTGGTGGGATTCATCTTCAATTGATGACTTCGCATGAGGTCAAACACCGTCTTGAGATCTTTGATATGATTACTTTTATTGCGGCTTTTCACCACTAAGTCATCGACATAACACTCAACAGTCTTTCGGAGATGCTCTTGAAAGATCTTCGTCATCGCTCGTTGATACGTAGCGCCTGCATTCTTCAAACCGAAGGGCATGACAGTGTAGCAAAAGATACCAAGAGTCATCCTAAATGAGGTATGTTTCTCATCATCGGGATGCATCTTGATTTGATTGTATCCGGAGAATCCATCCATAAATGACATTCTTTCAAACCCACAAGTGTTGTCTATAATGACATCCGTAATGGGTAGTGAAAAGTCATCCTTCGGGCATGCGAGGTTTAGATCCCTGTAATCTATGCAGATTCTGATTGTCTCATTCTTCTTAAGAACCGGGACAATATTTGACACCCAATCCGGATGTTGCTCTTCCCTGATGAAACCCGACTCTATAAGCCTTTTCACTTCCGCTACAATCGCTTCCATGATCTGCGGATGAAATCGTCGCTGTTGCTGCTTGACGGGTTTGGCATCCGGCTTGATATTGAGGCGGTGGGTCGCCACATTTGGGTCAAGTCCTGGCATATCTTCATAGTTCCAAGCGAAAACATCGATATGTTCACGGACGAGAGCAATCAATTCCTCCTTCTCCTCTAGGGGAAGACTGCCGCTCATGAATATGGGCTTCGGATTAGTTTCATCGTCTATATTAACTTGAATCACTATATCTTCGGTAGGCGGCTCCCTTTGCTCGAATCTATTACCGAACTCAACATTCAGGTGGAAAGTCCAGGGGTCTTCCCAATCTGGTAAGTGATCATCTTCTCTAGGCTCTGCCGGGCTTATTGTGGTCATATTAGACATTAGTCCTTTGAAAACTTCCCCGAGACTGACGTCTGAATTCCACATTGAAGAATCTGATGAATTGTTGTGATCCTCAACTTGCCAACAGCATTCGTCGGAAGATGAAGAGACGTAACCCAAACCTCTCCTATGTTCATAATAGTGGTTGGATTTTCCTTTCGGCACGTGAGAAGGTCGAGGTGGAGTTCGAATGCCTCGTCCGAAACAAAGACCTGCCCCGTGCGCGAAATTATATCCCCATTTCTTCATGTAATGGTGTGCTTGCGGGCTATACTTGGAGAAATGGTTGCAAGGTCCTTCATCACTATCATCAGCTTCCCAAAAGAGGTTTCGCTGTGGAGATATTTCCCCTTTTCCAAAGATTGTCTCCCTTGCACCTTTTGAAGGAACAACGAAAGTTGATCCAGTCGAGCTTTGGAGGTATTTCTTCATCTGATTGGATGACCATAGCAGCACATGCACATCATAATCCTTATATAGTCCCTGCATTACATTATCAATACTAGGTACATACTCTAAACCGTCATTTATTATATGTTCATCGGCAAGTTGCCAGTTACAACTTCCTCCTGACAATTCAGTTTCATCAAGATCGATTACAAGAGGCTCAATGTCATTAAGTACAAGGTTTCCATCGTAATCGAGCCCATCTTCGGTATCAGCTTCATTTCCACTGTCCGTACCCTGGGCCGATGGTTCAGTTTCGGATTCAGCGCCATATAGGAGGGAGTCAGTGAAATAATTTTCCAACCCCTTGAATGGCTGCTTATCCGCGACCACCGTCTTGACCACATTATCAGTGTCGACATACTTCAAACACTGATGTAATGTAGACGGGACTATGACATTACTATGGATCCAAGGTCGACCCAATAGTAAATTGTACGAAGTCTCTGCGTCGATGACATAGCATGTGACTTCGGACTTGAGATCTCCAAGCTAGCACTTCACTCGGATTTTACCCAAAGGTCTGGACCCGCTGGTATTGAATCCGTAAATGACAGTGCTTGTAGAAGCCAATTTACTAGCCGGAATTCTGAGATGATACATCAATCGGAGTGGCATGATCTTGTTGCGGACCGGATCGACTTGGATTGATTGGCGATACTTAGAGCCAATGTATCCAGTAAAATACAAAGGCCTGTCATGCTTCGAATTTCTAACTTGCATATCCTCTCGGGTGAAGGTGATGCAAGGAAAATGCGTAGCCGCCAAGTTGCAGTGCTCGGGCTTTTCAGGAACCTGCTTGACTTGCGTGATGAAGGCCTCTGAATCAGCTAACGCTTCTTGTAAAGCCTCTCTGGTTTCTTTGGAGAGACGCAGCAACTCGTAAAGAGTTATCCTCACTGGGATGTTGGCCAACTGAGCCATGACATCGAAGCAGTACGAGGAGCTTGAACTTCCCGGTTTATCTCTTCTAATCGGACGATTGAATCGGGACTGCCTCGGGGCTTGGACCTCTTGGGGTTGCTTATCCTTTTGCTTGACCATATCCTCTTTGGCGATCACCTGATGATGTGACTTTTCAGGGCGGGTAGGAGGAGTTATCGCCACCCCCAGCTCCGTTAGCGTCTTAGCATTTGGATTGGAAGCTTCGGGTTACTCATATCTGTACTCGTGCCCGCTCCTGGTGGCATAAACTGGTTCTCCTTCCACTGCAAGAGCTTCATGCTCATTTTCAGACGACGAGAGGGTTGGAACTTTTTCATCACCTTCCTCTAGAGTTGCTGAGATGTGACCGCAAGACCTGCCTTTACACCTAGACTTCTGTGCTGAGGAAGATCCGGTCCATTGCTCATCTTGAAGGAGGTCTGGATGGACCCAAAGTACTTCGCCATTAGGGGCTATATGCGAAACTAACCCCTTCTGACGTTGACCATGTGGATCATCGTTGACCGTCCTGACTTCTACCTCTGGGACAATCTTCTGTTGGTACAACATGGGCAGCATGGATCCAAAATTGATAGCCACCATATTCGAACCGACCTTCTTCTCTTTCTTTGCCGTTATGATACCGGCATCGATCAAAGCCTGGATATTGTCCTTGAGTACGAAGCAGCTCTTGGTCGGATGATGGACCATCCTGTGATATGCACAATACTTAGGGTCTGAGATCTTATTAGCCTCCTCCTGGTTGGTGATTGGAGGCAATTTGATCTTATTGTTGTCCAAGAGATATTTGAAGATGACCGGCACTTCTTCCTCCTTAAAGGTGTAGGTTCTCTGGAATTTTGGGTCCTGAGCCTTTTGCGACTCTTGAGATTTTTGCTGAAATCTCATTTCGCGATTCTTCTTTGTTGCGGTGATTCTTGGCGTTCTTTGTTGGAACATCGATTTGCATCAGCAGTGATGGTGGCACCTTTTCTGCAATCACGGGGCATGAAATTTGACTTTGAGGGACCCGTTGTAGTTCGCCTCTGTCATTCTTCTTCCTCTTGAGGAATCGCTCAGCTTGTTCCCCGCGGAGCTTCAAGTCTTTCCATGTGGTTGGTGCTACAACCCCCATGGCTTCTAGCAAGTCCAGGGAAAGGTTGTTGTTGCACGTCTGCAGTATGAACTCCTCGGTGACTGGATCCCTGCAGTTCATGGCTTTGTTGCGGAAGCGCTTGACGAAGGAATCGATCGTCTCTCCATTCTTCTGCTTTTCATCCAAGAGGGTCCCGATTGAAACTTCTGTATCATCATCAAAGAAGTTATTAAGAAAAGAAGTTTCCATGTCATCCCAGCAATTGATGCTTCCAGCCTTGAGTCTTCGATACCAATCGAAGGCAGCCTCGTGAAGGGTACCTACGAATGACCGAACCATCAAAGGCTCATTTCCCGAGATCACCCCCAAGTGAGATTTGAAGTAAATTAGGTGCTACGTGGGTAAGCCCCTTCCATCAAACGGTGTGAAGTTAATGAGATTGAACTTCGATGGGTAGGGAATTGAGTCCCACTCTCTCGGATATGGACATGGAATGTCGGTCTTCTTGACTTCTTGAGCGGATATTAGAGCATTGATTTTACCTTCAAGCTCTTTCATTTTTCCGCTTTCATCCTCCTCTTGCTTCAGATTACTTCCGGTAGGATGGGTTGGGCCATCTCCACTTTGAGCGCCTGATGTAGTTTTCTTTGGAGGTGGTTCGGCAATGATGGTTTCATCCACTTCCAGATCGCTATCTTCTATATTGTGAGCGACACGGTGACTGGATCCGCCTTGTTGACTAGACTCAGGTTGAGCAGCTTTCTGACTTTACAACTCCCTCATCTGCTGCATGGCTAACTCCATTTCTATTTTCATCTCAGCCTTAAGCTCTTCTCTCTGTTTAGCTAAGGCTTCTTGCAACATTTGAGCCAGCGTTTCAGGAGTGATGGTGTAAGCTTCTCTGGCTTGACCTACACTTGACATTGTGTCATCGGATGCTATTGCTAAGCAAGCGTCGGAGGTCTCATCTTCAGATGAATCCCCTTCATGCATTCTTCTATAGTCTTTGCGTCTTATAGCCCGTAGTTATAGCCGAGACATTCTCTGGGAAATTCGGGTATCGACTTTTCCCCCAGGAGTAAAGTTAGGATCTGCGTCTGCTGCCGCCTGCCCTTTTCCCTTGTTTACCATGTTAATGGTAACTTCGGGGAGTTTGTCTTGTTGAATAGCAGATTTTCTCCTCCTACGGAAGCGTCTTGGCTTCGACTCTTCTGTTGTTGGCAGGGAAAGCCTCTCGAATACCGAAGCTCTTTGTGGACGAGCTTTTGACTCAGAGCAAGCACATCCTGATAGCAACATCCTGATCAGTTGTGCACATGAGCAAGAACAATTCATTTCATCAATTGTCCTCTTTCGTGTGTTGCCACCCCCAGCCTGATGATGCAGTTGGTGTGATTTGTCTCGGATTGCACTTCCACCCCCAAGTGTAACGTTGCCTTTAATTGGAGGACACGTCTTCTTTTGGGGGTGTCGACCATTCGACCTGGGAGACATTTTTAATCGTCTGGCTTCGTCATCTAAAGTCATCTTCGCATGAATCACAAGTGTCTGGTCATCTTTTATGACTTTACGAGTCACACGCTTCAATTTCTTCCTTTATTGACTTCATGAGACCCACGAGGGATGCTCAAACGAGACGCGATAGGAGTCCTTGAGGCCTGAGATGTCTCAGCTTGCTTGGGCCACTTTTGAACTTCAGTCGGAGTTTGGATACGACCCCCAGTCTGTTGTCATGTGTAGACTGAGTAACCCAAACGTCCCTTCACTGGTGCCTTATTTTTACTTCCGGGCTGTGGACCAAGGCGACTGAACACCAAAGCTGAAGGATTCTGTGTTGATACATCAGCAGGAGAGGCGGATGGACGAGGCGAAGAAGAATCATCTTGGCCGAGATAGTTGGAGGTGTCTCGGCTGAAGCTCCTTTGGCCGAGACAGTCACTCCTTTGGCCGAGACAGTTTAGACTGTCTAGGCAGCTGGCGAGCGGTTTGGGTATCTAGGCCAAAGCGAAACCTCGGGCAAATTTTGTGCGAACCGGGATCAAACTTTGTGACTTTGAGTCGATCCCCGTTGATTTTGACTCTTGCGCGCTTGCGATAACAGCGCCGCGGCGTGCGCGTCTGCAGCAGCTTTTGGCGTGCTCTTTCTTCGTCAAACGGGTCCTCTTGATGAGGATCCATTCTTCCTTGGCGGGAGTGCTGACGGATTGAGATTGAGGTGCTGTAATTTATTGACGCCTTTGATCACGTGAGCTCGTATGATAGTAAACTCCATCCGTCGACTCCATAGCCTTAGCAAATTGACGGGCCATCTTCTGACGTTGCCTCTGACGATCCCTCTTCGTCAGAGTTGCAGAGACCTTGTAAGATGACTCTTTCTTCTGAATAAAGCCACCATGAGCAGAGCTCCCGGCTTTGCAATTTGTCGGGGTATTGTTGCGAGGGGAAATCTCCGTCGCGAGTGGGCGAGATTCATCATGCACTACGACAGATCGGACCTCCCTCCTTGGAGATGAGACCCTCCGATGCTTGCGAGACGAGGAGGACTTTGATGAAGAGGAGGAGAGATACTCTTCGAACTTGGATTGATCGAAAACATAATCCAACCCATCGACCATGAGGTCGGTTTGATCATTGCTGGGCTGCGACACAATAGCCTCAACGCTGAGACTATTGACTCCCACTGTGGTCGCCATTGTGTTTCCGCAGAAAGCAAGTTTCTTTGCGGTTTCCATCCAAAAAACGTTTCGAAAATAAAAACAATTGAAAGATTACACGTGTAGATCTCTCGAATATAAAGAAAAATAGGCTCACTCTCTTACAAACACGAACAGAAGAGACTACGTAGCGATCTCCTGCTTGCGTGGGTTCTTTGCCAGTGCCAGGGATGCATAATCCGTGGACCACCGAGCAACGATCGTCAGATTGACGGGGTTGAGTTTATGCTTCGTAAAGGAAATAAAAACTTAAGCAAATATCTTAGACAGGTAAGATATCTATTCTTCCCAAGAATTAAGAAAAAACTTAATCTCGAGAAATTTCCACGTGGATGACGTTCTTGAAATCTCCTTTGCTGTGTTGAAATCCGAAATCTCCTTCTCTCCCTGCACAGATCTCTATCTCAAAGTCTCTGTGCAAGGCCTGATTATCAGATCTTGATCCCCTCTCGATGGGTGTAGGGGGTATTTATAGGCTTCGGGGGTGTAGCTGGCGAGAAGGCGTCGTTGGATGTATAGTGGCCGAGACAGTTGGGAGTGTCTCGACCCAAAACTGTCTCACCATAGGCGCGACAGTTCGGCCTGTCTCGCCAAAAACTGTCGTGCCACTGGCGTGACAGTTTGGCCTGTCTCGCCAAAACTGTCTTGCCGAGAGGCTGCTTCCTAGCTGTTGTAACCATTCTCCCCTTTTTAAGGCACGTTTAAATGTCCCTCTTTTCACGTTTAGTGGGCATTTTTCAAGGGTGTAACTGCCCACTAACATGGCTGAACATCCTCTCACATTGAAAAGATCAAGTGGGCCCCACGAATATCAACAGAACACCCAGGAGAACCATTCAGACACTTTTGGTGTCTCGCTCATTGGCGAGACACAAGAAGGTTTCCCGCCAATGGCGAGACACAAGATAGTGTCCCGCTTATTGCGAGACACAAAAAGTGTCTCATATGTGTGAGTTGATTCCTTTTGACTTTGATGACGTCATTCTTCAATCTTCTCCTGATTTAAACTGTATTTGGGGTTCATCGGCAATTTTTGATGCCTACAAAAACTAACATCCTTCCACGTAAGTCGCGTCATCGGCTCCGTGATCTTCGAGAAATCCCTGATAAAGCGCCGGTAGTACCCAGCTAATCCCAGAAAACTCTTAATATCAAATACCGACTTAGGGGTTGGCCAATCTCTAACAACAGATACCTTCTCCGGGTCCACAGATATGCCCTCTCCTGACACCACGTGTCCTAGAAATGCAATACGATCAAGCCAGAACTGGCACTTACTGAACTTGGCAAATAGTCGATGCTCTCTCAAGGTCTGTGACACGAACTGCAAGTGCTCCGTATGCTCTCCCTCGGTCTTCGAATACACCAAAATATCATCAATGAAGACCTCCACGAACTTATCCAGCACATCATAGAATACCCGAGTCATCAAACTCATGAACGTCGCCGGCGCATTGGTCACACCGAACGGCATCACTAGGAACTCATAATGCCCATATCTCGTCCTGAAAGCTGTCTTAGGAACATCAGATTCCTTCACCTTCACCTGGTGATACCCACTCTGTAGATCCAGCTTAGAAAATACTCTCGATCCACCCAATTGGTCAAATATATCATCGATACGGGGAAGAGGATACTTGTTCTTCACTGTCACTATATTCAACTCCTAGTAGTCGATACACATCCGCTTCGATCCATCCTTCTTAGTCACAAACAATATAGGTGCTCCCCAGGCTGATACACTGGGTCGAATCAATCCCCTCCACAAAAGATCATCTAGCGAGTCGGCTCGGCCAACTCAGTGGAGGCATCGATCTGGTCTTGGAGATCGGAGCGGTTCCAGGCTTCAACTCTATGGAAAACTCAATCGCTCGATCTGGTGGCAACCCGTAAATATCACCGGGAAACACATCCTCAAACTCTCGAACAACAGCTGGCTTCTCGGGCTCCACTTGCATAGCAGCTAACATCGCCTTCTTCGGTCTCGCTCTGAACTCCACGGCTCCAGTCGTGATACTGCCATTAAGGAACTCGAACCTCGGGTGATCTGGAATCTCGAAGACTACACTCCGTCGGTGACAATCAATGGTGGTGAAGAATGACCCCAACCAATCCATACCAAACACAGCATCGAAACTCGGCAAATCGATCACTAGGAAATCTGCAAAAAGCTCTCTCCCGCAGATGACCACAGGACATGCCTCATATCCACTGGATGCTACCAAGACACCACTACCAGTGTTGATGTTCCAGCCCATAGTCAGAGCAGATATAGGAAGAGAATGGGTGGCCGCAAACCGACGAGACAAGAAGCAATGGGAAGCTCCGGAATCAAAAAGCGACAAGGCAAGAACGGAAGAAACAAGGACCTTGCCTAATGCGGAAGAAGGTAAATATAACTAACTTAGTACGCATAATCATATCCTATCGTGGAATTATCATGCAATGCTAAATAATAAAAATATACGCAATTTAAAAGTAAGAGTAGACAATCTTACCAGTGATAACCTGGCCATTCGCCTCAGCTTCAACAGCTGACATCATGAAGGTCTGGCGGTGCGTCTCCTTGCCTCGATAAACGCCCACAGGAAGGAAGAGGTCCTGCTCGAGGGTATGATCTGTGCTGAGCTGGAGCTGCTGGAGCTGGAAGAGCTGGTTGAGGTGGAGCTAGAAGAGCTGGTCAAGCTGGAGGAGGTGGCAAACGATCCTGCTGCTTCTGTGGACAACTCTGACTGAAATGGTCGGCGGATCCATAGCTATAACACAAACGAAGGCGCTTACGACATTCCTGTTGGGTATGCCCGAGGTAGCCACAATGAGAATACCTCACGAAGGCGGCCACGAGGCGCACTCGGGATCTTGATATGGTACCGCGGAAGGAAGTGGTATGCGTAGCTAGCGCCTCGAGGGCGTCTTTGTTCGAGGAGGACGGTCGGCATTCCTAGCTGGGGCTACTAGTGTCCTACTCTGAACTATATGAGGATCCTCAGGCTCCTTCTGCACACTCTCAATCTCGCGTGCTGCATCGAGAACGGCATCGTGCATCGCGAGTGCCTTACCAGCCAGAGCCAATCTGATATACTTGTCCAGACCCTTCTAGAACTGATGCCACCTAATGATCGGGTCGGTAACAAGGTGGGGAGCATAGCGGCTAAGGGAGGAGAACTCCGCCTCATACTCATCGACCGATCGACCTCCTTGCTTAAGCTCAACAAATCTGCGTAGGAGTTCATCACGAGCCAACTGAGGAAAGTACTTCCTGTTGAAGCGCTCAGTGAACGTCTCCCACAGGATCAGCTGCTCAAGGTGGGTCTTCTCGACCGTCCACCAGATCCGGGCCGTATCAGTAAGCTGAACATCCATAAGGCCCACCCATTCCGCAGAAGGAATGCGGGTCACCGTGAGGATCGTCTCGGTAACCTTGAGGAACTCCTCTGCAGCTAGGGGTCCCTCTAAACCAAAAAAAGAAGGGGGCCGCATATATCGAAACTCTCTGACTCCCGGCTCTATACGTGGAGGCTGCTGCTGCTGAGGCTCCCGCTGCAACTGTCCTACCAAGAGCTGCTGGTTCGTAGCCAATCCCCGAATCATCTCCAAAAGCTAACGCGGATCCACGTCGGTTGTCTGGCTATTGCTACTGGATGGATTACTATTACCACGTGCACCTGCCATGGTTCTAGAGGAAAGACGGGAATTCAAATATTAGAGGGAGAACAAGGAAATCAAGTAAAATCAGAATCGAAATCGAATAGGATAGAAATCAAAACATAACTTATAGGATGAGGGTCTAAACATAGTCTTACGGATGAAATAGTGATACGTGTCTAAATTATTTATCATATTCTTACTATGAAAACTCGAAACTGTGAACTGTGATCGGGACCTGCATGGGCCACCAACAAAAACCTGTCACGCCCCGTTTCCCAAAATACCCGGAAACGGTACGTGAACAAGTCCGTAACGTATTAGGTTGAGAAGAAATATAAATAAAAAATATTTCTCCTCAATCTAATACGCCAAGCGTCAAGTAATAATAAAAGTACATCAGTCCACAAATCCCAATCACCAAGAAGAATAAATAAATATCCGTAATGTGAAGTACATATCACCAGAATAAAAATAACATCCCAGACTATAAAAGAGTCCACATGTCTGAAACAATACATGTAGCTAAAGTAACTAGAGAATCCTAACACTGTCAACTAAACTGAAAAAAATACTGAAATCAGTCTAAGGTTCATCAAACTACTGAAAACAAAAGAAAACTAAGCTTCAGCTCGATCTACTCCGTCGTCTGGGAGGCTCTCCTGCTGAGAAAACTCCGACTCAAGTGCATCTCCATACTGGACTTGTCCATCATCTATATCTGATATACACCAAGAGAATGGAGTACGTCAGCGTGCATGGCACACGGCAAGATCCCCCAAGAAAATACAATTTAATATAATAGTGGAAAATAATGCATGCGTACAACTAGAACTGACACTCTAAACAACCGGGAGACCCTAGCACTCTAAACAACAGTGACGGGTAACTAACTATTCTATAACAGTCTCAGGTCTACATCTCACATAGAGTCAAAGTTCATATTATTCGGATAACTGACGGTTCATATTCCTCTATGCGCATCCAATACCGCGGAACTACGGTCAGAGGACTGCACGCAATCCGATTTCGGCTTGACCGGACCCAAGCAGGACTCAGGTGACGAAACGATTTCACTGGCCACGTGCGAAACGATTCACTGGCCCAACAAACCAGCCCCAAGTGCGAAAACAGGATCACTTGGCACGGGTCTGGAAGATACATAAACAGCCACATCCGAATACATGAACCAAGACTTTCCCATCCCACGGTCTCAGGTAAATCAAGTCAACGATACCGATATAACAAAACACGGGTTCACCTCCTAAGCATGGTCAACACACACATGTCACTAGGTCATGTTCATGACGAACCAAGTCCCTAAGTCATGAACTACTACGGTTCTGGACACAACAAGACTATGAATAAATGCAATTAACATGGCATATCAATACAAGAATGCATTGAAAACATGAATAATCAATAAACGGTACGAAATGCGATAACAAGAGCCATGAACAGCTAACTACACATGTAAACGGATACTATCGGAAATTCACTAACCAGATTTTGAAACCTTTTGAAATTGCAACGGTAACTAGATAATAAATAACTTAACGGCGGTGTAAGAGGAATCTGAAAACGGCAAACGTTTCATACATGAAATGTCGCAGTCTTCATCCATCGATTACACGGTCGTATTTATAAAAAAAATTCTTTTTCTAAATTAATTCCTTTAAAGTCAATTTCCTCACGGATATTCCAAAAATATTATTTCAGGTAATTAATTTAAATAATCCCTTTTTTCAAATGAGTTTATTTCTACAAAATAATTCTAATTTTTCCTTTTTTTCAATAATATCTCGCAATATGACAAATTAACAACATTAAATGTTCTTCAGGCAATCCACGCAGATATAAAATTATATAAATTACTCTACGCACTTAAGAATTCGTAATTAATCTAATAACTGAAATACGAGTCAAAGGCAAGAGGAATCTTGCCTACGGCCAAAATCGGCTGCGGTTCGTCGCGTCGTGGGGCTGAATCGGTCGACGACAGGCTGAAACGGCACGGATCGGCTGCACGATGCTGCATGACGGTGCACTGCAGTGCACAGGGCTGTACGATGGCTGAACTGGCATGAACGGGGATGACTTATGGAGCTAGAGGCGGCCTGGAGGCTTGGTTGAGGGCAGGCGGCGAGTTCGACGCGAGGATCTGGTGGCCGAGGGAGGAAGGCGGGGAAGAGGGGCTGGCGCGGGGTCTGGGCGGAGGTGAGAGAGGCGGGAGGTCAGAGGGCGGGGAGAGGGGTGGTGAGCAGGCATGGGTTTGGCTGAGGGCGAGGGCGGCGGGTGGCTGAGGGCGTGGTCGTGGCTGAGGGCGAGGGCGGCGGGTGGCTGAGGGCGTGGTCGTGGCTGAGGGCGAGGGCGGCGGGTGGCTGAGGGCGTGGTCGTGGCTGAGGGCGAGGGCGGCGGGTGGCTGAGGGCGTGGTCGTGGCTGAGGGCGAGGGCGGCGGGTGGCTGAGGGCGTGGTCGTGGCTGAGGGCGAGGGCGGCGGGTGGCTGAGGGCGAGGGCGGCGGGTGGCTGAGGGCGTGGTCGTGGCTGAGGGCGTGGTCGTGGCTGAGGGCGTGGTCGTGGCTGAGGGCGTGGTCGTGGCTGAGGGCGAGGGCGGCGGGTGGCTGAGGGCGAGGGCGGCGGGTGGCTGAGGGCGTGGTCGTGGCTGAGGGCGTGGTCGTGGCTGAGGGCGTGGTCGTGGCTGAGGGCGTGGTCGTGGCTGAGGGCGTGGTCGTGGCTGAGGGCGTGGTCGTGGCTGAGGGCGTGGTCGTGGCTGAGGGCGTGGTCGTGGCTGAGGGCGTGGTCGTGGCTGAGGGCGTGGTCGTGGCTGAGGGCGTGGTCGTGGCTGAGGGCGTGGTCGTGGCTGAGGGCGTGGTCGTGGCTGAGGGCGTGGTCGTGGCTGAGGGCGTGGTCGTGGCTGAGGGCGTGGTCGTGGCTGAGGGCGTGGTCGTGGCTGAGGGCGAGGGCGGCGGGTGGCTGAGGGCGAGGGCGGCGGGTGGCTGAGGGCGTGGTCGTGGCTGAGGGCGTGGTCGTGGCTGAGGGCGTGGTCGTGGCTGAGGGCGTGGTCGTGGCTGAGGGCGTGGTCGTGGCTGAGGGCGTGGTCGTGGCTGAGGGCGTGGTCGTGGCTGAGGGCGTGGTCGTGGCTGAGGGCGTGGTCGTGGCTGAGGGCGTGGTCGTGGCTGAGGGCGTGGTCGTGGCTGAGGGCGAGGGCGGCGGGTGGCTGAGGGCGTGGTCGTGGCTGAGGGCGTGGTCGTGGCTGAGGGCGTGGTCGTGGCTGAGGGCGTGGTCGTGGCTGAGGGCGTGGTCGTGGCTGAGGGCGTGGTCGTGGCTGAGGGCGAGGGCGGCGGGTGGCTGAGGGCGTGGTCGTGGCTGAGGGCGTGGTCGTGGCTGAGGGCGTGGTCGTGGCTGAGGGCGAGGGCGGCGGGTGGCTGAGGGCGTGGTCGTGGCTGAGGGCGTGGTCGTGGCTGAGGGCGTGGTCGTGGCTGAGGGCGAGGGCGGCGGGTGGCTGAGGGCGTGGTCGTGGCTGAGGGCGAGGGCGGCGGGTGGCTGAGGGCGTGGTCGTGGCTGAGGGCGAGGGCGGCGGGTGGCTGAGGGCGTGGTCGTGGCTGAGGGCGTGGTCGTGGCTGAGGGCGTGGTCGTGGCTGAGGGCGTGGTCGTGGCTGAGGGCGTGGTCGTGGCTGAGGGCGTGGTCGTGGCTGAGGGCGTGGTCGTGGCTGAGGGCGTGGTCGTGGCTGAGGGCGTGGTCGTGGCTGAGGGCGAGGGCGGCGGGTGGCTGAGGGCGTGGTCGTGGCTGAGGGCGTGGTCGTGGCTGAGGGCGTGGTCGTGGCTGAGGGCGTGGTCGTGGCTGAGGGCGTGGTCGTGGCTGAGGGCGTGGTCGTGGCTGAGGGCGTGGTCGTGGCTGAGGGCGTGGTCGTGGCTGAGGGCGTGGTCGTGGCTGAGGGCGTGGTCGTGGCTGAGGGCGTGGTCGTGGCTGAGGGCGTGGTCGTGGCTGAGGGCGTGGTCGTGGCTGAGGGCGTGGTCGTGGCTGAGGGCGTGGTCGTGGCTGAGGGCGTGGTCGTGGCTGAGGGCGTGGTCGTGGCTGAGGGCGTGGTCGTGGCTGAGGGCGTGGTCGTGGCTGAGGGCGTGGTCGTGGCTGAGGGCGTGGTCGTGGCTGAGGGCGAGGGCGGCGGGTGGCTGAGGGCGTGGTCGTGGCTGAGGGCGTGGTCGTGGCTGAGGGCGAGGGCGGCGGGTGGCTGAGGGCGTGGTCGTGGCTGAGGGCGTGGTCGTGGCTGAGGGCGTGGTCGTGGCTGAGGGCGTGGTCGTGGCTGAGGGCGTGGTCGTGGCTGAGGGCGTGGTCGTGGCTGAGGGCGAGCAGATCAAATGGCGTTTTTCCCGTGTCGTTTCGAGTCCGATTCGGTTTATCCGTTATTCGTACGCGGTTCGTCGCTTCGCTAGCTTGAACGCCTCGCCGACTCACTTTATGCGTTTTGTCGACTCGCTTTATGCGTTTGCGTCGCGATCACTTGCTATTATATCATCAACGGTTCGCCATTACGTCGTCGGATGGCTCGCCGATTATCAACTCATTGTCACGAGTCATGTTCGGGGATTTATAGGCAATTTTCGACGCCTACAGTGGCAGTTGGTATCTCCTCCTCAGGATAAAAATGTGATAACTTGCAAATGGATCTTCAAGGTGAAAAGATAACCGGATGGGTCAATTGAAAGGTTCAAAGCTCGCCTTGTTGCCAAAGGCTTCAAGCAACAGGTTGGAGTTGACTACAAAGAAACCTTCAGTCCGGTTATCAAACCAACTACAATTCGGGTTATTCTTTCTCTAGCAGTATCTCGTGGCTGGTCTCTACATCAGATTGATATTCAGAATGCTTTTCTTTGATATTCAGAATGCTTTTCTTCACGGGTTTCTACAAGAGGAGGTTTACATGACTCAACCACCGGGATACAAAGATCTAAATCACCCACATCATGTGTGTCGCCTTCGTAAAGCACTATATGGTTTGAAGCAAGCTCCACGGGCTTGGTATCAACGTCTATCCACACGTCTTATTGAGCTCGGCTTTGTCATGTCTAAAATAGATACTTCATTGTTTCTATTTCGGCATGATACAATCTTTGTGTGCATGGTAATCTACGTTGATGATATTATAATTACTGGTAACTCACATTCCACTATCTCTTCTATAACTCGAGCTATGAGTTTGGAATTTGCAGTCAAGGACCTCGGAAGTTTGCATTACTTTTTAGGTGTGGAAGTTATCCCCCACTCTAATGGTCTTTTTTTGTCGTAAAGAAAATATATACTTGAGTTATTAGAAAGGGCGAAGTGGAGGCTAAACCAGTGCAAACACCAATGGCCTCTTCCACTATGTTGTCTCTGTATCATGGTAATCCTATTTCGAATATTTCTGAGTATCGAAGTGTTGTTGGTGGTCTACAATATCTTGCTCTCACACGTCCAGATGTGTCCTTCGCGGTTAATAAAGTCTCTCAATTTATGCATCAACCCACAATTGAACACTGGACTGCTGCAAAAAGGATCTTACGATATTTGAAAAACACATTGGATTTTGGTCTTTGCATCCGCCGTTCACCGTCTGTGTCCTTGAGTGCATTCTCTGACTCGGATTGGGCAGGGTGCATTGATGATCGACGATCAACCAGCGGGTATTGTATTTATTTGGGTGATAATTTGGTGTCATGGAGATCCAAGAAGCAAGCTACAGTGGCTCGCTCAAGCACCGAGTCTGAGTATAAGGCTCTAGCAAATACAACAACTGAAATATGTTGGCTGCAATTCTTGTTGAGAGAACTTGGCATATTTCTCCCTAATGCTCCTAATTTATGGTGTGACAACATTGGTGCAACTTATCTCACTGCAAACCGAATTTTTCATGCTCGAACGAAACATGTGGAGATTGATTTCCACTTTGTTCGGGAAAAAGTGGCTAAAAAGGATTTGGATGTTCGATTTATCTCAACAACAAATCAAACTGCAGATGTGTTCACAAAACCGTTAAGTAAAAGCCAGTTTCTTTTTCTTCGTGGCAAGCTCAATGTTAGTGACGGTTTTCACTTGAGGGGGCGTATTAAGGAACACCCATGCATCGACACTATCAAGACTCAATGAAATCTAGGAAAAACAGATTATACAACAGATTATGTTTACGGGTTTCACACAATCTGTCAAAAACAGATTATGGAGCAGAATTTGATCTTATCTTCACCCATGCTTATCTGTAACAACTTGCAAACAAGAATCAGTTTATTATATATCTTTTGTACATTCATTCTATAAATATACAGAAACGAATGCAACTCTACACTGAACAAAGTAGAGAGAGTCTCAGTCCTGATATTTATTCTTTGTTCTCTGTTCTTTTAACTACATTCACATATATCTTTGAACCTTTTCCAAATGAATGAGCACCTTGCTTCTATTTGCACGTACTAATTATAACTACTCAAATTCAAGTAAGGAACACTACGCACTTCAATTTGGAAACAACTGGTAGGATCCCATGCTTTGAAGTCTATGATCAAATTGAGCACATATTTGGAGGGAGGGAAACCGGGGTTGCTCCTTCAAGCATCTGCACCACTTTCTTCATAGAAGGTCTCAGCCATGGTTCATCCTGTACACAAGAAATCGCCACCATCACCAGCCTCTCTAGCCTTGTTCCATCCTTCTTCGCCTCCTCATCTTCTGCTACCAACAAGTCAAGCCTCCCATTCTTATAGCATTCTTTCGCCCAATCGACCACCGTTACCTTTTCTTGGCTCTCTGGTCCCCACTCGAAGTTCCTCCTACAACAAATAATCTCTAACAACATCACCCCAAAGCTATACACGTCCACCTTTGTAGTTATCGCAACATTCTTAAACCATTCAGGCGCAAAATAGCCTATCGTCCCCCTGATGCCTGTGCTTGTTCGTGTCTGATCCAGCCTCAGAAGTTTCGCAAGCCCGAAATCAGATATCCTCGCCTCAAAATTATCGTCTAAAAGTATGTTCTGAGGCTTTATGTCACAATGTATGATCTGAGTTCTACATTCGTCATGCAAATACGCTAGTCCCTCTGCAATCCCAAGCACGATTTTTACTCTTTGGTTCCACTCTGGTCGATTGCTCCTGAATAGGAATCTGCTTAAGGATCCATTGCTCATGAGCTCAAAAACCATGAGTAGATGTGTTCCCTCCTTGCAGAATCCAAGCAATCGGACTAGGTTCTTGTGATACGTCAGGCCGATGGTTGCAACCTCATTAGCAAAATCTTTCTCCCCATCTTCCGATAGGCTCTCTAGTTTCTTTACAGCAATGTGAGTTGTTGGTTGTGATGGTAAGACTCCTTTATAAACTGTACCAAAAGCGCCTTTGCCGATCTCTTCATTGAATCCTTTAGTTGCCCTTTCGAGCTCTTTATAGGTGAATGAGCACAATGCTGGGCCTATGGTAGTGCCTGAGGTTCGAGGCAAAGCTCTCATGTTTCTTTTATGTATCACAAAGGCAACGAGCAGAACTAAAACTGCAGAACAACCGAAAACCAATGAACCAACAAGAATCGGAGTCTTCCATTCTTTCTTTACTTCAACTAGACTTGCTGGATCACTAACTGTAGAAAACTTGATGAAAGCCTTTCGGTGGACATCACTTCCCCCCCTCCCATTTGATAGAGGAAACTTCTTCTTCCAACAAGTTTCATTGTTATATATTGCAACCGAACAAAAACAGTCTTTCAAGCAATTATCTGTGCAGTCAGCCTCACCCATAGGACTGAACTGCTCAGCATCTGATAATGGCCAATCGACATTAGTGATTTCTGTGAAATTGAATGTTGTTTCGCCACCAAGATCACAGCTTTGGGAAATGAAATCAGCCTTACAGCCTTTATATCTCCTGGCCGGGTCCAAGAATGAATAGTGAGTAGGGCACTGGCAATTAGCCCTCCCGTCTGCGTCTAAAACACAGAAACTGTTGAATCCACAAGCGCCACTGCCCTCAGAATTAAATAGTGAATTGCAGATATCCGAAGGCACAGAATCTTCAATCTCCCACCTTCCAGTGCTCAAATTGTTTTTTGGAAAGGCGTACAGCCTGGAAATGGAGATAAAAGAATTGAGGTCAAATTCAATAAAAGAAATGATACAACTGCAGGGAAACTCTGGAATGGATTTGCTTTGTGGTAATTAGCATGCAAAGTTAATTGTCACATTTTAGTCGATAGATATTCTGTGTGACACACACACACACACGTGCACCCATGCACGTATGCGTTCTTACACATTCACATACACACATTTATTTGTATGCGCGCACACATACACACAGATACATGCATGTAGACTGAGAGAGACAGAGAGTTGGTCACTTCAGAAAGAATCCACTAAAACCGGTCTACATTATCTTAAATGGATGCTGAAGATTTTCTTGACATGCAATAACATGCATGTAAAATGGATGGTTCAAATAACAAGTTGGTCAGTTCAACAGAATAGGAAGTTAAGACTAAACAAAAATCGGTGTCCTGGAGTTTTTAGTTGTTTACCTTAAGATCAAATGTTTGACTCAAAATTATTTGTCGTAAATTGTGGATCTAAGAAAAATACCACTTTTGACCCGTTCATTTTCAGCCTTCTTGATGCATAGGCAAAAAGAAGTTTAACTACTTGACTTTTTGATTTGTAAGTACTATAAATGATGTAGATAAATTTCAATAGAACAATTAAAACAGATGTCTGTTTGTCAAATTCAAATGGGAATGATTTAACTCCAAAACCTTTCAAAAGGAGCCTCTCCTCTTGTGCCTTTGTTTTTACATAAATATCATTTTTTGCTGAATCCATGAAGTACCTGTATCCTATTTTTTCAAAATTTTCCATATTTTTAAATCTTGTATATTCTGTATCCATTTTACATACTGATTCAGTATTTTATCTATGGAACATTTTCTAGCATTCAGCAAACACTGCGGTTACTCACCAAATTTATGTAAATGAGCCATCAAAATTAGCATGAAATAATTCTGAGAGCAAACCTGAAAACACCATCAGGGTCTAGCGTGGACCTCAGATAATTATCTCCAATAGCAGCAGGAACAGACCTTAACACGGAGGTCACCGTACCATTGGGATAAGAGAGGTGAACACTCCCAGTACTCTCATTGAACACAAGATGATTGATCCCTGAACCAAAGCTCGAAGTAGACCAATATGCACCGTATGCGAATGCAGTAGGATAAGCTACAGGATACAGCACAAGATTCCCATCAACCTGCAAAGTTAACTCAAAGCGCCCCCGTGAGTAATCATCATCCATGATCTTTGCATAGAGTTTTACCCCCTGGTCCAGTATTTGTCCAGGCAAAATTGTATCGGTCGGGTAGTGGAAGCTCTGCCAATCTGTACCTGAAAGCACAAAATTACCATTATCGAGCATTGAAGCATACATAGCAGTGCTCACACCAGCATTCCATATTTCTCGGCCTGTTTGGTCTGTAAGAAAGAGTTTTCCATCAAATGTTAACTCGGCTTTTGAGCCATTTCTCACTGGGGAATCTCTGTTGGCCATCCATACAACGGTTTTATTAGGAAGCTTGTTGAACCAAACGGCAAGGAGAAACAGAGAGGGATCTGTTTCAAGGGGAAGGAATCCAAAGGCGAAGTCACCGGATAGAGAAGTCCATGACGTTGGCTGAGTGAGGGGGGTAAAGGTAGTGCCTAAGCTTATGTTTTGGTATCCTTGAGCCGAGAGGCTGTTTTGTGCAAAGAGAATAATGAGGAAGACGGAGTAAAAGGCAAAGGAGAATGAAGATGATGCCATATATTGTGAAACAAAGGAATTATGCTTCATGTTGTATTGAAGAGAACCTTTTTGGCTTTTGTTTTTATAAATGCGTGTCAGTAAAAAAAAGGGAAGAATTGACAGAAAGGAAGTATGTGCTCAAAATATCAAAGGAACAGGAAATTTCAAAATAAAAATCACACAGAGAAATTTCAATGATTCATAAGATGAAAGTGTCAATTAGCTTTTGGTGTCATTTCAAAGTTAATGCAGCCAAAGAAAAATCAACAATATTAGCCTTTCAAGTCTTATTCTAATTGCAGAAGGAAAGAAATTAATGACACGTGATATATGTGTTGCGTCATCTCTACTCTTTCTTCTTAGTAAAATGTGAAAATTTATGATTTTGGAGAAGTCTGAATTTGTCAGAATTCCAAAAATCAAATTTCAGAAATAAACAGCCCTCAATTTTTTCTCCTTCTTTTCTTCTCTTTTTCTTTCACAGAACACTTTTACCTCACAATAAAAATCATTAGAATTTCCTACATTATCATACCTTTAATTTAGAAAAAATTGAGAAGCAAAATGTGAAATTAATTGTAAACAAAATATAAAATTGAAAGTGAACATTATCTAATCATACCTCAACCCCGTTAGGTCTTGAAATTTGAGGTGATTTCATCCATCATATATAACGTCCGGCAATAGAGAAGAAAGCAATCAAAACAAGTTTTTTGACTCAAAATAAAATCAAGAAAAAGAAAAACAGTTCTTGTGAGAAAGGATATGTTAGTATCTCTTTGAGGTAAATAGTCATCTATTTACTCAAAGATTATCTATCGGCACACGGAAAAGAACCCAGCTAAAAAATAAATTTTTCTTGTTTCTTTGTAGTTTCTCTTAAATTGTAATCTGAGTTAATTGTAATTCAAAAGACCCGAAACATCCTTCTACTAAAAAACCTTATTTTTCTCCTTCTACTAAAAAACCCTAGAATAGGATGTCTCTTTAATAGAAACCCCTAACTTGTCCATCAAATCAACTTGGCCTCTATGAAAACCACTAGGGCTAGCCTTCAAATCCGGATTCATCTTGGAGTTTGAGTCAGTACCCAACAGAAGAAAGCAATCAAAATTAGTTTTTTCACTCTAAAAAAAAGTAGAAAAAGACACACAAAAAAAAAGATGAAGTTTATTAGCATGAATACAACATAAAAGAAAATTGAAGTTGAGATTAAGCAGTTAATTTTTCCCCTAAGAAATGGTTAACGTAAAATTCGAGAACCTGATAGAACAAAAACATAAAACTACATTCTCCATATATACATTTTAAAGGAATTGAAGGAGTGTGTTTGAGATCATGCTCGTCGACGATAAATTTTAAGAAAAAGTGAGATCACTTGCTTTTGTGGAGAAAGTGTATAGTAAGAAATATATTCATGGCTTAAAAAAATTATCGACATTGTCCCCAAATCTTTAAATATTTTGAAATTACTCCCCAAAACTTCATATTTTGACTTAGCCCTCCAAATCTTATTATTTTGAAACTACTCCTAGAAATCTTCTAAGTATTTTAAAATTAGTCCCCAAATCTTTCAACCAACTACTAGCTAGATGGACTAATTAATATACACAAGATTTTCAGAAAATTTTACTACCTAGGGTTTTCGCTATCAGTACTTTAAAACTTTAATATTTTGAATTAGTCTTCCAGTTCATTAAACTTATTATTAGGTCCACAATTCTTACACATTTTTCAAACCTAAGTCCCTTAAATTATTGAACTTTATATTAGATTTCCCAATTCATACAAGTTGTTACTTAGTCAATTCCTCCAATTACTAATATCAGTATTAAAATATACAAGAATTGGGGGACCTAATTACAATCTTATTTAATTCTTTTATTTTCATAAGAAAATTACAAATTACAGTTCTAAACCAATACCACAATCCCCCAACAGTCAACAAAATCCAAAAACCTACGAGCTAATTGAATACATATTTGGCGGGATAGCGACGGCAACAGCACCTTCAAGCATCTGCACCACCCTCTTCATCGTCGGTCTCAGCCACGGCTCATCCTGCACACAAGAGATCCCCACCATCACAAACCTCTCGAGCCTCATCGCGTCCCTCCTTGCCTCCTCGTCGTCCTCCACCAACAAATCTAGCCTCCCATTCCTACAACACTCCTTAGCCCAATCAACTGCCGTCACCCCCTCTTGACTCTCCAACTTCCACTCCAAATTCTTCCGACAACATACAATCTCCAACAACATCACCCCGAAGCTATACACATCGACCTTTGAAGTTATCGCGATGTTTTTGAACCATTCAGGCGCGAAATATCCTATTGTGCCTCTTATGCCCGTGCTTGTTCTTGTTTGGTCGAGTCTTAGGAGTTTCGCGAGGCCGAAATCGGATATTCTCGCTTCAAAATTGTCATCCAAGAGTATGTTTTGTGGTTTTATGTCGCAGTGTATGATCTGTGTTCTGCATTCTTCGTGTAGGTACGCGAGCCCCTCTGCAATTCCTATGGCGATTTTTACTCTTGAGCTCCAGTCGGGGCGATTGGTACCGAATAAGAATTTGTTTAGCGATCCGTTGCTCATGAACTCGAATACCATTAGGCGATGTGCTCCTTCTTTGCAGTATCCGAGGAGTCGGACCAGATTTTTGTGGTGAGTCTGGCCGATGGTTGTGACTTCATTAGTGAAATCTTTCTCCGCTTCTTCGAGTAGGCTCTCTTCTAGTTTCTTCACGGCTATGAGGGTGGTTGTTGGTGTTTGCAGGATTCCTTTATAGACCGTACCAAAAGCGCCTCTACCGAGCTCTTCGCTGAATCCTTTCGTTGCATTTTCGAGCTCTTCGTACGTGAAAGAGCACAATGCTGGTCCTGTAATGCTATTAGGTTTCTTCGAAGAAATCATCCCCCGACTTCTTCGAAACAAAAAGCAACAAGCGCCAATCTGAACCAGATTCAAAACCAAAGAACCGCCAAGAACCGCCGCAACCACAAACACCCAGGATTTCCAGTCCCGTGTATTTCCAACAGAACCCAGAGGAGGTTCAACAGAGCTATTCACCGTCGAATACTTAATAAAAGCTTTTCTATCCACACCGGTCCCTGTCCTCCCATTTGACAATGGAAATTTCTTCTTCCAACACGTGCCATTTTTAAAATCATCACCATATATTGCAACTAAACAGAAACAATCATTCAAGCATTCATCTCTGCACTGCGATTCTGTCACGGGGTTGTACTCCTCCGCGTCGGATAATGGCCAGTCGACGTTGACGAGGGGGGCGAAACGGAACGAGGCCTTGCCGCCGGGTTCACAGGGTTGAGGGGTAAAATTGGGCTTGCAGCCTTTGAATTTGAAGGTTGGGTCTTGAAAGGAGTAGTTTGGGGGGCACAAACACTGGGTTTTGCCTTGGGAGTCTGGATTGCTGCAGTAGCTGTTGAAGCCGCAAGGTCCGCTGAAGGTTGCAAAGCCAAAGCTACAGATGCCGTCGCCTACTTTGTTTGTCACAGTCCAATCTGAGTTTGTGCTGCCCTTTGGAATTGCGTATTGCCTGACAATGAATTGGATTGTATTTAGACTGGAAAACTATTTATAAACTGGGATAGTCATAGCAATAATTTACATACCTGCCTATCAATTCTCAAGATATTTTTGTTTTTGTTTTTGTCCCCCTCGCTAAGTTAATTTGAGGGTAAAAGGTAGCTTATCATTACGTGATTACCACGTAACAATTGCGTAACTTGGAATATAATACTTTCTAAAGCTGTGAGTGTTAATAAAAATATATAGATTGGAGATGATAAATGGCTATACTATTATAGTAAAGAAATGTATCTTGAATTTACCTATTAGATTTACATCTAGATGCATGAAACTTTCTGATCTTTTATATAACCCTTTAAATGGAACTAACATTCATCCAACCCATCTTAATCATCTATCACAAAACTTTCAATTAATTGTTAGTGTGTCATACTCAAAGTTTGTCACTAAATTCCCTAAGCCTCCACTATTTCTCTATATTAAACAAAAAAATAAAAACTAATTTCTCGTATATTTAAAAAGTCAGAAAAGTTATAAACAGGCTGAGGCCTGAGGGTCTGTGTGATGCCCCATTCTTTTTTCTCAAAAAAGAAAGTCGGAGAAAATTAGAATTTTCTTTAAGAAAATCGATCAAATCAGAATCTCGATCTAATAATAACACCAATAAATTTTAGAAAACGAACCTAAAAACGCCGTCAGTGTCCACAGTGGCTCTCAAATAATAACCTCCGCCGGAATCACCAAGCCCTGGTGCAGAAAATACTGAAATCACACTCCCATTAGTACAAGATAAATACAGACTCCCCGTAGTATTGAACACAAGCTTATTATTGCTCCCGGAACCAGAAGTATCTGTCGACCAATACGCTTCATACTCATTAGCGCTAGGATAAGCACGCGGTACCAGAACGAGGTTTCCATCATCCTTCAACTTCAACTTGAATCTCCCTTGCGAATAATTGCCATCAGTGAGTTTAGCGTTTACCGACTTCCCCTGATTCAGGGTTTGTCCAGGCAAGATCGTGTCGGTTGGATTGTCGAAGGTTTGCCATAGTGTGTCTGAGTTTGAGCTTGAGAGTACGAAGTTGCCAGTATCAAGCATGGCTGCAGATGTTGCACCGGTGGCGCCCGCGTTCCAGATTTCATTGCCTATAGGGTAAGTTTGGAATGATTATTTTAGTCTGCTTTTGGAACCAATGAATTGATTTGGGTATGTATAATTCATTTCTAAAATCTGAAATTTATTTGTTGAATAATAGGATATTTATAATAATAAAAAAAAAAAGGAGCTTAAGCATATTCAAACACGAGCATGTCGAGTTATACAAATCATATTCGGAAAGCAAATATATAATTTAGCTAGAAAAATTCTCCGATTTTTCTGGGGTTAATTGCGGATAAATCCTGGGTGCTATCGCCAAATTGCAGATAGACCCCCTATACTATTGCTGCACATATAGACCCTTTAGATTCTCAAGTACTCTTACTAGTTTCATGTAAAAATCGAGCTTCATAAACTGATTTTACTTACTACCTATAAAGTTGCATAATAATCATTACATATAACTACTGTAAATGGAGAAGGTATCAGAGTTGAGAATCCATGGGTCTATCTTCGACAATAAGATTTTAATAATTTCTATATTTACTTGCCTGCGTGATCTCGGAGAGAAAGCCCGCCATCTTGAGTGAACACGGCCTTCGACTGATTATTAGTGGTGTTGCCTCCATTTGCGGTCCAGACTACGGTTTGGTTGGGGACTTTGTTGAAGAAGACGGCGAGGAGGAATTGGGTCGGGTCGGATTCAAGAGGACGGAACCCGAAAGCGAAGTCACCGGCGGAAGGGGAGAGCCAAGATGTGGGAGGAGTCAGAGGTGTTAAGGTTGCTCCCAGGGTGATGTTGGTGTCAGCTTGAGCTGAGAGAAAATTTGAGAGGAGAAAGAAGAGAAGGAGATGAAGGAGGAGAGAGGACATTTTTTTCGTTGGGGATGTGTGGTATGGATTCCGTTGGTAAAGTGAGGGGGGTTTTTGTATTTTTAGTTTGGGACTATTAGTTGACTTCAAAGTCTTTGGAAGTAGATGGCAAACTTGACTCCATTACAGAAAACTGAAGGCTTAAGATCAGAAAACCCCCCTTAACTTTGTGCCATTATCAGAAAACCCCCCTTAACTTCCAAAATATCATAAAACTCCCTTTAACTTTAAGGTTTTATCACAAAACCCCCCTAACGGCGTTATCCCCTATTATCCTAATTTTTCAGTGAAACAAAATACTCCCAAGTAGGGATTTCACCCCCGCGTGATAAAAAAATTAATAATTTAGTTTAACACGTTAATTTGATTTCCTATAGAAAAACTCTATCTGAGTTCTTGAAAAAAAAACCTCCCACTGAAAATCCCTACTGGGAGTACTTTTGTTCGCTAATAATTTGGGATAATCAATGTAACGCTGTTAGGGGGTTTTTTTGATAAAGCCTTAAAGTTAAAGGGGGTTTTTTGATAACCCTAAACTTAAGGGGGTTTTCTGATATTTTAAAAGTTAGGGGGGTTTTCTGACCATAGCACAAAGTTAAGGGGGGTTTTCTGATATTAAGCCGAAAACTAAATGTCCCATCTTCCCATCTCTCTTCTTTCAGACTTTTGCTTTGAAAAACTCTTTGCATTATTGGAGGCACCTCCTGTATTGTAAAGAGTTAGCTATTCAATATAATCATCTATTCGGTAATTATAAATGCCAAAAAAATTCTTTGCAACAAATTGACATCACCCTGTGCGACAGAGACAGATGATGGAAAAATAACTCCATTGTTGAATGAGAAAATCAAGAGTACTAATAGGAAAATTTTAGAGATAATAAATAGCTAACTCTTATAGGGGGTATCAGCAATTAATCTCAGAAACACTTTATTCAGATGATACACGAAGAATAAAGGTTAACTATGGATAGACCACCGTACTATCCCCAATTGTAGATATACCTCCATTTACTCTTCCCCGATGTACCCCCTAAGCTCTATGTTGCATATAGACCCTGAGTGCAATTTTTTGAAACTTTTATCCTTAGAAAAAGAGAAAACTGTTTTTCTTTTCTTTTTTCTTTTTTTTTTTTTAACAAATAGACCTCCTGATGGTAAAAGAGTCGAACAAAAAAAATTTACTCAAGGGTCTATTTTGTACACAGAGGGACATGCAAACATTCCAAAGAAATTTTCCGCTACACGCTTTCTTAAAGACCCACGAGAGAAATGAGATTTATAGTTAATTCCCTCTCTTCCACAGTAAAGGAGACATATCAAAGAATTTTTACATTGACCAAAGAAGCTTCCCCTTAAACGAAAGAAGAGAACTATTACTAATTGAACTTCTCTACACACACGCACCATTAAACACAAGCGCGGATCCTAACTCCTTTAGGATGCTGACTCAAGTTGTTAGGTGATACACCTACAATAATATGCTCTACTGTGTTCAGTTCAACTTTTGATCTCCTATAAAATGAAAGAAGTGGTTTATGTTTTTGAGCTTAGCTCATTTCATTTTGGTAAATGGCTTGATTGGATATCCTGGCAATGGCTCAACGAAAGCAAAATTTCCTTTTTTCCCCCTGCTTGCACTTTTTCTACCGCAAATTAAACTGCATATACTTTAGGGCTTGTTTGGCAACTTCTAAAATTGGGCCAAATTTGAACCTCGATCCATTTTTGAAGGAATTTTGTTGGGTTTGGCCCAGTTTTACCTAGGCCAAAAACTCCCCACTAAACTGATTCTAGATCAAAAAAGTTCTTCTCAAAACTGGGTCACAGTCAATCGTGACCCAGTTTTGAGAGGATTGCCAATACACCCTTAGGTATGTATATATAAATAGGGTTTTTTTTTCTAGAAATCATCTTTAAAATATGGGCATTATAAACCATCTTTGATGTCAATTTATACGTAAACCATTTTAAACGGTATTTTACTGCAATCAACCACCCTGACTCACTTTTACGTCAAGTTTTTTCAATTTTTGTGAGTGTGATAACTTCTTCAGATTTGCGTGAACTAGCAGTAATAATTAGTTGTTAATTAGCAAGTATATTAAAGAGATGATGATATTTAATTGAGGTTAGGCAGGATCAATTGTCGAAAAAACTTAACTGAAAAGTAGACACATGTAGTTGATTGCAACAAAAACCCCTTTAGATGTGGTATGTGTGTAAATTAGAAATCCATTTCTAGAAAAAAGGATCCCCGATAAATATTTGGGAAATATTGATAAAGAAAAATGCAGGGGACAAGAAAGGGTTGCCCATTCAACACAGTCGTTAAAGACTGTTCTTGATCTCATTCAATTCAAATGTATCTTGATAGTAAAGTTGTGCCGTGTATAGCTAGATTGCACAGGTGATTTCTATAGATGTCACATCGATGTGGAAGAACCAAACTAAAGGACTATCAAGCATGGAAAACCAAGACCCAAGGACCAGGTCAAATAAATTTCACAAATATTAACGCAGCGCGGAAGTGATAAACCTCGGAATCCATCAAGGGGTGTTCTTTGAATCCACAAAGAACAATCTTCGAATCCACGAAGAGACAACCTTGAATCCACGAGGTAATATAAAAGATAATTTTATTGATAAAAAGATATATTTCTTGGGGTTACATGCCTCTTCTTAAATAGAATAACAAATAAGACTCCTACTAAGACTAGAATTACAAAAAAATAGAAAGTATCAAATCCTACCCTAAAACGACTCCCTATAATAGAGGAAATAAATCGTGAATCAAAATTGAATTTATTTCCTAATCTAATTTGACTCTAACATTGAATATATTTCCTAATCTAAATTGACTCTAACTTTGAATATATTTCCTAATTTAAATTGACTCTAACTTTTCCATGAATTTGCTCGTTATGCGTCCTCCATCAGTCTCCCCTTGTTGAAAGGAGCTCGACCCCGAGCTTATATTTGTTTGAATAGCAGCTTCTTTGATAAACACTTTTCTTCTCCTGTATAGATCAGCGTCCGCCTTATACTTAGTATTGATTTTCTCCATCTGTTCTTTTACCTCCTCAGCTACGGCTTCTTCTGAATCAAACTTTTGAATGAATCTTTCCCATATTATTTTAATGTGACTGACGGTATGTTGGTCTAAAGATGACTTTAAAAACTCTTCCAAATTATTTCCATGTTGCTTTTTATGTTCTTGTGCCTGCAGTTTCATCTCAATCTTGTCAAAATTATTGACACTCTTTATTTTAGAAGAATTTTTCTTGCACTCCATCTCCTTTGTTTTGGGCCCTCCACTAAGCACTTCACACATATCATCAATTGTCTTACTCTCTATTTTATTATTTTCCTCTATCGGGACAACATCAATATGTGCAATATCGCTCACAACCTCTTTGAAAAAATCATGCATAATATTCATCTTCACTATCATATCACCATTAGCATCATGAATCTCATGCATAACGAGTGTTTGCACCTTAGGAGAAATTTCGGCAAGGGCAGGTTCTTCTTTTTCAATTACAACCAAGTCATAGACTTCTTCAAATTGCTTCAAGTTCTCTGTTAAAGCCTCATTATTTGCCACCAATGGTTTCTTCTTCTCAGTAGCCTCTATCTTGGATTGTTCTTTTTCTGTAAGAGGTATGAGTACAAATCGACGTCCATCCTTCTTGAAGACATAAACATTGTCTCTACGTCTGTGGGTAGCTCCAATATCGAATTGCCATGGCCTAGCTAAAAGCATATGACAAGTATCCATCTCGACCACATCACACAATGCCTCATCGACATAGTTGCGGCCGATAGAAAAAGGTACCCGACACATGTCATTGCCCTGCACATCATTGTCCTGCACATCATTGCCCTTGTGAATCCAGTCAATCTTGTAGGGAGGTGGGTATTTCTCTGTCTTCAAACCTAACTTATTCACCATACGCCGAGAGACAAGATTCTTGCTACTGTGACCATCAATGATAACATCACAAACCTTCCACATCACAGTGCATCTCGTGCAGAAGATATTGTACTTCGGAGGTGGTTCTTCTTTCTTTGTTGCTTCTTTAGTACTCTTCCCAACTCCACTGTCACTGTTGAATTCGTCCTGTGGAGTCAGATCATGTCGTTGGCGACCATCAACACGATTTTGAACTCCGACCGTGTTCAGACATTCCATTGCCAACGCAAGTCGATCTACGGTAGTCTTAATCTGATTAACATCGGTCTTCATCTGATTAACATTAGTCTTCAACTCATCGAACTCAGTTCGAGAAAAAGGGGCTTCGTTGCCTGCCATCAGATCGGGAAAACAAGTCTCTGATACCAATTAACGCAGCGCTGAAGTGATAAACCTCGGAATCCACCAAGGGGTGTTCTTTAAATCCACAAAGAACAATCTTCGAATCCACGAAGAGACAACCTCGAATCCATAAAGTAATATAAAAGAGAATTTTATTGATAAAAAAATATATTTCTTGGGATTACATGTCTCTTCTTAAATAGAATAACAAATAAGACTCTTACTAAGACTAGAATTACAAAGAAATAGAAAGTATCAAATCCTACCCTAAAAGACTCCCTCTAATAGAGGAAACAAATCGTGAATCAAAATTGAATTTATTTCCTAATCTAATTTGACTCTAACATTGAATATATTTTCTAATTTAAATTGACTCTAACTTTTCCATGAATTTGCTCGTTATGCGTCCTGCATCAAATCTATCATGAGCTAGGTGCGTTTTCACGATATATATATATATATATATATATATATATATATATATATATATATATATATATATATATATATATATATATATATATATATATATATATATATATATATATATATATATATAGAGCAAGGCTCCTATGAACTTAAGTTCATACGAATAGTGATGCACCAACTTTTTATCCACTCATCTTGCCTTGAGATTTGTGATGCACAAATCTCAAAGTGGCCTTTATATCTTTCACGGATCCCAAAGCAAGATGAGTGGTTAGAAAAGTTGGTGGATGACTATTCTTTATCAACTTAAGTTTATAGGAGCCTTGCTCTATATATATATATATATATATATATATATATATATATATATATATATATATATATATATATATATATATATTTATATTAAAACTCCTATAAATTTAAGTGGATAGAAGCCCTTTGTCCACAAACTTTTTATCCATTGATTTTACATTGAGATTTGTGCTAGCATGTAATACAAATAAAGGCACAAATCTCAAAGATAGCATTGATGTGTAGCACAAATCTCAAAGCATAATAAAGGGATAAAAAGTTTGGTGGACAAGTGCTCCTATCCACTTAAGTATATATATATATATATATATATATATATATATATATATATATATATATATATATATATATATATATATATATATATATATATATATATATATATATATATATATATATATATATAGAGCAAGGCTCCTATAAACTTAAGTTGATAGGAGATAGTGTCCACCAACTTTATATCCATTGATCTTGCCTTGAGATCCGTGAAATCAAGATGCACACAAATCTCAAAGTGGGCTTTATATCTTTCACGGATCCCAAGGCAACATCAATGGATAGAAAAGTTGGTGGATGACTATTCTTTATCAACTTAAGTTTATAGGAGCCTTGCTCTATATATATATATATATATATATATATATATATATATATATATATATATATATATATATATATATATATATATATATATATATAAACTTAAGTTGATAGAGATAGTGTCCACCAACTTTATATCCATTGATGTTGCCTTGGGATAGGTGAAATCAAGAGGTACACAAATCTCAAAGATTGGCTTCATATCTTCATGGATCCCAAGACAATATCAATGGTTAGAAAAGTTGGTGGATGACTATTCCCCATCAACTTAAGTTTATAGGAGCCTTATATATATATATATATATATATATATATATATATATATATATATATATATATATATATATATATATATATATATTTATATTAAAACTCCTATAAATTTAAGTGGATAGAAGCCCTTGTCCACAAACTTTTTATCCATTGATTTTACATTGAGATTTGTGCTAGCATGTAATACAAATAAAGGCACAAATCTCAAAGATAGCATTGATGTGTAGCACAAATCTCAAAGCATAATAAAGGGATAAAAAGTTTGGTGGACAAGTGCTCTATCCACTTAAGTATATATATATATATATATATATATATATATATATATATATATATATATATATATATATATATATATATATATATATATATATATATATATATATATATATATAGAGCAAGGCTCCTATAAACTTAAGTTGATAGGAGATAGTGTCCACCAACTTTATATCCATTGATCTTGCCTTGAGATCCGTGAAATCAAGATGCACACAAATCTCAAAGTGGGCTTTATATCTTTCACGGATCCCAAGGCAACATCAATGGATAGAAAAGTTGGTGGATGACTATTCTTTATCAACTTAAGTTTATAGGAGCCTTGCTCTATATATATATATATATATATATATATATATATATATATATATATATATATATATATATATATATATATATATAAACTTAAGTTGATAGAGATAGTGTCCACCAACTTTATATCCATTGATGTTGCCTTGGGATAGGTGAAATCAAGAGGTACAAATCTCAAAGATTGGCTTCATATCTTCATGGATCCCAAGACAATATCAATGGTTAGAAAAGTTGGTGGATGACTATTCCCATCAACTTAAGTTTATAGGAGCCTTGCTCTATATATATATATATATATATATATATATATATATATATATATATATATATATATATATATATATATATATATATATATATATAATTTAACTTTTAAGTGGAGAACTGTCTTTTTCCCCTTTTCATTAAACTGCCATAGATGGCAAAGCCTAGGGTAAATTATCGCATGGCCCATGCATCATATTTTTAGACAAATTTGCCCTCTTGTACTTTATATATGCCATATATAACCCTAATGAATTTTTGAATTGCTAGATATAAATAAAGATAGTTTAAACATTTAATTCGAGGCTTTAACTTTATTAGCTTTAATGTCCAATACTTCGTGATATTTTTCTTCAGACTCAAAAATTCATTGTAATTTCTCTAACGAAAAAGTTTATGATAATGTGCAAAATCTCCAAAGTTCATGATAGTTTTGTGAAATTTACATTTTATTTTATTTTATTTTTTCATGTTCGTGTAAGTTTAATATAGAACCCCACCCTAACATTCACAGTAGTTCCCTTGAGTAAAGTTCAAGGCTTTATTGGTAATAAAGTAAAAGAAAAAGAAAAGATGGAGGGAAAAATGAATTTAAAAGTAAACCAAAACTTTTGATGAAGTCAATAAAAAATTCTGATGAAATATTTGAAGAAAATATATCTGAAAACACAATAAAAGATAATGCCCTTATTGAAGATTAGTTTGACATTAAATAACAATGTTTACATCATAGAGCTACTGTATTTCTTTCCCATTATTGGAGTGCTTACAGAGAATCGAAAATATACTTATTAAAAATTTTAAAATAAATCAGAGAGTTCAACAGAATTTTCTCTAAGCTCTTGGATAGGGCTGCGAATGGATCGATACGGTTCGGATATAACACTTACTATGTCCATATAAGCTTTCTAAAATAGATATTATTACGGATCGGTTTTCCTTCACTCCTTCATAAGTAAAAGTCATAACCATATCAAAAACGAAGCGGATCTGAATAGAATACTTAGTAAACATATATGCATCTAATATAAGAGAAGATCCATATATTAATTGCACTTATTTACACCAAAAGATAAAACATGACTTAATAATGTAATGTACTGTCTATTATCAATTTAAAAGGAATATACAATATCTAATAAAACCGAGATAATTCTTTCTCAAATGGTCATAATCCAAGTGCATTACTCAAAGGCAACAATTTTCTTAATCATCATTAATAAAATAAATCAAAGGGAACGATTTCTTAATCATCATTAATTAAATTAATCAAATTAAAGTATAAAATAAATTTGGTCATAAATAAGTCCAAAATGTACACTTGATTATCTCAATAAAAGCACGATCCAATAAATCAAAACATATGACCGATTCAAAAACGGGTGCAATTGTTATCAAGAAAATCATAAATTTAGCAATATTCATATCTGTATCTGTATCCATATTTGAATTCACATACCCAAATCTATATCCGAATTCATATATGAATTCACATCCGAGTCAATATCGTAATCCATATCTGAATTTCGATATCCGAACCACATTCGAAATATGAACTGATATCCAAATCCGAAATCGTGTCTGGCCAGAAATCTAAAATCATATCCGAAATCATATCCGTATCCGACCGGTTTCAAATTTTAGCTACCATATTCGCATCTGTTTGACTACGATTGCAAATCGAAGTGGATATATCTGGACCATTTTGCACCCCTACTCTTGGATGGCCAGCCTAACTTTATGGGTCTTTTTTATATTTAAAAAAAAACACTTGAAAATTACTATAGCTAGGTAACCAACCATATACTCTGGACCTAATAGCTACAATAAAATTCTAGCAAAAACGATTCTTGGAGGGAATTGGACACACTGCCAACTATGATTTTTTTTTAGGAGTTTTCTTTAAAACAGCCTACTTTTACAAAATAATTAGCAAAACCGACCGTTTTGCTGATTATTTAGCAAAACCGACCTCTTTTTGGCCAACAGCCAAAAGAGGTCATTCGCAAAACAACCACGAAACATCACGGGACTAATAGTCCCGTATGTTTAGTGGCCATAAATTAGCCCCTAATCTTCACTCAGAAGACCTACGAGACCAGTAGTCCCGTAGGTTTTACGGCTTATTCTTTATTTTGACTGCAGCCAGTCTTAATTAATAGTCTCATTAATGGCGGCTAGTTCATCATTGCTTTCTCTTCTCCTTCTCTTCCTCAACTCCTCTCGGATCTCACCTTCTCTCGGACCTCATCCTCTCCATCTCCGTCGGCTCCACTTCCTTTGGCCGTGATGGACCGGTGTCGACACTTCTTTGTCTCCTTCTCCGATCTCTCATTAGCCTTAGATCCCTCTTCTCCTCCCTCTCCTCCTCCTTTGGCCGTGATGGCGAGTCCTCCCCTTCCGTCTCCATCTCGCCTTCATCGCCATCTCCTTAGCCTTCACCGGCTCCGTCGGGGCGATCTTGAAGTCATGGCGGATCTGGTGGGAGCTTCGAGGGAAGGGAGTGGCGAATCCGAAGGGGAATGAGCAGAGGAAAGAAGGCTGGGATAGCAGTCGGAGTGATTGGGGCGGCGGCAGTGGTAGGGATTGGAGCGGTGGTCTACAAGAAGAGGCAGGAGAATATCAGGCAATTCAGGTTCGATTACAACGCGAGGATGACTTGAGAATATCTAGTTTCCATTAAAACAATTCAGAAAAACATACGGGACTACTAGTCCCGTATGTTTCAGAAGCTGTTTTCGGCAAAACCGACCTCTTTTTGGCCTAACTCTTTTTATTTAGCAAAAATGGGTTGTTTAAAAATGGGTTGTTTAAAAAAAAACTCCTTTTTTTTTATTGCCACATCAGTTTCCTATTAGCCCAAATAAACAAGGTAAAGCTTGAAAATTATTGTAGCTAGCATGACAGCTACAGCGACTTCAAGCAAAGAAAAACAGGGCAACCAAACAGGCCCTATGACTAATTACAAGACGATGCCTTCAAGATCTATCTTGTACCCCTTGGGTATCAATTCTTTCCTGGAGCAGTAGTTGCCAGGGAGGACTAAAGGGACAAATATCCATACACATCAATGATCACTGGCATTTAAGGAGTGGGCCAAAAGGCTCAGATTTGATTTGAACAACACAATAAACAAAGACTTTTCAAACAATCACTCACCTGATACAAATAATGAAGCTATAAATAAGGATCACACGCTTGATTACGTAAAATTCAAGGAAGGCAATAAAATTGACTCAGAAAAGAAATATTTAAAAGTAAACCAAAACTTTTGATGAAATCAATAAAAAATTCCTGATGAAATATTTGAAGAAAATATATCGGAAAACACAATAAAAGATAATGCCTTTATTGAAGATTAGTTTTGACATTAAATAACAATTTTACATCATCCAGCTACTGTATTTCTTTCTCATTATTGGAGTGCTTACAGAGAATCGAAAAGATACTTATTAAAAATTTTAAAATAAATCAGAGAGTTCAGTAGAATTTTCTCTAAGCTCTTGGATAGGGTGCGAACGGATCGATACGGTTCATAGATACTATCTTGTCTGGTTTTCCTTCATTAAGTCAAAGTCATAACCATATCTATAAAAAAGCGAAGCGGATCACAATTAGAGAGACAGATATGACACATTTATAGATCTGAATCGAATACTTAGCAAACAAATATGCATCTAATATAAGAGAAGATCCATATATTAATTGCACTAATTTACATCAAAAGATAAAACATGACTTAAAATTGCAATATACTATCTATTATCAATTTAAAAGCAATATACAATATTCAATACAACCAAGATAATTCTTTCTCAAATGGTCATAAACCAAGTGCATTACTCAAAGGCAACAATTTTCTTAGCCATCATTAATAAAATAAATCAAAGTCAATGATTTCTTAATCATCATTAATAAAATAAATCAAATTATAGTCTTAAATAAATTTAGCCATATATAAGTCCAAAACATACACTTGATTATCTCAATAAAAGCATGATCCAAAAATCCAAAACATATGACCAAATCCAAAACACGTGCAATTGTTATCAAGAAAACCATAAATTTAGCAATATTCTTATCGTATGTGTATCCTTATCTGAATCCATACCCAAATCTATATCGAATTCATATATGAATTCACATCCGAGTTGATATTGTAATCCATATCCAATTCATATATATATATATATATATATATATATATATATATATATATATATATATATATATATATATATATATATATATATATATATATATCATTTAACTTTTTTAGTAGAGAACTGTCACTTTTTCCCCTTTTCATTAAACTGCCTTAGATGGCAAAGCTTAGGGTAAATTATCGCATGTCCCATCTATTACATTTTTTAGACAAATTTTCCCTCTTGTACTTTATATATGTCATATATAACCCTAATGAATTTTTGAATTTCTAGATATAAATAAAGATAGTTTAAACATTTAATTCGAGGCTTTAACTTTATTAACGTTAATGTCCAATACTTTGTGATATTTTTCTTGATTCAAAATGTTATGGGTGATTCAAATACTAATCATTGAATAGGATATGCAATCTAATTAGAGCTTCTATTAGCTATGTCTACTAGTAAGATAAGGACAAAAGAGTTTGTTTCTACTAGTAAGATAAGGACAAAAGAGTTTGATGAGAATTTACCCAACCTAGGGTCGCAGCTGTTCTCGGGAAAAGTTGGGATGATTGTCATTGCTTGAATCCGTTACAAACTTGATTAAACACAGCGAAATTGAGAAAAAGATTGCCTTTTATAAGGCTTACAATGAAAATCAAAATTACAACTTTAACCCTAAACAAACACGAGGATCTCTATTTTACGGGGTCCCGCTTGCGTCAGGATTCTTTGCCTATCTTGGGGATGTATTAGTGGACCACCGCGATTCCTTTCCCAAGTGTTGATCGAGCGAGATGCGGATGCGGATCTAGATCTAAAAATCCCTCCTTTTTCGTGGGAATTCTTAGATCGATCGGATCGAGATCTAAGCGAATCTGGAGATTAATTCGCCAAGGAACTAATCAGCGTAGTGAGCGAGATCGACCAGCGAACTCGTTACTCTTCTTCGGATCAAGGCCAAGCTTGATCCAAGGATGGTTTCTTGTTGTAGATCACGGATCGAAAACTTTGGATCTCGAATCGCAAATCTCCCCGTGCAAGTCTAGATCTTGATCTCCTCTCCCTTGGAAATTCTCTAACTCTAGGCACACACAAGAGTTGGCTATCTCCTCTGTTTTATCTCTGCCGACCCACGAAAATGAAACCCTAGCCGTCACTTTTATAGGTGCAGCGGATCGCGGTGGCCCGGGCAAAAGCCCATTGACCTTGGTGTCTCGCCGGGCGAGACACCTCTGAGTGTCTCGCTTCGGGCGAGACACCTCTGGAGTGTCTCGCTTCGGGCGAGACACCTCTGAGTGTCTCGCTTCGGGCGAGACACCTCTGGAGTGTCTCGCTTCGGGCGAGACACCTCTGGAGTGTCTCGCTTCGGGCGAGACACCTCTGGAGTGTCTCGCTTCGGGCGAGACACCTCTGAGTGTCGGTTTTGACCGGCGTTGCGTGGCTTCTCTCTGCTGGTTTTAGAGCTTAATTTGAGGCTTCAAAGTTGGGTTTATCCCTTCACTTTCGCACTCATGGCGCATCAGTTCACCAAGGTTCGAATCGGTGGCGGCTCGAAGGAGAGCTCTTTTCAAAAATTTCGAGCTTCCGGACCATAAGGGCGCTGCCCCTTGACCCCCGCCCGCTAACGGCTGGCGGGACCGCCAGCTTCTGCGTAGGGCATCTTGAGGAGGCGTTTGCGTTGCGTTCACTTGTTGTGTCGTCAGCGGTTTGCCATTACTTCATCGGATGACTTGTCGATTATTCTCGTCATCACGAGCTACGTTCGAGGACTTATAGGCAATTTTCAGCGCCTCTGATACCCCTCCAAAGTGTTTCGGTCTCGCTCTTTTATAGAAGAAGCGAAATACTTTGGATGTGATAGGCTCGGACCCGATTCGGTGTAATAGGACACAGCGGCTTCAAATCTTGATCTCTCCGACTCTTCGGACTATCGGTGCTTTGTAGGATAACTAAAAGTGTCGCGGTGCTGCATTTATTGTCTGACCGCTGTCGAAATCTTGACTCGATGGCCGATGAATGAATTTTCTTATTTTTAGCTCGTGACTGTGAGTTGTCGTCGAACTGTTCATCCAATTCCGTGAGACTTAGCTTTGAATCAGTGAAATTTCCACTGCATGGCTTGGCATAAGACTAAACCCCAGTGGGAGGATATTGAGGATTCATCCTTTGATTGGTGAACTCTTACTGCGATGCTCGTTGCAGGACTGACCACAGCGGGAGGGATTTTCTCGAGATGTGACGCGTTGTCCGGCATCAAAAATTTTCTCTCGGAATTCAACCTCCAATTGGCAATTTTTCATCACAACGAATTGTCCAGCGTCGTAAGGCTGAACCCAGTGGAAGCAAATTGGGGATTGTCGAGTTATCCTTAAGAATATAAAACTATTCTCCAGGAACTTCTCGACAAAATAGGAAATAGTTTAGACTCGTATACCTAGTTGGAGTATCGCGGTGGGAGAATCCTACTCCTTGTTGGAATAGAATTAGGTTATCCTCCAGGAACTTTCCAATAAATTAGGGAACAGTTTATACTCATGTTCCTTATCGGAGTATTCAGGGGTTCGACCATCATGGGGATTTACTGATCCGGCTGGAGAGGGAACCCTTCATGAGTTGCATTCATTGTCCTGACGCAAGTTGATCCGTTGGTCAGGTGGTTGGAATTGTATACTATTAGTGCCTCAGTGGGAGTTTTTCTTGCGGGGACCACATTTAAGGTCTCCTTTGAGGAGGTGCCTCATGATAGGACTCCGTCACGAAATGAAAGCGGTGCATGGTTGCTTTGTGACCTATACTCTCGGGGAGATCGATGAACCGACCTCGTAGGAGTAATGATTGACCCTTGTGTACATCCCCGATTGACTCCATGCATCTAGGTTGACATATCCCATTTCTTGGTGCAATGAGGTCGGCTCTCTATGATAGCCCACCTGGAAACACTTGAGTCTCTATCCCGTTTAATTGGGGGACTAGTCTTGTTAGCTAGTTCATCCTCAATTTGGTGGTCTTGATGAATTCTTTTTTGTTGGTAAGATGTTCCTCCAAAGCTAGGTATAGCGGGGGTTACTACGCCCAAAGGGCCTGCCGAGGGACCAACTGCGGAAGTCGGTGCGTCGGCAGTAGTTCCATTGTTGTTGTGACTTGCGATCTGTCATTTTCATTGTCACAGCATTCATAGGATTCTTGGCAAACCCTCAGCCTTCAACGGATTTGATTTGCCTTTACCGATTACCGTTTGAACCGGGCTAGCATGCGGATTATCGAATCCCGTTCCGCATGTGACGTTGTGCTAAAAGAATGAAACTCTTTTAGACTTGGTGCTATGACTTTGAATACATAGACTTTGTCACTTTTCACGGGTAAAAGACTAGCGGCGTCGGCGTGTTGGCGGTGACTTTGGGGTTATTGGCCAACCCCGACCTTCAGCGGTTTGATTGGCCTTTACCGATCACCGTTTGAACCGGGCTAGCATCGCGGATTATCACGGATCCGTTCCGCACATGGCGTTGTGCTAAAAGAATGAGACTCTCTTAGACTTAATGCTACGATGTTGAATCGTAGGCCATTACTCTTTACGGGCAAGAGACCACCCGACAGCGTGGTAGGCGTTAGCTTCATCCCTTCTTAGGCCGGGATAAAATACCCGAATCAAACTCGGTGTCTTCTTCAATCGGAAAAAGACTAAACCCGACAGCGTGGTGGCGTTGGCTTTATCCCTTCTTAGGCCGGGATAAAATGCCCCAAGATGAATCTTGGTGTCTTCTTTGTCCGGAGAATGACTGAACCGGATCGAATCGGTGAATGGAATTGATTGTGGGAAAGGAAGAATTTTATATTACGTTTCCGATGTCGGAGAGGAAGGATTTTATATCTGTCTCCAAGTCTTTGAAAGAAAGAATTTTATATTCTATTTCGGGTCTCCTTTAATGCAGGTAGAGGCGAACCCCAAGTGAACATAAGAAAAGAAGGATTTTATATCTGTTTCTTAGTCTTGGAGAGGAAGAATTTTATATTCTATCTCAGGAAGATGGAGAGGAAGGATTTTATATCCTGTCTCCAAGTCTTTGGAAAGAAAGAATTTTATATTCTATTTCGGGTCTCCTTTAATGCAGGTAGAGGCGAACCCCAAGTGAACATAAGAAAAGAAGGATTTTATATCTGTTTCTTAGTCTTGGAGAGGAAGAATTTTATATTCTATCTCAGGAAGATGGAGAGGAAGGATTTTATATCCTATCTCCAAGAAAGGGAAACTAAAAGTGGGATCTCCACCGAGAATCTCTTAAGGTGAAACTAAGAGTGGGATCTCCACTCAGAATCGAAGAGATCTGGTAGTTTTCACTTTTATAGGATTCACCACGATCACGAAGGTCTCGTTTATCGAGAGTGTTCCAATTTTAGTACTACCGCCATGGGAGGGCGTGACTGAAATGGAAACGATGGAGGCTTTCAGTTCATCAGAAAGTGATCTCCGAATTTGAAAGTGGACCTCTTGTTCATTGAAAGGAATCAAGAGGGGATTTTGATAGAGGATCAAAAAATTTCGTGGACCCCTTGCTTATTGAAAGAAGTCAAGGGGGGAATTTTGCTGGTGGAGGGACCAGAGAAAATTTTGTGGACCCACCGTCAATGAGTTTGATCGGTGGGGGAATTCTGGAGGAAAGGATTAGGGTTATCTCCGAGGAAAGTATTTCCCGAAGAACTTCCCTCCAAAACGGGTTATCCTGAAGGTACTAAGGATAGTACTTCTTCAGGAACTTCCCATTGATCGGCATTAATTGCCTATCGCCTTCCTGGGTGATAAGGCGATATGCGCCATTGGAATAGACCGTTTCAATCACAAGCGGCCCTTCCACTTGGGTTCAAACTTACCCTTCCTCTTGGAGTCGAGAATTATCGATTCGTCGGCGGCGAGGACCAAGTCTCCTCCTTGAAGCTTCTTTGTCGGACTTTCTTGTTGAAGGCCACGGACATCCTTGCTTGATAAAACTCAATGTCTTTGTTGAGCTTCCAAGCTTTTCATCTAGCATCTCGAGTTCTTGGCTTTTGATGTAGCTCCTCTGTTGTCATCTCGGTTGCGAGAGCAATCGCGGAGGATGGAATCTGAACTTCAAGGCGGGGCGCTTCACACCCATATACCGTAGAGTACGGGTAGCCCGGTCGGTGTCGCGAATCGTCGTGCGATCGCCCGAGTGCTTCTCGAGTTTATCATCGGTCGCGTTTGTTATTTTTCACCAACTTCTTGAGAATTTTAATGATCGTTTTGTTGAAAGCCTTCGCCAATCCGTTTGCGGGTTATGCCTTGATTGAGAGCGTCACGGATCTTGAATTTCATAAAATCGAATGAAGGCATTGCTAATGGCGGGGACCATTATCATGTACGATCCGCCTTGGTACACCGTGTCGATAGATGGCGTGGTGCTTGATGAACGAATTACATTCTTGGCTTTTACCTCTTTGAGGGAATCGCCTCGCCCACTTGGAATGTCGGTGATCGCCGGGATAAACCGATCACCTTTGGCCGACAGAGGAAAGATTGGGCCTACCATCCATGCCCCATGTCTCGAATGGCCAAGATGTGGTTGACGGGTGAAGTTGCTCGGAGGTTGATGCGGGTAGTTCGCGTGTATTTGGCGCAGCGTGACACTTCGAGCATATCGCGACCGCATCATTGACCATAGTAGGCGGTAGTACCCCATCCTCGATCCGATCATAGAGCTTAGGACTGGCCGGTGCGCACCGCATTCTCCTCCGTGTGCTTCTTGGAGAACTTCCTCTGCCTCTTTGTTTGAAAGGCGCCGAGTAGCAAACCGTTATACCCACGCCGATAGGCGTCACGGGTTTCCGTATTGTAGAAGAACCTTGGTGCTCTTCTACGGACTGATTCACGCTCCTTCATATCTTACGGCGGGATGCCATGCAAGGCGTAGTCAATAATAGGAAGCGCCAATCTGGGGCTCAAGTCCGACTTGGGTTGCATACACTTCCTTAGTGACTACCCTTTCGTCATTATGCGCCTGTCATAAATAGGAATGAATAAGCGGTGGGTCCTCACCGTGACCATTTGCTCGGTCTGGGAGGTTGCGCCAAAGACACCGCTAATGCCGCGGTGCATGCATCACGCGATGCGGAAGCGGAATGTACTCGATGAAGAATCCTTCAAGCGAGTCCGCTAACTTCGATAGCGACGATGGTATGGGATTAGATCGGGTTCGACCTCATAGTCCCTGATGCGTTTGACAATGAGTTGGGAATCCCGAAGGCCGAGATACTCTACCCCAGCTCTTTAGCGAAGCTAAGTCCAATGAGGCGCGTTGTACTCTGCGACATTGTTAGAAGCGAGGGCTCGGTCGATGAATAAGCGAGGCATGACATGCTTCCACGGGAAACTAAGACTACTCCGACTCGTGAGATCTTAGAACATCCGGGCGCCACGTTGGTAGCTTCGGGGCGCTCCATCAAAATATAAATGCCACACTGTTGGTGCGAGTTGTGTTAACCTCGTGGGTCTCATCCGGTAGATCATCAAATAGTTCACCAGATCCTTTGTTGGGTTGGTCGCCAAAAGATCGCAGATGGCTTGTCCCTTAATTGACCTGGCGCTTGAAGTGCGAGTCATCTTGGGACAAAAGTAAAGCCCATTTCGCCAGCGCCAATTCATAGAGGCTGCGTCATGAACACCGAGCGAGTTCGTTAGAAATGGCGTAGATCGTTTGCCCAACTAAGTAGTGTCGCATTTTACGAATCGCAAAGACCGGTAGCGAGACACTCTTTCGGTCATTGGGTAGCGAGATTCCGCACCCACCAAGGTTCGGCTTAGATAATAAACCGCTGCTTTCGTGACCGTGGTGGTCGTCTTCGCGCAAGTAAAGCACTCAGCGAATGGTTCGTCGCTTTGATATAAATCAAGAGCGGTTTACGGAGCTTGATTACAGCAGTGGGAGGATTCGTCGGATATGTTTTGATATCTTCAATGCCTTCGACAGCGCCATCGGACAAAGGACACCCCTTTTTGTTCGGCTTAGAGAATGGTGACATTTTCGGAGAGGTTGGAAATGAAGCGTCGGATATCGCTAATCGCCCTGTAATCCTCGAGTTCCCTTAGATTCTTTGGGGTTGCAATTCATTGATTGCCTTTATTTTGTCGGGGTCAATGTGGATACCTTTGTTGGTAACAACAAATCAGAAATTGCATTTGGACATTCAGGAAAGACTTAGTGGGGTTCATCTTTAATTGATGAGTCGCATGAGGTCGAATCTTGTCCTCAAGTCACGGATATGGTCATCTTTGTCACGACTTTTCACAACCAAGTCATCGGCGTAACATTCGACCGTCTTCGAAGATGATCACGAAAGATCTTTGTCATTCTTGTGGTAAGTGGCGCCGGCATTCTTCGATCGAATGGCATGGTATTAGCGAAGATGCCTAGAGGAGTTCGAGCGCCGTATGCTTTCGTCATCGGATGCATCTTGATTTGGTTGTAACCGAGAACCCATCCATGAAGGACATTAGCTCAAATCCACATGTATTATCGGCGATCACATCGGTGATTGGAAGTGGGAAGTCGTCTTTTGGGCATGCGGCATTGGATCTCGTAGTCGGCCAGATTCGATCGTCCGTTCTTTTTAGCACCGAACAATATTCGCCACCCAATCCGGATGTTGAACCTCCGGATGAAACCGAGGCTATGAGCTTCTTTACTTCGCAACAATTGCCTCCATAATCGTGGGCGAAACCGTCTGTTCTTTGTTTGGCGGGTTTGGCATCCACTTTAATGTCGAGGCGGTGCATTGCCACATTGGGATCGAGCCCTGGCATGTCCTCGTAGCTCCAGGCAAAAACATCGATATACTCTCTGACAAGAGCGATCAACCTTCTCTTTTCCTCTGGGGGAAGACTGTTGCTAATATTTATAAGTTTAGGGTGTGCTTCATTACCCATGTTGATCTGGACCACCTCGTCTTCAGTCGGAGGCTCCCTCTGCTCAAACCGGTCCCCATACTGCATGTTGAGGTGATGGACCCATGGGTCTTCCCATGTTGGCAATTCTTCATCTTCTTCCAGTGTAGTGGGGTCCGCTGTAGCCATGTTGGACATCAACCCCCTGAACATCTTGCGATCTTGGCGTCGAGTCGAGGCGGAATCGGATGAGTACTCATCATCTAGGTTGGGTGGTTGGTTATTGATCAGCCAACAACACTCATCTTCTGAAGAGGATGCGTATCCCAATCCCCTTTTGAATCCGTAATAATTATCGGGCTTTCCCTTGGTACATATCGACCTTGGGTGGAGCAGGAGATCCGCCCAAAATAAAGTCCTTCTCCCAGCGTAAAGTCGTACCCCACTTCTTCATGAGGTCTTTGCGCTTTGGGCTATATCTGGAAAGATGAAGTTTCGGTTTATCTTCGCCGGAACCGTCTGCGAGGAAGTAGTTGGGCGTGGAGTCAACTCCCTCTGCGTAGACTAAGTCCTTCTTGCGGCCTCCCTTCCCTTGGGCGGCGAAAGTCGTCTTGGATGAAGTCTCGAAGGTGCTACGTATTACGGGATGACCGAATTGGCATATGCAATTCAGGGTCATTATACAACTTTTCATTACATCATTCAAACACAACGAGTACTCTAAATCATCTTTTATTTCTTCTTGACGAAGTGCCAATTACAACTTTCATCGGAAGATCCTCTTCGTCAAGATTGACTACTAAGGGTACAATGTCATTGAGAACAAAACCGCCTTTATAGTCAAGCCCGGCTTCGGTATCGGCGTCCTCACATTTGTCCGTGCCATGGGCGATGATTGATGTCGGACTCATTACCGTAAAGGAGAGTCGGTGAAATAATTCTCGGTCCTTTAAGCGGTTGTTTGTCGCGACCACCGTCTTAACCTCGTTATTAGTGTCGACATATTTGGAACGATGGAGGGTAGAGGGACTATAACATGGTTATGGATCCAAGGCGACCCAACAACAAGTTATAGGAAGTCTGCGTCAATGGCGTAGCGGTGACTTCGGACTTTAAGTCCCCATCGACACTTAATGCGGTTTTACCAAGTGGTAGAGACCCACCGGTGTTAAATCCGTATATCCGATGCCGGTCGGCGAGCCTGGCGGCGGGAATCCCGGGCTATACATCGGCGCAAAGGCATGATGCTTCTGTGGAACCGGATCAACTTGGATCGGTTGACTTATTTGGAACCAATGTACCACAATGAAGTAGAAGCTGACTGTCATGCTTCGGCGTCTTCGTGCATATCCTCCTTAGAGAGCGTGATGCGGGGAATATGCTTGGAGGCCACATTGCATTCGGGCTGATGACTCCGGCTCCTCGGACTTGATTTAATGTGGGTTAGGAAGACCTGCGAGTGCATAGCGCTTCTCGTAAAGCCGGCGGGTTTCCTTGGACAACCTCAATAGCTTCATTATAAAGTTATTCTTCTTAGGGATGTTGGCCAATTGTGCCATCACATCGGCGGTAGGGAGAGCTTGTGTTCCCCGGTCTATCCCTTCTAATCGGGCGATTAAACCGGGACTGCTTCGGGGGTTGCACCTCAGGATTTGCAGGTTGTTTCCCTTTTGTTCTGGTGGCGTCCTCCTTAGGAGTGGCGGGAACCGTGGGAATTGTTACTACCCCAAGCTCCGTTAACGTTTTAGCATTAAGGTTGGAGTCATCGGGGTATTTGTAAGCGTACTCCGCCCACTCACGGTGACAAAGGCTTCTGTTCCTCCTCCGACAAAGAACACGTAGGAATTTGCTCGTCGTCGTCGAGTAGAACCGCTGAGGTAGCATTGCAAGATTTGCCCTTTCCCTTGGACTTCTTTTTAGACGAAGACGTCGCCCACTGATCGTCTTTAAGTAAGTCTGGGTGGACCCATAGGAGTTCACCATTTGGGGCTGTGTGTGGCACTAACCCCTTCTCTCGCTGTTTGTGAGGATCGTAATTCACCGTCTTCATTCCCACTTTGACCACGGTTTCTGGCCGGAACCAGGTTGTAGGCACTGTCCCAAAGCTTATGGACGTCGCGTTTGCGCCCACTTGCTTTCCCTTATTTGGCTTTGGGGTGATCACCCCCACTTCAATCAAAGCTTGGATCTTGTCCTTCAGTTGGTAGCATGACTTGGTCGGGTGGTGTATCGCCCTATGATAGGCACAGTACTTGGGGTCCGTCGTCCTTTGAGCCTCCTCCTGGTTGACGATCGGTGGCAGTTGGATCTTGTTGTTGTCTAGCAAGTACTTGAAGATCCCAGGCACCTCTTCGTCCCTGAAAGAATACGTCTTGGGAAACACGGCGTGGGCCCTCGGTTTACGGGGCTGATATTCTTTGCGATGGGGTCGGCTGCTGCTTGCGTTCTTTGTTGTGGCTCTGGTGGAAAGTTTGATCGCATCAACATTCTTCATTGGCCTTCCCTTATTAGGGGACAAAATTTTGGTTCCGTGGATTTGGCGCCTGTTGACTTCGCTCTGCCTTCTCCCTTTTGAGGAAACGCTCAGCCTCTTCCCCTCGGACTTTCAAGTCTTTCCAGGTTTTAGACGGTGCAGTGCCCATCATACGATCCGCGTCCAGTGAGAGGTTATCTTTGGCGGTCTTGAGGATGAATTCCTCGTGATTGGGTCACGGCGGTTCATCGCCTTGTTGCGGAACCGTTTGACAAAATTATCCACGGTTTCTCCATCCTTCTGCTTCTCGTCCCATAACGCACCGAGTGAAACCTCTGTGTCGTCATCGAAGAAGTTCGCCAGGAACATAGATTCCATGTCTTCCCGGTGTTGATCTTGCCCGCTTTGAGGCGGCGGTACCAATCGAAGGCCGCCCTCGCGAGGTGCCGACGAATGACCGAACCATCAAGGGCTCGTTACGGAGATGACTCCCAAATGGCTCTTGAAGTAGATAAGATGTTGAGTGGGGACCCTCTCCCATCGAGCGGCGTGAAGTTTATTAAATTAAACTTAGCGGATAGAGATTGACTCCCACTCTCTCGGGTAAGGGCACGGAATCCCGTCTTCTTCACTTCTTGAGCGAGATGGCGAGTTGAGCTTGCTCTCGGATCCTTGATCTTGTCATTTTCACTTGCATTTCGTCGGTGATTTTGAGGTGGGACCATGGTGTCATCATTGGCGTTACGCTCATCGGTGTTAAGGTCTTGCTCTTCATCCGTGTCGCTATCCGTCAAATTGGCGTTGTTGCGACGGCGCCCTCACCACAGCGATTAATCATCGGCTTGCATCTGCCGGTCATGCATTTCTCTCATCTGCTGCATGGCCATGTCCATCTCGAGTTTGAAGTTGTCTTTCTGCTTTGCCAAGGCTTCTTCAAGTAGCTTGGCCACCTCAGCTGCACTAATCATGAGTGCTTCACGAGTATGACCTTCACTAGAGACGGTGTCATCGGATGCCATTGCCGAGCCGTCATCCGATACTTCATCTTCTGAAGGTACTCTTCGTTGCGGACTGTGCCTTGAAGGGATCCCTCGTTGCAGGTCATGATAGTTAGGCCGTCTGATAGTACCGGCCCGCAACCGAGTCACACGTTGGGAAGGCTCTGGAATGCCGCGTGACGGCGTTGCCTTGTTGGTCATATTGATGGTGACCTCAAGCAGCTCATCTTTGCCTTGACAGAGTGCATGTCTTCTTCGGGAACGCCTTGACCGAGGTCTTGGCGGTTCGTTGGTGCTCAATCTTTGGAAGGCCGACACCCTTTCCGGAGTTTTATGGCGGCATTTATACTCAGAAACCTTGCCTTGATCAATTTAGTACAAATGCAAGAGGATGCGGTTTACGGAGAGCTCGTCTCTGAAACTTCTTCCTTCCCCGGCCGCGATAGTACAACTTCGTCGGCATGAGTGCGGAGCAACCTACCGTCTTGGCGACATTTCTCGGGTATAACGTCATCATCGGATGGCGGCGTCTCCATCGAGGTTGGGTTGGCGTCCGAAGCCTTTGAAAGTTCTGGCGCCTTAACTTTTTCTTCTCGGCGGACTTCGTGGACCCCTTGTGGGATGCTCAAGCGAGATGCAATTGGAATTCTAGAAGCTGAGATGTTTCGGCTTGCTCGGGACTCTCTGGGCTGGGTAATCCAAATGTTTCTTCACGGTACCTTGCCTTTATTTCTGGTACGTGGACCAAGGCGACAAAACGAAGTTGTCGGTTCCGGACTTAACGGTTGATACCTCAGCAGGAAAAGCGGAAGAAAGGCGGAAAAGCCCATGGTGCGCTAAGGCATGGAGGGCTGCCTGTTGTTGGCGAGGCACTTCATCTTGTCTGTTGGCGAGGCACTTCATCTTGTCTGTTGGCGGCGGCTTCAGTATCTCGGTGAAGAATGTTGCCGAGGCGAGTCTTGAGCCGATGTTGATGTCGACCGGGACCCATGTTTGGCGATTTTGAGCGATTCCACGGTTAATTTCGACTCCGCACCTTGCGAATAATAGCGCATTATCACGAGCAGCAGCGTGCCACGGCGCTTTGGGCATAGCGTTTTGGATCCGCCCGAGGGTGGGCGATCTCGTTGGCGTGGTTCCATTCTTGATTGGCTTAGAGGAGTTACCACCTATCTTCGTCTTACGGGGCTCGTGCCTGTTGGGACCATTATCCGGCTTGTATCGGACACCGTCCGTGGATTCTAACGCTTTGCGTATTACAGCGCAAAGGCGTTGTCGGCGCCGTTGGCGGAGCTCTCTTTGAGAGTCACATCGCCTTGGCGGACTTTTCCTCATTGGCCGGAGGAGGAGATCAGATCTGGCCTTTGGATGGCGGGGAGTTATTGCCGTCATTGTTGTTGGCGGCGAGGCGTCGGCTTGGTCGGTGGCGCCTTGTGAGTCCTCCTTGCGGCGGAGGGCTTCTTCGCCTTGCGGGGAAAAGGAGTTGGATGAAGCGAGAGATAGGCCTCAAATTTCTCTGGTCGAACTTCGTACTCGACCTCTTCGATCAGGGATCGGAATCCGTGGGCTGCGACAACGATCTCGGATGTAAGACCGCCGACTCCTTTGTGGTGCGCCCGGCTTGTTCTCGGGAAAAGTTGGGATGATTGTCATTGCTTGAATCCGTTACAAACTTGATTAAACACAGCGAAATTGAGAAAAAGATTGCCTTTTATAAGGCTTACAATGAAAATCAAAGAATTACAACTTTAACCCTAAACAAACACGAGGATCTCTATTTTACGGGTCCTCGCTTGCGTGGATTCTTTGCCTATCTTGGGGATGTATTCCGTGGACCACCGCGATTCCTTTCCCAAGTGTTGATCGAGCGAGATGCGGATGCGGATCTAGATCTAAAATCCCTCCTTTTACGTGGGAATTCTTAGATCGATCGGATCGAGATCTAAGCGAATCTGGAGATTAATTAAGCCAAGGAACTAATCAGCGTAGTGAGCGAGATCGACCAAGCGAACTTCGTTACTCTTCTTCGGATCAAGGCCAAGCTTGATCCAAAGGATGGTTTCTTTGTTGTAGATCCGGATCACGAAAACTTTGGATCTCGAATCGCAAATCTCCCCGTGCAAGTCTAGATCTTGATCTCCTCTCCCTTGGAAATTCTCTAACTCTAGGCACACACAAGAGTTCGGCGGCTATCTCCTCTGTTTTTATCTCTGCCGACCCCTGAAAATGAAACCCTAGCCGTCACTTTTATAGGTACAGCAGCGGATCTTGGTGGCCGGGCAAAAGCCCATTCGGCCTTGGTGTCTCGCCGGGCGAGACACCTCTGAGTGTCTCGCTTCGGCGAGACACCTCTGAGTGTCTCGCTTCGGCGAGACACCTCTGAGTGTCTCGCTTCGGCGAGACACCTCTGAGTGTCTCGCTTCGGCGAGACACCTCTGAGTGTCTCGCTTCGGCGAGACACCTCTGAGTGTCTCGCTTCGGCGAGACACCTCTGGAGTGTCGGTTTTGACCGGCGTTGCGTGGCTTCTCTCGCTGGTTTTCGAGCTTAATTTGAGGCTTCAAAGTTGGGTTTATCCCTTCACTCGCACTCATGGCGCATCAGTTCACCAAGGTTCGGAATCGGTGGCATTTCGAGAAAGGAGAGCTCTTTTCAAAAATTTCGGTGCCGGACCATAAGGGGCCGCCCCTTGACCCCCGCAGCTAGGCTAGGCGGGACCGCCGAAAACTCTGCGTAGGGCATCTTGAGGAGAGCGTTTGCGCTGCGTTCACTTGTTGTGTCGTCAACGGTTTGCCATTACTTCATCGGATGACTTGTCGATTATTCTCGTCATCACGAGCTACGTTCGGGGACTTATAGGCAATTTTCAACGCCTACAGCAGCATCAAGGGAAAGAATGGATGGTTCTTTATTGAGGCTGCAGATATTTGATCCACCACCGGCCATGGCGTGAGAGAGAGAAGGGCTCAGCTCTGGTGACAATAGATTCAAGAGGTTCTTGATTTGGCTCTCTATTTGGTTAGCTCTCTAGGTGTTAGAGATTGTTAGAGAGATTAAGTGCTTTCAGGGGTGTGATTTGAGATTGAGTGATTGAGAGACTCCACTTTGTATTCCTCACAATTTAGTAAAGCTATTCTCCTCTTTCGCCCGTGGACGTAGGCTACAAGCCTAACCACGTATATTTTTGTGTTCGTATGTTCTCGATATATTTGTGCTTTCGTGTGATTGATATTAGTTTATCCTGGGGTTTGTCATAACAAAAAATTCATTGTAGTTTCTCTAACGAAAAAGTTTATGATAATGTGCAAAATCTCTAAAGTTCATGATAGTTTTGTGAAATTTACCTTTTATTTTATTTTATTTTTTCATGTTAGTGTAAAGTTTAATATAGAAAAATAACCCCTCCCAATTCACAGTAGTTCCCTTGAGTAAAGTTCAAGGCTTTATTGGTAATAAAGAAAAAGAAAAAGAAAAGATGGAAAAAAAGGAAGGCAGAAAAATTGACTTAGAAAAGAAATATTTAAAAGTAAACCAAAACTTTTGATGAAGTCAAAAAAAATTCCTCATGAAATATTTGAAGAAAATATATCGGAAAACACAATAAAAAGATAATGCCCTTATTGAAGATTAGTTTGACATTAAATAACAATATTTACATCATAGAGCTACTGTATTTCTTTCCCATTATTGGAGTGCTTACAGAGAATCGAAAAGATACTTATTAAAAATTTAAAATAAATCAGAGAGTTCAATAGAATTTTCTCTAAGCTCTTGGATAGGGTGCGAATGTATCGATCACGGTTCGGATATGACACTTACTATGTCCATATAAACTTTCTAAAATAGATGCTATCTGGATACGGTTTTCCTTCATAAGTAAAAGTCATATCCGTAAAAAAAAAATAGAAGTGGATACAGATTAGAGAGCGGATATGATACGTTCACGAATCTGAATAGAATACTTAGCAAGCAGATATGCATCTAATATAAGAGAAGATCCATATATTAATTGCACTAATTTACACCAAAAGATAAAACATGACTTAAAATTGCAATATACTGTCTATTATCAATTTAAAAGTAATATACAATATCTAATACAACCAAGATAGTTCTTTCTCAATTGGTCATAATCCAAGTGCATTACTCAAAGGCAACAATTTTCTTAATCATCATTAATAAAATAAATCAAAGGCAATGATTTCTTAATCATCATTAATAAAATTAATCAAATTATAGTATAAAATAAATTTGGCCATACATAAGTGCAAAATGTACACTTGATTATCTCAATTAAAGCACGATCCAATAAATCAAAAACATATGACCAGATTCAAAAACGGGTGCAATTGTTATCAAGAAAACCATAAATTTTGCAGTATTCATATCTGTATCTGTATCCTTATCTGAATCCATACCCAAATCTATACCCGAATTCATATATGAATTCACATCCAAGTCAATATCGTAATCCATATCTGAATTCCGATATCCGGACCATATTCGAAATATGAACTGATATCCAAATCCAAAATCGTGTCTGACCAAAAATGTAAAATCATATCCGAAATCATATCCGTATCCGACCAGTTTCAAATTTTAGCTACCATATCCGCATCTGTTCGACTACGATTGCAAATCAAAGTGGATATATCTGGACCGTTTTGCACCCCTACTCTTGGATGGCCAACCTAACTTTATGCGTCTTTTTTATATTAAAAAGACACTTGAGAATTACTATAGCTAGGAAACCAAGCATATCCTCTGGACCTAATAGCTACAACAAAATTCTAGCAAAAACGATTCTTGGAGGGAATTAGACAAACACCGCCAACTATTGACTTTTTTTATTGCGACATCAGTTTCCAATTAATTAGCCCAAATAAACAAGGTAAAGCTTGAAAATTATTGTAGCTAGCATGACAGCTACAGCGACTTCAAGCAAAGAAAAAAGGGCAACCAAACAGGCCCTATTAGTAATTACAAGACAATGCCTTCAAGTTCTACCTTGTATTCCTTGGGTATCAATTCTTTCCTGTAGCAGTGGCCGCCAGGGAGGACTGAAGGGACAAATATCCATACACATCAATGATCACTGGCGTTTAAGGAGTAGACCAAAAGGCTCAGATTTGATTTGAACAACACAATAAACAAAGACTTTTCAAACATTCACTCACCTGACGCAAATAATGAAGCTATAAATAAGGATCGCACGCTGATTACATATTTGAACTAAGATGGCTTCCCTATAAAAATCCCCACCCAACAACATATGCATGTGACAGTGATACTAACAACCTGGATATATTTCTTGTAATAACTGAAGCAGCCATCTTTGACTGTTACAATATTGACATGTAAACTGAACTCAACTGTTATACAAGGGATTTATCTGAGGTTAGATAAGTAAAATTTAAAAAAAAATTATCTATGGATACATGATCAAAAAGATATGTGCAACACGTCGAATGGCAGCTGCTACAACACAAGCCTATACATTTTCTCACGTGAAATTTTACAAGCTTAAAAATATAAGCAAGAGAGAAAAGAGGGGGAAAAAGAATTGATATGAATGAATATGAAGTCATGGCCATTGTGTCAAGTAGCAAATACCCGAAAAATAATTGAAGTTCACTGATTGCAGCCCAATTCAACCAAATCCATGGAAACCACTGGAGCTGTAGGAATTGGAAAGTTTGGGTAACTTTAAAATCGCGATAATTCCACCAGCTAAGGAAAACATCGATGCTAGGAAAAAGGCAGGGATGTTTCCTCCTCCAAAGAGAGCGTCCCAGGGGCCCGCACCGATAGAGACAATCATCTGCAAGAGAACTGCACGTATTAGGAATGTAAAAGAACACAAGGATCTTATTTATCTTAAGAGTCAGCTGACTATCAATTTTAAGTAATGAGACAGTAATCACCATTAACAGCATGGTTTTTTCTTAATAACTGGGTTTTCTTCACAAACATTCTGGTGTTCAGTCTCCATAAGTAATAAAGGAAACGTCAATCCGAACTGGCTGGATTTTGAACTCACCTTTCCTAAATTAATATAACTAATTAAAATTATAGAGTTCTAAAATAGAACCGACAATTGTACATAACCCCATGACCCAATTATCTTTAATAACACTAATCACACCTCAAGTCGTTTATTAGCACATATCAACCCTGGGTAACATTTGAGATGGGTAAATTGCAGATAACCGCCTCTTCCCCATGAATTGAGGGACAATAAATGCTGATAAACGAGGTAAATGGTGACAAGTGCTACATGAGATGAGAGGGCTTGTTTGCAGTATACCCTTTTAGAAAATATCTCTTGCCTTCTGAGCACAAAAAGGCTCCAATATCAACAAAAGAAATTAACAAACAAGTAAAAGAGCAAAAAACATATTATATCGCCTGCCTACTTCATAACTTGGAAAAGGGAACCAGTTCTGTCTTTAATTAATTGTCTATCATAAGATATATTTATGCAATTTCAAGTTCTTCAACTGGAAACTGAAATCACTATTGCTCTTTAAATATTGCTCTTTATCCTTTCTATATCATACTACTTAGAAGTAGGAACAAGGTGGAGGAAGCACACTTATAAAACTGAAAATGAAAGATGCATCAGTTTTCTTTTCCTGACAAATGTACTTGAAATTTGGAAAGTGCCAGAATGAACATTTAAACTGACGAGAATGTTGTTTGTCAAGTAAACATGCAAATTTAGGCTTCATTGTGCACTATTGCATACATCGAAATTTTTCCAAGTCCTCTATGGTGGCTAATGCTATATGCAAAAGACGAAAATTTGAAAGCTCTTCAGAGGACACAGTGAAGTCACTAGCCTAACGAGTTAGATTAAAGGTAACAAAACCACCTGATCATAAAGTGTTGAATGCACAGGCAGATATAAAATATTAATTAATCAACACATGATAAAGAAATATATCGGGTATCAGCCTGAAAGTGTATCGGCAGTTTTTCATTGGAATGAATGATTTCTACTATGTAAGTGAACTCATAAACAAACCTGAGGAACAACAATTGCTAGATTTAAAACCCCAGTAGCCAATCCTGGAAATGCAAAACGTTAGATATCTAAAATTAAAACTGAAAAGAGATATTAAGTTAGATGAATTAGAGACAAACCTTGACCACCTCCTGTACCAGCAGTCAACTCTGCAGTCACAGAAAATGGAACACTATATGTAATCTGCAACATGTGGATAAGTAAGATTATCATTATATTTTGAGTATTAAATAAATAGGCAAGAAGCAAAGCTAGTATGTTCTGAAGTCAATGCTTACTGCTAAAGGAAATCCAAGAAGTGAAAAAATAACCAACGATGCAATCTTAATTCCCTTGTTAGCTCCAAGGACATGCTGAATTCCACTGGAGTAATCACCAACGGATACAAAACTTATGATTGTCGTTGCCGCCATGCAAATAAACACAATAAAATTGCTCATTGCCCATACTGTTTTTGAACCCATTTTTCGACACATTGGATCAATGAGAAAAGAGCTAAGTCCAAGAACAACCTGAAAGAAGTACAGAGTTATTTCATTTAGGTAGGAAATCGAAGCTAAAGCTAAGCAAGATGATTGCTTCTGAGTTCTTACAGAATTCAATAGCAAACCAAATGCACCTTCTCTGACACCATTTTGATAAGCATCATTTTGATGTGAGTTTCCATTTGGATCCCCGTGATACACCTCGCGCCCCATCCAATCAGTATCAAAGAGGAAGAAGGGAAACCATGATGTCTGCACAGGCGAAAGTTATGAATGTCTAAGCAAAAACACTGGTTAAAAGAATGCATAACACAATGTACTCATATTATTAAGGATTAATATCTATTAGAGAGGGAGCCTTATTCATATGTGTACGCATGAAATGTGTAGGAAATATGTACCGTTTAACAATAAGGATGATATGCAAACCAGTGAATGGAAAAAAATAGTTTGAACATTTTAACAAATATAAGGATAAATCGTAAGTCGTAAGTCTTGTTGGAAGTAAGTTCTGCATCACATACCCAGGTAAGAGCCATTACAAGAAGCACTGAGTGCATGCCAGGTGGCAAATGCCTTAAGCTAGTTAATAGATTAACCAAAACAGCTGATGGTCCATCACTAATGGTATCTTCTTTATCATGTCTAGTGTTTGAGTCAAAATCTGAAGGACCATTGGAATTAGTTTTGGCAGCCACTTCATATTCAGAGTCATGACCATTTTCTTGCTTCCTCTGGATTATCCGTGATGATCCATGGCCATGCTGCTGAGAGTCTTTCAGCAAGGGAGCAGAATCAGATGAGTGCTGTGCAGATTTTGCTTCCAGTGGAACTTCTTTAGCAAAATATAGAGTTATAGACATACAGAACATGAGAAAAGCCTGCACGTCACAAGCATTTTTCAGAATCATATCAAAGTAAATAAAAAATAAAAAAACCTTGCATAATATACAAGACCTATTTATGAGATCCTACAGTGAGATAGGAAGCCTAAAGATACCAATGATAACTAAATTACTGTTGTAGTTCATGTATATTAGGAATTTAGGATAACAAAAAATAATGGTTCACATTTCCCTATCAGGGTGTAAATGTCGAATGCATCAAAGGTACAGCAATCTATATTAGTAATGGACCAAAAAATGCAGTCCTACAGACCAACGAAAGAAATTTTAGACATAGAATATCTTCAATAAGGGACCTATATTAGCATCTCTTTTTTCAACCATAAAAACAGCTTGGAGATCTACACAATCCTGCTGAACTAAAAAAGTGAAATAGGGGAATCTTTGTCAATTAAAATTTCTCACATGCTTTTTCAGGACCTATCACTAAAAGAATCTAACAGTTCTATCAAATTTCAAGCTAATAAGTAGGGATTTTTGACAATAACCATGTGGCACTGGTGAGTCCTTGAGCAAGTATTAGTGTTGATTAGAATTTCTAATAATCCTTTTCAATTCTTATTACACCTACAATCTAACAATTTCAGTATAAGTAGAAGGGTTTTAGACATGAATCATTTAGTTCAACACAAAAAAAAATTTATGATCATAATACCAGCATCCTTTAAGAAAATGCTTGAATAGCAAAAATGACAGATAATCATAGTGTGCTTAAACCCAAATATTTAAGCAATGATGGATCAATGACACATGTGATACAAAGGTACCAGTGACACGAATATTATTATCACTACATGATGATTCCATATCATATCATCATGATCTGTAAAGTGAGAACAGAGCTAATATGCCAGAGCAATGAACTAACAGGTCTTATTACTTTATGGACCTCTAAGATTTCTTTCCAATAAAAGATAACATTAAAGGTAACTGGTATTTCATAGGAAGGAGAGTAGAAACGAGGCTCATATATATATATATATATATATATATATATATATATATATATATATATATAGAGCAAGGCTCCTATAAACTTAAGTTGATAGGGAGGAGTGTCCACCAACTTTTATATCCATTGATCTTGCCTTGAGATCCGTGAAATCAAGATGCACACAAATCTCAAAGTGGGCTTTATATCTTTCACGGATCCCAAGGCAACATCAATGGATAGAAAAGTTGGTGGATGACTATTCCCTATCAACTTAAGTTTATAGGAGCCTTGCTCTATATATATATATATATATATATATATATATATATATATATATATATGAGCTTGCTATGATCCACTTGAGTGGATAAGAAAAGTTGTCCACCCAACTTCTTAACCCTCCATCTTCTCTTGCTTGCATGGATCCCAAGGGAAATCCAATGGAGAAAAAGTTGGGTGGACAACTTTCCTTATCCACTTAAGTGGATCAAAGTTCTACTCATATATATATATATATATATATATATATATATATATATATATATATATATATATATTTGATCACCAAATATTGATCTATATATGATCATCATCATTGCAGGATCCTTTTCTTCATGCACAAAATGCTGATCTAAAACTAAATTGGGTGAAGATAAAAGGATTTTCTGCATTGTAAATCATCTGCACTGTTGTTTGCAATATAATAGCATGACACTAAGTAACATGCTACATAGAAGAGGAAGCTTTTATAAATCACCTGCACTGCTGTTTGCAATATACTAGCATGATACTAAGTCACATGCTACATAGAAGAGGAAGCTTTTGTCATCAAAATGAATACCGGCAATATGTGACCGCAAACAGTTAGGATTAGGGGAAGCCGGAAGGGAACACCTAAAAAATTATGAAATTCAAGTAATAATTCCATAAACTGGTAGCTTTCCCCAAGGTCTTATGTTTAGCAAAGTAGTTCATAGCCAATTACAGATGGACCTAAAGATGCAATTTGATAGGTTATTAGAGGAACATGTCTTCATTGGTAAAGCAAGAACTCACCACAGCAACTAAAAATGCTGCTTTCAAATTTGCACACGCGTCACAGCAAGCTTTAGTTTTCAAAAAGGGGAACCACCTGTTTAACAAGATTGATCAGATGATCCTGTCAATTGGGAGAATTATGAAGTAGAAACATGGCAATAAATAAAACAAATCTTTCGAGCTTCCAACTACAGGAGATGTGAAAACAAACCTTAGTGAAAGTGGTTCCCAACGAATAAGGAAAAGAAACAGATGTTTGAAGTTTATGGATAATATATATAGAATGAAATACGTTTGATATAGATCATTATCTTTCATAGTATTCATACAACTCATAGATCCTTTACCTTCCCTACCAATAAGCACAAAGTTTTTTAAGTCCTGATTTTTCTTTTCTTTTTTTTTCTTTTTTTTTTTAATTTTTGGGAGGTAGAATACTTAGGCACTGACAACATAATTCAGAAAAATACTGCAAAAGCCATAAAGCACCAATTGAATGTGAAATAGAAAAAAGACCGTTGTGAAATGCAACATGAACCATGTTCCCAAAGGTAATCAGACATTGTAAAGGGCATTTAGGCAGTTATTATCAATATAAAGCTTCATGAGAGGAGGTGATATTAATCGTAACGCTGTAAATTGGAAAACTAGTCAAGCTTAAATGAGAAAGTAGATCAAGGACTACTAAGATAAAATTTCAATTTACAAAGTTCTGGTCCAGTGAAAGTGATTTTAGTAAAATTAAGAAATAAGTAGGCCTGGAGATAAATATCTTATATTAACAAGAAAAGAGTTTAAAGGCTGGGAAAACTGAGTGTGAGGCCATTTCCATTCAAAATGTCTATTGGTTTTAGTGGTTGCGGTCAAAGACAGGATCTTAAAAGTTAAAAAGAAATGCAGAGTGAAAATTATAACAATACAGAGTGGAAACAAAAGCACTGGAATTGTAGAGATGTAAGCAATAAGTTAGAGGGATTAAGTATAGGTTTGGTTTATGGACCTAGGAAGAAATTGTGTGAAGTTGGGTCTGTGAGGGAACGAACCTCTGGTTACTTCTATACTGCCGCTTTAAATATAGACAACAAAGTTAAGTGTGAATTTAGAGAGTAGGGGCTTCTATTATCTAAATGACATAATTGTTGTAGGTTTAATTATATTTGATATGAGAGGAAGTGAAATAATGAAGAAAAAAAATCATCCAAGATAAATTTGTATATTAAGAGCAGAGTGGTTAATTTAGTTTTAACCGTTTCATATTCCAGATGTGAACAGTAACAATAATTGTATTTTTCAACACTTTCCACAATGCCTCCCCACGATTTCATCAAAAAGAAAAAGAAGGATTGATGTCTAATTTCCAGAGGAACCAGGGGAAGGGAACCTAGTGTTCTGTCTTTTATACTAATATATACATCTAGAAATGGACAAGGCAAACTCTTTTCAATTCAGCTTGAAATGGAAAAAAAATTGTCAAATATGGGACAGAATATCATGTAGACGGGAACATTGTCAGGAAAGGTTTGATCTTATACCTAATTACCGAAAGTGGTGCATCTGATAATAGATGCAGATCCTAACTTGCCTAGCTGATGCAATCAGTCAGGGTCGACGTAGCCAAATCTCAGTCTGTTTGTTGTACTCAAGATTCTGTGCCTTGTGCTGGCATTATTCACCTAGATGGAAATGAGGCTATTAATTACAACAGCACAACCATGCTCATCAGATAGCATGCATATATCTTATTTCTCTACCTAACATCACATCTTCATAAGCATTTTCATTCTAACCAAATATCAATACCTTTATGCTAAAATGCTTCAGGTGATTTTTTTTTTTCCTAGTGTGAGTTAAGGAATCTAACAATTTTTATCTAAGTCAAGACCTTTTAACTAGTTACTAACTTTTAAGCTGCAGAACATAGTTACCAAACAAATAACAATTATGAAATATTTTAAGTGCAAAAAGTCGATAAAAGTAGGTAACTGGCCAAGAAAACTTGTTATTATTTTCCTACTACTTAAGACAGTAGAATAGATAGAGTATAAATATAGTAAAATTGGAATATGGTTATGAAAGTATCATCAAATTTATGAAAAATACACCTGGTTGACAAATAAAATTCTTCTGCAACAGTAATTAGGAAGGACAAGAATCACACATGATCTTGATTCTTGACAAAGGATGCTAAGATATTATATGCATCAAAGATGGATTCTACTTTATAATTGTAGGAGTGTGCAAGAATATAGATAACTCAGGTGATTTATGCCTAAATCTCCAACATGTATGCAGTATAGAAGTAAAATTATGAGAAGGGTCCAGTCATATTAGTACTTCCATAGGATGCGAAACAGAAAGCATACATGTACTTTGAAACGTGATACACACACCAAGTTTCCATCTTTTTTATTGTTCAAGTGTATTAAAGTTGGAAACAGAACTTGCACAAATAATGGTCTATCCATGGCTAATATCAACTTAAATTCACTACATCAAAACAGATATACAGATACAAGTGCCAAACTGTGCACGGAATGTAGGGAACCACGGGTATAAGTGCCATAAGCACAGCCGAAGTATTGGGTCACTTTGAATATGATAATGTAGAATAATGGGATATATTCACAAAATAAATAAATAGCAGGTAAAATGTGAGTTATGAATAATATATAGGCATATGTGGATCTACAGGCACATTTAATAAACTTGAACCATTTTTCCATCCTCAGGGTGTCTTGGATATGGATGCACTTATAGTCAGATAATTAAAAACATGAAAAATGATACTGTCACGGTTACATAATATGGTTTCAGCCAAGACCATATAACAGTTTTGTTGCTAAGTGACATCAGATTTCAAGATATCTGAAAAATATTAGAGCAGTTCCAGACGTGCATTGAACCAGTTCTGTGTCCAAAAAGTAGGGAGTACCTTGCCGAGACATAGAAAATCTTCTCATTTCAGATTTCTATATTCTTTCAGGTTCATGTTTTTACCAAAATCTAAAGATCTATTTGTTCATAAACTGAACCAAAAATCTGATTTGCCCGGGGCAAAAGAAAACATTCCATATAGAAGTTAGCGACTGATTTATTTCCAGCTTACCTCTGCCATTGACCACTAGCACCAGCTGAATATCCCAGAATATTTCCAAGAGCCATCCATGAGCAAAATATTGCATTTGCAGAGTTGCACTGATCAGGGCCTACAGAAAATATTTGGCATCAACATTTTGTACAACACTGCGAAGAGCCTTTTCTTGAAGCTGACATGGTGTTCAGATCATTGTGAAGTTTACCCTGCACTAAGCTCAAAATGGACACAAACTCACCTGAGAGATCAGCCAGAAGAGCCCTAGCTGGACCCTACAATGGAAACACACCAAAAATGTAAAAAGATGCTGACGAGGAAATGCATTACTTAAACTACATGTAAATAAAAATATATATACTGGTGTCTCAACATATAAGAAACATGGGTGACCAAATAACGTCATCAAAGCGGGAAAACTCACTTGCACTGTATTGTTAGCAAGATCTAGCATCCAAAATCCCATAATAAAAATGACCGCTGCTCGCCATCTGGGACCTTTATAAGTCCTGTTCATATTGAAATCTTTTGTCAACATGTAAGCCTTTTTTATCCAATTACAAAGTAGAGGATGAATGAAAATACATGCAATCTTCATGAGTATCTCCTAAGAGGGAGCCGGCGTCTGCAGCAAACCCAATTAGTGTAACCTAGATTACAAATACAAAATACAAATCAGAACAAACACTATATGCAATATATTGGGAAAATTGAATCTTGTAATACATCACTTACAGCAAAAGAAATCATGATGCATCCTGCCAAAATAAATGGCCTTCTCCTTCCTAGTCTTAAATGACATTTATCGCTCCAAATACCAACACAAGGTTGAACCTATGTACAAAAAACTTCAATTAGGTCCATGGCCATTTGAAGAGGCTCATGTTAGGTATTGATAGATTTCTATGCAGTTGTCAATCATCTATCAACATGACCTACGGTTTAATGAGGATTTCTAGAAATGGAGTGTGTTTATAGGAATTAGTGGCAGAGTGAAGTAGCCTGTTGGACACAAACCAAAGCCTCAAATATCATTTTTGAAAGCTAAATTGGGACACATAAAGTACAGGACTAAAATATTGAGAATGTAGCTTCATAAAAGCAAAATAAATAAATAAAAAAGAATTACTAACAATTAGGAATTACAAAAGTTTAATATCTTACTATCAATCCGGTGATGGGTCCACAAAGCCAAATGAATGAAGAAAAGGCATGTTGGATCCCTAGTGTCTGCGCCATTTAAAAGCATAATCATTAGGAAAGCCCAGTTTCTAATGAACCACAAAAGGCAAACAGTTGATCAAGAATAATGCTATATTTCACAGTACGGAGAAGAAGAATAATGAAAAAGCAACAAATAATCTTTAGTAATCTACACAACATAGAGCATTGAGTTTCTGGCAGAGAATAATTATTCACCAGTACATAATTTATTTCTATAAACCAGACTGTAACCATGCTTTATCTCAATCTATTCAATTATACTTATACGCTTCTATACTATTTATATTATTGCCTTCATATCTAATTTATGAATTATCAATCTCGCATCAATTGCCGATCATTTGGAAATTTGAAACTAAGTTCAAGCCTGAATTTTCAAACTACTTCACCATTATCATCTAATACTTTTTCCCGTTTAAATTGAGTTAACTATGCAATACAGTTATGAAAAATTCTAGACTGTCAAAAACTAATTTATTAATCATTTTTAACCAGGGGGAGTCCCCTAAAGCCATCAACAACACAATAGGGTATGTGCCTTACTAATTATGTAGTTTAAAAACCAAAGGAAAAAACCTCCAAAAGATCATCTATACTAGTTTTCTCTCTTATTTCTCCTTATATCGCACACTCGGCAAGAATAAAAAATTAATTTCCCTTAAATCTAAGAAATGAAGCTACTATGTCACCTATCCGATCTAAATCCGAATGCCCTATAAACCTTAAGTACTACGCTAATATCAAAGGCCACAGGCTCACTATTGTTCAGCACATCGTTTCTAACATTAGCACATGAAAATCACCAAATTTCCATCATACATCCTGATATAAAAATAATACAAAAAACAACAGCAAAAAAGCCTTTATCTCAAACTTTTGGGGTCGGCTAAAAGAATCCTATTCTTCCATTCAGTTCCATTGTGCATTATCTCAGTGAACAATTTTCATATCCTTCTTAACTACTTTCAACAAAGCACTTTTTCTACCTCTAGTCCTCTTTGGCCCAATAACTACAATCTTATAATCTGCAAACTGGCGAATTTAGAGGTCTTTACAGCTAATACAAAAGAAATCAACCTTCAAAAAACAAACTCTAGAAATTTCCCCCCTCCTAAATAACTACCAAGTGATTGCAACATATATCTACAGTCCGAAAATGATAATTTCACTTCCATGTATTAATTGTATATAACTACCTACTCTAAGCAACAAAAAGACATCAAATTTAGATAACACGTGCTGCTAACCCAAAATAAACCAAACATCAAGATCCACGAGAGATCTCACCTGAATGTAGGGAGTCAAGAGCGACAACTGCAGCGCCCATCCAAACTGAACCCCAGCTCCAACCATGCAACTAAGCACCAGCGTCTTCAAGCTCGCCCGCGTGTTATTGGACTCCGGCGAGTTCGATCCCGGCGGCGAGCCGTACGGGTCAGCCGACGGAGACGAGATCGGGATGCTCGTCGATTCCCTCGCATTCCGATCGCCGTCGTCGTCGAGGCCGACGAGCTCCAGCTCCGCCTCCTTCAGGTGGCGGTAGGGCAACCGGATCGAGACCGCGTCGGCCATCGGTTCGGATCTGAGGAGGTCGATTGCGAGATTTAGGAGGCGATTACCATGAGAAGAGAAGAGAAGATAGAATCTAGGGTTTGGGGATCGGCGAGATCTGAGGAGAGAGAGAGGGAATGGAAACAAACCGCATTAGAGAGAGAAACAGAAAATTGATTTGAAGGTTGGGGGTCACGATTGCTGACCAGAGAGAGAGTCGAAGCGCTTGGCGCGTGGTGACGTGTCGGTGGAGATTGTGTTTATTACTGATCGTCGCTGGCTAGCAGCTTTAATACTATTCTTTAATTTAAAGAGTTGATTTTTTTTTTTCTTTTTTCTTTTTTTTCCTTCTCGTTTTTGGCTTCTCTCTGCAGAAAAGGATTTTCTTGATTAAGGGTATGTTTGGATTGGGGTTAACTTGATGTAGAGAAAAGTAGGGGGGCACATTAACTCTGTTTAGGAATTTATTTAGGTCACGTTTGGTTTGAATGAAAACAAAGGAAAAGAAAAGAAAAAGGGAAAAAAATAATTTTAAGTTAAATGATGGAGAAAATTTAAGGTAATCAAAAGGGAACAAATTTGAGATTGTGTTTCCCCAAATCGGATGTAATGGAGGGGAAGGGAAGTCCTAAAAAAAATATTACCCAAAGACAAATTTACTCTTTTATGGAGATGAGATCAAAAATGTGAAATAACATGTAATGTTATTTATATAAATGACTGTTTGGTTGGCCAAAAATAAAAGAAATGTATTATAGGAAATATATTTCCTATAACTCTTTGTTTTTTCTTATTTGGTTCACATCTGAAACATCTTGAAATCAAGTAGAATGATGACATGGCGCCCTACCATTGATTGATGTGACCTACATTTAAAGAAACACATTTCATGTGTTTTTGTATGAAAACAGGAGAAAAACCACCAAAAATGATTTCCTTCCTCCTATTTTCCATGTCTTTGGTTTTTAAGAAACCAACCAAACATGCCCTATATACCTTCCTCCTATTTTCCATGTCTTTGGTTTTAAGAAACCAACCAAATATATATATATATATATATATATATATATATATATATATATATATATATATATATATATATATATATATATATATATATATATATATATTCGCTTATCATTTAAGCTTTCCAAACGGAGTGAAATAAGTTTTCCTTGGTTCACCTTACTAAATTATCAAACAAGTTTTACATATTAGCTTAACTTCTCTTAACTTATACTATATTCAATTAACTCCCCTTCACTAGGGACAAATCCAAACAGGCCCAAAGGATTTGATAGTAAGTAAATCTATTACTTTGGTGTAGGAGATTGTTTATCTCATGTCCATCATTGGATTCTTAGCAAGTTACTTGTTTAATGCTCGACGCTTTCAGGCTTCGGAGGACTTGAGTCTCGTAGATTTTTCTTATGCGTTTTTATTTTTCTTTGTTGCTCTTATAGTTCTGAACTTGATTATTATTATAAACTAGGTGTTATATCTCGCTTTTATTTTATTTTAATATAAGGAGACTTCCTCGCTCTTTGATTTGTGGGGGGAAACTAGCCTCAAGGTGTTTGTTAAAGGTTATAAGCAAAGTATTCATGAATGGTAATTGGATTTACCATGGCTCATAAACAAATAGTTGGTTTCCAATGAAAATACAATTCATGCCATAATAAAATGAAAATCTGTAGGATTTCCCATCTAACCAAACATTTGAATTTGAATTTAGAAGTGAATGTTGTAAAACGATAATTAACATCTTTATTGGTAAATATTACTATTGCCTTATCATCAAAATAAATATGCGCGTCATAGTATCCATTTCGTTCGATATATGTCCCACATAATTAGTTTGAGTCATAAATTAGTCAAGATTGCATCCTAAAGTTTTAGTTTCTTGAAGTCAAATTTTGATGCATCCTAAGTTGTTTAGTCTGAAATGGATTTTTTTGGCCCCTCTTCTATATTTGTACAGTAGGACCACGGGCCCACATGTATTTTCCCATTTAAAATTGAAAAAGTCTTCGCCTTGCAAGCGCATCATGCTTTATTGCTTTACTATGTTTCTAAGGTATTTTGATGGGCTGCTTACTTAACTTATAATTTCTTTTTGTTTATTGGTTTTCTCATTCTATTAGGTGATTTGTCATTTTCTCTACTTATTTGTGGTGTGCAGTTTCTGAGAATTAGTTAAAGTGGTCGCTTTTTCTTTTGAAAGGTGAAGTTGAGTATTAAATAATTGTTACGTTGAGTATGGATGCTTTACAACTTCAAAATGCGTAAATTACACTAAACCCCAAAAGAACTTTCAGAGCTTTGCAGTAAACACCCAACGACTTTCAAAATCAGAGTAAACCCAAAGAACTTTCAATATTTTTGCAATAAACCCCCAAAAACTTTTAAAATCGCTTTAAACCCATAATAACATTTGCTGAAAACCCCCTAAATTGAACATTGTTACATTTGACGTGGTGCGACTCCTGTGACTTAAAAAGGACTAAAATACCCCTTAAATTATTATAAATAATCCTTTTATGACCTTTTATAGTTTCAAACTGAAAACAGAACTCTTTCATTTTTTGTTATTCATTCTCCTATTGCTTGCGCACAGGTTGGAGTCCCCGAATACTTTTTTATTTTTTTATTTTTTTGCTGAAATTGTCCTTCGAAATGCTTTTTTATGTTTTTTGTTTTAATTTATGGGAGTTATCTGCAAAATATGGAAACCTATTGGGGGTTTTTTTGCATGCCCAAAATTATTTAGGGGGGGCTTAGTTTTGAAAGTTATTGGGGGCTTATTACAAAATGCTAAAAGTTCTTCGGGGTCTAGTGTGATTTTGAAAGGTATTAGGGTCTACTACAAAATACTGAAATTCTTGGGGGTTTAGTGCAATTTACCCACTTCAAAATGGAGCTAAAACTTGTTACTGACGGGCCTTGCCGTTAAAATGTTATGTTTGTCAACTAATTTAATCAAGGGAAAAATGCTTTTAGGCCCATGATGATAAATCAAAAAGTGACTAAGCCCCAAGAGGTGATCAACAAGTGCTTAGGCGCCAAAATAAAAAAGCAAATGTGTTGAACCCCTAAAATGAAAAACACTTTATTTATCCTCATTCTACTCTCATCTAAAGGCACGTTACCTCCCCCCTTTTCTCACTCATTTTTAACACATCCAAGTAAAAAACAACTCATTCCCTCTTCTTCTTTCAGGGATTTTATACAAAAATTTTAGGGGGTCATTTGCAATTTTAGAAACTTTTTGGGGGGTTTTGCTATTTTTTTAGCGGTTATTTGCAATTGCTAAAACTTTCTAGGCTTTTTTACAATTTTTCTAGGGGTCATTTACCATTTCTGACTTTTTTGCGGGGTTTGCAATTTTCCGGGGGGTCATTTACAAATTCTGAAACTTTTTTTTGGGGTAGGGGGGAGGGTTTCTACGCTTTTTTGGGGTTATTTGCAACTTCTAAAACTTTTTGGAGGGGTTTTCTGTAATTTTTTGGATGATTATTTGCAATTTATGCAACTTTCAATGGGCTAAACTTATTAGTTAGTTGTTAAACTTATGAGATAGTTGTTAAACTTATTAAAACTAGTTGTTAAACTTATTAGTTAGTTGTTAAATTTATGAGGTAATTGTTAAATTTATTAGTTAGTTGTGAACGTATTAGTTAGTTGTTAAATTTATGAAGTAATTGTTAAATTTATTAGTTAGTCATGAAACTTATTAGTTGTTAAACTTATTAGTTAGTTGTTAAACTTAATATACTAATGAAATTGAAGTTAATTTTGGACAATTTGAAATTATAATAAGTATAATAACTATCTCATAAGTTTAACAACTATAACTCATAAGTTTAACATCTAACTTATAAGTTTAACAACTATAACTCATAAGTTAAACATCTAACTTAAAAGTTTAGCAACTATCACATAAGTTTAACAACTAACTCATAAGTTCACCAACTAACTCATGAATTTAACATATATAACTAATAAGTTTAACCCTTGAAAGTTACGAAATTGACATTATTAAGCGTATTAGTTGGTAAACTTATTATATTGAAGTTAATTTTGAGCAGTTTGGAGATATAATAATTCTAACAACTGTGTCATAAGTTTAACAATTAACTCATAAATTTAACATATAACTAAGAAGTTTAACAACTATAATTCATAAGTTTAACAACTAAATAATAAGTTTAACAACTAACTTATAAGTTTAACAACTAATAATTTTAACCCATTGAAAGTTATAAAATTGCAAATAGCCTCAAAAATACAAAAAACCCCAAAAATTTTTAAAATTGCAAATATACTTAAAATTGTAAAAAACCCTAGAAAGTTTTGGAAACTACAAAGGCCCCTAAAAATGAAGAAACCCCCAAAAGTTTCATAAATTACAATTGACCCCAAAAATTACAGAAAACTCCTAAAAGTTCGAGAATTGAAAATGACCATATAAAAATTGTAAAAAATCCTGAGAAAGTTCTAAAATTGCAAATAACCCCCAAAAATTGCAAAAATCCCCATGAAAGTTTCAAAAATTGCGAGTAACCCCTCAAAAAATTGCAAAAATCTTGGGAAAGTTTAAAAAACTGCAAATAACCACTCAAAAAATTGCAAAAATCTTGCGGGAAACTTTCAAAATTTGCAAAACCCCCGCGGGAAAGTTTCAAAAATTATAAATAATTAAAAGGGTTAATTTTAGAAAACCCCGCTCATCTATTTTAACTCTAAAAAATCCCCCTCAATTATGGAGTTATTGTAGATAACCCCCCTCAACTTTTAAAATATTATTTATCCCCCTCAACTTTTCTTACTTAACCCTCTAAACTAATATAATTTAAATCTAAAGGAAAAATGAATAAAAATGACCATACTATCTCTAAGACATTAAACTTTTTTTACCATATTGTTCCTTTATAACTTTTTTTTTTGTTAAAAATAACTCTCATTTTTTTTGCTAGGTTTACGTGCAAACCTAATTTTTTGTTCTTCAGTTTTGAAATGCTAAATTTCTTTTATTTTCGCTTATCCATGCTTATAATGTTTGAAACAATTAAAACTTTCAAATTTCTTTTGAAGATTAGTTTCCTCATCAAAACCCATCGAACCGAAGTCTAATATTTTGATTGGGTTGAGTTTTTAAACTCACATGAATTTTTTTCAACCAAGGGTATTTTAGTCATTGCATATTTCAAATAAATTATATTAGGTGGTTATTTGAAAAAACTAGAAAGATAAAGGGGGTTTTGTGATACACCCCATAGTTAAGGGGGGTTTAGTCATATTTTAAAAGTTGAGGGGGGTTATCTACAACACTCTCAAATTTGAGGGGGATTTTCTAAAGATAAAATAGCTGAGGGGGGTTTTCTGAGACAAGCCCCATAGTTGAGGGGAGTTTTCTAAAATTCACCCTAATTAAAACTCCCTGAAAGAAGAAGAGGGAAAAAGTTTTTTTTTTATTTAACTTGGATGTGAAGGGTAACACAAATGAGTGAGAAAAAGGGAGAGGTGATATGCCATTAAATGATGGTAGAATGGAGATAAATAAAGGCTAAATTGCACTTAAATACCACAAAGTTTGACCATCCTAGCATTTAAATACCATAACTTGTATTTGGTGGCAAAAAAATTACCACAAAATGTCCGCCGTTAGAATCCTTATAACGGCATTAATTTTTATTGTTTGGATGAAAATACCCTTCTAGCTATTTAATAATTCTAACGGTTAAAAAAATCCCCAAATCACTCATATTTTTACGTTACTCCACATAGAACGATTGCCGCCTAGAGCTTCGATTTTGGATTTTGGCCAAATTTGAGAATCAAAACTCTATTTGGGATCTTGGTGAAGGAGTTTCATGTTTAAAATTGGAGATTTGCAATGGAATTGACCTAGGGTTTTTGCACTTAGAAGTATTATCAGTTAAAAACTTGATTTTTATTTTTATTTTTTGGGAAATTTGGGTTGTGCTTAGGGAACGTCAGTTAAAAACTTGGCGAACTTGAAACCCTTGAGCTTGATTTCATAGCTGCTGCAATGATTTTTTTTGGGGGGGGGGGGGGGGGGGTGGTGATGGAGAATTTGGGAATTTGGTTTAGAATTGAATGATAAAACTTTTAAAGAGGGAGAAGGTAGGTACAAACTGTAAATAACACAATCAGTGAGGTCAAAAGACATTCAATTTGGTCACATAGAATAGTTTATTGGAATATTCACATGTGTGACTAACAGATGGTAACATGCGTTTTTTTTCAAAATTTGTGGTATTTTTTTGCCACCAAATACAAGTTGTGGTATTTAAATGCTAGGTGGGGCAAACTTTATGATATTTAAGTACCATTTAAAGGATTTTTATTTATTTATTTTGGAAGCTAAACACATTAGCTTTTTTATTAGGGCCTAAGTACTTGTTGACTAAGTATGGGGGCTTCACATTTGCTTTATCATCTTGGGGGGTCTAAAAGCATTTTTCCCTCTTATCAAACATGTAATCTCCTTTATATCAAGAGAACCTCGGGACAAAAAATGAATGGACTCGTTCGCATTATTACTTAGCTATCATGACTAAAGACTAAGAACCTTTTTCTTGCCACTTAGTGTCTCTTAAAGTCCAAACTGGAAAAAATTTCCACAATTTATCGGAACTATGAGGATACTAACGTGTCACCAAAACAAGCATTTTGTTGAGTGACTTGACGGGCTAAGATATTTGCTAAAAAGCAAGAGGAACCCTCCCTCTCTCCAGAATATATGATGATTTTCCAAAACAGAAAAAGAAAACATTTATTTATCATGTCCATAAGTAACACCCAAACTTGTGGTTGTGGACCTGCTCTACTGTTAATTGAGAAATTTCACAAATTTTATATGTATAAAAAAACCTCCCCGTTGAAAAGATATACAGAAATAGGAATTATTTATTGGTATACAAGAGAAGATTGTTCTTTAATGAGAATCCTAGGCTGTCACCTACTACTCACCTTCTGTGGCAAAAGTCGTTTTCAATTGAAATGGTTTTTTTTTAAGATTGAAAAATGTTATCACTTGATCATATTAGTTTGATAACCCTTTTTATTGCTTGCTGATTTGGGGGTGTAATTGAGCTTTTAGCTTAGCGTTACGTTTTCCTACCGATGCTTGGATAACAAAAGAGATGATTTAATCTTGAGACTCTTTTGTTGATATTTTTTTTTTGAAGCAAAAAAACAAGGGATTAAATCCCCGTTCATTAAGAAATAAAAGTTATACAGAGATAGTAATTAGAAAAAAGGGATACGAACTGTATCCAAAAGTTGGAAAGTAGAAAAACAGATTCCTGCATAATAGGGATGCATGACCTTCGTTTTCCAGACATCCACGAGGATGAAGAGAGGGCATTGCCGTCATTCACCGCAAATGTAGATATAAGGAAGAACTAAAGCCGGCCATACACATAAGATACAGGAAATAAGTTTTCTATTAGCCAACCAAAAAAGAAGACAAAAATATACGATAACATTGTCAAGTTTCTAAGATATGTACAACCAAAAGAATTTCTTTGCCACCTCCACTACTGAGACTACACTGAAACCTTCTCATCCGCTAATTTGTGGGATAGGTTGTGCTTCAAGACTCCTAGAAACCCCGGTGGCTGCAGCTCCACTTGACGAACCTGTCCATTCATTGAGACAAAAGATGGTTGAGTTTATAATTGATACACGAGATGGAAAGATATGATAAAAAAAACTGCATCTATTCCTTGTAAGCCAGATGTTCCAGCAAACTGAAAAGAAAATTGTACGCCATAAAAGACCCTTTAAGCCTTTCATAAGCTCTAAGGAGTTAAACATTTGGTCAAGAGAAGATGACCATTGAAGATGAAGACCATAGTTTCTAAAATGCCTCTAGATTTGTAGAGTTAAAGGACAATGAAAGAATAAATGGTCTCTGGTTTCCAAAATGGAATTACAAAAGGAGCATATAGAGTCCCCTGTCCAACCCTTCTTTATTAGATTTTCCTTGGTATGTAATCGATCCTTCGATAACAACCAAGAGAAAATTTGAACTTTGCTAGGAAGTATAGAGTCCTCTTTTGTTGATTTTTGAAATATAGTATATTAAGATTTCAGTTTTACTTTTTCTATAAGTTCAAGACAACTTAATCCAATAGTTAAATTTACAAACATCAAGGCCCCGTAGGCTCTTCAGTATATTTCACACTTTTTTCCGACCTGCAAAGAAATTTTTAAAAAAAATTAGTTCCGGCAATGATGAATTTGAAGGAAAAAGGGTTTGTCAAGTGAGAAAAAAAAAAAGACAAGGATAAGTTTCAAAAAACCATCATGGGTACTTTTACACAGAACTACCAGAACGTTGGGGATTAATTTCGAAAGTTCATGGCTAATAAAAAAAGTTTTGACAGTTCTTTGCAAAACCTCCAAAAGTTCACGGCAATTTTGTGAAAACTACCCACGAAAATATTGTCTAAATAAGAGGATATTTAGGTCGTCTACTAATTCTTTTGTACACTGCTCTCTGTCTATGCTTGCGCATTTTCATTATATATGTAACTCCAAAATTGGGGAGATGATGCCATGTTTGTGAAATTACATAAATGCACCTATAGTTATTGAAAATGAATAAAAATTACTTTGATGATTTATAAAACAAATGTAACTGATAATTGATTGAGAGTTAAATAATTATAATAGTAGGTTTCATCATTTTTCTTAATATATGCCGTTTGTCATACCAAAATTGAATTAGAAGTTTGAATTTTACATAGAATATACATTTTCATTTGCCAGAAAAATCGAGTCAAGTTAAAACCGTAATTAAAGCAACAGATGTATTCCACAGCCGCAAATCAAAGCTCATTCAACTGTTGGTCCAAAATTATAACAGTGATAAGATGCAAAATCATGAAGGATGAAGATGAACCATCACTCTCCCTAATCAATGATGAAACAAGGAAAATCTAAATTTTCACATCAAGTAGACAAGTGAAGTTATAAATACCTTTGATTTGATACTTCAAACTTTATACTCAATTGACATGCATCCATTTCGTAGATGACCACTGACTCCCTCTAATCACAGGGCATCCACCTGCATAACAAGTTAATGAATAAATAACAATTCTATCTTCAAAATGCAAAAGTAAAGTTACCGGTGAGGACAATAAGTCTACACTGTAATACATGATATGTAATTTTCCAAATAGTCATAGAAGCGTACGAATAGAATCATATAACGATAACAAGTCCAGAGCAAGATTTCAATGTGAAGAAGATAAACATAACATCGAGTATGAAGTGAAGAAAATTAAGGGGCAAGAGACATACATGCACATGAGAACAGTAGCAGTTCGCTGCCCTCCATTTTTAGTGTTGAACTCGTCAAGGAAATAATCACAATGAGGTTCATACGTTTTGCCCAACTTCTTAATATAGAATCTGGAGCGCCTCCCCATGCTCTATGAAAACATGAAGCTGATATAAGGCTATAAATAGAGGGAAAATAAAGTTCACTCTAGTAACCACTAAAAGCAAAACAGATGATAACAACAAGCGGTATACTATTTTACTTCTGGCCCACTAGCGATAACCTTTTGAAGCTATCAAGTCTTACGTTTACTAATAAATTATTTTCTCCTTCACTGAAACAAAACACACACACACACACATATATATATATATATAGAGGGTATCTCTAACTTTATAGCAGCTATCCCCTTATAAAAAAAAAACTTTATAGCAGCTATACACTGAATGTGTATCAAATCATGTTTTCCTGCAAATATATCTGTATTTGTGTCAGATTTTAGCACATATGGATATGAGTTTTCCTGCAAATTCGTATCTGTAACTGGTATGATAAGAATATATCCTAGATGTATCCAAACAGTTTGCACCCCTACCAAAAGTATTATTTTAACACATTGATACTCCAAACATTGATTTGATACCCCAAAATATCTCTTTTACATTTTGATTACCTAAAGTTTCATTCCCAATTCACTTTGACGCCCCAATTCAGATTCCATTAGATTTTTTTTTTTTTTTTTGGGTTCAATTTGTATCATGTCCTAGCAGGTGATACATATAGATCTATTTTAACCCAGATGCTAAGTACCAATACAAATTTCACAGAAAATCTAATGAACCCATGTCCTCTGAAAAATCAGGTTGAGTTGCAGAGCCAACATCTTTAGTCTTCAACATTTTCGCATCTGGACCCATGTCCTCTGAAAAATCAACTAAGATATATATTATCTAATCCAAGTTTTCATAGCCTTACAAAAAATAACTTTACGATTAAGCAACAACGTACTTTTCTCATCCAGAGGAAGGATATGCTCAGCCAGTAGCTGGTTCATCTTGAACATGTCAGTACAGTCTGTCTCAAAGACCAGTCGTAATTCATCGATCTTCCTCTTGTTATTTGTATATTGGAGATAGTTCTTTCTGATGTAGGCTCATAGTTGCTTCACAGTTTGAATCCACACAAAACAGTGTAGTACTTGATGTTAATAGGCTTCATACCAGAAAATACCGAAATATTGTACCAAAAATAAATAAAAATAAAATTTTTTTATACAAACCTGAGTTTTTGGCATGGCTGGCTCACCGACAATGGCCTAGAGTTGAGGAGAAAGACCACAGATTTTATTTAGACCACCTGGACCACCTCTTCTTTTAGCAAGAGGAGGGGTGCTGAAAGAAATTGAAACATAGTATAGTACATGAAAATGCAGCATCATAGCCAGTAGTTGAACAAAAAAACGCATGTAGCAAGCTATAATGTAACATAGGCGAGTTTCCATTATCTTCAGTGAGGCTGGATCACAAAGAAAAGAAATAGGAATGGCAGTGAGCTCGTTTATTGGGGCCGCTATGAAGTCCAAACTGGAGTCGGCTGCACTTTCATATGCATCAGATTCTCCAGACTGGACCATGAGCTGACACATTAATGCTGAGATGTAGAGACCTTCTTACAATTGCATTTCAAAAATATAACTGTTTGATAATGTAGAAGTTAACTGAATAGAATGGGATTAACAAGTACCTAAATATAACCCATTTGAAACCCTAGTTCAAGAAATAATAGAGGATACCAGAGCACAGTAAGTATAGAAGAGATAACAATACAAACACCTACTTCCCGTATTGCACCAGGGTCCAGAGAGAACTAACTCCGCGAATTGGGCAAGAGACAATTATATAGGCTGAATGAAAACACAATCAAACCATTTACAAATAAAAATTAGCACACGTTTTAACCAAACCTTAATTCTACGATCTACAGATGCCATTTCTCTATAACACAATATGAACAGAGAGCAGCCCATTTACAAACCATAACCAATAAAAAAAACCCTAATTCTATAAGAGAAAAAAAAAATCACATTTTCTTTGACATCAAACGCTGACCCAGTAGAAACCCTAGTTCAAGAAATAATAGAGGTAAACAGTGCAAGGATAAAACCACAGAACAGGAGCATATAAAAGAAATAACAATAACAAATAAGAATTGATGATACAAACACCTAATTCCAAGAAATTTTCATCGAGCTACCAAGATTGCATCAGAAAGAACATATCTCCAAGAATTGAACAAGAGACAATAACATAGTAAGAAACTTAAGGCGAAGCTTTCACCTGTCAAATTGCAAATTCAAGGGGGGGTCTATTGTTCCCATACACACAATTTAAAGCACATGAATCTAACTTGAGGTTCATGATGAGTAGAATTAAGATTAGAATACAAAGCAATAGATGATCATAACCTGTCATATTATATAGTATATTCTGTGTAAATAAGTATCACACAATGAGATTCTTTCTCAGGTACAAAATCAGCGAGATTAAATATTTTTACCTATCCACATATTCCTTCAGGAGCACTTTGGCACATCAAGGCCCCTATACACACTTGGTTTATCTGTGTTAATGCACATAGCTGCCAAAAAATATGCACTTGGTTAAAACCCAAACAACCACCATACATCGCCTTATTTCTAGTATTCCATGCATATAAAAAATTTGGGACATGATTAAAGATAAAGCAGCATAACATTCTTTCATTAAAGCACGCTAGCTAGATAACAGGAATCACTAAGTATCAGTAAGTCCTCTGAGAATAGATTTGTTATCAATTGTAATTTCCAAACTCAAAACAATAAAACTCATTTATTATATAAAGCTATAGTAGGAAAAAAAACCACCATATAAACTCAATAAAGCCAACATAGTGAACTTCAAGTAAACCAGTTTACCCTTGTACACTCAAAGTTATGAGCATTTGAATGAGACAAACACCAGAGTAAGAAATAAGATATAGAACATAGAGAGTGATACATGGTTGTCTAATTTGACACAAATTAATAGAAAGGCATAAATAAGGAGGTATAACCCATTCCAGTTAGAAAGAAAGAAACTGCCACGTGTACGCTAATGTCTTGTAGCAGACAGAGAGGTTTCTTTAATCTTTTTTATTTTTGGTTATGCAATTCTGGACATCCCAAACTTCAATAAAAATGAATAATGAGGAAACTTTGACAAGTCAGATAGCATTCTTTGCGAATCTTGGTCCATGTCAGCTGTGAATTCTTCTCATTTAGCATAAAATATGCAACAAGAAAAACAAAGCCGTCATCCCATATATTTTGTTAGATAAGACCAGTTTCTCAGCAGTAAATTGGACATTCTAATGCATTGTTTTAGGATTCATTTCATAGAGATCCACCTAAGTTATATATTGGCCATAAGCTATCTAGAGAAACCCTATTTTATATAGGCTTATGAGAGAAGGAATAAAATATTAAACAGGGGTAGTCAACAACCATAAAATAATTTAGATAATAAATAAATACACATGTATATGTATGTGTCTGTGTGTGTGTACAAGCATCAATGCAAATTAGTTATGTCCCTTTTGCTACCTCTCCATACAGTTTTGAGTAGAAGTTAAAACAGTCTGACATCAGAGGAAACTTTTCCCAGGTATAAAATTCTAAAATTGGTTTGTTTTCGAAAACACTGCCATGTTCTGATTTCTGGCTTCCCTAAGAAATTGGTTTGCTAAAATATCCCGCCGGTAATAGTAACTGTAGGATTTACTAATAGCATGCACATTTCCAGCTGCATAAAGAATTCCTTTACCTCAATAGCATGGAATTGAATTATCTAGTCAAAAAGATTTTGAGTAGATGGTCATATGCCACACATCTGTAAGTCATCACAGACAACAACCCAAACACAGACTTGCATAAAACAACCATACCAACACAACAGGTCACAGGATGCTTTTTAGGCAGTAACAAAGCTAATTGACATCAACACCTACGGACATACTAATGGTTATAAAATTACTTGAGTGAGTCAAGAACATCGAAAAAGATTTCAGGTTGCAGATATTGTAGGCGAATAATTCAAATTCTATAAGAATGTGGTATATGGGTGACTACTTTAAGAAAATAACTGTTGATGTTTATTATATGAACTAAAACTAAATTCAAAGTAGACACATACATAAGATATCAAAAGCTGTAGTATGAACTAAAGGTTGCTACGGAAAACTAATAAAGACAAGCATGCATGAACAGTTTATATACATAATCTAAGAAAGAGATGCAGGATATACCTATGGCTCTCGTGCAACAAGTATTTGATCTGATCCCTTACTCCTTTTAGCTTTAAAGCGATAGCTGTGTTTCACGATTTATGAGTTGAGTCCTCTATAAAGTGCAATTCATTTATTATAAAGAAATAAGATGGTGAAACTGAATTGTTGTAAGATCACATCATGATTCTCTAAAGCAATGTAGTACCGTTGATATTTCTGCCTAAGACATATGAGGAAATGCAGGTCCTTTTATATTACTTATTAATGGCCGAAATGCATCTAAATTCCCCTCTTCGAAAATTAGAAGATTCATCAATGAAATCATCATAAATATGCAGCCCTTCCATAAAAACCAACTGACTTTACTGTTGGTCAATGGCTGGATAAAAGAATTGAACGATTGTTCCTTAGCATAAAGACTTGATTCACTCTCATCTCTTATACTACCAAAGAAATTTAGAATGGGCATAAGACCCAAATAAAGCTGGACTGATAGTTCAAATGCCAAGATGTAAAGATTCATCACTAGCATATCCAATTTCTTAGTATCTGCAGGTATATTAGTTTTCATGGAAAACAGCAAAACATTACTTACAAACAAATAGAGTAATGTAAAATTTATCCATGGGATATTTTCACGTCGAATCTTGGTTTTAGGAGGGCTATCAGAAACCTCATGGTGGAGAATGAAAATGAAGATGTGTCAGCTGTTGAATTATGTACAGACGATTCATGAGGACTTGATGCTCATTTACCAAAAAGTTTTAAAACAAATAAGATAAAACAAGAATAACACCTAATAGCAAGAACAAAAGCCTCCAAAGAAACTGACCTCGCCAAGAAAACATCCATACATTCACTGGACCCTCCATCTCCTTTACCCAGAATGTGGGATTAAGCATTCAAACTGAACCCTCTGCACGGTTCTCGAATCATGGTAACATTCTGTATCATACCAAAAAAACTCAAAGAACTATAAACTAGTCAATGAATTATACGATTAAACTATATAGTAAGAAAAATAGATTCACCAATATCAAAAGTTTATACACATCAAACACTAAAGCCTTCAAAGAAGCAACACAGTTTTAGAAAAAGGAAAAAACAAGGAAATTTACTAGCTACAAAGAATGATGTGGGGTTATGCCATCATGTATCATTCAGAATCCCAGAAAACTAAATGGTTTACAAGACAGAAATGAACAGTGCTATAATATCAACTAGATGAACAATTCTGAAGCACTTCTGATCGTAAAGAAGGATGTCACCTCTAATCTTCATCTAGATTTGGCACATAACATATAAATCCAGCAGAATTCAAACCAGGAAACAACAAATACAAATCTAACGTTCATCATTGAGATGGACTGACACCAGCACTTCCCAATCCCATTTTCTGCCCCAACACGGTGAGCTGCTCCACAAACTCTCCACCATTAAGAAGCTCGGTAGTCCCATATATCACATGCTTCACTGGTTGTGACCTCTGTCCCATTTCCATCAAACTCCTATATTCAACGTAATTCCCACCGCCTATCATGAAAACAATAGCTTCTTTGAATGGCCCCCTCAATTGTGATCCTGAACCTGACCTCGGTGCCCTTGGATCAAATAGAAGATAAGAATCCACCTCTGGGTTTGGTTTCCCTTCCATTAATGCTTCTACTGTCCTAGTCAATGCAAGCTGCCTTCCACCTGACAATAGATTCTTCATACCAGCAGTCACAGCACTAATTGACTGCCCATACAGCTTCTCGGCCCAATCCACAATGTTGCTCTTGCTAGCCGAGCTCATGGAAGAAGCCAATGATGAATTTAAAGTCTTTATTTTCTTTACATACTGAAATGCACAAGTATCCACCTCAGACTCTCTCAGTGCTGCTTCTATTGCTTCCAACTCTGATTGCGGTGTGGTTTCCACCGAGAGAAGATAAGTTATTGCCAACCTAATCTTATCAACCTTGGTTCCTTTCCCTGTAAGTAGATCGATCAAAGCACTCCGATCCACACTCATTTTCGTCAACATACTGTTTTCCAGCTCACAGTAAGCATCCAAAGATCTCCCCTTTATTTCACCCAACAATACCGTAGCTATATTTGTATGCTTATCGATTACCTTCTTCCTCTCTGTGAGCTCAGGCAACGAATTAACTGCATTCATCAAATGCTTCGTGTTCCCAATCAAATCCGTTCCATCAAATTCAGCAGCCCCGTTGTCACTTCCACCGGTCCTCCGGTTAACCTCATCAACATCCTGCTTATACTTTCCCAACTGCAGCTCAATCTCCTCAGCCACCTTTGGGAATGGAGACCAACTGTTTGCCACCCAGAACGAATCAGTCCAGTCCAATTCATACGCCTTCATCGCTGACGCGCCCAATCCCTTCTCCCCTTGCTGCACGTTAACCCTATTCAGTCTCAATCCAAGAACATCATGCACTAACGGCCGGTAACTCCAATCATGCTGTATCCCGACAGCCAGCTCGAAATTCCGATCAAACAAACACAGCACAGGTCTCTGAAACGAGCTCGCAAGACCCGCACTTTCCGAAAAGAGATTGTTTTTGGTAACCAAATGATCTCGAATTTTGGCGTCCAGCGCCTCAGCCACCATGGCGGCAGGCCCTCCCTGCGCACACCGGATCACCGGAACAACCCCGAGGGTCGCGAGCACGCAGAACAGACCCCCGACAATCCTATCAACAATCGACTGGATCTCAGGCTCCCCAGCCGAGGGATCGTTCATCTGAACATAGATATCCTTGAGAGCGAGCGAGAAGAGGTTGTCTTCAAGGGTTACAAACTCAAGATACTGATCGTAGATCTTGGCGATCCGATGAACGGAGTCGGACCTTAGGGTTTCAGCAGCTAGGGTTTCGAGGAGGGGTCGGGGGAGGGACGAAGAGAAGTTGAGGTGGAAGGACTCGTAGAGGCCGCGGGCGGCGTCGGCGGCGATGCGGCCGGCGTTGGCGGGGGTGGGCTGGACGAAGTAGATGGCGGGAACGTCGGGGACGAGCTGGCGGTCCTTGTCGATGACGAAGTAGAGAGTGATGCCGTGCTTGCGGAGGTCCTTGACGTGGATCAAGGGGGAGAGGATGTCTCTGCAGAAGCGATCGAGGATCAGGATCTTGTAGACCTCGCCGGAGGTTGAGGCGGCGGCGGCGGAGGGGGAGGAGGAGGAGGAGGAGGCGGAGGGGGATTGGTTGAGGTTGAGCATGCGGATGATCTGAGACGTCTGCTTCTGCCGGAGATTGAGCGCCATGGATTTGGACCTTGTGATCTTCTAGGGTTAGAATTGGGGAAATTGATTGAATCTACTAGGGTTCTATTTTATTTTTATTTTTTTTTAAGCTCAGATCTGATTTGGTTACGACGGAGGAATGAAGAAACGAGAAGCTGAGAAATGGGCGTGGGAGTGATTCTGGAATTAATGGGTTAGTTACAGAAAACCCTCATGAAATTTTGGGGAATTGCAGTTAACCCCTATCAACTTTTTTTTTATAATTACACTAAAATTCAATGAACTTTTGGGAAGTTGCACATAACCCCATGAACTGTTTTATTTCACTAAATTTTACCTGAAAATTTATCTTTTAATCTCCATATTAGCACCATCAACTCTAACGTCTCACTGGTAAGCAATGGACAAAAGAAAAAGATGAAAAATTTCTTCTTAGTCCAAAAAAAAAATCCCTACTCTAACGTCTCAGTGGTAAGCAATGGACAAAAGAAAAAGATGAAAAATTTCTTCTTAGTCCAAAAAAAAAATCCCTACTCTAACGTCTCAGTGGTAAGCAATGGACAAAAGAAAAAGACGAAAAATTTCTTCTTAGTCCAAAAAAAACCCTTTTATTTTAAAAAAAAGGTAACTTTTAGGGACCACGAAATTATTTTCATCTTTTTTTTGACACATGCTCGCCACATGAGAAGTTAGAATTGATGGTGCTAATTTAGAGATTAAATGAGAAATTTTCATGTAAAATTTAGTGAAATAAAATAGTTTATGGGGGATATGTGCAACTTCCCAAAAGTTCATGAGGGATAGTGTAACAAAAACAAGTCGATTAGGGTTTACTGTAACTCCTCAAAAGTTCATGGGGTTTGTTGTAATTAACCCTTGTTTAATCGAAAGGGTTATTCCTCTTCTTTATTTGGAGGGGGAAAAAGTCTTGGCCTAAGCACATCCGCTTCAGTATGTTTCTAAGCTATTTTGATGGCGGAGAATTTTTAAAAAAGATCATTTTTAAAAAATAATTAGTAAAAACGATCTTTTTGCTAAATAATTAGCAAAATCGACCTCTTTTTTGCCAGCTCACCATGGCTGGACAAAAAGAGGTCGATTTTGCAAACTTTGATCTTGAAAACGCACGGGACTACTAGTCCCGTGTGTTTAGCGTTTGCTAATCAGCCCCTAAATATAGCGCAGAAAATACATGGAACGAGTAGTCCAGTGAGTTTTCTGTGCGGTAGCAGATAATACATGGGACTACTAGTCCCATGTATTTTCTAAACAGTCTCAGAAAACACATGGGACTAGTAGTCCCGTGTGTTTTACAAAAAGCCCAAAACATGCACGCTTCTATTCCAACTTATATCCTGAGTATATACAATATTTTGTGTGCACAAAAAATTTAAATTCACCTCATATACATATCTAAACAGTATAATCCCTATATAACTTATAAATTTCATGAAATAAACATAACTTAATACACATATAATCAATCCAAAACATCACAACACAATAGATAACAGTTCACGGCAACACATTTGATATCCATATGCCAAAATATTGCCGCAAATCCAAATATATCAAGTATATTTATTTACAAATAGATTCCATGAAGAAAATCCATTAAACTATCACATACAACCCAGAACTCTGCCACTTCCCCTTTGTCTCCCTCTTCATACCCGCTCAGATCGTCGTCGTCCTCCATCGACTTGAGCTTTTACGAGCTCATTCTCCGGTTATGTGTGTGGCTGTGACAAACAAGATCCATCTCGTCTTCGTCTATTTGGTCGGCGTGCATATAAGAGATCCTCCTGCGCCATCTCCTCGCGACCATCATGAAGATCCTCATGAGTTTGATGAAAAGCTCTATGAACCCTTCGCACTATCCGCTGATACAGAGATGCATGTACACCTAGATCTGTTCCTACGACAGAAAGTGCTAGGCTCTTATTTGCAATGCCATCAATATCATCCATAGCATCTACATAAAAAAGGTATATATATAAGCAAATTGTAGTAATACTAAATAAATAGATTTAATAGTAAATTACTTACAAGTTCTCTCTCATTTACACCCTTTGGCACGTATCTCCGTTGTAGGGCACGTTGTTCGTGTTCATCGATCAGAGCCGTGGTCTGATTTATTATCCATCTTCTAGTAATCCCTCAATACCATCTGATATAATCTGATTCCAGCAGAGGAGGATCAATCTGCTCCACGATACTAAAATGCCAATCAGTCCATCTGTGTATGTACTGATGATGCGCATTTTCCCAGTTTATCTTATGAATACCTTTGTTGGCATTTCTCTCTATTCTTTCAACTTCTTGTGGAGCATGTTGTGCCAAACCAAACTGTCTAAGTACGCGATCCGGCACATGCATGTCCACAATCTCAAAGCATATGAGAGGAACTCTTGCTCTCCATATAACTTGCCCCTCCATGCAAATTAGTGGTAGATGATGTAGGTGCTCACGGTATGGCTGCCACTGGAACTAGAAAATATTTCACATATTAGTAACTCTTTGAAAGTGGTCGGTAGATTAAATTTTCTTAAATTAAAATTCAATACCTGATAAATTTTCATGCGATTAAGCTCATTTCTGTAAAAGTCTAGCTATCCTATCGGGGTCTCATCATAGCATTTTTGAACGTTCCATTTGCGTGAATGATCTAAGTTTAGCATCTAATACCGTAACTAAAATTCTAAATCAAGTTTGCATTAGTTAGATACGAAAGTCTTTACCTGCAGCCGAGTGGAATCTGTCCATCTAAAACTTATTTCTCGCATAATCTTGGTTTCAAAACTAGTCTCTCACACGCCCAACCTTGTAATAAAGTTCTCGAGAAGTGGTAACCACCTATCCTATTCAAAAGCCACTTTGGACATTTCCCTATACATGTATGCTAAAACAGCACTACCCCATGATAATGTCCCGCAAGTGTCTAAGTTCTCGAGAAGTTGTAACCACCTATCATATTAAAAAAATGCATTTAGTTCTATTCAAGTAAATAATTAAATTATATAAATATTCAAATTACAAATTATATTACCTCAAATGCACTTTATTTTTACTAGAATTGGTACATAGAAGCATCCCGATCATGTGCAAAATATATGCCCGTGTATGTTGCTGGATCATGACTTGGGATGCATCTTCTAGCAACGGGTATGAGAAAGGATCTTTTAGCCACTGCAATCTAACACTCCCCCCAGGCAATGAGGGTGTAGCTACTCCCAACAACTCCTCACAAGCTCGGCGTCATGCATGTCTATCTGTCCCGGTAACACAAGGACCATTAATGCGGAGACCAAGGATTATTGATACGTCTTGGAGAGTAATACTCGACTCGCCGATACATAGATGAAAAGTGTTAGTCTCTGGCCTTCATCTATCCATCAATGCACTAAGTAGTGGCCAATCTAATTTCATCCAGCGTAGCCTCGAGCATGTGAGAAAACCGGCTTGGGTGACCGCGGTAATCATACATTCATCCTCAAGTGGCCAACGTGTATGTCTGAGACTATGATTTATCCATCAATTGCCCATTAGATTTTTTTTCTAATAGCTGCATTAAACTTTCATGGACACTTTGAATTTCTTTCATCTTGAGCACTTGCATACTCTCAATGAGCTTTCTCGTTGAAGTGGCACTTTACGTGGTAGTTGGTTGTATTAGTTTTCACCGGCTTGAATTTGACCCGATTCTTGATTGACCTTTGAAAGTGAAGTCCTCGGGTTGTTCGATATTAGAACTAAGATCAACAAACTCAGCTTGTGAGGCATTTATCCACTCCTCATTTTAAAACTCTTCTGGCAACGGTTCTTCAGACTCCACATAATCGTTGTTTATACAAAATTCATCCATCCAATGGATGTCCTCATCAATTCCTCCAATTGCACACTGCATGCTATCAAGTCGTTCCTCTTCTTCAACATCTTCAGAATCATCATCTGCATCCTCATCCTCTTCTACAATGGAACCAACCAGTAAATTATCCATAACATGGCCCAAAGCGTTGTGGAACATATCACTTGACGTTGCACAATTGGGAGGCCCGCTTAAATGTTGTAGTTGAGTCCATGCCATTTCATTCGAGTTATTTTCTAAGTGCACAACACTTGGAAATGAAATGAATTCGCTCGAGTTATTTTCTAAGTCAAGCATGCGGGAGAACTCTCCCTGAGCATTCAAAACTTAGGCAACATCGGATATTGGAAAATTTTCAATGAACAACTCAATTGAGATTTACTTTTCAGAGAGTTGTATCATGTCAATTATTTCTTGATCATTGGTGATCTCTACAACAATTGTTCTTTTTTTTATTTATCGGACAATTACTAAAAACCTTAGTTGCATACTCTCCGGTTAATTCTAGTAACTCTGTATATTTCCTTCATCATTCCATCGAAGTTGCATGTTTTAGATAACGTGAATATTTTTCTAGATCCTCCCTCGTATATAGGCATATTATTCATTCCAACACTCAGTCTCCCATTGAAGAAGCAAATAACGGGTATTCCACTCGCCATCGGAACTGAAATATTAACATTCATCATATGCAAATTATCTATATTATTCATAAATTAAATTTTATATATCTTGTTTCTAATTAAACCATAGTTGAAAGACCCTTTACATCAAATTTAATCTATCAAATTCAAACCATACTGTTTATCAAAATCGAAATAAAATTATTCTAAATATAGGGTTATTTTCATACTACAATTGTAACTAAAAAATTTTACAAACTTAGAAAATTTTACCTTGATGAAGAGTTGAAGTTCATCGGCGTCGGAGAGGTTAGACGGCATTGGAGTTCAACAACGCCGGAGGCGTCGGAGTTCAACAATAAGAGCCTCGGTTTGGGTTTGGAGAGAAGGAAAGAGTGTGTCACGCCCTGGGCCCACAGGCCCATTGGTTCGTGCAAGCCGTGGGACCCACCGAGTGTAACGTGCTGATTGGCTCAAACCATTGCCAAAATCGACTAGCCGATGTTACACTTGAGTCTTGGGCTTAGCTATTTAAGCCACTAAATCTCTTCACACTTTTCCGATGTGGGACTAAAGTGTGGGGCGTCACAATCACCCCACCATACAAAGGCGACGTCCTCGCCGCGCCATGACAATTGGCAATCCCAGTATCGCCAGATGACGTGAACTCTAGAGGTGACTCCCACCGCGCTCACACGGTGTAGCACTTAGCCCCGCATAGCACTTAGCTCCACACTTCCTGCTGACAAGTGCTTTGATACCATTTGTCATGCCCTAGGCCGGCGGGCCCGTTGGCGCGTGCAAGCCGTGGGGCCCACCGAGTGTAACGCGCTATTTGGCTCAAACCACTGTCAAAATCGACTAGTCAATGTTACACTTGAATCTTAGATTTGCCTATTTAAGCCACTAAATCTCATCACAACCCAGCTGTCCTAAAAGAAAAGTTCGAAGTTAAAAAAAAAGTAAGTCAGCCAAATGCTTGTTTAGATGGCATGTTAGTCATGATTTCATAGATACAAAAAGCTGTGGAAATTATTTCCGCTTCAGAATTTTTTCTGATGAAAAAAAAGTCCAAAAACGGAGTAATTTTCGTTTTGGACTTTATAGAGGCTACAAGCCTACAAATGCTCTCGTTGACTTCTTGGCCTTCAGTTTTGGTAGTAGTGGCGGATCTAAAATTTTTTCTTGGAGGGGCAGATGACTGGTATCTATTTACCAAATAAATAAAAATATAATATTGAAAAACAATCAAAAATATAAAACTTATGCTTTGTTTGGCTTTCAAGGTGTTTTTGTTGTTGTGTTTTTCTATAAAAACACATTGGTGTTGTGTTTTTTCTCCAAAAGTGTTTTGAAAACACCATTGTGGTTTTTTAAAGGTGTTTTTCAAATATTTTAAAATCTTTCTTTAAAATTTCACAAATGTTTATCAGAGATAATAATTGAGATTGGGCAGAAGGAATCTAGGAAAGATGAAATTTGAGATATTATAAAAGAAAAAGAAATAAATGCAGTGCATACAAAAAAATATACCTTTGGACTGAGATCTAACAGACGACGGCGGTCGGCGAGTTCGTCGTAGAGATGGCGGCGGTGATCTACTGGAAGGAGGCGGCTTGCTGGGAGGATGACGAGCACGACGATGATCTGCTAGGAGGATGACCACGACGATCTGTTGGGAGGAGGCGGCGATCTGCTGGGAGGACAATGAGGAGCGGCGATCTACTAGAGGACGATGACGATTAAAACCCGCTTAATAGTGGCTGGCGGTGGCGATCGACTCGCACGAGACGGCGAGGGCATCGGCGACGGCGAGTTTGTGGTCTCGAGGCGGCGGTGATCTGAAGAGGGTTTGGGGGTCGTGAGTTCTGGAGTTGGGGTCGCGATTTTGGGAGAAACGAAAACCCTAGGCTAAAAACAACTTTTTGTTGTTTTGAGAAAAGCGTTGAAATCTGGGGTTGGTTGTGTTTTAATAGAGAAAATCGGATCGGTTTCTGTTATGGTCATAACCACTAATCAGTGATTAAAGAGAAAAGCCGAGCGCTGATCTGGACGAACGCTTGTTTACCAATGAGGACCGACAAGGACCTCCACGCTCAACCCGGCCGGCACCGCATGTAGGCCAGTCCGATCCATCGGCGACTATCGCCATGACCGGCCGCGAAGCGGTCGCGAGTCGACCCATCGGCGATTCTCTCTCGGACGGCGGAAGGCGGTGTCGATCGTCCCTCCGACCGCCGCCCGTTACGATCCCTTCCTACAAGTTGCCGACCCCTCCAAACAATGTGGAACGAATCCAGGCCTACCCTTCTCGGCCACTCGTCCTCTAGAGCGACGCATAAGGCGCTCCCAATCGTCCTCCTCAGCGAATCATCCCAAGGGACGCCCTAAGAGGGCGCATGAGTCGGCCATCCGATACGGCTCCCCTTTCTCTCACCTGCGTGATTCTCTCCACTCAAGCGGCGGCCACCACGGTGCTTTCGAGCCCATCAACATCACATTAAATGCAGCGGCCCTTAATTCCCCATCTCTCACAGTATTTAAGACACCTCGGACCCATGCGGCTCCAGTCGCCGCCAATCCCATCCCATTAATGGCGAATAGACCACACCAACCCTCAGACTACCCCCAGTTTGACACCTGTAAAGGCCAGCCAATCTAGCGGTGGAGAGATGTCCGCCAATCCTCGGCTCACCGTGGAGGGAGGAGGTGACTCACCGGTGGTTCCCAAGCTAATGGAAAGGCGGAAATACCCCTTAACCCTACATAAGAGAACCGTGAACAACTAACGGGGTAAGCAATCTTCCCGGTGTGAATTCTGCTCCATTAAACTATCTCCCACTTCGCTAACTTGACCGTCGGAGGAACCACGGAGATCCCAACTCGCCTCTTAGCGAGTCCTTCCTTTGTTGTAGGCGAACCCTTTGGGCGTCGATGGCTGGGCTTTAGGAGAAAGCGGACTCCGCTCTCTTAAAAACTAAACTTCGCTCGAGGTTAGTGGCTGTGATTATATACATCAGCGGTTTGGCCCACCGTGGGGCCTCCTTTCTTCTTCTTGCGGCTATGTCGGTGGCGATGATCTTTAGTCGAGGGAACCTACATGCGGGCTATGTCACCCGGGCCCAACTCGAGGAATCCAGAAGATCACCCAAGCCATGCAAGCCACCATGCATGCCCGGTTCCAAGCTTTTGCGGTGACCTCTTCACTCGCCTCCCGCGCCGCGGTCGCGGCGGCGCCATCGGCAACTGCTGGCGAGCCCGGCCTTCCGCCCGGCCGCCATTCCACGCTTCGGGGCAGCCATTGCGCCCGAGGCGAATCCGTTCGAGACTCCCCACCTTGACAAGTCACGGAGGGATCACCGAGCGCCACCTCACCCTGAGCGGCCAGCGCATGGCGCCCGATTCTAAGCGCCCCTGCGCCTTTGACCTCACCGATGAAAGCCCTTCTCCCAGCCAAAGGCGTGGGCAGCCGGCCGGCCGCGACCTCAGACCTCACACGGCAGCGTACCTCCAACCGCCCACCACCGTACCGGCGACTACAATCAAGTATACCAGCCGGTCGCCGACGCCATCGGAGGGAGCACCCCCTTCACCGACTCCATCATACAAGCGCCGGCCGAGAAGTTCAAGATGCCGACGATGGACAAGTATGCGGGCGACAGGGACCCATCCGAGCATGTGCAAGACTACTACAACACCATGATCATGATGCAAGCACCGGAAGCAACAATCTGCCGCTGTTTCCCCGTTACCTTGACGGGAAGCGCCAAGCTATGGTGGAACTCGTTGGAGAAGAAGTCCATCGGCAGCTTCGAAGAACTGAGCCGGCAGTTCATACACCATTTCTTGGCCAATGCCAAGCCCAAACTGCCCTCCAGTGTGCTCATTCAGACCAAGCAGGAGCCGGGCGAGAGCCTCAGAGCCTACATCAAGAGGTTTCAGGCGAAGAGGCTAGAAGTCGAAGACCAAGGAAGCCGAGTCGCTATGGCGGCTCTGGTGGCGGGGCTGCGACCTGGCGACCTGTCCAAAGCCCTCAACAAGAAGCCCATCAGGAGCTACGAGCACTTGATGTCCAAAGCCCATGCTTACATGAACATGGAAGAAGCGGAAGCTTACAAGATCGCCAGCCCGGCCCAGAGTCAGCGGGGCGGCCACAACTACCGGCCGTCCCCACCAGCAGTACCAGTACCTCCTCATCCTCCTCAGCCGACCACCTATGCCGCTCCAGCGACCCATCCCGCTAGGTCGGTTCCAGACCCGCCTCGGAGAGAAGAGCCGAGGCACATCCCAAGAAATCCTCCTCCCAAGAACAACCGCAATGGTCGGTTCGGCGGGGAGGAGGATAGAAGCGAGCAGCTCCCCTCCGGTGTTCACAGTCCTCAATACCTCCCTTTCTGGGGCCCTGGACAAGGCCCAGAGAGAGGGGCTCCTCCACAAGCCCCCGCCGCCGATGAGGCGGACCCGAGCAAGAGAGACTCACGGCGATTCTGCCGATACCACCGAGACCACGGCCACGACACCAGAGAGTGCCGTGTTCTCGAAGGACATTGAAGACCTCATCGGAGAGGCTTCTTGAAGAATTTGATCCAGAGGCGGCAAGCGGGGAGGGGCGACCACCGACCTCGATCTCGGTCCCCGGACCTCGACCCGGCTTCGGGCCTTGAGAGAAACCGGCCAAGGGAGTGGGGAGTCATCAACACCATCAGCGGAGGTCCGACCTTAGGAGAGTCCAATAGCGCCGAAAAGGTATGCTAGACATGCTGCGGGTGAGCAGTGCGACAAGAGGCGGAAGGCCGATGTGTCCATCTCTTTGTGGCGGACTTGGAAGGAGTCGAGGCGCCTCCGGCGACCCCATCGTCATATCGGTAGACATCCACGGCTTCAAGGTGAATAGGATCATGATCGACACCGGAGCTCGGTCGACATCTTGTTTTGGATGCATTCAACGCATGGGCATCGACCGGTCCAAGCTCCGGCCGTCCATAGGTCCCGATTGGCTTCACGGGATACTCGGCTTAGGAAGGTCGGATCACCCTTCCCACTGCGGGTCAACCACCATGCCAATCAACCGTCAGCGTCCGGTTAGTGGTGATGGACATCAAGTCGGCGCATAATGTCATCTTGGGCGAGCGTCTCTCCACCTCTGCGGGCCATCCGTCCACCTACCATCGGATGATCAAATTCGACACCAAGAGGGGTCGAGACGGTCCGGCGACCGGAAGGAAGCCCGAGCACCTTTCGCCCTCACCACAAAGGGAAAAGGAGTCGCGACCGCAATGCCCATTGAGAAGGCGGCTCGCCAACTTCGAAGAAGGGCGGGCGAGAGAATGACTCGGTTGAAGATCTCCACGAGATCCCCATTGACCACAAGGGCGAGAGGGCACTCGTGATCGGGTCCAACCTCGGAACCATTAAAAGGTGCGATAATTGCTTTTCTCTTAGCTAATCTTGATGTGTTTGCTTGGAGTCGGAGGACATGCGGGCATTTCGCGGCGTCATTTGCCATGAGCTCTCTGTCGGCCGACATGTCAAGCGGTTCGACAAAATAAAGACACACAGGGCGGCGGCAAAAGCGGCGGAGGAGGTCGGCGGCTCACGAGCCGACTTCATTCGGAAGTCAATACCCAGTGGTTGTCCAGCGTCGTCTGGTGAAGAAGTCTAGCGGCAAGTGGAGGACGTGCGTCGACTTCACCGACCTCAACAAAGCATGCCCCAAGGATAGCTACCCCCTTCCCCGAATTGATCAGTTGGTGGACGAAAGTGCGGGGCATCAGTTGCTAAGTTTCTTAGATGCTTTTTCAGGTTACAACCAGATCCGCATGGCGAAGCACGATCAGGAGAAGACGTCCTTCATCACCGACCGAGGCACCTTTTGCTACAAAGTGATGCCCTTCGGTCTCAAGAATCTTGGTAGCGACCTACGGAGGCTGGTCAACAAGATCTTCAAGGCCCAGCTCGGCCGCAATGTGGAGGCCTACGTGGACGACATCTTGGTGAAGTCGGGATTGGCAGCCGCCCACGTCACCGACCTGGAGGAGACCTTCGCCACCCTTCGGCATTACCGCATGAAGCTCAACCCGACCAAATGCGCTTTTGGAGTACAGTCGGGAAAATTTTTGGGATTTATGATCACCCAGAGAGGGATTGAAATCAACCCGGAGAAGATAGAAGCCATCGGCGACTTCGAGCAGCGCACCATGAAGGACATTGAAGCTCAATGGAAGATAGCCGTAGCAATCAAGTCGTGAGAAAGCCTCCCTTTTTCAAAGTTCTCAGAGGGGCCAAAGATCCCAAGAAGAAGTTGGAGTGGACCGAAGAGTGCTGCGCCGCCTTCAGAGAACTCAAAGCATATCTGAGCACCAAACCGCTCCTGAGCCAACCAGTGGAAGGGGAGACCCTGTACCTGTACTTGGCCGTCTCACCTGAAGCAGTGAGCTCGGCGTTAGTTAGAGAAGAAGACCACATCCAGAAGCCGGTCTACTATGTCAGCCGGATCTTGAGGCGAGGAGTTGAACTACCCTTAGTCGAAAAGCGACCTTCGCACTCATCACTACGGCTCGCGGTCGTCCGTACTTCCAAGCGCATCCTATCATCGTGCGGACGAGCCTCCCGATGAAGAAATCCCTGGGGAGTCCCACCACATCTGGGAGGATGGTGGCGTGGTCGATCGAGCTCAGCGAATATGATGTTCAGTTCGAGCCCAGGACCACCATAAAAGCGCAAGCATTGGCCGACTTCCTCGTAGAGTCCACCTCGCCAGATGGCGAAGCAGATGACCTAGCTACTCCTGCTCAATCCATACCCCCCAAGCCGGCCGGGCGAGCCGCAGCACTTCCCCCGTGTCCCGAACCTGAAGCCGACTCCCCTGAAGTCGCTTCTTGGTGGGAGTTGAAGGTGGACGGGTCCTCAAGTGAGGCGGGAAGCGGGCCGGCGTCGTCTGCGGCCAGGAAGCGATCCGCGGGCGATCCATCGCCTTCAAGTTCCCCGCCTCGAACAATGAGGCCGAATACGAAGCCCTCATAGCTGGCCTGCGGGCCGCCCTAGCAGCCAGAGCCGAGAGTCTAATTGTGCTGGCCGACTCTCAGTTGGTCGTTCATCGAGTTAGCGGCAAGTCTGTGCAAAAGATAAAGGATGGCTCAATACACGAAGATTGTCAAGGACACGCTCCCCGCCGCCAACTTCAAGATCATCCAAGTCCCTGGCGCCCATAGCGCCTGGCGGATGCCTTGTCAAAGCGGCATCAACCGGTTCCTTGAGTAGCTCCGGACCCATCTTCGCCGACACACTTCCACACTCCGGCATTGCGGAAGTCCCTTCAGATGTCATGCAGACCGACCGCCCGAATCTTGTTAGGCGGACCCTTTCATCCAATTCTTGACAGCGGCTCCTTACCCACCGACGGCGAAGAGTTTGCAGAGGGCCGCCCGCCGCTACCTCATGATTGGCGGCCGGCTCTATCGGTCGTCCTACCTAAGCGGCGGGGTGGGGCCTATCTCCGGTGCCTCCGACCTGCCGAAGCGATTATGTTCTAAGGAAATCACGAGGGCACTGCGGAAACCACCGGGGGCAAGAACTCTTGCCCGAAGATTATCGCCAAGGATATTCTTGGCCGACCATTGTGGCCGACTCCCGGCTTGTCTCCAAATGTAAAAGTGTCAATTCTTAGCGAGAGATCCCGAGCAGCCGCGAGAACTTACTTCTATCTTGACCCTCTTCCTTTCGCCCAATGGGGTGGATATCTGGGGCCACTTCCCATTGCTTGAGCGTAAATTCACGATAGTCGCCATCGACTACTTCACCAAATGGATCGAGGCCGAGCCTTTGGCGAAGATCGGGAGACCAACATCACCGGCTTAAGCGGAAGTCGATCGTATGCGGTTTGGCCCCTCGCTCATTCATCACCGACAAGCGGCACCCGGTTCGGCGGGGATTCCAAGATTTTGTGAAGAATGGAGGATCAAGCTCAAGTTAAGCGGTAGCCCACCCCAAGTGCAGCGGTGGCGAAAGCGCCAATAAATGCATCCTCCTAGCTTTGAAGAAGAAGGTCGACCAAGCACTTTCGGCAATTGGGTTGAAGAAGCTGCCGAGCATCTTATGGTCGTCTGGGGCGACCCACAAGAATTCAGCGGAAACCCCATTCATCTTGACTTATGGAGCGGCGGTGACCCGGTGGAGGTCGGCATGCCCACCATCCGACTCCAACACTTTGATGAAGAAACAAACTCGAGGGGCGTCGAGGGCGGTGGACTTGATGGAGGAGATCGGGCAACCGCTCTACACCGACAAGTTGTCAATCAACAGTGGATCGCCCGACATTACAACAAAGAAAGTCCGACCGAGGAGATTCCAAGTCGGCGACCTAGTCTTTGAGGAAGGCGCCTTCGACAAGGACACGAGGCAGCGGCAAGTTGGCCTAATTGGGAAGGACCCTACACCGTCCTCGAAGAACCCGCCCGGAACATATCGCCTCGAAGTCAGATGGGAGAGTCCTACCACATCCACGGAACATAGAACACCTCGGAAGTTTTTCAATAAATTTGCATTGTAAATCTCGCTCAAAAGCCATCAATATAAATAGAATTTTGCACGACAATCCTCCTTGTCTTAAATGGTGCAAGGGCGTCTTAAATGTTCATTTCGTCCTGGCCGAGATCAAACCGGCCTTCCGCCAAAGCGAATTGTGAAGATCAATTTAGATCTATCAAGTCGGGATGGCTACTTTGTTAGAGCGAGTTTAGGGGACCCTTCCATTTGGGGTGAGTCAGTGCGTCCTTCTCTCCTAACAGTCGGGACATCCCACTCTCTTAATTTGAGTCGAGGTAACTTCCTTCTGGGTGTAGTTGGTGACCCTTCACCGCTAGGTCGAGTCAAGGAACCCTTCTCGCCACGTCGAGTCAAGGAACCCTTCTCACCTAGTTGAGACAGGCGACCCAACTTACTTAGTCAGCGAACCTACCACTCTCACTAAGTCGAGTTGAGGCATTCCCTCTCGGTTAGGGCGAGTCAAGGAACCCTTCTCACCTAGTCGCGACAGTGATCCCACTCGCTCAATTAAGTAACCACACCCTACTGCCAAGTCAAAGCGGGTTGCCCAACCCGTCAAGTCGAGTCAAGGAGCATATCCGCTGCCAGTCATTGGCCCATGTGGCCGACCCCATAAGACCTAGGCCCGCGTAAGTCCTAGGCACCCGACCTCTGTGATTAGTCCCCTCTGGTCGTCGGCTCCCGTGAGCCGACTCGGGCTTGCTCTTTGCCTCAAAGCGAGATCGGCTCTGCGAAAATTAAGACCTGAAGCCACGTAAGTCCTAGGCACCCGACCTCTGTGATTAGTCCCCTCTGGTCGTCGGCTCCCGTGAGCCGACTCGGGCTTGCTCTTTGCCTCAAAGCAGAGATCGGCTCTGCCGAAATAAGACCTAGAGCCACGTAAGTCCTAGGCACCCGACCTCTGTGATTAGTCCCCTCTGGTCGTCGGCTCCCGTGAGCCGACTCGGGCTTGCTCTTTGCCTCAAAGCGAGATCGGCTCTGCAGAAATAAGACCTAGAGCCACGTAAGTCCTAGGCACCCGACCTCTGTGATGCGTCCCCTCTGGTCGTCGGCTCCCGTGAGCCGACTCGGGCTTGCTCTTTGCCTCAAAGCAGAGATCGGCTCTGCAGAAATAAGACCTAGAGCCACGTAAGTCCTAGGCACCCGACCTCTGTGATTAGTCCCCTCTGGTCGTCGGCTCCCGTGAGCCGACTCGGGCTTGCTCTTTGCCTCAAAGCAGTCGGCTCTGCGAAAATTAAGACCTGAAGCCCGCGTAAGTCCTAGGCACCCGACCTCTGTGATGCGTCCCCTCTGGTCGTCGGCTCCCATTGAGCCGACTCGGGCTTGCTCTTTGCCTCAAAACAAAGATCGGCTCTGCCGAAAATTAAGACCTGAAGCCACGTAAGTCCTGGGCACCCGACCTCTGTGATTAGTCCCCTCTGGTCGTCGGCTCCCCGTGAGCCGACTCGGGCTTGCTCTTTGCCTCAAAGCGGTCGGCTCTGCGAAAATTAAGACCTAGAAGCCACGTAAGTCCTAGGCACCCGACCTCTGTGATTAGTCCTCTGCGAAGATCTCGCCACCATAAGAGCCGACTACGGTTAGCTCGCGCAGGAGCAGGATGACCTTGACAAAGGCTGCGGATGAAGGCGGGCCTTATCGCCCAACTAGCTAGTCGATGGCGGGCCGAGCGACCGCCCGCAGCGATTGGGCCAACTTCGGGAAGTAAGCCCCACGGGGGCCGACCGTTCGGTCTACTTATGTTTATTGTAAGCCCCACGGGGGCCGACCGTTCGGTCTACTTATGTTTATTGTAAGCCCCACGGGGGCCGACCGTTCGGTCTACTTATGTTTATTGTAAGCCCCACGGGGGCCGACCGTTCGGTCTAAAAAAAAAAAAGAAGGAAATGAGTGAATCGAATGAACAACCATCCATAAAATCGACTTTTCATTGATATTCCAAGCAAAGTTTTACAATAGTGCGCGTCAGAAATACCAAAATAAAAGAAAAATTAAAGCTACAAGCCTAGATATACATCCTAATAGTCGTATTAAGCCTTGGTGTCTTCGACTTTTCCGTAGCCTCCTCTGCTCACCTCGGCGTCTAGTAGGCGCTCTTCCAACAAGGGAGTACCGCAATTGTTACCGGTTAATGAAAGGGCACCAAGGCGACCTAGAGGATATGGCGAAATCGCCAAAGGATTTTGGGTGTTGCCCCATGGTTCCATATCGGCACAATAAATCGAATCCATGGATGTAAACAAAATATAAATCGAGAATCCATGGATGTAAACAAAAGCGGCCTTCTTGGGAGATATACTCAAGCGCACCCACTATCCCTTACTAAAAGCAGACACAATGGCGATCACAAACCGTGCCCCAATTCTTTGGATGCAAGCGAGGGGTTTTCCCCTTCCTTCCTGAGCGAGCGGAACTACGCCGGCACTCTCGTGGGAAAACCCGAAGGTGGACTCGGGGAGAGGATCCACCCCCACGCCCCAACCATCTCTCAGCAAAACTCGCCGGTGCTCCCAATTTGAGACCTTAGATGACGAATAAAGCCGGAATTAACCACCAACCTAGCGAGAACCCGATAAGTAATGGTCTCCCCCACTATTTATAACAGGACCCATAAATGCCAAGCCCCCTCGTGATCAACGGAAAAAATTAAGAGTGTGGAACTCGAGGGTCACCCAGCGAATCGCCATCTCGAAAATCACCGAAACGTCTGTCTTAAATGAAGCCTACCGCCCACCCCGGAAACCCAAAAGTCAGCGATCAAAGGACGGTCCGCTGATGACGCCTGTGCCCAAATCGAGAAACGAATAGTCGCACCCCCCACAGCCCACAACGACCCTATCACCCAGTGGCCGACCCAACTCATTTACGGTCGACCACAAATCAACGAAATGCGATGTCGGCGGAAGGCGGCGACGCGATCTCGACCCATTTGCCATGTCGTACGAAACATAGATGACGGCCAGTAAAGTCGCTATTACCACAAAGCCTAAGAAAGAGCAGCAAAAAAGGGGAAAGAGTTCGGCGCAGAGAAACGCAAATTAAATTTTCATTCACCAGTAAAATATATTACAAATAAGGCAACTTTGTCGATGCAAAAACAAAAAGAACAAGATGCTTGGGCGACCTAATCTCCTCCCTCGCCGCCGTCTCCCTCCTCTCCATCTTCGTCCTCGTCCTCCCCGTCGTCCTCATCCTCATCAGGGTCGTCCTCGGCGCCAAGTTGTACTCCTGCTCCCCTGGCTTCCAGGCCTTGGAGAACGCGCAGAGAACCCTCCACTCTGGGGGGATACGTGAGCCTCAACGTCGAGAGAACTTCCGAAGGAAGTTGGGCTTTCAAATAATCATAGCCGGCCTTAACAGCTAAGGACAGCTCCACTTTCCCCATAGGTCCCTGCCTGTACTCTTCAATGACCTCCTTCTTGCCCTCCTCCGACGTTGCAGACTTGAGCCGAGCCTCGATCAATTTGGCGTCGTCCACAGCAGATCGATGGGCCGCCTTCGACTCATCGAGGGCGACCCGCAAGTTCCGGCTCTCAACTCTCTCGGCCCCCAGCTCGCCCTCCAGCCTCTCAATCTGAGCCTTCCACTCCTCGATCTCCCTCTCGGAGCCTTCAACCGTCCTTTTCAATCGGACGACCTCCCCCTTCAGCTCATCGATAACTACCGCCTGCACTGAGTGATGAGTTTGGAGATCAGCGATGGTAGATCGCTTGGCCTCCAACTCAGCGCGCCATTTGGCGGCCTGACTTCTCGCCTCAAGGCGGTCGCCCTCTTCTCGCCTCCTCCGGCTCCTCTTTTCGCGACCAACCTCTCGCCAAGTCGCTCCACGGCATTCATGGCGCAAGATAGCCGGCCGTAAAGCTCCTCCCTACCAAGGCCCTCGAGTGTGGTAACTCAGAGGGCTTGGGAGGCAGTGGCGTCTCCTCCGGAGATCCTTGTCGTGGGGAGAGTGAACTACTCAGAGGCTGACAGGCTGTCCCCACCACGAGAGAAGCACCGTGCCCTCTCTAAGGAGGGAATGCTGGGGATGAATCTATCGCTGGGGAAGGCTCCCCTTGCCGAGTACCCCTCCCAGGTGCCAATGAGTGGGATCACGGCTCTCTCCACCTCAGCGACCCACCTCGGCAATCGATGGCGGAAGGAAGCTCTATGCCCAAGTCCTTGGCGAGCTCATGAGTCGACTCGGCCGATCCTTACGGCGGTGCCTCCTTCCACGACCTCGAGTAGGCTCCTCGAGGCGTCTCCATCATTTGGTGGCGAGGAGCCCCTCGGTCGCCCTTGGCGACCCCTGCGCCAACTGGCTAGGAGTTTCGCCGACCTGGGGACGGAACCCCCCCTCCGACGCAACCTCGCCAGGCCGAAGCGAGGGGAGGACTTGCAGGGACGACTCTTCCCCAACGGTCGGGAGTTCCCCAGTGACGCCCTCGGCCTGCTCGGAGACCACCCTCTCGACCGCCTCCCCCAAGGTCGGCCCCACCGACTCCTTCGCCTTTTTCTTCTTCTTCTTCGGTCGGTCGGCCCCGGACGGAGGGAGAGCCCTCTTCACCTGCAGCCTAGCCGCCATTTCTTCAAACCTCTCCTCCACCTGCTGCGCCTCGCGGCGGCAGCCCTCCACGACTTTCTTGCGGGAGTTGCGATTCGGTAGCCACAGTGGGGCTAGAACCCCCACTCTTGGGATCTTCAACCTGCTGGGGAGCCACCTCTAGCAACTCTTTCTCCCTTTCCTCGTCGGCCTCGGTCGGTCGAACGAACGATAGCCCCGCTACCCTCAACGAAGCGTTGTCGAACAAGTTGTGGCCCCTCCGCGACCCTGAATAGTGGCGGAACTTGTCAGTCGCCTCTCGTCAGAAGAGGAAGGTTCTTGGCCGTCTTTGTTGATCTCGGCCATGAGCGGCAAGCCAATTCGGCGTCGGCGAAAACCCGGCAATTTGTTCTTCGGTCCTTATTGATGCGGAATGTCGACAAACCGACCACCCACATACCCGAAGAAGAAATGGGCGTCCTTCTTTGTCGCCCTCACGTGGCGAGGTTAGAAGAGTTGAAGAGTCGGCACCACCTTAACACGATGACAGATCACCAAGAACGCCATTATCGTAGCGATGGCGTTAGGGGCAAACTGCATCGGAGACACCCCGAGCCGTTCGCATAGCCTCTTCACGAGCAGCGCAATCCATTGTCCAAATCGCCATGTACAGCGGTAGCTTATCCGCGCCATGATCGACAATGGCTGTCTTTCTCTGGAAAGCGTGAACCCTACAGAAGATCGTACCGTTCGTGGATCCCCTCGGTCCTCTTCTCTGCGCCGATTGCCAAGATTTGAGCTTGGCAATCCTATCAACGAGGCGGGAGTAAAGCGACCATGGCGAAGACTTCGTTTTGAGAAAGAAGAAGAGGATAGGTCTTTAGAAAGTGCAAAAGAAATCCCCAAATGGAGTAAGGGTATATATAGACACCCGAATGCCCACGTGTCCGTCCACAGGCGGCGAACAACGGTCGAGATTGATGCTCAAGCGAACCGCCCGGCGAAAATTGAAAAGCCGCCTTTATGGCCCGTCTCTTCGCTCGAAATTGAAGTGCCCACGGCGGCTAAAGTACGGCGTCAAGGCTTATCACCTGATGGCCCCTGTTGCGCCAAAAACTAAGCCGTCTTTTATGCAGGCGGATCGACTCTGCCAGTAGGCCAATGAGCAAACGAGAACAAGAACAAGTGACCCCAAAGGCCGACTCAACTAACGAGAGGCCATCCTGGGGCAGCCGCCCAATGGAGGACCATCCCAGCCAGTCAATCCACCAAATAACCTCAGCCATAGAAAGCGACACAAAACACAACTACGAAAACAAACTCTTATTGCATTCATTCATTTGACAAGTATAAAATACACCGCCGATTACATTACAAACGAGTGCTTAAATCCTAAACTACGGACCCGGGTCGGCATCGCTTGTAGAACCACCGCTTGATGATCCGTCCTCCTCTCCCTCCTCGGCGTCGTTGTCGCCTAGGTCGTATCCTGCACCCGCCGCCTCAAATCTCGAGAGGAGATCTGTCTGGCCGGCTATACTCGGAGGATATCGAAGCGGCACAGGACCCCGATACTCGGACGGTAGTTGTTTAACTATGAAGTCACAACCATATACGAGGCCGAGCAACCTCGACCTTCCCCATCGTGCTTTGTCGGTATTCTTCGATGATGGCGGTCGGTTTTGTTCTCGGGGATGGCCGATGATCGAGCGACTCGGATGTTTAGCCCTTTCCTCCGCGCTTAAGGATTCCTTAAGTCGCACACACTCCTTGCCAATTGCTCACGGGCGACCGACTCCTCCGCCAACTGAGCCTTGGCGTGCTGGGCGACCTGCCTCTCCAGTAGCGACTGCTTGGCGATGCAGCTCGGCTCGCGTCGGGGCGACCGGTCGTCCCCCGCCGTCCTGAAGGCGTCGTCGGAGATCTGCTATATCGACCAACATTCTCTCCCTGGACGCTTTGAGTTCCCTGATGACTTGGTCCTTAACCTCCATCTCACGCCGCCAATCATCAAGCTCGGCCTGTTTAATTGAAAGCTCCTTGATAGCTCGGTCTAGGTCCTCGTTAGTGACCTCGTAGCGGATGCTTCTCGAAGCCTCTCATAGGCTTGATGGCCTGGCGGCCGGTGAGCGGCTCGTCCTCCACCAAACATCCCCTGGTCAAATAACTCCGCAGGATGATGTGCAGGCCGACATCGGGAATCGCCGTCAAAATCTCCCGATCCGCGGGCAAGCTGAACTGCTCTGCCGCCTTTCCTTGTACATAGCTCGACCTTAACACCGACGAGCGAGCATCCAGGTACCATGCCGGCCTATGCCGATGCTCCGCATCCGGCTCCCCATCATAACGGCCGAGGGGAGAGAGAGCCCCCATCATCAGCCTACTCGCTTTGTTCCAATCCTCACCCTCAACCGCGCGATAGGAGGAGGGCCACCCCGCTGGAGCAAAACCCGCTCCCTGATCACCGGCTGGTTCTTTTCCCTGTCGGTGATGAGCTATCCCCTGATGATCGACCCCGCGTCCCGGCTCTACGTCGCTCCCACATGGAATACCGCCCCCCATGGGAGCCTCCCCGGATTGAGGCGCCCGGTACCTTGGGGGCCGACCTCCCCCTCTGCCTCGGTCGATGGTCGGTCGTCCTCCCGCCCTTCCGACTCTAGCAACTCCTCTCCTATCGGATGCTCCATACTCTCTCCTGCCCGTCTAGCACCTCGGGGACCATGGCTAGTTTTCTTTTGCCGGGTCCTCCTAAAACCGGGCCCGCCACCCAAGGCGACACTTTCTGATAAACGACCGCTTCCCGCTACAGTCGTCCCCAGCCTCTCACCTACTTCCGGCTAGAAGCGAACTCCCCCCAAGGACGGCTCGCACCTCAGCCGTTTGGCTGGCCGAGCCAACCGCCCTTCGGGTTCCTCCGGGAGCTCCTCATCCGAAGTGGGCTCAGCCCCCAGCGCTCTCCCGACTGTTCCCCCGAAAGTCACGTTATGAGCCCTCGCCTCATCAGAAGGGCTAGGAGGAATGGACGAAATCCCATGAAGTCGTAAAACCGACCTGTCGAGCAAGGCGTCCATCGTACGCGGCCCCGTGTAGTTAACGATCTGCTCCAGCTCGCGCCGATGCTCGGCCGACAAGGATGTAGGCTCTAGGGTTTCTCTCGATCTCGGCGGGGCGCACACCCTAAGTTCGAGTCGTCCCCAGTGACCCAGACGAACCTGTCTTTCCACCCTTTGATCGACTTGGGCAGATCAAGGATAACCTTGAATTCTCCCGACATCCGGAGGTAATAGTGGCGTCTTACGGGTGTGGCGCCGACCAAGTGGCTCAACCGCGCTCATCGTCGGCGAATCGAGAGCCAGCGGCGAGATGGCGGTGAAGCCGACCAATATGGCTATCAAGTTTGGCGTCATTTGCGTTGGGGAGACACCTAACTCATCAAACACTTTTCGAAGAAAAGGGTGCAATAACAACCGGAGGCCGCATTCCAAATGTTTGAGATCTGGGGGCCCTCGCTTTCGCCCGTGGTATCTTGGAGCGATTTTGCGGAGCCTCCAACTTATGCGCCTCGGGAATGTCGAACTCGGCGCAAGGACCTCATTTGCGTCTGGGTAACCTTGACGGAACTCATCGAGTTGCTTATGACGTCGGAATCCATCTGGGACCTTCACCACCACGGAAAATCGCCAAGTTAAGTAGCGAGGGAAGAAGCGAATGCCTTCCTCTATCACCTCTCTCTATTTATCTGGTGGGACCATGGCGCTCCCTTCGCGATCAGCGAGAGGATTAAAACCCCACTCCCGAGGCACCGCCGGAGCGATCGAAGGGCCCCACCTCTACCCAGGCCCGATGGCCAAGCGCTTCGGCGGCGTCGGCCCGTCCCATCGATGTAACGATTGAACCCCCTCGAACCCCCTCGGGCGAGAACGCGCTACTCATTTCACTTGGACTCGTTTCCAGCCGACTCCAGCGAAAGGGGCTATTATGGTCATAACCACTAATCGGTGATTAAAGAGAAAGCCGAAGCCGATCCGACTAACGCTTGTTTACCAATGAGGACCGACAAGGACCTCCACGCCAACCCACCGACCGCCTGCATGTATGCAGGCCAGTCCGATCCATCGGCGACTATCGCCATGACCGGCGAAGCGGTGCGAGTCGGCCCATCGGCAGTTCTCTCTCGGGCGGCGGGCGGTGTCGGTCGTCCCTCCGACCGCCGCCCGTTCACGATCCCTTCCTACAAGTTGCCGACCCTCCAAACAATGTGGAGCGAATCGAGGCCTACCCTTCTCGGCCACTTTCGTCCTCTAGAGCGGCGCGCAAAGGCTCCCAATCGTCCTCCTCGGCGAATCATCCCAAGGGGCGCCCTAAGGGGCGCATGAGTCGGCCATCCACCACGGCTCCCCTTTCTCTCACCTGCGTGATTCTCTCCACTCAAGCGGCGGCCACGATTTTCGAGCCCATCAACATCACATTAAATGCAGCGGCCCTTAATTCCCCATCTCTCACGGTATTTAAGACACCTCGGACCCATGCGGCTACAGCGCCAATCCCATCCCATTAATGGCGAATAGACCACACCAACCCTCGGACTACCCCGGTTTGACACTGTAAAGGCCGGCCAATCTAGCGGTGAGAGATGTCCACCAATCCTCGGCTCACACGTGGAGGGAGGAGGTGACTCACCGGTGGTTCCCAAGCTAATGGAAAGGCGGAAATACCCCTTAACCCTACCTATAAGAGAACCGTGAACAACTAACGGGGTAAGCAATCTTCCCGGTGTGAATTCTGCTCCATTAAACTATCTCCCACTTCGCTAACTTGACCGTCGGAGGAACCATCGAGATCCCAACTCCGCCTCTTCCGAGTCCTTCCTTTGTTGTGGCGAACCCTTTGGTGAGTCGTGCATTTGGCTTTAGGAGAAAGCGGACTCCGCTCTCTTAAAAACTAAACTCGCTCGAGGTTAGTGACTGTGATTATATACATCAACAGTTTCCAAACACGTTTTGTTTCTTTTTTAGCAGAAACGAAACAGAAACAGCAAAAACACCCTGGTTACCAAACGGTACCTTAGTTTTTGGTTTGGATTTTTAGTTGCTAATAGGCTGAATTTAAATGGACAAGCCCATTTGAGCTTATTATTTGAAAATCAAAATGGGCTACTAACTTTAAATGTCAAATGGGCTAAATGCAAATGTAGGCAATAAAAATTACCTTAATCCCTGCACAGCAACTTGGAACAAGCAAAAGAGCTTAAGGGTCTATCTGAGTGAAGTCAGGCCCACCTGAGGAAAGTCAGGCCTGCCTAAAGGTTAAGTTCACCTGAATGCTTGACTTTACAAAATAGACAAAAGTGCTGATATCTCTCAAACTGGAAGGAATTTGGCAAAATGACCGGAGCAAACCGAACCCTTCGGGTAGGTTTGGTTGGCTCCGTCTTGTCGAGATAGTCGATTTTTATATATAATTCGTCCAATTCTGACGTACGGATTGAAAGTTATGACCTATTCTTCGTGGCATGTTCTGGAGCTCGCCTGTAGAGCAAGCTCGCTTGCAAAGGAGCTTAGCTCACCTGAAGAGCAAGCTCACCTGAAGACCTAGAGCTCGCCTGCATGCTTAGAGCTCGCCTGCACAAGACAAGCTCACCCGCAAGCTCGCCTGAAGGCTTGAAGCTCAAAACCTGTAGGCTGGAGCTCGCCTAAAGGCATGAAGGCCAAGCTCGCCTGAACTATGCTTGCCTGATATCCCCAACCTCGCCTGCATGATCTAGTCTCACCTGAAGACCAAGAGCTCGCGCTGTAGCTTGAGCTCGCCCGAACTTGTGCTTGAGCTTGCCTACACTGTAGCTTGAGCTCGCCACCAATGCTCGAGCTCGTCATCCATACCTGGCTCGCCTACTTGGAAGTTTGCTGAAGGCTGGCTTCGCTGCGGACCCTTGGTTCGCTTGCATGCGAGCCGCCAAAGACCAAGCTTCGCTGCATAAGGCAAGCTTCGCCCGCATGTTTGAAGCTCGCCTGCATAAGGCAAGCTCGCCCGCAGGCTTTCCAAGACCGCCCACTTGAAGCATGGGAGATGTCACATCCCATAGTGGTCACATCCCACAGAGAGCATGGTTCCCCTCACAGTGGTCACATCCCACAGGGAGTATGGCTCTCCTCAACTGGGCATGACCATATCCCACGAATCAAGGAAGTGGCCATGCCTCTCCTTGCCTATTTATAAGCCACATCTCCACATGAGAAGGGGGTCAGCATTTTTGAGAGGCTTGCTATGTTTCTAAGACTCTCAAGCTGAATGCTTGGTCTTAGCCCTCTTTAGGACTTGACCTTTGAAGAGGCTTGGCAAGTTTAAAGTCTCCACCGGAACCCTCAGATTTGGAGGCTCTTGAGCTCCTTGCAAACTCTTGCATTGTAGCCCTATCCAAGCAAGTTCGGGTAGAACCAAACTCAACCACGCCGGAGCTTCTACTGCGTATTGAAGCTCGACCGCAACGTCGATCGGATCGTCCAAGGGAAGCAAACTCGACTTGAGCATCGAGAGAGGCGTCCTATCGCCACCGACGAACCCACGTTAAACAAGAAGGGTCTTCCCTTCACTTCTGTTGTAAAAAAGCGATTCTTGATTTGTAAACAAGCAATTCGACCAATACAAATCCGAGAAGAGATTTTTACACCAAACAGCAAATGAGTTTAATTTGTGTTATATAGTCCCTTAAATCTTCAATTATTGCATATTAGTCCCTCAAATCTTGGAAATTGCATATTAGTCCCTTAAATTCTGTAGGATTTTGCAAAATGGTCCTTCTAGTTAACACATGTTAGATTTTAGGGGAATATTCTGTCAAGCCTATTGGTTGGAGGGCAAAGTGACCGTTTTACCCTGCTAGTATGTTCCCAACCTCATTTCTTAATGGGTTTAATCCCAACACCTGCTTAAAAAAACTCTAACTCACTTGAGATCTTCTTCTCCAATGGTTAGGAAATAAGCCTAATCCAAATTTGAACTTCACAAATGTTTGAAACACTAGAGAGAGGGGTGGTTTGATGATTGCAGATGTTGGGTTAGGAGTTAATCCAACATTGATTAGATTTTTTAACTAAAAAACTAACAGATAGACCATTTTGCAAGACCCTATAGGATTTAAGGGATTAACATATGCAATTATTGAAGATTTAAGGGACTTCTACCTAAAAAACCCTATAAGTGAAAATTATCGGGGCGCAGAACGCAATTTTTGAAGGCTAATAAATGGCAATTTTGAGAATGTTAGGGGTGCAATTGCACTCCTAGTGGACACATGGATCTACCCCCTGCTTAGTAGCTAAGTACGGCACATATTGTGTGATTGAGTCCATTACTTTTGCACCGAGCTTCTCTTAGATTAAAAAAAAAAAAAAACAGATGGTTCAAGAGTGAATTTGAGTTACATTGATATCATCTTAAAGTTCTTCACACCATATATAAACTTAAATGATGGCGAATATTGAAGGCTATGATTTCATTTTCTAACAACTTTTAGTAAATATGTTTAGTTATTACCTAGAAAAAAATTTATTAACATTTGTATCATAAGGTTTTTTTTATAAGAATAAACAATAGGGCAAGATGCCCTATTAAAGCATACAAATTTTTTGGATATGTATGAACAGTGCGTAAGGTTTAGTTTAGACCCATAAACTGATAAACTCATGCTTAAGTCATGTTGAAAACGTTATCTCAATATAGCAGTCTGTCAGACCCTCAGATTTGGAGGCTCTTGAGCTCCTTGCAAACTCTTGCATTGTAGCCCTATCCAAGCAAGCTCGGGTAGAACCAAACTCAACCACGTCGGAGCTTCTACTGCGTATTGAAGCTCGACCGCAACGTCGATCGGATCGTCCAAGGGAAGCAAACTCGACTTGAGCATCGAGGGAGGCGTCCTATCGCCACCGACGAACCCACGTTAAACAAGAAGGGTCTTCCCTTCGCTTCTGTTGTAAAAAAGCGATTCTTGATTTGTAAACAAGCAATTCAACCAATACAAATCTGAGAAGAGATTTTTACACCAAACAACAAATGAGTTTAATTTGTGTTATATAGTCCCTTAAATCTTCAATAATTGCATATTAGTCCCTCAAATCTTGGAAATTGCATATTAGTCCCTTAAATTCTGTAGGATTTTGCAAAATGGTCCTTCTAGTTAACACATGTTAGATTTTAGGGGAATATTCTGTCAAGCCTATTGGTTGGAGGGCAAAGTGACCGTTTTACCCCGCTATTATGTTCCCAACCTCATTTCTTAATGGGTTTAATGCCAACACCTGCTTAAAAAAACTCTAACTCACTTGAGATCTTCTTCTCCAATGGTTAGGAAATAAGCCTAATCCAAATTTGAACTTCACAAATGTTTGAAACACTAGAGAGAGGGGTGGTTTGATGATTGCAGATGTTGGGTTAGGAGTTAATCCAACATTGGTTAGATTTTTTAACTAAAAAACTAACAGATAGACCATTTTGCAAGACCCTATAGGATTTAAGGGATTAACACATGCAATTATTGAAGATTTAAGGGACTTCTACCTAAAAAACCTATAAGTGAAAATTATCGGGGCGCAGAACGCAATTTTTGAAGGCTAATAAATGGCAATTTTGAGAATGTTGGGGTGCAATTGCACTCCTAGTGGACACATGGATCTACCCCCTGCTTGGTAGCTAAGTACGGCACATATTGTGTGATTGAGTCCATTACTTTTGCACCGAGCTTCTCTTAGATTAAAAAAAAAAAAAACAGATGGTTCATGAGTGAATTTGAGTTACATTGATATCATCTTAAAGTTCTTCACACCATATATAAACTTAAATGATGGCGAATATTGAAGGCTATGATTTCATTTTCTAACAACTTTTAGTAAATATGTTTAGTTATTACCTAGAAAAAAATTTATTAACATTTGTATCATAAGGTTTTTTTATAAGAATAAACAATAGGGCAAGATGCCCTATTAAAGCATACAAATTTTTTGGATATGTATGAACAGTGCGTAAGGTTTAGTTTAGACCCATAAACTGATAAACTCATGCCTAAGTCATGTTGAAAACGTTATCTCAATATAGCAGTCTGTCAGAACCTTAAACTGATAAACTATGTCCAAGTTATGTCGAAACGTTTTCTCAACATAACAATCTGTCAGACCCTTAAACTGATAAACTATGTCCAAGTTATGTGGAAACGTTATCTCAACATAACAATCTGTAAGGATGATGAGAGGACCGATTGTTGGTATTTATCAAATACACATACAACAATAATGATAAAAATATTTTCACACAATAAAGGAATGAGATCTAAGGAGGTAAACCAATAGGACCCATCAATGACAAGTTTAGCTCCATCGTCAAAGTTGTGAAGCATGCAAAATTTAACCTCTAACCTCCCTTTGAAATAAAAAGGGGTCGCTTAACTCATTCTAACAAACTGTACACCACAAATTAAGTGGATAAAACTGATAGAGTACACACTAATAGAGTGAGAAAGCAATAAACAAATGAAATTATTATATGTTAAGCAAGCAGGCCATCAAAGGAGAATTCTTTAAAAAAGACTCTTTTTAAAAAATAATTAGCAAAAATGAACTTTTTGCTAAACTTTTTGCTAAATAAATTAGCAAAATCGATCTCTTTTTGGCCAGCTCATCAAGGCTGGTCAAAAAGAGGTCGATTTTGTAAAATTTGATCTTGAAAATACACGGGACTACTCACTAGTAGAAATCTAATCATTCTAGACGGCACATCCTAGACGGACGAAAAACCGTCTAGGATGTTACATCGTAGACGGATTTTAACTATCCAAGTAAAACCGTCTACAATGGTCGCATCTCAGACGGATTAGCCGTCTGAGAAGTTATTTCAGACGGTTCAACTTTTAAAAAACTGGGACCCACTATCCTAGCCGTCTAGGATGTTGAAAACATTAAAAACTAGCGGGAATTTTTGGGTGAAAAGTGAAATAAGAGTAAAAAAGAGCGGGATTTTTTGGGTGAAAAGTGAAAACAAGCCGCTGTTTTAGTTTTCAGCCTCTGTTTTCACAAACTGCTAGATCTATTTGGCCCTGTCACGCGAGATCTTCATCCGCGCCTTGTCATCACGAATTTCGTCGTCGTGTGGTCGGAGTTCGTCGTCCTTGTCGTCGCAGTTCGTTGTTGTCGAAGCTTGTCGTCGAAGTTCGTCGTCGAAGTTCGTAGTCGTTGTCGTCAAAGTTCGGTGCTGTTGTCGAAGGTTGTCGTGGAAGTCATCGAAGTTCACCGCTATTGTCGAATGTTGTCATCGAGGTCGTCGAAGGTTGCCGTTGTTCTTCGTCGAAGCTCGCCGCTGCTCATCGTCGAAGCTCGCCGCCTCTTGCCATGGAAGTTCACCACCGTGGTTCGCTCAGTCGATCTCGCCGGCGTCCTCTTCTACAACATGAGATCTTGAAGAAGGTAAAATTTCAAAAACCCCCTCCCCTCCAACCCCACCCCAAACCCACCACCACCAAATCATCACTGTTAACCCTAAATGAGTATTCATTAACCAAGATTCTATAGTTTAGATTCTATAATTTAATTGTTTACTTTCACTTGGTTGAGTGATCTGATCTTGTTGTCCCAAATTAGTTCTGGATGAGGTGGAATGATAAGAGTTATTAGGGATGTCATTTTGGGGATAATATGAATGCTTGACTTATTGTGTGAAATAAATTTGAGCACAATTTGGATACAAATTTTAGATGTTGTGGTCATGTTTGAGAAAAATAAAAGAGAGTGAGTGGATGAAATGTCAGCGTCGGTGTTAGAATCCTTTCTTATTTTTTTGCTATATTATTTAATATGTTTGTTATCTAAATTAACATGAAGGAATATAGGAAATGCCACATCTATATGTGGTTTATTTGTGTTTTTCATTATGTAGTTAGATACATGTTTAAATCATCACTAAGCAAAGTTATATGTACTTTTATTATTATTCAACAGATATGCTTATATTATAGATCCAGAGCAAATTTTTAGCTTTTTTCGTTGTTTTAACCTATATTTGTGAATTAGCTATTATATCTTTTTTACTGTGTTTCCATTTGCTTATATGCTTTTTTTCCCTTTTTTTGGGATTATTGTGTTAGATATTTGAGTATACTGTGAAGGCGATACAAGGAGCTCTTATCACTGGATTGAGGTTGCAGGTTGTGGTGGGGATTTTAGGCTTGTCGATATTTTCTAATAAGGTAAACTTAATTGTTTATTTTCATTATTGCCATGTAATTAGTTATCTCTAGCCCTCTTGCTAATATTGTTTTAAATTGTAACAAGTATCTTAGCCCACTTGTTTTTTTCCTTATTGTAACTCTAGCAGGACTTGAACTCTCCTGCGATGACTTCTTTGGGGTTAGTATGCATGTAAGTTCTTGCTGATCCTATCAATTATGATTTTCATTGATCATGTTTAACATATATCATATCTATTTGCTTTTCTATTTGTGATAGTGTAGGTGTCAAAAAGATTTTGTATTTTTAGTATGACATCTCCATCCGTAACAAGGAGTGAGATCTTTAATTGATATGGTAGCTTGGATATCAATTATATTGTTGTCCTTCATGCATGCACCAACTTTATTCTTTCTTACATGGTCATATGGTTTGAAGTTGTGCAATTAGCTTGTAGTTTGGCACCATGATATGTTAACTTGCCCTTTATTGAAAATTTAAGATATGTATAGTATATGATACAAATTGCAATTTTTCATGTAGGCTTCATCTTGGATAATCAAGAATGAGAGTATGATGGACTCGTAGAAAGTTTCAAGTTGTGGCAGAGATTCTCGATAAGGAGATGGAGGTCTCATGCAATTGTATGCTATCTTTTTTTTCTAATTGTTAGGAGAATTACAATGATCCTTGTACTTTCGATGTTTGTGACATCAATAATATACTCTTTTTTGTGAAATTTTATAATTTGTGGCACTATTGAGGAGAATTGTATTGGTGTTTGTAACTAGACGCTGATGATAATCAAGTGCATTAGTATGATCATACAAGAGCAAATATTATTAATATTTTTTTTGAAATTATTACTACATCCTAGACGACATAGGATGTTCATCCTAGAGTGCCAAGCCGTCTAGGACGCTCATCTTAGACGGCTAAGCCGTCTAGGATGTTTTCACACATCCTAGACGGCTTAGCACTCTAGGATGTTTTCACACAACCTAGACGGTTATGCCGTCGAGGACGTTTTCACACATCCTAGACGGCTACGCCGTCTAGGATGTTTAGCCGTCTGCGATGCGTTTTGTAGACGGTTTAGCCGTCGGCGATGTGGCATCCTAGACGGATTTTTCGCCGACGGTGTATCTTAGACGGATGACCGTCTACAATAGTAATCATAGACGGTTTTGTGATGCATCCTAGACGGTTTTTGCCGTCTAGGATGGGTGGATCTCTACTAGTGACTAGTCCTCCCGTGTGTTTAGCATTCGCTAATCAGCCTATAAATATAGTGCAGAAAATACACGGGACTAGTAGTCATGTGTGTTAAACAGAGACTAGCGCCGCTTGGCTCCTAGCAGTTGCACGGGGGTTCCCAGCAAATACACGGGACTAGTAGTCCCGTGTATTTGTCGGGGGTATATAAGCCCATCCGTGCCCAAAAATTAGGGCACAGCCGCACTCTCCCTTACTTTGAGATCCCTCTCCCTGTTCTCTCCCTCAAATCAATCCGTTCTCTCCCTCGACTCTCTCCCGATCTCTCTCCCCAACCCCATTCTTCCTCTCCCACATCACCTCCTTCTCCCTCAATTTTCTCTCTGTGACGCCCCACACTTTAGTCCCACATCGGGAAAGTGTGAAGAGATTTAGTGGCTTATATAGGTAAGCCAAAAACTCAAGTGTAACATCGGCTAGTCGATTTTGACAGTGGTTTGAGCCAAACAGCTCGTTACACTCCGTGAGTCCCACGACTTGCACGCGCCAACGGGCCTTGGGCCCAGGGCGTGACAAATGGTATCAAAGCAGTTGCAAGCCAGAAGTGTGGAGCTAAGTGCTATACCGCGTGAGCGCGGTGGGAGCCACCTCTAGAGCCCGTAGCCACCTCTAGAGTCTACATTGCCTGGTGATACTGGGATGTGCCAATTGTCATGTCGCGATGAGGAGGTCGCATATATAAGGTGGGGTGATTATGAGACCCCCAAGTGTTTAGTCCTACATCGGGAAAGTGTGAAATATTTGAGTTGTTTAAATAGATATGCTCAAGTCTCAAGTGTAACAAGTGCTAGCACTTTTTAGCAGTGGATTTAGCCAAACAGCGTGTTACATTCAGTGGATCCCATGCCTTATATCGCGCTAACGGGCTCGCGGGTCTTGGGCGTGACAATTGCTGACGCCCTTGGTCGGATGAGTAATATAGCTTGTCTCATTACTCGACAAAGGCATATATTAGAATATTTAGATCGGTTGAGAATCGAGACCCGGTGTCAACAATCATCGGCCAAACTGAACAACATCTAGGTATAGCATGCTCTGATTGATGAGATTAAGATTACTCAAAAAGATGACTAGGAATTGAAAGCCATTCGGAAAGGAGTTGAGGATGGTAAACAACCAGGTTTTGTAATACATGGTGACAGATCCCTTAGGTTTAGAAATCGACTTTGTGTTTAGAATAATCCAGAATTGAAGAAGAAGATTTTGAAGGAGGCTCATCGTTCTGGATATACAATGCATCCTGGTGGAACAAAAATGTACAAAGATTTAAAGGAGATATACTGGTGGAACAATATGAAGAAAGATATTAGCAAATATGTCTTAGAGTTTGAGATATGTCAGCAAGTAAAAGCAGAGCATCAAAGACCAGCATGATTAACTCAAAATCTCGATATACCAATGTGGAAGTGGGAGAAAATTACTATGGACTTAGTCATAGGATTACCAAGATCTGCAAGAGGTAACAACGCTATATGGGTTATAGTGGATCGTCTGACTAAGTCGGCTCACTTCTTACCGATCAATATGAAGTTTTCCTTGGAGAAGCTTGTGAAGTTGTATATTGCTGAAATAGTCAGGCTTCATGGTGTTCCAGTGGAGATAGTATTTGATAGAGATCCTAGATTCGTATCGGAGTACTGGAAAGGTGTGCACAAAGTTCTTCAGAGTAAACTCTGTTTTAGCTCAGCATATCATCCACAAACGGATGGTCAATCAGAGAGAACAATTCAAACTCTGGAGGATATGTTAAGATGTTGTATCCTTGATTTGAAAGGATCATGGGAGGAGCATTTATCATTGGCAGAGTTTGCATATAATAATAGTTACCGGTCAAGCATTAAGATGGCACCATATGAGGCTCTATACGGAAGGAAGTGTCGTTCCTCTATATACTGGGACGATGTTGGAGAAAGAAAACTTCTTGGACCTGAGTTAGTGCAACAAGCTATAGACAATATTTACTTGATAAGAGAGCATATTCGAAATGCACAAAGTAGACATAAGAGTTATGCTGATCGCAGGAAGAGAGACGTAGAATTTCAAGAAGGTGATCATGTATTTTTAAATGTGTCTCCTAGAAGAGGTGTGAAGAGATTTGGAATTCGAGGAAAGCTAAGTCCAAGATTTGTGGGACCGTTTGAAATTCTTCAGCATATTGATGAAGTCGCTTATAGGCTTGCCTTGCCGCCTTCTTTGGCTAGAGCCCACAATGTGTTTCATGTATCTATGCTGAGGAAATTCATTCGAGATCCAGATCAAGTTATAGAACAGAAACTCATTGAGCCAAAGGAAGACTTAACATATGAGGAGCAACCAGAACGCATTGTAGATCAAAAGAAACAAGTGCTTAGGCGACGTACTATTCGATATGTGAAGGTTCAATGGAAGAATCACTCTAATAGAGAAGCAACTTGGGAGCTTGAAGAGAAGATGCCGCAGAAGTATCCTTAGCTTTTTGAGAACTAAGATACGTAAAGTTTTGAGGACGAAACTTTATTAAGGTGGGGAGGATGTAGTGAACCAGCTTTCTCAAAAAAAAAAAAAATCAAAAGTCTTATAACTGAAATAATGTATCAGGGTCCTTTATTGGGACTTTTAATTTCTTTAATTAGGAATGAATGTTAATTGGAGTTACATGACTCAAAGGTCATAGAAAACCCTATATATAGGAAGAGATCTCTTTGATTCTTACACATAAAAGGAAAATGAAAAGAAATAGATTTTTTAGATCAGAGAGGAGAAGAAGTTTCAGGTAAAGGTATGGCTTTTTCTTGGTTTTCTAGTTTAAGTTTGATATAAGTAAAATTAAAAAAAACCTTTTCCGGCCACCAGCGTCGCTTCCGACGACATCCAGTGACCTCCGGCCATCCCATGGATTAGTGTTTCGCCCATGGTGGTCACCATGACCACCGATCCCAACCCCGACTTGAAAGGGTTCGAGTGTATTGAGAAAACAGAGAACGGACATCAGGTTGAAGAAGAAACAAAGATTTTTAGTTTAACCCTTTGAGTTTCTGAAATTTAATTTCTGGTCCAAAAGATAGAGTAGTTCTAGAATATTATTCATAAGACCTTAAATTATAGAAAATTAGTTTTAAGTCTAAGACTTTATAAAGAGAGGTTCCTGCGGGAACTAATTATGGAATATTAATCTTAGTCTTTGGACTAGATAATTTTCCTGTAAGGCCCAAGTTTTGCTTTAAAAGAAAGAGAAATAAATTTTTAGAAAAGTCCCTAGAAACCGAAATATTAGTTTCATACCCGAATAGTTTATGTTTAGAAATCTTCAGATTTATGCATATTGTATACTTATAGGTTTGATCAAGGAGTAAGTTCTTGAGTCTTGTTCTCCAAAGTGTTGTCGATTTTTAAAGGTGAGTAGATTTCTTTTCATTAGTTCTTTTTTAATTATATTTGATATAAAAATAATCTATCAAATGCTATCTTAAATAGTATTATTATTTCAGTAAAGAGAAATTATTGGATCAAACACGATATTTCTGTTTCACTTATAGAAAATGGATAAAAGAATTTGACATTGTGTAGTTATTTATCTTTAACAAGATAAATATTATTCTAACATGAAAATAATTGAAAGCATGTTGTCTAATATATTTTAAAGTTACTGTTCATATGCCATCTATTGAAAAGTTTTACATTTGACAAATATAATTTAATTAGTATAGATTCATGAATATTCTATTTTCATCAAAAATATATGAGAAAGTCTACAAAAGTGTTAAAAGCATATTATATGGCTTTTCGTACAAGTGAATATTGCAAGTGATATTTTGAGTGAAAAGAAAAGTATTTTAAATGTTAAAAATCCTCAGAAGTCCACTATGGAATGAAGTGATTTGTTTAAGCCTATCATATGGTATCGAATGTACCGACCAGTGTTAAAGTGGCCTTTTTGGCAAAAGTGAAGTGGCCTTCAAGCAACCTATGGTAGTGCTAGGTACATTCTGTCCCCGAGTTGACCTACAGTGATTCAATGTGCATTCCCATACTACTAGGCTATGATAGTGTGACAACTGAGGAAGTTTTATAAGGTATGGTTTTATAGTTTAAAAGTACTAAGTTTTGCAAAGTATGATTTTATAGTTTAAAAGTATTTAGTTCTCATTCATATTGTTTCTTAAATTTAATGAATATTTTTTTATGACAATACCACATGCTATTCTTGAAAATTTCTCTTATTCAAAATATTATATGTTTCTCAATCATTCTTTTTGACAATAGCCTATTTGAATTTAGTATTGATAATTTTCTAAACTTGTCTGATCCGCTAATGATAAGTTATTTGCTCACTGAGTGTAAACTCACCCTGTTATTTTTCAATCTTTTTTAGATAAAAATTAGATAGCTCAGAGGTTTGGGACATGAGAAGGATCTGTTAGAAAGTGCTTTGATGCTAAGAGTCATAGATATCTAGAGATGCTTTATGTTGATGTAATAAGAGTCTTCGACTCATTAGAGTGAACTTGTTACAATGTAGTTTTTGCTTTGAGACTTCTCTATGTTGATAAAGTTTCTTTGTTAAAAGTTTTAATTGTGATATGGAAGTGCATAGCAGGCTTAGCATGTATTTTTCGCACATATCACCGTTGTCATGCATCTCAAAACAAGCTGCGCATTTTGAGGGAGTGACATGGGCTAAGATTGCTACAAAGCAAAAGGGATCTCTCTCTAAAATATTTGATGATTCTACAAGCAATTCCAAAATATAATGCATCGCCCTGAAAAGAGTCCTCGAGCAGCTTCACATCCCTACCCCCTCGGCCACCAGGACACAAATGGAGGTATCCTTCTCGAAAATGATGTGAATTCTGCTACTACAAGGGATGCATGGATGAAAATTTATGAAAACATTTTGAAATTGAGCGTGGCTTCTTTTTTGTTGAGAGCTATGAGAAAATGTGTTTTCTTTTTTTCTTTTTTCTTTTTTCTTTTTTTCCAAAAAAAAAGTCTCTCCTTTTTGCTTGGTTTTTGGTTTCTAAATTCCTAATTTTGTGTAGAAGTTGATTTTCTATGTGCATCTATGTTGTGCGGTGAATGACGACTATGTCCGCTTGTTACCCACGTAGATTCATATATGAGGATCAATTTATACGAGCTTGATTATGATCATTAGTTTCTAAAAACCTTTGTATGTATTTAGTTTTGGTATATAATATATTATATTTGAATAGGGCCTCTTGCCCTATTTTTACCCAAAAAATATAATGCACAGGTGAAACCTAGATTTGAAGAGACCATTCATGTTTAGTTGAGTAATTTCCTAAATATTTAATACATAAACAACTTAACGGATGGGTTATTTTTGTAGATTTAATGTGTGATGAAGGACATGATTGGAAGATTGTTCTTTAATAAATAAGAATCCTAGGTTGTCACCTCTGGAGATACCATTATTGGTGGCAAAGGTCGTTTTCAATCAAATGTGCTTTTGTATCTTAGAAACATCATCATGATTTTGCTTGAGAGCCTTGTTTAAGGATTAAAAATGTTATCACTAATTATATTATTAAATTGTATATTATAATCCAATCTATACTATATCTATATCTATCTATATCTATACTATATATAAAAAGGATTGCCTTGTCAAAACTTTTGATTTCTATTTTGCCCATTTAAGTTTGATAATTCTCAAATATATCATTAGTTGTAATTAATCATTCACTAATTATATATAACCTCTTATTAGTTATGCATTTCCTTACTTCTTCAAAACCTATGGTCACACTATTATTTTATTATTTAATTATGTTATTTAATAGAACTTTTAAAATTTATCCCTAATTTATCTTCACATAATATTTAAAATTCTAGAAAAATTAAAAATTATAAAAATTCATTACAATTATGTCTTTGTCTTTGATTTTCACCTCTTATGGAGGACTACATGTTACCTTTCATCTTATTAGCCTTTTAAAAATATGATAATAGTATGAAAAATAATTTATATTTATTGTAATTGTAATAGTATTAATAGTATCATGATTTTAATAGTATTTTATTTTAATTAATAAATTACACTGTAATTTAATAATTACACAATTTAATAAATTATTTGCTAACAATGTAATAAACTAATTATGAAATTACAATGTTGTTACTAATAGTATTATAATTATGCTATAGAAAATATTATTATATTTAAAAGAGAAGAAATTATTTTAATATATTATAATTATTTTAATAAATTATGAATAAATTATAACAATTATCCAAACTATAATAATTAATCATATAGTTCTTTATCCACGATTTTATCATACAATTTATTCATTTAAACAAAATTATAATTGTTCAATTTATATTGCTATACAAGTCATTTCATTATTTTGCACCAACAAAAATTTTGAAAAACATAAAACAAAACAGATATGCTTTCGTGTAAAGCTCGTGCACTATACTAGTTACATATATAAAGAGGATTTCCTTATCAAAACTTTTAATTTTCATTTTGCCCTTTTAAGTTTGATAATTCTCAAATATATCATTAGTTATAATTAATCATTCACTAATTATATATAACCTCTTATTAATTATGTATTTTCTCACTTTTTCAAAACCTTTGGTCACACTATTATTTTATTATTTAATTATGTTATTTAATAGAAATTTAAAATTTATCCCTAATTTATCTTCACATAATATTTAAAAAATTAAAAATTAAAAATAATAAAAATTCATTAGGCTTATGCTTTATGCCTTTAGGTTTCACCTCTTATGGGAGAGTACCTGTTATCTTTCATCTTATTAGCCTTTTAAAAGTATGATAATGGCATAAAAATAATTTTTATTTATTGTAATTGTAATAGCATTAATAGTATAATGATTTTAATAGTATTTTTAAATTAATAAATTACACTATAATTCAATAACTATACAATTTAGTAAATTACTTACTAATAGTGTAATAAACTAATTATGAAATTAAAATATAGTTACTAATAGTATTATAATTATGCTATGTAAAATATTATTATATTTAAAAGAGAAGAAATTAATATATTATAATTAATTTAATAAATTATAAATAAATTATGACAATTATCCAAACTATAATAATTAATCATACAGTTCTTTATACATAGTTTTATTGTACAATTGATTCATTTAAACAAAATTATAATTATTCAAATTTTATATTGTTGTACAACTCCTTTCATTTAGCCAACAAAACAATTTGAAAAACATAAAACAAAACAAGTATGCTCGCAAAGCACGGCACTATACTAGTATCTTAAAATATTGAATTGTGCGATTTTTAATAGAGTACTAAAAATCCACCGTGGGTGCGGTGACTATGATGGTTAGAAGGTTCCAATATGATTCGACGATTTTGGGTTCGATTTGGGCTAGGTTATAAAAAAATAATATATAAAAACCTTATTTCAAGGGAACCGCTGAGTGAACCAGATAGTTGAAAGCTTCCAATATATATATATATATATATATATATATATATATATATATATATATATATATATATATATATATATATATAGAAGCTCCTATGAACTTAAGTTCATAATGAATAGTGGTCACCAACTTTTTATCCACTCATCTTGTCTTGAGATTTGTGATGCACAAATCTCAAAGTGAAACTTTATATCTTTCACGGATCCCAAAGCAGATGAGTGGTTAGAAAAGTTTCTACAAGACCACTATTCATTATGAACTTAAGTTCATAATAATGCTTATATATATATATATATATATATATATATATATATATATATATATATATATATATATATATATATAAAACAAGACAAGTCTCAAGAAGTTTGGCAACAAAAGAATATAAGTAACTGAGAAGATAAAAAGAGAGAAAAGGGAGAAACTTTTCGTTGCTATCAAGGGTGAGATTATTAATTTATTTCTTCCTCATCATTAGTAGTATAGGGTTCTTAAAAAGCAAAAAGGAAAATCAAGAGTTTCATACTAAATGCAATAAGTAAAAAGTTTCAATTTGGCCATATTAATGTTCTTAATTAAAATTTAGTGTTAATTGGAGTTATAGAATGCCAAACGGCATGGAAATTTCATATAGCTTGCAAAAACCTCATAGTTTCATTCAACAAAGAGAAAAGAACAAATTTTCTTCTTGAGATCTGAGAGGTGTAGAGGGAAGAGGAGAAAGCTTCTGCTAAGGTAAGATTTTTTTATTCTTTTAGTTTTAGATCTATGTAGTTAAGGGAACAAGAGAAAAACCTAACCTTTTTCGGCCGCCGGCATCGTCTCCAACAATGTTCGACGGCCTCAGGGCAATCCTCGATCAAGGCTCTCGATGGAGGTGGTGCCCCGGTCACTGAACCCAAACAAACCCATTTGAGTTCATAAGCAATCAACAAACAAAAGGAAGAAGAAGATGAAATGGAATTTTGCATATAAACCCTTAGTTATATGAAGTTTCTCTTAGATCCAACCCTGTTCTAGAACAAGGAATAGAGAAAAGTTTAAGAAAACCCCTTAGAACAGAAATATTAGTTTCATACCCAGAATAGTTTATGTTTAGAAATCTTTGGCATTTATATATATTGTATGTTTATAGGTTTGATCGAGGAGTAAGGTTCTTGGAGTACAATTCTCCAAAGTGTGATCAGATCTTTGAAGATGAGTAGATTTCTTATCATTAGCTTTGTTTTTAATAAATATTTTGATATAAAAGTAGTCTATCATATCTAGTAGTTTTTAATAAAAATAAACTATTGGATGAGACATGTTATTTCTGTTTCAATCATAGAAGAATTGATAAAAAAATTTGATATTGAGTAGTTATTTATCTTTAACAAGATAAATGTTATCTAATATGCAAACTATTGAAAATATGTTTTAGAGTTCTTGTTCATATGGCATTTTATATATTTGCTAAAAATAATTTAATTAGTATAGATTCATGAATATTCTATTATTATGAAAAATATATGAGTAAGTCTATTAAAGTGTTAAAGCATATTATATTGCTTTTGTATAAATGAATATTGCAAGTGATATTTTGTGTGACATAAAGTGTTTTAAATGTTTAAACCTCAGAAGTCCACTATGGAGTGAAGTGATTTGTTTAAGCCTACCATATGGTATTGAATGTACCGACCAGTATTAAAGTAGCTTTTTTTGGCAAAAGTGAAGTGACATTCGGGCAATCTATGGTAATGCTAAGTACATTCTATCCCCGAGTTGACCTATAGTGATTCGATGCGCATTTCCATGTTACTGAGCTATAATTTTTATAGCTTTGGTGTGACAACTGAGGGAGTTTTGCAAATGTGACATTAGATCGTTATTTACAGTTTAAAAGTATTTAGTACTCAATTTTTATTGTTTCTTAAATTTTGTAAATATTCTTTTATGGCACTGTCACATGCTATTAATTAAAGTTTCTCTTGTTCGAAATTTTATGTTTCCCAAATTTGTTCTCTTCGACAATAGCTTGTTTATATTTAATATTGAAGATTTTTGTAAACCTGTCTTATCCGCTAATGATAAGTTATCTGCTCACTGAGTGTAAACTCACCCTAATTTTTTTTCCAGATGAGTATTACACAACTTTATCTATAGCATGGAGTTTGGGACATAAGAAGGATCTTCTAGATAATGCTTTGATGCTGATTTTATAGTTATATTAGACATGTTGATATGCTTATGTAAACAGAGTCTTCGACTCATTAGAATGAACTTATTACAATGTAGTTTTTGCTCTGAGACTTTTATATGTCAATAAAGTTTCTTTTATTAAAAGTTTTAATTGTGATATGGAAGTGCATAACAAGCTTAGCATGTGCTTTTCGCACGTGTTGCTGCTGTCATGTATCTCGAAATAAGCAGCGCATTTTGGGGGCGTGACAAGTTGGGGTCAAGTTGAGCTATTAGTTTGGATAATAAAGAGGGGATTTATTCTTTTTATATAGAGTCTTACGTTAATTTTTGAAACATATTATATTGAATTTTAATCAAATTTGCAAACCCACCCCCCACCCCCCCAAAATCAATTGGGACCAATAAAAAGAGTGGATATCGTATGGTCATGGGACTACCATCGGATTTTTTGGTGAAACTAATACTATGGCACGTGCGATGCACGTGCATGGCTCATGTTCTTGCATAAATATGAAGAAGTATATACAAAGAGAATACGCAAGGAAAGATAGATATACATGAAGAATAATATATACAATGTTCGGTGTAGTTCTTGGCTTGCATATGGAGTTTCAAAACAACAATTTAATATAGCCTCTCTTTTACATTAGGATTATGTATATATATATGATATGTTATAGATTAAAAGAGTTTCAAACACTATGTACATCTAAAGAGTCTTAAAGCAAGAATTTCAAAGACTATGTATACCAAAATAATTGTGGTGAAATGGTTTCTATTAGCATGTTTTGAGATATGATGATAGAAAAGACTATTTTATTTTGTTATCTTTTATTTGTTTTGCTGTTATCAAGCTCTTCCACAATCTTGACCATCATATATCGTTGAATGGTTTCACCTCAGACTTAGAAAAGTCATTCTTAAGCCGAATGTAATACTCATTTTTGATTGAGTAGTCCCCTAAAGTAGCAATGTCAAAACTCCTTATTTGGTAGAATGATTTTCCTCACGTAGACATATTCATATCCGTGAATATTAACTGGATACGGATATAATAAGCATCATATGCGACTCGTATCTGAACTGTTTGCACCCCTACGAAGGGGAACATTGCCTATAAGTAACAAATGACAAAATTCGGGGGTTTTTTTTCTATTTTTGTCAAATGACATTTTAGTTATTAGCAAATTAGATATTGAGGGTCCAGTGAGAAGAGTTTAAATTTAGAGAGGCTCTGTGAGACACCCAAAAGTTTAAGAGGTTATGTGAGATAAACAGAATTTAGAGGGGTTATGTGAAAACTCCTCAAAGTTCAAGGGGGTTATGTGAAAACCCATATGGTTATATAAAATTAACCCAAAATAAAAATACAATGAGACAATTGAAACAACAATTTCAATGAAATGCGAGCACGGGTCTCTATTGGCCCCACGTGATGTTCTGCAAAATTTTGCAGAACCTGTTAGAGGTGTTCGGCTTTTTTATATGAGGAATGCTTTAGTACTTTAAAATTGGGCATTTTTTTTTAAAAAATGCCATAAATTCAAAAATGGCCGAAAATTTTGGAAGGTATGCTTGTCCTTTCGCGTTTATTTTAATTTTTTTCCCCTTTCCTATTTTTTCTCCTCCAAAACCTCCATTCTTCGCTCACTCATTAACAACCCTAAGACAAATTGTAAGATTTTTTTTTTTTTTGCCAGCAGCTTCGGTACTGCAAAAACTAATTTTGAGTACCAATGACATAGTTAGTAACTATTTTTCACATATTTCTCTCTTTCTAATCCACTATTAGGGATAGAGATATAATGTGGTTAAGAGGTATTCCACACCTAAAATTGTAAATACATTGAAATAAGACAGTTATTTGGAGAGAAAAAAATAAAGAGAAAAATCTGATTTTTAGGATTAGTTACCATTACCATTATACAAATTAACCATTACCACGTTTTTTATTATCAAAAGATTTGTTTTATATCTCAAAATTTCGTGCTTTCCCTCTCAAAAGTTCCCTTTTTTGGGAATTTTAGGATTTTATACAGAAAATTTTCTGAAAATTACTTATGTACATGCTATTTTCCATCTCTTTTCCCCTTATTTGTAATTAATTTTCAAGAAAAATCTAATATGCCTCATATAATACATGTTCAGTAAAGATAAGTGATTAATTGTGTTCCATAAAACAATCACTTTTGTGAAGGCAAGAAATGTGAAAGGTATAATATTTATATATTTATATATTCTAATTTTTACTTTTTTTCATATGTACACAATATGTCATGGTCATTGTTATTTGTCTCGGTAAAGTTATTGGATAATGGTAAAAGAATCTAAACTAAGTAAGCCACCTAATGGCTAATGCAATTTTACTAGGTTAAAAGTTATTTTTCTATTTTCTGATTTCACTAATCAAGCCAAAAAAGTTTTCTAATAATAAATAATAAGAGCAAAAGATGGACGATATTTAATCAATGATTTCTCAAGATAATAGTGTTGGCATGAAGCTTTATATTTTGGTAACATCTAAAATTTGCACTTAAAAGATCTTACAATTGCCTACCAAAAAAGAGGAATGCTACGGTACTCCAAAATTAGGTATTTTTATTTTTAAAAATGCTATAAATTCAAAATGGCTAAAAATTTAGGCGGGTGTGCTTGTCCTTTCCTGTTTACTTTAATTTTGCCCTTTCCTATTTTTTCTTCCTCCAAAACCTCCATTCTTCGCTCACTCGTTAACGACTCTGAGGCAAATTGTAAGATTTTTTTATAGGCAATTGTAAGATTTTTTAATTGCAAATTTTAGAGAATATTAACAAAATGTAAAGCTTCATGTCAAAACTATTATCTTGAGAAATCACTGATTAAATAGCGTCCATCTTTTGCTCTTATTATGTCTTATTAGAAAACTTTTTTCGGCCTAATTAATAAAATTAGAAAATTAGGAAAGTAACTTTTAATCCAGTAAAAAAATTTGTATTATGTGGCTTCCTTAGTTTAGAGTCTTTTCACCTTCATCCAATGACTTTACCGAGGCAAGTAACAATGACCATGACAAATTTTGTATATACCAAAAAAGTAAAAATTAGAAAAACATAAATATATAAATATTATCTCTTTCACATTTCTTGCCTTCACAAAATTGATTGTTTTATTGAACACAATTAATCACTTATCTATACTGAACATGTATTCTATGAGGCATATTAGATTCTTCTTGAAAAATTAATTACAAATGAGGGGAAAAGAGATGGAAAATAACATGTACATGAGTAATTTCAAAAATTTCTGTAGAAAGTTCCTAAAAATTCTCAAAAAGGAACTTTTAAAAGGAACGTACAGAATTTTGACATATAAAACAAATCTTTTGATAATCAGAAAATGTGGTAATGGTTAGTTGTATAGTGGTAATTAATCCTAAAAATCAAATTTTCTCTTTATTTTTTCCCTAAATAACCGTTTTATTTCAATGTATTTACAATTTTAGGTGTGGAACTGCTCTTATTAATCTCATATCTCTCATCCCTTAAATAGTAAATTAGAAAGAGAAATATATGGAAAATAATTACTAATTATGCCATCCATACTACAAAATTAGTTTTAGAGTACCAAAGTTGTTGGCTTTTTATATAGCTAATGATAAATCTACATATTTTTATAAATTATCTACGATTCAGTCAAAATTATTGAATTTTGATTCACACATTTCGAAAGTGTAATTTGCACTATTCTTGTATATCTCTTGATCATGCTCTTGTCATGTTAGAATTTCCTATAATAACACCCTAACTTAAAAGAAAGTCATGCTCATTTCATTTTATACACTTAACATCACTTAAGAAAATAAATTAAAACTAAAAGAGTATATAGTTCATATTTTCTTCAGGATTCTATATTGGATGCTTCTTCATTCTAGATTATTAATCAAGTAGATATGGATAGTAACTACTAAGATCTTGAACACTAAATGAACAACAGCCAGTATTAAAAGCTAATTGAGCAACAACCAAATATTTTGGAAATAAAACAAAATTCTAGAATTTTATTCAAACATATCTAAGAACTCTATACATCAAGCTACTTCCGAGGTACAAATTATGGGGTCTCAATTACAGACTATAACTTAGCTAATTCTGGTCACAAAGAACCACACTTAATCGCATCTGGAAGAAGAAGATACAGCATCCAGTAGGCAAAGAATAAGATGCACAGTCAAAGGGATTGTATGCTGAAATTTGATATTTAGACACATGCAACTGACCTTTCTAACCTGTAAATAAAATAAAAAAATGTTCGGTTATTTTCAGCAATGATGAATCTGAAGGGGAAAAAAAAGGCAAGGATAAAGTTTCACAGAGACTTAATTGCGCTTAAACACCCTACAGTTTCCCCTACTTTGCACTTATATACCCTCACTTGTTTTTGGAGGCACTTAATTACCTCCAAAATTTTAAAATTTTGGGCGTAAGTCCCCTCAACCATGCAAACGCGAGAATCGAGAACCCTGCCCCCAAATTCTCATTCGCCAATCACATGCTAGTTTTAAAACTTTATAACCGTTAATTTTTTTTGTAAATTTACTATTACAACTACCATAATTCTAGTTTAAAACTACCCTAGTTCTATTTTAAAATAGGATTTTGATAAGTTTAACAATAAATTTAAGAAAATTTATGGGTTATAAAATTAGTATGTGGGTATCGCATGAGAATTTTCACGGGGAAATTCTCGCGTTTACATAACTGAGGATACTAAAAGTGCAAATTTTAAAAAATTTAGGGTATATAAGTGCGGCCAAAAACAAGTGGGTATATAACTACAAAGTAGGGAAATTATAGTATATGTAAGCACAATTAAGCCTTACACAAGACCACCATGAAGTTTACCTAAACTTTTGAGGATTTCATGGCAGTTTTCTCTAATGAAAAAATTTATTAGTGCAAAACCTCCCTAAGTACATGGTAATTTCGCGAAATGTACCCAAAAAACAAAAGGACGTATGTCTCAATAAGAGGGTCATTTTACATTTGAACACTTTAATACACCACTCTCTGTACACACTTGTGCATTTCAGTATATAACTCCAAATTTTGGAGTGATGGTGTCATTCCTGCGAAATTACACAACACCCGGGCATTGTTGAAAATGTACAAAAATGACTTTGATGACTTTTAGAACACGTAATTGATAAATTAATTTAGTGGTATTAAATAATTAATAAAGTAGGTCTCATCATTTTCTTTATGTATTTCATTTTACATATCAAAATTGATAGGATGTTTAAAAATTACGTTTGAATGTACACTTGCATTAGCCAGAAAATCTAGTCATGTTAAATCATAAATTACAGCAAGAGATGTATTTGGCAAACATAAATTAAAGCTCATTTCACTATTGGTCCAAAATCATGACATTGATAAGATGCAATCGTGAAGATAAACCATCCCTTTCCCTAATTAGTAACGAAACAAAACAAATCAAAATTTTCCCATAAACTAGACAGGTGAAATTAAAAATACCTCAAGGATAATTTAAACTTTATACTCATTGACATGCATCCATTTGGTAGATGACCACTTATTCCCTCTAATCACAGGGCATCCACCTGCACAATTACAAGTGAAGGTATAAATAACCATTTTATCTTTACAATACAAACATAAAGCTGGTGAAGAAAGTAGGTTTACATTATAACACACGATCACAAAATTTAATGGAAAAGTAAGTTTCCAAAGCCATAGAAGTTTATTGGAAAGGAAAGAAGAGAAAAAATACCATGCAAACTTAATGGATCTAGAGTAGCATCAGGTTTCATGCTCCAAAAGAGCAAGGCATCTCCCATTTTTGGCTTAACAGAAAGGCCTTTCTTTCCACACTCTGATAGCTCATTGTACCATGGCAAAGAACTACTGTTTACATTCGCAGAGGGGAAAATTGTCTCGCCGCCCTCTTCCACATCAGAACTGTACAAAGAACAACATATAATCGTAACAAGGTAAATATCTGATTTCAATGCGGGGTAGAATAATATAACCTTGAGCATGAAGCGAAGAAAATTAAGGGGCAAGAGACATACAGGTACATGAGAACAGTAGCAATCCGCTGCCCCCCATTTTTAGTGTTGAACTCGTCGAGAAAATAGTCATAATGAGGTTCGTATTTCTGCCCAACTTCATAATGTAGAATCTGGAGCCCCTCCCCATGATCTGTGGAACATGAAGTCGATGTAAGACTACTGAAACCATGATAGATAGGGGAAAAAAATTGTCCCCTCTAGTAATTATAACCTTTTGAAGAAATCAAGTCTTTTGTTTACTAATAAATAAATTTCTACTTACCATGTTGAAATAAATGTGTAAACGATATCCAAATAAGTAGGAGGTTAAAATTATATGCGCACACAAAATTCATTTATTTGAAATTTCATTATAGTTAGCTAACATTCAGTTATTAGAAGTTTCACACACCAACAAATAATAATAGATTCATAAAACAAATCTCGTTCAGTGAAGGATTAATAAGGATGAGAGATATTTAGGATCAGATACAAGCTATGTCCACCAGTAAACAATGCACACGATGCAATTTGAATAGGCTTTAATAGTTTAACACTGAGCCATCTCATCAGTATTACCATTCAACCTCAAAACTCTCTTGCAGTCTACTCCAAAAGCATAATTCCACTTTCCTTTGAATTTATGAATGTCATCCCCCCTCGACCAATGTCATGGTGAATGAAAAATCCTTAGTAAGAATTATTGGCCATCAATATTGAAGTATATGATCATTCCTTCTTGTATTTTCTAGAAAGCTGCACTACATTTAGGGTGGATAGGGTTTAAAATAATGTCCCATTCTCTGGAGACTGGGCTTACTAATTTGTTGAGGTTGCATGACACTTTAGTTTTCCACTAGAAAAAGAAGTTGATTTGCTACTTCCTATATTTATGTCGCATGCAAGGAAGTTAACAAGTCAAGTTCTGGTCCAGCAAAATTCAGTTATTCATTCATCAGGGGTTTCTCATTTATCAGGGGTCTCTACCTACTTGATTTTTAAATAACTAGACATCTGTTACATTTTTAAATAACTAGACAGCTGCCACATTTTTAAATAAATAGACAGCTGCAAAGAACTTATACTCTAGCCTTGAAGGAATGGTTGACGGTCATGTTTTGGTAGGCTTGAGTTCCTTGAGACTCTCAATGTAAGTGTTTGTCTCAGTTACCCATGTAAATGCCAGGACCAATTTGATATTTTAGTTTTCCATCAACGCAATGACAAGGTCAATTCCATGTCCGTACAGTAACCAACATGCTATTTTGTTTATCAAGCACTAAGAAATCAGAGCAACATAGTTGAGGGCATTTTTATCTCATTACAACAAAACGTCATCAAAACTCATATACAATTGTACATCTGCATCTCATTGAGATCTGTAAACAATAAAAGGCAGATAGAAATTGCTTTTTTGACGATTTTGGACTAAGGAAGTATCCCAGTCGAAACAAGGGTCAGAACCCAAGATATCAGGCTTTCCTGTTGGTGCCACATTATGGCACAAGACAAGAAAGTAAAAGACAGAATAAATGCACATTTGACTAGTCATGTGGCCTCTCTCTGTGCTTCACACGTCTTCAAGCTTATTTGCGCTCATCTTGTTTCCCTTCTACAACCACACCTTGTGTGGCATCCACTAGGATATCAAAATGTTACTAAATTAATCCATTAAACCAACCTAGCAAGACAATCATCAAGTAACCACTTAAGATTGTCTCAAACTAGAAAATATAGTCATGAAATAACTAACTAAAATTCATATGCAACAATGTTAATTACTCTAAAATGTGGAAGAATTATATTTATCATCTACTTTTCATGAAAAACATTTTAAAAAGAAATTAACATCTACAGCTGTTATTGCAAGATGCACATGGTGTTCTATAAAGGAAAGATCACAGTGGTAAATATTGAAATTCACTAGTTACAAAAACAATGGCTACGTAGCAGGTGAAATCTCCTACATACCAACAGGTATAAAGGTAAAATCAGCTATCCTTTTCTCAATTGCCTTGATTACTTTGTCCCGTCCTCTTTGGAGAAACATGCCTGAGCTTGTCCGCACCCTGAATTCATGTCAATTACATACACTGAGAAATCGCAAATTACATTAGAAAAGGTCAAGAAATAATGTGGCTGAAAGGCAAACCTGCTATCTTTACTCTTTCCAGTAGCGCTATCCACAACGGTTGACTTCACCATATGAGGCTCAGCTAGTTTAATTAAATACTCACATTCCTCCTTCGACTAATAAATTACAGAGCAGTTACAAAGTCATACTTGTGAATTTCAACAATATTATGAAAGTTTGTAAAACTTCAATAACTTGCAAGTTTGGAAGAAAATATTAAAACCCCAACCATACCACCAGAATGAATGGGTGGCGCCGACAAGTAAGAAGAATTTTGTTATAAAGGATAAAGATCAGGAAGAAAAGAGAAAACAAATAAATCCAATTGATAATTTTTTGATACCGATGGTCATGCCAGATTGTTCCGCACTTTGTTATGACACCGTGCTGTCGGTCATTGGTTTTTCCATTCGTTGATATTTTCTTCTTCTGTTTGGAATTAACTTCAAAGTTTCAACTAGCATATAGAATGACTGAAAACTAGTATGCAATTCAATTTGCGATAGCAAAGGCCATGGAAGAATTTTACGAGACAAGGAGTCATGTAATCATTGTTTTAATATCCCTGATATAACCGATATATCCTTTTATAAAGCTCACCGCAAAACGATATAGTCTCAGAATCCCTTACCACTTTTTGGCAATTTTTGGGCGATATATCCGGACATGACCGATATATCAACCGATATGTCTTTTATATGGCTTGTTGCAAAACAATATACCGCTTGCAATTTTTGGGCAATACATCATGATTTTCCCGATATATCTCATGACGTTTCGGCCTCAACAAACAGGTCAAAGTGTTGCAATGTCAATTTGGACTTTTATTTGCTTTAAAAGAATGGTTTAGATTTATGGTTCAATTGAGTATGGTTAAAGTTTGTTAAGTACGTTAGATTACATTTAGAATGTTATATCACATATGCACGTCATCTGAGATTTACTACATATCCCTAATATCTCCCCAAAATCCACAATCAGGTGTGGAATTTGACTGTCCGATATTTTCCAGATATCCAATATTTAAAACCTTGCATGTAAGAACCAAAGCTAAATGCAAGGTACAAAACTCAAATTAAATCAACCAAATATGTCAATTTGGAGGAAGCCTCACTAGGTCTAGTTTGAACAAGATTTTTCTACTCTTAGTAGGTATCAACAACAAGCAGGACGAAAACGAGTAGAACTTATGGTTTATTGCCCACTGAGATTATGCAAAATATATTTGCCCCAATTACTATGATACGAAGGAAGGTCAACAAAATGTTTTGAGCTTTAAGATTTTGAGATGCAATACATGAGTGAAAAAGTATTAGAAGCTAAATTCTAAATTAAACCCTATGTGCTCCCTGACCGACCAAGCAAATGCATTAATCATCGCTAATCCAACTTATCACCAGTTCCCTCAAGCCCATAATTCAACAAATGAAAACAAATTCCTAAACTTACAAGTTTCAATTCACTGAGAAATCCAATTATTTTCAACAAATTCCCAAGCTAAAAAAATCCAAAAAAGTTAAGAGCAAATTTAGAGCACAAACCAGAAAATTATGGTAGACGAAAGCTCTAGGCTCCCAAGACAAGATCTCCGTCCACTGCTTCCCTCTCATTCCCATCCCATCCCTACAAAAACAACAAAAATATCAACTTCCTTCCAAAAAATTCCACAGATCAAGCTCTCCAACAATCAGATCCAACCAAAACCCTAACCTCTCGAACACGGACCGATCGTGTCGAATCTTCGTATGCTCAGCTCTCGGAGCGTTATCGGAGTTGATCGGCAGCGAGACGATCCCGAGAGCGAGCAGCATCAAGAGAAACATCGACAAAGTTAGGAGACCGGTCAAGATTAGAGAGTAGGGATTCGATCTGCGACTCGAGAAGAGCCTAGGGTTTCGAGCGCCTCTCGCCATTGTAACAAGCTCTGAGTTCTCTCGAGATCTTAGATTTGATTTTGACTTTAAATTGAGCTTTGAATTCGAGGGATTTTGAATTGGAAAGTCGCTGGTTTTTAATTTTCTCTTCTTGAATCAGCGGCGAGGAGGGTAGAGGTTTTGGGAAGAAATAGAATTTTTTTAAAAGAAAAGAAGAAGAAATTTTGTGATTATTGTCTTGATTAGAGGCGTAGTTATATAGTAGGAGAATATAATACAGCTCTCATTAAATATCGAAATCCTACTTTGTTTCCTAATTTAATCCTGCGAAAAGTAGGATTTCCAGATTTGACACGATAACGGAGAAGATATATCGATAATTTTTTGTTGGGGTTTTTCATATATACCCTTCTAGTCTTCCATATTTGCAAAACCTTTAAATCTTGATATTTATAACATTACCCCTCACCTTTCTCATATTGAGTTCTTCTACCCCTCCCGCTTAATAGTTATAATTTTAAACTGGAAAATGTTCGAAACATATTGAAAATTATTGATATTTTTGATATTGCTCTATTTAGAAACCAACATTATTAAATTAAGGGGAGAAAAATTCAATAAGATAGATTTTGAGAGTAATTTTACAAATATCAAGATTTGAGAAATAAATTTGCAAATATTAAATGTTTGAGGGGTATATATGATATGAAACACCCCTTTTTCTTTTATTTTCCAAGCGCGTAGAGGCTTCACATGCGCCAGCCGTAACAGTGGCCGCATGTTGCTCGCATGTTCCCAAATTGGACCTTGTTGAAATGTTTTATTGCAAAGCTAGCTTTGACTTCAAATTCGTTGTCTATCCGCTCGGACTCGGGTCGCGTTAGCTGGTATTTCACAACTCCGTTCGGACCGAAGCGCGAAAACATGGGGGGCCATTAATGGGCGTATTAAATTAAAAACTTTTGGAGATTTAAGTGCATCCCACTTCATATAGCTGAGGATTTGAATTGCCGAAAATAGTGAAGATATCATCATTTCAATCATAATTACTTATTGTGTAATAATTAAATTTGAAATAAAAAAATAGCGAACCTTGAGTACTTAATCCCTAGAGTACGTGAAGTTGAGGTTAAACCAGGGACCAAGTCTTCTAGTTGTCGGGAAAAAATATATCCAGAATTTATGAATATATACATGAATCCTTCAGTTGACAAATGCCGCTCAATATTATGAAATATGAGGAACATGCGCATGGGTTGTACCTATTAAAAAAAGAAAAAGAAAATCCTCAAAGAAAAGAAAAGAAGGTTTCTTAAGCAAAAAATAAAATCCCATTCTTGAGTATGTTTCTTGGTCTCCTGTTGTTACATCAAAAATACGAAATTGTGACGAGGGTTAAAATAAATAATTTTGAAATTCTTTCATATAAAGTTAAAACAAATAAATGGTTGTAATAAAGCAGAAGTCTCTCAATTACTTGTTTGATAGGAAAGAAGTCCAAATTCATTTTAAAGATAGGAGACTAGCAAAAGAAAGTATCAAGTAAAACAAGCACATCATTTTGAAGCAAAATAGCTGAAGTTAATGGGGGCGATTAGAAAAAAGAAACACACTAATGTAGGTTTCTGATCAAGATATCATGTCGCTCTGAGTTGTTCGTGTACTCCCATGTTAGACGATGTTGTCATACTAGGAGGAAGCTATCGTGCAATCAGATGATGTAAAATATACAAATCTTTGAGTTTATTTTGTAAAATACTCTCATTTTAGAATTAACAATCAAACAACATGCTAAAATACCATATTACCACAAAAAGTGATACCCCTTTACCAGTTTAGTCTAAAAAGTGATGCCGGCGATAGTTTAGTCTAAAAAGTGGCTACTACGATGACAAATAGGCATTTTGGGTGCTGGAGATAATTTTTAAGTGAAAAATTAACTATTTTTGCATATAGACCCCTCACTCTCCCATATTTTCGTGTTTATCCCCTTAAATTCTAAAATAGGTAATAAAAAATCTCTCTCTCCCCAACCATCTCCTCCCTCCTCATTTTCACTATCTCCTCCATTCTTTTCTCATCCCGATCCTCAACCTCTCCTCCTCTCCCCCACTCTTTTTCTCCCTCCTTCCCAATACCTATTACTTCCTCCTTTCCCTCTTTCTCCAAACCCATCTTTTCTTAAGTCCTTTCGCTTCTCTCTCTTCTGTGTCCTCTTTCTCCTCCTTTCTCTCTCTCTCCCCTCTCCTTCACTCTTTTCTAATGGGTTTGAGAAAGAAAGATGAGGAGATTGAGTTTTTGATGATTTGAAGAGAGAGTGGGTAGAGCAATGAAGGAGAGGGAGAGGGAGAGGGAGAGGGAGCGGGAGAGACGAAGAGGAGAAGGAAGTTGGGTGTTTGATAGAGTGTTTAATATTGGGTCTAAATGAGGAAGAGGAGGATGTTAGATTTTTTTTTTTTAATGATTAGAGGGTGAAGAGGGAGTGGGCGGAGCAAGAAGGGAGAGGGAGTGGGAGAGAGTAGGGGAGATTGGGGATTGGAGAAGAAGATAATGGAGGAGATGGTAGGAAGGAGGAAGGAGGAAATGGTCGGAAGGGAGGGTTTTTTTAAAATAAATTTTAGAAAATTTTTTGGGTGGTTAATATAAAAAATATAGGAGAGTTAGGGACCTCTATGCAAAAATCACTTAATTTTTCGCCTAAAAATTATCTCTGGCACCAAAAATATCTATTTATCATTGTATTTATCACTTTTTAGACTAAACTATTACCGACATTGCTTTTTAGGCTAAATTGGTAAAGGGTGTCACTTTTTAGGCTAATATGGTAAAACAACACAATCTTATTGCTTAAAAAGATGTAACACAATATTTTGACGTCAAGAGTCTTAAAGTAGGGCATAAGAAATCATGGAAATAGAGAGATTAGGAGGGCGATTAGAAAGGCGATTAGGAGAGGTGGCGCAATCCCCAAGATGGCAAGTGAGGTTTATTCATGGAGAAATCTCCATTAAGCAGGTAACCAACTTCCCCTCTCCTCCCCTTCTGCTACATGCCCATGAGTCATCATGTCACTTCCATCAACCACCAAAACCATTCGTCTCCCTGTTTATGAAACCCCCAAATCCCAAATCATCTCCTCCGCCTACTTTCGCCTCCTTCACTGACCTCTTCAAGACCACTACACCGTCGCCCGACAAGGATAAAAGTACTCTTCCTCTCCCCATCGAAATCACTCCACTTCCATAGGCTAGCTGGATTACTGTTATCAACAAGAAGAAAGTAGCGAGAGAATGACTAGATCGTATAAAGTAGTGAGAGAATGAGTAGATCATATAAAACGATCCATCCCACCTCAGAAACAAAAAATATTTTTTTTATGGCAATCCATCTCATATAGCGATATCCTGTAAGTTGGGTTCTTTTCAATGCTTCAAATACAAGGGCTTAGGGTACATTTCTCATTCATGCCCCTTATCCCAACCACTAGATGCTCCTCAGTAGACCAACATCCCTGTTATCCCCATGCCCTCATCCATCAAGGATAAAATTAAAAAGTTTTGAACTTTCGGGATTCTATCTATGGGGAATGGATTCTTCTTCAATTGAAAAACTCAAAGAAATACTACAATACCTCTTCAATGTTAAGGATTGGTCTCATCAGATCCTCCTTTTAGAACAAGGTAGATTCTTGGTTCAATTTCCAAGTTCTCTACTTCTTGATCAAGCAGTTAGGGTACATAGACATGAGTTCATATGGAGGAACTTTTCTATAAATGGACTGAATCTAAAGGAATGGAAGGCTTTCCTAAGCTAGAACTAGTATGGATCAAGCTGTTTAAACTTTCGTTTCACTTGTGGGACAATGAATTTTTCACAAATTTGCTAAAGGATGTAGGTAAGCTCTTCACATGTTTGAGGGATGTGTTGTTCATGGAGGAAATATATGCCTGCAAAGTACTGTTGAAAGTTAAATGTTGACATGATATCCCCAAATCAACTCTCTTTCGTTATGTGTCCCTGTCAATGGATGACTCATGGAGGGTAGAGCTGTGATAGAAATTCAAGAGAAGCTCAACACAAAGAAAGAAACTAAAGTCCTCATAAGAGAAGAGGATTCTTTTACCCATTTCACATGGAAAGACTTGGGAACTCTGTGGAAGGAGATGGACTCAAAGATCCAGCGACCCTTATCTTTTAATGACCCACTGGAATAGCAGTCAGAATCCAATAACAAACAGGCAGATGTTGACGTCAAGGGCACAAAAGTAATTGAAATCAATTCAAATTTAGCAGGAAATGAGGAAGTGGTTAAGAAAACTGCGGCTCCTGAGAAATTACTGGATTTGGGGCGGTCAAAAAGTTTCCATGTTATTAACTTTCTTGATATGGTGGAGGTAAATTTTGAGGATAAAAACTATTCTTTTACCAAGGGCAACATAGAGAGCTTTTTACTCAGTTATTAAGAAAGACCCCGAGGAAGGCCCATCCAGGAGAACTCCTACTGCAACCCAAATGAGTTTAGACTTTATCTCATCCTCCTCCTTTAAGAAATCCATAGTGCCATCTCCTGCTCAGCTCAGCCACCAGGTTTCAAGAGGCTTATCAGATAGAGATGGCGTTGGCTTGCATTCCTATCCATCTGCCACAAGCCCTACCTACGCTTCATGGTAGGATCAGGAGAAATCTCTACCCCCTCTCCACAGAGAGGGTCAGTCCTCTTATGTCCACACCTCCTTTGCCCATTAATTTTTTATCTAAAGAAGCTCTTTCTAATATTGCCGCTAACTATGACATTTAAGGAGCCCCTTCACCAAGAGGCCCTCAATAATTTGAAATCCTTAGAGGTAGAGAGAGTCAATCTAAGCTCTTAGACTATAGCTTGGTCCTGTAGTTTTGGTTGTGCAATCTGGTTGTTCCTTTTAAGTTTTTATGAAGATAGATTATGGAATGTTAGAGGGTTAAAGAATCCAGTAAAGAGAAGGCTGGTTAGAAACTACATCTTATTCTCTAATATAGACATTGAATATTCAAGAATCCAAGCTTAACTCTGTTAGAACTAGAACTCTTAAAGCCTTAGGTGGCTAGAGAAGCAATAGAGTCTAGAGGTGGTGTGCTACTAGGGTGAAATGATAATCTCCATGAGTATATTGACTCATACATAGAAATATTCTCTATATTTTTTGATTCTTTATCATAAACTCTTCAAGTGGAAGTTTATAGTTATATTTTATTTGTGCTCCCTATAAGACAGATGGGAGAGATGTGTGTTGGTGCGAGATAAAAAGGATTAACTCCATATTTCCATTGCCTTGGGTCATTTTTAGAGATTTCAATATGACTCTCAATATTAGGGAAAAGAGTGATAACTAGCTCTATAAGAGATATAAACTCCTTTAAAAGTTTAGTTGATTCTCTTTTTCTCATATACATCCCTCTTAGTGAAAGACAATTCACCTGGTCTAATATAAGAGATGACCCAAGTCTAACTAGGCTTGATAGATTCTTCGTCAATTCTGCATTTGAATCTCACTTTCTTCACTGGTTTAGTATGTTTTCCCCTCATATTGTTCAGATCATACCCTATTCTCTTGGATTCAGGTGGACCACTAACGATCTCTCTTTTTAGATTTGAGGAATGTGGCTTTCTCACACATTCTTTAAAGATTTTATTAGCCAATATTGGTCCTCTTTTTCATGTTAAGGTACTCTTGTTGTTTCTTTCAATTCCAAACTCAAGCTTCTCAAAAGAAGAATTAAATGGCGGAAAAGCATATCTTTGGATCCTTAGCCAAATCTTAAAGAAAAACTCTCTCTTCTACTGAATCTCTTGATCTTCTTGAAGAGGACAGATCTCTTACAGGCTTAGAAGCTTCAGTCAGAAGAAAATATAAGTCTAAACTTCACCTAATTGCCAAGCAAGAGGAGATTCACCGGCACCAAAGATCTAGGATAAATTGGCTAAAAGAAGGTGACAACATCACCTCTTTTTTCCACAAAATTACTTCCTTTAACAGAAGGAGGAACTTCATACCTAATCCCATAATTAATGACCAAATTGTTTTCTTTGAACACAGTAACAAAAAGATTTTCTTGATTTTTTACTTCTCTATTCTCATCTAAGGGTCCTTCCTCTTTCTCTCTGGATTGGTCTTCAATATACCCTAACCCCATTATATGGCTTCAATCTCTTGATCTCCATTTTATCATGAAGAGATTAAGAAAGGGGCCAATTAACATAGTCAAAGGTAACACAGTCAAAGGCCTTCATGAATTCAATTTTGATCAAGCATATTTCCTTTTTCTTGATGGAACATGAGCGAAGAAGTTCATGAACAACGGTGCCTGAACCAAGTGTAGACTTGCCACTTTGGAATGCTAATTGAGTAAGGTCAACTAGGTCTGATGGAAGGGGAGCAAGTCTATTTGCTGGAACCTTTGTGAAAATTTTAAAATGGTCATTCAAAAGGCTAATAGGTCTGAAGTCTTTAACTTGACAAGCTCCTTCTATTTTGGGTATGAGGGAGATGAGGAAAAAGTTGATACTGTGAAGAGGGAGCATCTTGATATAGAGCATCAAAAACAGAAAAGATTTTCTCTTTGATTGCTTCCCAAAATTCTTGATAGAAGAGAATTGGGAAACTATCTGGGCTAGGGTATTTACCTGGATCTAGATCCTAGAGATGCTCAAAGCCAGAGGTTTTGGGTTAAGTGGTGTCATTGGATTGGACATATCCATGAGCAAGTCAGCTATTCTTGGATCTTCATCCAAATTCTTCAACTATTCTAGAGGACTGAAGCAATATGTCCCTCTCTCACCTATGCTTTTTATTCTTGCTGCTGATGTCATGAACAAGATGCTCACTTCAAGTGTAGCTGCTGGTGACTTATCAGAGTTATATCTTAAGGGAGAACTAAATAACAATATATCTCTCCAAATTTGCTGATGACACTATTATTATGTGTAAAACCACTTCATCATATATTCATGTGCTAAAATATATTTTCTATATGTTCGAGGATATATCAATCAGGGTTAGGAATTAATTACGCTAAAACTAGTCTTTTCTATTTGGCAAATCCTCTTCTAAAGATGCCTTGTTTGCTAGAACTCTTAATTGCTCTCTTGAGAAAATACATTTCAAATACCTTACCTTCCTATAAAAAAGGGTGCTCTAACAAACAAGATTAACAACCACTTTTGGATAAATTCTCTAAGAGATTATCTATGTGGAAAAGTAAATAACCATCTGTTGAAGGTCGTTTAGCTCTAATAAACTCTATTTTATTCTCCCTCCCCTTATGTTAGTTGTCTTTTTCTAAACTCCATATTTGGCTTATCAAGACAATGGATAGAATTTGGAGAAATTTCTTCTGTGCATGAGGCTGAGGAGGGATGCAAATAACTCTAGAGGCAAATCTCTTATGAAGTGGAAGTTGGTATGCAAATCTAAAAAGGAACGGGGGTTTGGGTATTCTTTGTTTTATTGATTTTAACCAGACTCTTCTATCCAAATGGATATGGAAGATGATCCAAAATGATTTGTTTGTGAGTAATGTTCTTTCTTTATTATACTCATCTGACTATCCAAATCCTAGTTGCACACCGCCTAGTCCCTCTGCTTCTAAATTTTAGCGTGATGTTTTCTCCAGTAACCAAGCTTTAAAGAATCTGGCTGAATGGACGTTAGGCGAGGACTCTCGTATCAGATTTTGGGAGGATAAAACGGTCAGGGTAGAATTCTTTCGCATTCCCTTAGCCTACAAGTTATCTTTTTCTATAAATATTAGTGTTAGATCTCACGGGATCTTTCACAATAACTAATGGAGGTGGCAACCCTTGATACGAAGGCCAATTTCAGCAAAAGATAGAGAAGAGGTTATAGATTTAAAGGACTTCCTCCACAGTCTCTCTATCACTCCTAATAGTAATAAAGATGAGGTATGATAGCCATAGCATCATTCAGGCAACTTCTTAGTTAAGACCATGTACACTTTTCTTAATAGCAGTAGTATCTCTTATAAGGGTTTTAACTTCGTATGGAAATCTATCCTCCTATTTAAAGTTAAAATCTTTTTATGGCTTCTCTCCAAGAGGAAACTTCATATTAAAGCTAATCGTGCATCCAAAGGGTGGACAAGAGATACAACTTGTTCCTTTTGCAATGAACAAACATAATGTGATGAACATTTGTTTCTTCAATGCACTTTTATAATGGAAGTTTGGACTCCCTCCATGCCTATGCTTAAGTTATCATCATTTCCCCAAAACTTTAGTTATGTTATCGATTCATATGATACAATTATGGAGGATATAGAGGAAGCAGAACGTTGTAGTCAATTCTTTTTTCTACTTTTTACTAGTGTATTTGGAGAGTGAGAAATAATCTTATATTCAACGAGATATCAACCGCTGCTAGTAAGTTGGCCTTTAACATTGCATAATGTTCTGGACAAGGCACTCGACATCAAAGAGAGCATCATCGATAAGAGAGTTGGCAAAGGAAAGAGGGATATCAGATCTGCAGATAAGAGATGTTGATTACCAGGTAGATGAAACACAGTTGGAGATAACTTCTGAAGGGTCGCCCACATGTTCCTTCTTTCACTATCTAGTTTTAGACAAACTCACTCTTTATAGTTTTCTTTTGGTTCGTATTACTCGTAAATATTGTTGAGCTTGGTCATAGCTCTAAACAACCTATAGTTGGATTTCATTTTTATCTAGCTTTTCTTAGATTAAGCTTTGGCTAAGTTAGTTTTAATCAAATATCTATGACTTATATTGTAGGTGACGACATTGGTCCTCTCCCTGCTGATGTGTATGAATTGTTTAATCATTACTACTCTTAGTCTAGCTATATCTGAATTTAGTTATCTTGTTTAATGAATTTTTTTGAGTAGGGCACCTTGCCCTGTTTTTAGCTTTGAAAAAAAAGTTTCTCAAAGTAGAGTCAATGATGAAAATGGATTGAAAAATCTCACATGTAAGATGTAGATCAAATGGTGGAAACAAAGTACGTTGTTTTCCTTGTTCATCATCATCCCTCACCCGGACTAACCAACTGTAAAATTACGCAGAACACTACAATCCATCATAATTCTCCAAACAACACTCCCTTCTTCAATCTCCAACCTCCTACTTTGCCTATTCCACAAATGCAAACCAAAGCTCTCCCTTTTAATCCTCTCATACTTAGCCTCCACCCATTTCTCATGAAACCCCACTCTAGGCCTCTCAAACAACCCCCTAATCCTATTCCACCCTACCGGATAAAACACCGGCGGGGGCAAAACCATGAATTCAACCTCTCCGGCCACCCTCGCTGCCACTCTTGAAACTAGGTAAGGACCGTTATGTCCCCATATGTTTCCATCAAAATTCTTCACAAATTCCTCCATGAATTTGTCTAATAGAGGATGATTTTCGTTGAAGATCATAACTGCATTGTTGAGTCTTGACCATTTCCCTGTCTCCGCCTCTATGGCTTGAGCTCCAATCGCATTCTTGAATCCTGATGTTAAAGAAAAGAGATCTATTGTTATTCATTGAAATGAGTAATATAAAATGGTATTTTTATATAGAAAATATCACAGGATATCTGTAGAAAATATATGAAAGTAAAACTATAACACAGAAAAGTTATATGACAGAAAATTATCATACTAAGTATCTAACCTGTCACGTGCTCAGAAAGGCAAAAAACACTCCTTTACCGTCAAAAATTTAATGGAAATTGGATTAAAAAAAATTCAGGGTTGGCGACTATATTATCGCCTTTCGAATCAAGCACTTTAGATTTGAAATAAAAGAAGTTTGTAGGTTTTATGTGCAAAACAGATCAAAGATGGGGGTTTGTGGAATTAAAATAGTTAAAGGGGTCATCTACAAAACCCTCAAAGTTCGGGGGTATTTCTTAAATTTATGAAAAAAATACAACAAAAACATTTGTCCGAAAAAGAAAATAAGATAGTTAATAACACCTGATAAGCTCTTCAGGACGATAACATCAGCATCGATGTAAATTCCTCCATATTTATACAGTAAAGCGAGACGAAGAAGATTTGAAAGGTTTTGGCTGTTCATGGCGCGTCGGGGCAGGTTAAGGAACCAGTGTTCAGCAGGCGTATTTTTGAACAGGAAATTGAAATCAGGAGATAATATCGTTATCATGTAACCTCTCAAAGTTAATGGACGTAGAATTTTAACACTTAAACTGTTTGATACTATAAGAAGGCAAGCGTCAGGGTGGAATTTGAAAATGCTTTGTATTGAAATGAACTCTCGTGGGCCTAAAGAATCACTCTTGTATATCCAAGTCATGAAGAACTTTAGATTGCAATTATGCCCATTGAAAAATTTGAAGGCTTTAGCTGAGAAGTTTGAGTGATAACTTCTTTTGGGTTTTCTCTTTGAAGGAGTGATGATTTGTTTGGTGAAATTTGGGGTGGACTCTTGGAGGATTCTTTTGTTTTGGTGGCGTTGGATTGGTTGGGTTTTAACGGGTCGGATCGCAATGGGCCGGGTGGAAACGGGTCGAATGCAGAGGATGTGGAGGCCCAAGCAAGCGAGATGGAGGAGAAAGAGAGCTAAGAGGGAAGTGGGGATGAAGAAAAGGATGATGGAGAGGTTTCTCTTTGGCTTTGAGGATTCTCTCATTGCTTAGCTTTATGTTCGCTAGTTTGAAGAGTTGTTGTTAAGAAGAGAGTGGTTTTGGTAGCAAGATGGAGTTAAAAGAGGTAAAGGACAATGAAATTGTCATGTTATAGAAGGAGAGAGAAGATTAAGTTAAAATGCATTTTTGAAATAGGGTAAATTACACAAAACCCTCATGAACTTTCAGTGTTTTGCAGTAACCCCTCGTGAACTTTCAAAATCACACTAAACCCCAATGAACTTTTAGGAATTGCAAAATCTCCCCCATGAACTTTCTGAGTTTTTGTAGATAACCCCCATAAATTAGAAACAAAAAACATAAAAAGGCGCGCATTATGAAAGTTCATGGGGGGGGGGGGGTTAAGTGTAATTTACCTAAAAGTTTATGGGGGTTTTTTGCAAAAGTTATTGGGGGTTTAGTGTGATTTTAAAAGTTCATGGGGGTTTACTACAAAACACTGAAAATTCATGGGGGTTTGGTGTAATTTACGCTTTGAAATAATAATAGTGAAAATCTATTTGGAAAATTGAATATAGATTCTTGTTTTTGTTTTTGTTACTATATAGAAGCTTAGGCATTAATCAATTTTGTATTTGGTTTTACCTAATTATATGCTTATCTAGTGGGAAATATTGAAACTGTCACATGTCTTATATTAATTTGACGCAAAAGTTATAAGCGTTAATGTTGTAAGAGTTCTATCATCTATTTGAATGCTTGCATAATTATAAAATATTCAAGTTCATTCAATAATTAATTCATTGGTCCATGAATTGGTTCGTTAGAGAATGTGAGTGAAATGAATAGCTCCAGGACCTCAGTGTTCATTCTATTACGATTCGAGTTAGTTGCAGACACAATCTTTGCATTAGTATGATTTGGATTTAGATCCTCTCCACTAGAAAAAAAAAGTAATTGTTTTTGTATTTCTTCATGTGTTTTTATCAGTTTATCTCATCTTTCCCCAAACTAAAAATATTTTTTAGCTACATTCTAGCAAAAAATTTACCCCTTAACCCTTTTATGAATTACAATATTATTTTTAGATCACAAAATATACAAGAAATGTCAAAAAAAAAAAACACTATCACATGGTTAAATATTTGTCTATAGGCTCACAAAATGATAACATTTGACACATAAACGTAGATTAAAAGGAAAAATAGATAAATTGATATTTTAGGAGACAACTTGAAAATTAACTTATACTTTAAGAAACTAGTCCGCCAATACTTTAAGGAAGTAATGATCATTATGTACAATAAGTAAAAGAGACTAGCCCACCAATTTGTGCTGATATCAAAATTGTTGCCCTTTGTAGCATCATAATAAGGAAATTACCATGGGGGTAGGAGCTCTGCAAGAATAGCGCAGCTACACATGCTCGTTTGGCGTGCTTTATCTTATCAAGCCCAAATGCCCAAAGCAATGAACAACTACTCAAACAAACACACAAATGCACACGCTACACACATTGCGCATTTTCACATCCGCTCACCTCATCACTATACAACAAACTTTATATCCCCCTCTGTTCTTCAATTAAAAAGGGCCAAAATATTTTCTCCTATTATGGACATGCCTCATTTCAATTTTTTTTTTCTTCTACAATGTTGTGTTGTATTTGTATACCTTAATAACGATGCCCTACTTTATCAAAGGTCTCACTATGAAATAAAGGAAGCTATTGAGCTTCTTATAAAAGCAGAAACAACCCCAGAGAAGCAATTTGTTGTATTTTACACACTATTTTGAGTGAAAAATTGGGATTCCTTCTTATGTATTTCTTGCTTTATAGTTCCATTGAGAATTAAGTTTATGTATTGTTCTTGATTCCATTGTCCTATATTGGCTAAGCACTACAGCAGTAGGAATCCTCTCAGAATCAGAATCATTCTTATAAGAGTGGGTAATCTACGTCATAAATAAAGAGTTGTAATTCTCAAACTTACTCTCTAACCACATGTGAATGGTACTGATCGCCCCTTTTCTATAGGATGTTTTAATAGAATCCTTACTCGCAATACAAGACCTTTCTTTTAAATTGAAATTTAATTAATTAATAATTGGAAAAGATGAATCAGAGTGGAGAAAGTATCTAGTACTTCCTGTCCATTAACGGGGCACCAACAAGACATCAACTCCATGACACCGAATTTGGAGATTTGTACATTGATCAAGTGATTGATACCATAGTGCACTACAATGCCACATACTAGAGCAACTATTTCTTGTCCTATCTTTCATGGACGAAACATTAAGACAACATAAATAATTTATCCATGAATGAATTTTTCAAATACAAATACGAAGAAATGGAAGGACCCATATGCAAAAAATCACAAGAGTTCTTTTTAACTTCCGGACCCCGTGCACTCATCCTCTCCCTACAAATGCTACGAAGCCCAACACTCCCGCGCTTTTCTCCAACGGAAAAAGACAGACCCAAGAACGAAACCCTACAGAGAGAAATCCCGCCATGGCCACCGCCTTCAACACCTTCAGAAACGACGGCGAGATCCCGGTCCCCGGCGGCAGGATTCGGATGGATCCGCCGTCGAGCGAGATGCAGGAGGAGGGGTTGAAGTTGCGAGAATAGAGACGGTGAGTTTGGATTTGGCCAATTTAGGGTTTGTATTGGTTTGGGATTCTCCTCTATTGATCTCTTCTTTTAATTGGTTAATTGGATTTTAGTTTGAGTAGTAGATCTGTGTGCATCTCTCCTTTTATTACTCTGGATCATAGTTATGTTCAACTAATTCTCCTCTAATGTTAGACTATAAAATTATAACCCCAACTCTCACGACTTCGAAGTTTATAGAGTTGGAAACTCGTTATTCTTATGAAAACAACTTTTGTGGTCCCTGGAATAATCCTTGTAAACTTTGAATAGGGCTTGACGGGAGTAGTCGTGGGCGTGGGCCGGGTTGGGCCTTACCATGAACCGATCGGGCCACTTTTGGGTCCGGACCATTCAGGAAGTGCCCAGCTGCAAGGCCGAGGATTGTGTCCCCGCCTGAGGCTCCAATGACCCACAACCCACATGGGTCGGGCGTCCGACCTGGCACATGGTGGTTCCAGTCGCTGGTCAATTCGAGTTCTTTTTTTTTATTTTTAATTTTTTTTATTTTTAAATCTTTTACTAGATTAGTATGTATAATTTAAAGAAGAAAACTTGTATTTTATCTTTCCGCAAAGTCTAAACCCTACAACTTTACAATTGGTGATAGAGTTATCTCACTGGAAAAAATCTTCACAATAATTTGAGTGTTTTCAGTAAATCAAAGTAATTGCAAATATTCATCAGAATGCTGAATAGAGCTTAGAAAATCTCTACTATAAAATTATAACTCAAACTGCTGGATGTTGCAATTTTCAATTGAGTTGCATCTCATATCATCTTGAAACATTAAAAAAAGATGTTAATGCTCTATTAAATTACTACATTATTAAATTTCTATGTTTAAATATATTGATTTGGACTGGGAATTACATTATTACTCTAGTTTTTTATATAGTGTGAGTTGCTTGTGAGATTATGACCTTAATAATACATTTATACCATCTTGGAGGGGTTTTCTTGAACATTAGAGTTTATAAAAATAGAAAACCTACATTAAAAAATTATGAATTTTTGCGTGCTAGTCTGGCCCATGGGCCATGGCCTATGGGTTAGTTTTTTAATGGGATTGACTAATTGTTGGGCTAGACTATCATGAATAATAAAAATAAATTGGGTTGGGTTGAGTTATTATTACCAAACTTATAACTGGACTGGGCTGAAATTATCTTTAAAAAATATAACTATTACTCAATGCGGGCCAGGTTGGGTCCGGTTGGGCATGGGCTAGACCTACTTCTTGGTCCACGAATTTAGAGTAGAACTCAGTCTAGCCCACGTCCCAGGTAATGGGTCGGGTTGGGCCCGACCCACTGAGGGTCAGGCTCGGTCTTGACCTTTGCCGAGCTGGGCCGATTCGACCCTCAGTTCAAACCGGCCCACGAGGCCATGCCCACCCCTAGATAGGAGGATGAGATTCATAATTTTAGTTAATGTCTGAGGGCAGATGATGTTAAGGCTTAGCCTAGTGCTCTCTATACTTGTATGGATGTTAATTAGGATTCAAATCAGGATCCTTTGTGCCCTATACATAACAATATTCCTCAAGCTTTCACAAGGGTAGAGAGACAATATGGGAGGGATGCAGTAAATTTTTTTCTTATGGGGGCACTGATACAATTATAAATGTAAATTAATAACTTAAAATCAATATAAGTTTCACTGATAAGAAAACTTATTTATACAATAATCACAAAGATATCGGCATATAATATTTTTTTCATTATCATTTTCATATAAATACGTTGATCATTTTAATTTTCTTCCCAAAAAACTAACCAAGTACTCTTAAGTTTCAACAACAATCTCTCATAATTGTTTTCAATGTGGTGGTACCAAACAAATATTTTATGGGGCACCTATCAGTGGCGGATCCACCTTGATCAAAGTGGGGTCACGTGACCCCTCTTTGGTCGAGGCAGACCGAGAACCCATTTATTAGGGTACATTTCACAAAACCCCTCTCAACTTTGGGTTTTCTTAGAAAACCCACGTCAACTTTCATTGTTTTCCAAAAAGCTTGAACCTCGGCAAAAATATTTTTTTAGCATAATTTTCTCATCCATTTGAAAGCAGCGGTTAATACCGTCAGGGTTTTTTTCGAAAGATGTTGAGTGTTGAAGGGGGTTTCCGAAGAGCTTCAAAACTTAAGGAGGGTTTTGCGACAATTTGAAAGTTAAGGGGGTCATCGGAGGAAAACCTAAACTTAAGGGCAATTTTCTAAAATTTATTCACTAAAAAACTCTTCATGCAATTCAAGGTTCAAACCAGGGAACTGTGATTAGTGACATGTATAGAGAACAATATATTTGAAACCTGTGATTAGTAACATATATTGAGAACAATATATTTGATCGTGTTATTTTTTTCAAAATATGAAAACACATAGACAATTGTAGACTTTTTAATTGTTAATCATACAGTGACACCACTTTCTAGAAATCATGAATCGGCCAGCGGCACCTATGGCTATGAAAATGGGATACAAATTCTACAATTTTTAAAAATTTCATGGGGACACCTGCTCCCACAACACCTAGAGTAGAACCGTCCTTGAAGACAATAGTAGATAATGTAATGTACTTAGCTGGGTTTTTTTGCTTAATGTCGGGATTGAACTTGGGATTCCCCACAATCTGTCCCGATTCTTTACTGGATGAACCAATGATCTAAGGCTTTTCAGGTTGAGAACGGAGGCAGATCACCCTGATTATTCTAAGCTGCTATTTTAGCGCATACAAGTTTATAGCAAATGTTTGTCTTAAATAGATCAGTTTAAACTAGTTTGGAAAAGTAAGCACGTCTACGGATAAGGCTCTTGCAGTCTTGTTTGTTCAGCCTTTCAGGTTGTTTCCTAATTGCTTTCATGTGGTTTCAGATACACTGAACCAGGTGAAGGAATTCCACCACTTTGAGATTGAACCTATAACCATATTTTAGTTTACAGCAAAGTAGCGATAGAAAAAGGAAGATAACATTGTGGTTCACATCCAAAATCTGCAAGATAAGAGATGGAGAGGCATGCTCTATTGGTATAATATTGAAATGCGCCAGGCAATTCCTAACAGTGATCAGAAGTTATGATCTAATTGGCTCACGTCAAAATATGGTATGTGCTCTGTTTTGGTGCATCATTTGGCATATTAAGATGATCTTGCCGATAATCAAGTAGTGTCTTGGATATTCAGCATGCATTATGTGTCATCTTACCATGTTATACCGGCTTGTAAAGCTTTGAAATTTGCTGCCAACTGCGCATGAGCTGAGTATAAGATTGCAAGTAGTCTGGTAGAAGGAAGCGCGTAGTACAGGGGAAAACATGAAGATTAAAGTTTTGAGGTAACAAGCTGTTCTTATTTGTTTTAGCCCTTTATTCTTGTTAAATGTGTGAAATCACTGGAACAACTTTGAAAATCAAAGGATAGAGATGGACCAATAATTGAATCATCCGAGGCTTCGAATCTCGCTAAGAGAATAACTGAAGCACCCCTATCATTTAGCATTTGTGGTTTTGTTTCCAATTTCACTTGAGAAATACTTTGTAGGTCTTGTTTATTGAACTCCATCTCTTCAGAGGGGAAAAACTGATATTCAAAAACACCAGTGATCTAGTAAGCTAAAAGCCTAACATATGAAACTGCGATTTTCTTGCCTATGTTCTAATTGAGTTTTATTGAATAATTTGGAAATAAAGTGTAATTAATCACAATCTCGCATCCTGTCTAGGATTACTTTATTGGTTTTGCTCTTCTGATGTTCTCACCAAACCTAAATCCTTTTTATTATAATTTCTATTATCTTTGCATGATGAATCCTCTGAACTACTTGAATCTTCTTTACTGTCTATCATGTTAAAAACGTTTTGATTACAATTCTAGTACCTATGAGGAGCTACTTGGTTGGTTTAAGTGAACTTTTTCTGTTGTTTGCTCTCTCATTTCCATAGGGCATAACATATTAACTATAATTTAAATCAAACGTGCAGCCAAAATGCCATCAATCTGCAGAACAAAGAAAAGAAGGAAAAGGAAATGTGCAATCAAAGTATTTTCGAAGCCGAGGAATACAAGACTTCTTTCTATGAGAAAAGAAAAGTCAACGTCGAGACGGGCAAGAACCACAACAGAGAGAGGGAGAAGGTCAGACAAAATTTTCAGTCACCAACAAAGCCTTCCTCTTGTGTTTAGGGTTAATTGCGGAGACCCCCGGTACTATCGCCCATTGCAGATAGACCCCCTCTAATTCTATTGCGACAGATAGACCCTCTGAATGAACTTTTTTTACGTTTTAAACCCTATGGGGGTCTATTTGTTAAAAAACTGTTTTCTCTTACCCTGAGGGTAAATGAGTCAACAAAATTCACTTGGGCGGCCTATCTGCAACCATAGAACTTTTGGGGGTCTATCGGCAATTAATACTTGTGTTTATGGCTCACTAGGTTTCTGACTTAACTCTCGGTCCAGCTGTTTGTGGCAAACCAAGAGAAGTTCCATGCAAACGGTCTCTAGTTACTGAAGAATTAAACTGTGTTTTTTGTAGTGAGTCTTACTTGTCTTTTATTTTGTGGCAGGTATTAGCTTTGCCATTGTTCACTTCTTGCTTTTGTGGAAATTGGTTATAGTAGTATAGGAAACTGAAATATCGAGGTTTTACTGGTATAAGGATTCATTTTGTTATATTTTTTCCCTTTCTTTTCTGATATATATCATGGGATGTTGGACCACGGGAACTTGAAAATGGTTGTTTTCAAGTATTTATTTGATATGATACATTCATTTGTATGGCTATGGAACTGTATTATCTTCTCCCTGCTTGTGAGTAGTATTGCCGTGATTAAAGTAGTATCCAGGTCCAGGAATTCATCTACTATTGTTATCTAAGTGTGGTATTAGATTTTTCTTGTGATAATTCGATGTATATAAATTGAACCTATCCTCTGTGATTAGAAATTCCATTGTAAATATTTGTTTATGTCAATATGTATAACTTCTCTCTTGAACCGCTTGTATTGATGACAGGACTTCACATAGGCACCGCGTCATCATTTTAAGAAGTACCGAAATTAGCTTTTCTAGAGAAACAAACAATCGTTTTTACTTGAAAGTAGAAGTAGCACTACTTCCTTTACTTCTGCTACTTCATATCTACTTCTGTACAAACAAACAAGCCCCACAGCAAAAAGATTGCATTTTATTTCAGCATAAATTTTTACATGTGTATTGCTTCCAATATGTGTATTGCTTCCAAACAAACAAATATTCTCTATGAATTGTAGATGATGTTTTGGTGCTCCGCTAGCTCAAAAATTGAAGAAACCAACATATTGATGTTTACATTGTGAGGTTGGAGGAGCAAATCAAGCCAATACAGGTTGAAGGAGAAATTCAAGCCAATACAGCTCTGAGCAACTGCATAAATATACAAAAAAATATTGCAGGCTAAAAATAAATCAATAAATATATCCGGTTAGCTTCTATATGCAACGAGTCTTCCTTTCTTATCGAGGACCCATCTCACTGAAGGTAACAGGCGTTGAGGAAAACGGCAAAGTAGTCATCATCGTCGATGAATCCTTGTTATCCGAATCAAGTTTCTTCAATTGAAACCCTCTCCCAGTTCTTCTGGAGTCAAGGAGAAGTCCCGGTGGGGTCAGCTCCTTCTCATTGAGCCTGATGGGTTTTGATAACATCTCTACAACTTGAGACATTGTAGGTCTCCTTGCAGCTGCACCTTGAGTGCAGAAGAGAGCAACCTTGATGTATCTGATGACTTGTTCTTCTGGATACTCTTTGAGCTCTGGATCTATTATCTCTTTTAGTCTTTCTTCTTCGAAAAGTTGCCAGGTCTGCGAAAATTAACAATATCGACTATCATAAGAATGATTTGCCATATATATTTATGCAAGTTCATCTGGATGTATTTCATTTGCTAATGAAAGCATCTGATAGAAGCCCAATTACTGCAGCAGTGTATGAGAATAAATGCTATATTTATATCGGCAAAGGCATAAAAGACAGCTATGGTTTTCTGTTTTTTGACTATATTTATATCAGCGAAGGCATTAAAGACAACTATGAGAATAAATGCTATATTTCTATTATATCATCCAAACACACCTGAAATAAGTTGATGAGCCATTAACTTTAAATGCTATATTTATATCGGCAAAGGCATAAAAGACAACTATGGTTTTCTGTTTTTTGACTATATTTATATCAGCGAAGGCATTAAAGACAACTATGAGAATAAATGCTATATTTCTATTATATCATCCAAACACACGTGAAATAAGTTGATGAGCCATTAACTTTCAACACGGAGCGAAAAATAACGGGAAGGGAAGAAAAAGCAGATTACACCAAAATGCGGAAAACCTTGATTGTAACTCATACAAGATTATTCTGCTCGTGTGCCATTTATGTTGAAATTCCTCAGAGGATGTCATTATCAATGTCCAACATCATTTACACACTGAATACTCTCTATCTTCAGTCACCTCCTTTTATGCAAGAAATCTATTATGGTACATCATACTAGAGTATGCCCTTTGGTTGACATCCTTGACGTCTTACTTTCCAATGGCTAATAATCGGACAACATAATTCTCGCTTTCTATAAGGGAACTAATTTATCATCTCTGATTTTTATCCTAATCGACCTTGGTACCCTCTTTGAGAAGCATAAAACATTCACAAAATGCTCAATATCGCTAGTTCCTCTGAGGATTCCCCCTTCTTCACATGTATCAAATACATTAGTTGCACAAAACTATTCCCAATGAATTCCAAGACAACAGGGAAAGCACATCTACCAGAATACAAGCAGAGACGACCTATAGTTTCAATTTCTTATGTAGAGATCCTGAAGCTTCTCTGGAAAGAGCAAAATCAAAATTTTGGCCACTTGCAGTTTTTCTATACACTGCAAGAATGAGCCTTTAACTAGCCCTGGATTTATCCAAGGGATTCTATAGAAAACTACTTAGTACATGTTCAGGCGTCTTCTACTAGGCAAGGTAATGTCTCTGACTCTATGATTACTAAACCATGAAGATCACATATAAAGGTAAGCATCGAATATCAAGGGAAAAAATCAAATCATAATGGCATGGACTTCATTACCCATGAGAAATTAGATAATTGGTCATATCAAAATGGAGTGCAAATCGGTGTTAAAAAGAAATGGGCTGAAGTGAACTATGGACTTACCCATTCTAAGAGGTATTTCTCCTTTTCAGACCAAGCTGCCTTTGAGCTACTTCTAGCACTAATTATTTCAAGTAAAAGAACCCCAAAGCTATATACATCTGCCTTACTTGTTAACTGGCCCTGCACTGCATACTCGGGTGCCAAATATCCGCTGCATGAGATAATACAAAATCTAAATACTGGAAACACATCCTACCAAATTTGAAAACAGCAAACAATGCAAATTTCAAAATATACAACAATTTCTTACCTTGTTCCAGCTACGCGTGTACTGATGTGGGTCACATTATCAGGAAAAAGCTTGGCCAAACCAAAATCTCCAATTTTTGGAAGAAAACTTTTGTCGAGGAGAATATTGCTAGCTTTGATATCTCTGTGCACAATACGTGGCTCAACTCCTTCATGGAGATAAGAAAGACCTCTGGCTGCGCCCAAACAAATTGCAGATCGTATATCCCAATTCAGATCAGCTGGTCGACTACGAGGACCTAAAAGGATAGTGAAATTCATCAAAATATGTAAATGAAATTATCCTAAAAATATACAGCTTTAAACTATGAACAGTTGTCGCTTTACCTAGTAATGCATGATCAAGGCTATTATTCTCCACATACTCATAGACCAAAATCCGGTTGCTTTCTTGAACACAACAACCAAGTAGCTCAACCAGGTTTGGATGCTTAACATTTGTGATGACATCAATCTCAGTCAAAAATTCATTAACCCCTTGCCTTGATTCTGCCGAGAGTACCTTCGCAGCAATTGGTGTTCCATTACGAAGAGCCCCCTGACATACATACACAAGAAGCGTATAAAATCAGAGAAAAGGGTTGTGATTTGAAAACAATCCGTGACTTGAAAATAATAAAAAAGACAATATTATATCAAAACAAATATGAAGTACAAGAAGACAACAGTTGGGATGCACCCGTTATGTTTCATAGAGCAGCATCAACTTGCAAAATATGCATGTCCATGTAACGTAGTAGACATTAGAATCAACCTCCCTACCCACAGCACGACCAAAAGGATTGTTCTTTTCTCTATATTAGAAAAAATCATATGTTCATGAGAATGTAATTTCCTTTAATTCAGGTTAACGAAATAGTAAATTCGGACAAGCTTGGGACATCATACCAGCTCAGTCAGAACTAAACAGATATACTCTTCCGATGACAAATAGTGAAAACTCAATTTTATTTCAAGATCCCAACAAGAGGAAATAATTGCTTCTTCTCCTACTTGGGGAGAAATGACAATTAGAACGATGTAAATATAGTCTTTTCATTGTAACTAAACTATCGATAATCTTCAAGGTGACTTCATAAAGAAGAAAATAAGATCCTGTCTTCAAGACCCATATGGGTATATACATACTGTAACTATGTAAAGTTTCTCTTTTATCTGTGGAAATATTTGTTTTAGGATGGCTATTTAATGAGATAGATCAAAACGCTGGTGTGAGCATGTGCATATGTGTTACTTTCCCGCATCTGTGGGTTTTACGACATGATTATAGAACAAAAAACAATATGAAACAATGACTTTTAACAGAATCAGACTCGAAGATCATTCAGTAAATAGTAAATCAGCCGCAATGTTGAGTAATATAATTAGTCATAAAGAAAAGTCTAGACTACTCTAGTTTAGCATACCTTATAGACAATTCCAAAACCTCCTCGACCTATCCTATTGCTTGAGTGAAAATTGCCAGTTGCTGATCGCAGCTCATTATAAGAGAAAAGCCTTATATTCTTGACATGGGAGAAACCTGGTCATATCAGAACAAAATGGAGTCAGAACTACTACAAGACTGGGTAACGTTTACTGGTTTTACTCACAAATAACATGATTACCCTATTAAACTTTTTATACATAGTGCTACATTGTGGGAAAGTGACAGCCGATACTTGCCAGATGCATGTATGCAATAGGAATAAAGTAGGTGATGTAAAGTCATAGCCGAGACAAACTGGATAGCATAAGCAAAAAATCCAACAACAAAAAAAAAAGGAATTCCCAAGAAGAACCACATGGTAAAGATCAAATATCACAATGTTTCATGTTTCAAGGCAAGCACAAAGCAGACAAATGTTTTTCATCAAATCAGAGAGAAGATAGACGTATTACTTCATTGGGCTTATTAATCAAATAACTTAACACAGGAACTATGAATCACTAAAGAACTCCAAGAAAATGTGATGCCTAAAACCATATATCCTACAATCATAACCGAAATAAATAAGCCATGACACAATAATCAGTGCTGGCCTGCACATAACTCAAATGCTCGAATGTGTAACTTCAGTAAGGAGAAAAGTTAAAACATGAATTTCACTGAGCAAATTCTTACCACCCAGTTCTTGTTGAGGCTTTTTCCGCACACCAAAGCAGCACTGCTTCATGTCCAGTGATGTTTCTAATAATGTTGCCTCATATAATGTGATTGCAGTCTGTACTCCGTAGATAGAGAAAACATTGAATCTTTTTAGCAATCCTGATATAATGAACATATACAAATTAAACAAGCCATGAGTCTGATTTCTTACATAACTAAACACATCAATTATCACTTTCTAAAATAATGGCATATGTGGTTGAATTTCAATAGAAAGAGAGATCAATAAGACTCGATATAAACTAGGCAATAGGGCCACTATCAAAGTCTCCTGAAATGGAGAATTATTGTAGAAGATTGCATATAAAATTACAAAGCTTTTAGGTTTTGAATGTTTAATTTCATTGAGCGAGAAAAATTTATCTGACCCATTTCTCTTCAAAAATCTAATTAGGGTAACCTGTGTTCATAGAAACAACAGCAATAATTTAAAAAAATGAGCTAATTGCTCCATAATCATTAGCTCAAGCATCAATTTCACTAACTAAACTGAATTTGACCCTAAAAAAGCTACCTTTAATCATCAAATTCTTACCAAAAAAAATGAAAATCAAGCTATTCCATCATTTTAGCTTAATCTGAGCTCCAATCCCATCGATTTTAACCAAATTAAACAACAAAAACACAAAATTGACCCCCCCAAAGGAAAAAAAAAAAGAAAAGAGCACAGATCAAACCTACCAGATCGAAGCGCAGCTGCAGTAACTCAAAAAAAATTCGCCCGATTTTTAGGTCTTATAAAGGGAGAAAGATCTTTCTTTTTTAAGAAAAAAAAATCAACATCGAGAAACGCGGAACAAATGAAGGAGGATTAAGAAAAGTAAGCACGAACTGATAATAGTAATTAAATGATAAGAATTAAATAATAATAGCAATATTCTTCTCAAAATAATAATAATAATAATAATAGTATAATACTGATAATAATTGCAATTTTTTCCCCTCTCAGACCTGCGAAGATGTTCACACGTTAACATGGAAGTAAACGGCAGCTATCGGCGTTGAGATTGTATGTCGGCTAAATATCAGAAAACCCCCTTAACTTTATACAATTAGCAGATAACCCCGTACCTTTAAAAATATCAGAAACCGCCCAAGTTTAGGGGTTATCAGAAAACCACTTTAACTTTAAGATTTTATTAAAAAATCCCCCTAAAAGTGTAATGACAATTTTCAATGGAGAAGTGTTCCCCTGGTAGTTTACCCAACATGTGAAAATTTGTGGTTAACGTTGTAGGGGGAGTTTTCTATAAAATCTTATAGAGTTAAAGGGTGTTGTCCTATTACACATAAATGTGAAGGGGTTTTCTGATATTTTGAATATATTGGGGAATTCTCTAATAGTTGTTCAAAGTTCAGACTTCAGGGGGTTCTTTGATATTTATGCCCGTCTGCGCCATTGCTGATTGCTGAGTACGGCGTTTAATCTCCGTCAAGTTTTTTAAGGCCGTATACTAGACGGCGTAAAAGGATTAAATTAAAAAATTTACTGCATTATAGACGTTAATAAATTTCATTTTGTTTTAGCTTGGTAAAATTAGAAAGATACCATGATTCAAATTTCTATCTCATTTTTTTAATTAAATTTCTTTCTAATTATATTAACCTTAACCTAGAGCTCAGTGGCTTGTTCAAGTGAATAAGCACGTGATTTTTTTGTCTTGAATGCTATTAAGTTTTGTTTAATTCAAAGTCCAAACCAACGGCATTAAACTAAATATTAGAATACTCCGCAGGCTGCCGGCGATGAAAACTATTAAATAATTGATTGATAACAATTTTATTAAACAGAAATTATTATCTACTGTTAATTTCCTTTAGCAGTCTGTCCATAATAAATGCTATTTATTTTCTTCATTCACTAAATATCCAATGATAGTTTTGATGTGGATGTTAAGCTCTTAGATCATGATAATAACTTATTTCAGACTAATATCATAAATATAAGGAAATTGGTTTTATGATTATTTAGAAGAGTATAACGTACTTCAACTGTTATCTGCATTTGTTTCTTGGTACTTATCAAAAACAATTCGTGAAAAGAAATAAAACTTTACCTGATGACTTTTCAAAATGGCTTGCATTTGTGACATTCAAAATATAGGGAGTAAATCAAGGAGCTCCCATGAAATTTCTCTTGTTATTTAAGGGTAAATTTTACAAAACAACCATGAAATGTGGGAGGTTTTGCATAAAACTTTCATAAATTTATGTTAGAGAAAATTGGCATGAACTTTTTTAAACTGTCACACTTGACGGTAGTTAAGATAAGTTATCAGATGCATTAAACAATTCTTCCCCTCATATTTTCTAGGAGAACTTAGATTTTTTTAATCCAAATTGTTAATATCTTTAGCAACAATTTAAAATAGTTGATGATGTTTGCTGTAGTTTTGAAAGTTCGCGGTACTTTTTTCTAGGGCTTTTTGCATATATATCCCTCAAATCTTGGTATTTGCAAGATTATCCTCCAATCTCTCATATTGGTTTTTTTTTTTTACCCCTCCCACTTAACAATGTTGGTTTTTAGACAGTATAATGTTGAAATTTTTAAAAATTTTCCAATAATGTTGCAACATTTTCTCGTTTAAAAGCTAAATCTGTTAATTGCGGGGTAGAAAAGCTCAATATGAGAGAATTTGGGGAGTGTAATTTTGCAAGTACCAATATTTGAGGGATAAACATGCAAATATTGAACATTTGAGGGGTATATATGCAAAAAAACCCTTTCTTCTAAAATAAAAGGTTTACCGTTAGTTTTGTGTAAAGCCCCCAACTTGATAATAGTTTTTACCCTAATTTTAAGCGAGCCCTCTTGTTTTGTGTATAATCATTATGAAACTAAATTAACTATAAGTTCAATTGGTGAGGAGCATAAGGTCAAACACAAACCAGCTAAAACTTCATTAAATTTGGACTGAGTTACCAGATTGGTATATTTAGTGAGACCTAATTACTAAGTTTGTATATTTTCTTTCTCCAGCAATAACAAGATATTAAAGTGGCAAACGGTGACGAGAAAGCATAAAAGATGTCCGGAGTCAATTTTCTAACGAGGCGAGGTCATGCGACAAATAACGTGATGTCGATGTGACATCTTTGGCTGACGTGAGTGATAAATTTGACCTCATTCATTTAGTTGAAAGAGAGTTTTTCTTCAAAACCAGAGCTCAAAAGGTTTTTTCCCCCCAAATTGGATCCCCTCTCCTCCCTAGGTTAAATTTAATGTTCTCCATCGAAATTGGATATGGATTCTTCGACCAAGAACACCCACCTTTAACGGAGAACTGAAGAAATCCCTTGAGTCCCAAATTTGAAGAAAACTCATCTTCTCAATTCAATGAATGAGGCCATCTACCTTAGACACATCAGCCAAAGATGCCACGTCGATGTCATGTGATTTGTTAAGTGACCTCGCTTCGCCGGAAGATTGACTCCAGCCAATTTTTATACCTTATCGGTTATTGTTTGCCACTCTAAATACCTTGTTGTTGCTAGATAAAAAGATATATCAACCTGGTAATTAGGTCTCGCTAACTATACCAATTTGGTAATTTAGCCATTAAATTTGTCCAGTTTGTGTCAAGCATATCAAAACAACATAATTATAATAAAAGGTGGGGAACCCGGACACCCAGTCGCAATAAGTTGTAGAAGATTAATTAGTCAAAATCTAACTGTTCAAAGATGAAGAAACAGTCATCCTCAGCTGACACTGTGAGGTCGGTATCACAGACTTTGTACTTATATGTAAGATCAAAAACTAATGATTGAAAATTATGTTATGTTTAATGAGACATTTTGTCAGGATTTAATTTCTCAAGAATTTTCAACCTTAATGGCAATAACAGACTATATTAGCCTCAAACTAACTTTTATGTTACTTTTTTTTTTCATATCTACTTATTTGATAAAATATCAAATAAATTAGCTTATAAATCCCATTTTAAAAGGCTGATGTAGCCCAGCTTTTCAAAAGTTAGCTTATAAGCTCACTTAAATTATATCAGATTAGATACAAACTAATAGCAATCAAGCAGCAAGATAAAAGAACTCAAAGTTCTTATATACGATAATCTCGCAATTCACATAAAGGCCACAGGCGTTAAAACATATATAGCATCTGAAAACTCCTGGAGTACTAATATTCTGGGTAATTTCACATATCAAATCTGATACACAATTTAAGCATATTAAATGTGAAAGATAATAGGTACACCCTAAATTGATGACTAAATATGATATGAATTTATAAGCTTATTGCCAAAGATCGTGATAACAGAATAGACCATAGATCATGTAAAAGCACGAGGACTGTGAATCCCTAATTCAAACCTAGCTCAGGATTCACGAGCCACTTGAAAATTTCATCAGATTCTGTACTTACAAATTAAAGAACATCTTTCTACTGAAACACCACTGCAGAGTACGGAAAGATAATTATGGACAGACAACCAGCAGACACCAAGTTAATAAATCACAAACAAACAAAACAAAACAAAAAGTCCTGGAGATTCTGTATAGCAATTAACACACCAACACCAACAACAGAATGTTTGATTAATAAGTCAGGCCACAAGGTTAAGCAAAATTATATGGTGATCTGCTTCATTTACAACAGAGTTTCATGCGTGAAGAAGACCTTAATTAGAAAAAATAGCAATAAATGATACAAAACCACAACAAATCAAGAAAAGCAGTAGACAACACCAAACACTTAAAAAGAGAATTTTTCAACTTAAAAAGAGTCAGACTTGCGCACTTGCCTCCCCTTGCTTGCCTTCCCTCTCCCCAATATACTCCTTGCTCTGATCTCCCTTCTTCTCCATTCCATTATCAGAGGACTCGCTCTCCTTCTCATGCTGCAGCCTTTTCCCCCCAAAATCCCTCACCTCGCTCCCAAAGATCAACACGATAATGCCCACAAACACAGCCAAGAACGAAACCCCGAAAGTTTTTCTTATATTGTCAGGGTAAACCGCAGCCAACGCAAAGCCTGCACAGGCACCGCTCATCTTCACCCACTCGTACCAAGAAGAGAAAACACCTTCTTTGCCTGTCGGGGCACGATCAAGAACCATAACCCTACCAAATGCGTTAAGAATCCCCGCACCTGCGCTCTGTATGATCGCTATCAAGAGTACAGAAGCAAAGTGCCATTTATGATGATCCTTGAAGTAGAATCCAAACCCCGACGCAGTTGCAGATAATATAAACCCTAGCAGATTCATTTTAACAGGGTCAGCACGTAGCAAGAGCTGAATCGGGTGCAAAGCAGGAAGAGCAATTGCAGCGAACACAAAGTAGACCATCCAGATAGCCAACACCAACACCGGCTTCATACAAAGACTGCCCACTAAATAGAGCGTCGCACTCGTGAAAATACAAGTCGAAGAGACCGACGAGAGAAATACACCAATGAGGCGACCTACAAGCTGCGGCCAGTAGTTAGATACCAGGGTAAGAGAAGCAGAGGGTGAGCCTGGTCTGTTAGCAAAGAAGGTCTCGGTGAACCCCAAGAACCATTTGAGACCGCAGAAGATGGAGACTACCCACAAGCTGGTCAGGTGATCAGTGCGACGCAGCATGTGAAATGTGAAGAGTGCGATAAATGCAGTCCCGAAACTGCCAAATGATGTTGCAAATAAGGACATACTGGAGCTTATGAGGGGCTTTCGTCGCTGTTGAACCCTTTGATCACCAGAAAGGCCACGAACGATGAGGCCAAGGTGGCGGGTGTGGACTGCAGAAGCACAAGTGATGGTCATGGTGATGATGGCGATGTAGAGAGGGAAAAGCCACGTGGTCTTGAAGAAACCGGTGAGGAGGCAGATGAAGGAACCTATTGCTGTCGCAGCACCGAGGATGAAGGGCTGGTGGTAGCCGTGGTCGAGTTGCTGGGCTACTCGAGGGAGGACCGGAGCGGTGATGATTATTCCAGCGAACCACGATATCGCTGTCCAGTGGAGAGGGGACAGTCTTGAGTCAGTTACGTGGATTGAACGATGGGCAACCATTTGGTACCTGAGACAATGGAGAGTTCGTGTATTCGTCATGTTTCAGAAAATGAAATTTTTTATTAATAAGATATGAAAATTATAACTCTTATTTGATAAGCGAAATGTTTCTTATCTACCATTTTGCATTGTTTCAAACTTTTCAGATTAGTTCAATATGCTGACACTTACCAAGAGAACAAGTTGAGTTTTTACATGGTCAGAGTGGGAAAACTACATCTTTTAATTGCTATACAAACTGTTAGAATACACATCTTTTAATTGCTATACAAACTGTTAGAATACACAAATATAACCCTCACTCTCACCACAACTTTGGAGCTTTGGTATAACAATTTGGGACTCTCAGATGGTATCAGAACAACTCAAGTTCAAATATCATCTGCCACAAATATGAAGCGAATTTTCTAAAAATTGACACTGCAGCGTGAGTCCATGTTTCGGCCCATAAACAGGGTGCTCAACATGTGTGGACATGTTCGAACATATATAAATATAACCCATCTCTCACCACAACTTCGGAGTTTTGCTATAATGGTTAGGACTATAATGGTTAGGGACTTCAGGACAAACCATTAAAATTAAGAATCTACGATCTTACATGTTATCTACAAATTATCTCTAAAAAACAATAAAATAAAAAATAAAGAGTCTGGAAAATTCTACTAAGTAGCCCTTCCTTGCAAAAATATAAAAAGAAAAAAAATGAATTGTGGGTTAAAATATAAAAAGAAAAAAAATGAATTGTGGGTTGGCTACTGCCGAAAGTTAAAGTAAGAATACCCAAAAAAAAGGAATAAAAAGAGAAAAAGAAAAAAAAGTAAAAAATAAATAAAAGCAAAAAATGATAGAAAAAGATAAAGCGTGATTGTGTGATCCTAGCTCATGATTACCTATGTACTGTCAAAAAGAGACTAATTCAAAAGTAGAGAGACCAATTCAAAAGTAGAGAGACCAGCTAATTAGTAAGTACTAGCGAACTGGAATCATTCCCACTTTTCAATTAAAAGATAATCAAGGAACCTCAAGATGTTACACAAGTTGATAAATGTACATAATTAGTTCTTCAACCTTCAATTCATAAACTGCTATTACTAACGTTAACTTTGAAATCATAAATTGAAACAAAATGTTCACCACCCAATTTCCCCTTATTCTACAAATTACTCATTTTTTTCTTTTTTTTTCTTTTTTTTGAACTTGCAGTCTAGCCACATGGGTCTAAATGTGAGATACTAATTTTGGTTACTTGTATTTATTTCATCTTGGAAATTAGTCTATATTGGAAATATCTTTTTAAGCTAACAAGCTATTGAAGCAAGACAAAGAGGGGACCATTCTAACCACCCCCACCCAAAAATCTCAACAATCAAAACGCCTGACAACAGTCTTTTCTTATTCTGTTCAAGTATACTTATGTACACTGTAGCAGTATAATTCTCTTTACAAATTTCGAATTTTGAACTTTCCACGGGCCAGAGCTAAAGTAAAACAAAAAAAAAAAGAAAAAGAAAAAGGGAAAAAAACCTATCCCCTCGAGCTCAGTAAAAGCTAAAAACAATCAGGCCCATCAATAGCTCACATGCCCCACTTTCTTTTTTTTCAATTTTTTATTTTTACTTTTTTACTTTTTTCCCTATCCGGGGAAGAAATTACAATCTGTGACCCTCGAGTCAATGCACTCCTGTGGACTTTTCTTCCCATTTGGCAGGCCCAGCCCATAACTTTAAAGCCCTCTCTCATTATGATCTTTCATCATTACTCCCATGTTTTTAGCTAACAAGCCCACTTAATTATATCATTATTGCTAATTTTAAAAGAAGACGGAAGAAAGAAAAAGGGGTTTTTCTAGTATCAGTCTCCATATTTCATATTTCGAAATTCACCCACCACCTCTTAATATTTTAAAAAAAGTACCCCAAAATATGCTAACTGAAGGGTCTCATTGAAAAAAAATGGAGTAGTTTTTCGATATTTGTCCCCAACATTTTTCATATTTCGAACTAGTCCCGCAAAACTTGAACTGGTTTGAAATTAGTCACCAAAACTTCTGTTAATCAAGAAAAGCAGTAAACTTTACTCACAAGAGGGTCCCATTACGGTGGCAGGCGACGCCGACGGAGGTGACGGCGGGCGGAGGAGGCATCTCCGACGCCGGCGAGGCTCGCTGAGCCACCATGAGAGGGAAAAGAACAGGCAGCAGGAAAGCCTGCACGAAGTAAGTGCAGAGGCCGTACACGTACCACCCAACGACCTCCGGCCTCGTCGGCGGCTCCTCCATCCCGCCGCCGCCGCCGCTCCGAGGTGGCCCCCGCCGCCGTACGTCTCCCTGTTCTTCGGCGCCCGAGCTCTCTCCGCCGCCGCCTCGTTGGCGCTGGTGACCTCGGCCATGATCGAGTTGAGAGTGGTCGGCATTTTTGCCCGCTTGGTTTAAAAAGAGAGGTTTTTTTTCTCGAAGAGGAGGAGATCTCAAGGGTTTTGTACGGAACAAGAGACGGAATATGTTTGGGAAAAACTTTGAGAAATCAGAAGGAGGGGGGGTTGGGTTTGTGGCTTTTTGTTGTTGGGTACTTGGGTTAGGGTTAGGGTTTCTGCATTGTTGAGGGGAATCTTTGGGGTAGCTGTACAGCAGTAAATTTGGGTGACCAGGAGTGAAAATTATTTGTTTTTGGTTCCCAAGGAAAGAAAAAGGTCGTAACTTTTTAACCACAGGAGGAGAGAGAGGGACTAGGGCGGTAAAAAAGGGAATCCAATGGGCTAGGGCTACATAGTTCATGAAGATAAGCAAGAACTTTGGCTGTAGGACCTAAAGGCTACAAGGATAGTTAATTTAGCTAAGCGTTGCATGATCAAGGCTTTTATTGTCTGCATACTAATTCGGTTAGGCCTGTTTGGTTGTGATGTTTTGGGCGGCAAGTTACAGTGCATTTCACATGTTTACTCTGTTTGGTTGTGCAGTTAAGATGCTGACATGGTAGTGAAAAAATCTAGGTGGCGCACATGACCAATTCTCATCAAAATGAAGTGTTTTAGGTTAATTTTACTGTAGCTGTTAGGCTTAGGTGGATGAAGCATTTCCGCGCTATAGGGCATTTCACGCGTTTCAGTAAAGGGAACCAAACATGCCTTTACTCTCTTGAGCGCAGCAACTTTTGGGTGATTACATTTGAGTAGTGATAAGTATACTATATTTTTCCTAATACTTTGGCACTATAAAAAACAAAAGAATGAGGTCATGATGACTCTTTATTTACTTTTTTACAACTTTTAAGGAAGGATCACACTCTTTTATTTCTTGTAGTGTCAAAATAGTGGAAACATTGTAGTACATTTACCTTTTTCCATTGACATTTGGGCTTATTTTCACTTTGGTACCACAAGCTTTACCTCTTGCCTGACTTTGATGGCGCTTTGATACCCTCAAAATATCTTTTTAGTACTTTGATATCACAAACTATGAATCCGCTTTCGTTTTAATAGTCAAAAGTATTTCATTGATATTTTGATACTCTATTGAAATTCTATTAGATTTTCTGTTAAATTCGTATGATGTTTTTAGCATCTGATGCATTTATACTCATTTTGCTGGGTCGCTAAACATCGATACAAACAGTTAACAGACAACCTAAAACAATCTAGTAGGAGGCACCAAAGTGAAATGACATTAAGATTTTAGGATAGCGAAGTGTTAAAGAAAGTATTTCCTACTTTGAAATGGGATTGAAGCTTTAGGGTAAAAAAGCCAAAAAAAGCCAAACATTTGTGATGGCATCAATGTAGGTCAAGATTTCACTAACCCCTTGCCTTGATTCTGCAGAGAGTACTATTGCAGCAATTCTTGTTCCGTTTCGAAGAGCTCCCCGACAATTATATACGCAAGAAGCATATAATCAAAAAATGGGTCATGACTTAGGGACAGTCAAAAAGACAAGATTATATCAAATAAAAAAAAAAGAAGCACAACAAAAAAGCTGTTGGAGTGCTCCTGTTATGATTTACAGAGTAGCAACAACTTGTAATATAGTACGCATTGGTTTCAAGAATGCTAAAGTACACAGAGGAGGATTATTGTATACAGAAAAATAAGTGTTTCGCAGAGTTTTGATCCTAAATCAAATCATTAACTAGCACATATTTGCCGTCTATTATTGATTAAATTGAGTACACAGAAGGACCCCCCCCCCAGTCCCTCATATGTCTTGCCCAAGTCAAAGAACTAGAACTTAGGGTAATTTATACGGATGAACTATAAAATTACAAATTAGGGTAGTTTTCATATCAAATCTTTCACTTTTCTTTGAATATTAAATATAAGTTAGTACATAATATAGTCTGATTGTTATGACTTAGTTGCATTAGAACATCCCCAACCGGACTTCATTTCTCCAAAATGCAGCCCGGTTACACTCCAACCGAGCTCCAAAAAATGGAGCTCGGCTGCAAAATCCTCAAGCTGCATATTTGGAGTTTTTCCTCCAAATATGCCGCCCCTCCATATCACTATTCCCTTTGCAAAAAATTTCTATTTTACCCTTCTAACTAACTAATTATTTTTAGATATTCAATTTAAAATCAACACAAGTTTATTTTTACCAATTATTTTAAATAAAAGTTTTACGGTTTAAAATATCTTGTCGATACCTTTAGAATGAGACTAATATTGAATAATATTAATTGAAATAAAAATTTCAAGAACCAAGTAATTAAAATGAAATGTCATTATTTCATTATTAAAAAAAAGTTACATTGTTGCATTTCCATGTCTTTCCCACAAATGTTCGATCAATGTATTTCGAAGTGCAAAATGAGCTTCTTTGTTTTTCAACCTCTTATGTCGAGCAAGGAACTGTTGGAATCGTTCAGTTTCCGTTATCTCCATGTTTTCAGCATTCGGAATTGAATGTGGAGTTGAAATGATAACATCTTCTTGCTCGTCGCGTTCATCTTCGACAATCATATTGTGCATTATAATACAAGCCGTCATGATATCATGCAGAGTTCGTTTATCCCAAAAACGGGCTGGCCCCTTGATGATAGCAAATCGTGATTGGAGAACACCGAATGCCCGCTCTACATCTTTTCGACATGCTTCTTGCATCATTGCAAAATATTATTTCTTTTTATCATCGGAATTGGAAATGGTTTGAACAAGTGTTGGCCATTTCGGATATATGCCATCGGCCAAATAATAACCGACATCATAATTTTTTCCTTGAATTGTGTAATGAGCAGGAGGAGCAATACCTTGTGATAGATTGTCAAACAAATTAGACGATTGCAATACATTAATGTCGTTATTGGATCCTGGTAAGTCAAAGTATGCAATACATTAATGTCGTTATTGGATCCTGGTAAGCCAAAGTATGCGTGCCATATCCATAGATCATATGATGTTACTGCCTTAAGAATAATGGTTGGACCTCCATGACGGCCCGAGTATTGTCCTGCCCATGCTGTTGGACAATTTTTCCATTGCCAATGCATACAGTCTGGACTTCCCAACATTCCTGGAAAACCTCTTTCTTCGCCCTTTTGCAATAACCTTGCAACATCGTCGACATTGGGGGTCCTCAGATATTCATCTCCATATACTTCTACAATTGCTCTGCAAAATCTCTTTAAACATACAATTACAGTTGACTCACCGATCCTAACATATTCATCAGTACTATCTGCTGATGTTCCATAGGCCAACACGCGAAATGGCGCTATAATTTTTTATAAAGTTGATAGCCCAAGTTTGCCGACACCATCCATCTTCTGTTCGAAGAAGTTGTCATGCTCACGTACCGCCTCGACTATACGAAGGAATAAACTCCTGTGCATCCGGAACCTTCTACGGAATAGATTTTGCACCATATGTAGGGTTATCAGAAAAATAGTCATGATAGAGTCGAGAATTACCTTCTTCCCTTCCGCGATTGATCACCAAATGACCAGGAACTGAGCCAATACGCTTTGGCCGCTCTGCCTCTTGAGAGAGATAACTCATTATTTCATTCTTAGATGCATACACACAAGCTAAGATTTCATCTTCCTTCTCCCATCGTGTCATATCTTCCTCCCAATCTTTAATGTACTGACTGAATGTTTCGTCGTCAGAATAAGAAGAGGAAGAAGAAGAAGGTAGATGTGACGGTCCGGCTCCATAGTTCATTGTTGAAGAAGTTGTTTATAGAAATAAAAATATAAGTTGTGAGTTGTTTAGTGAAGGATGTAATATCATTATATAATATTACTCCCCCACCCCATAGGATTCTTTTTAGCATTGGATTCTCTCATGCATTGGAGACTTCCCACATTGGATTCCTTTGGTGTTGGAGACTCCCCACATTGGATTCTCCTAGTGTTGAAGACTCCCCATATTGGATTATCCCAATATTGGAGACTCCCCCGCATTGGATTTCTTTCGTGTTGGAGACTCCCCACATTGGATTCTCCTGGCGTTAGAGACTCCCCCCATTGGATTTCTTTCGTATTGGAGACTCCCCACATCTGATCCCTATATAATACTTGAATAATTTTCATATCTCCACCACAACTCTTCTTATTCTATATTCATAACTCTTTGCATCCCTCCATCATAAGATATCATCCTTAATAACTTTATCTCCTTAGATTATGGCATCCAGTAGAGGAAAATTTTTTTTACAAGAAGAAGACCAAATTTTAAGTGCCACGTGGCTCGAAATTTCTCAAGACCCAGTCATGGGTTCTAATCAAAAGAAGGACAAGCTGTGGGAACGAATTTCTGCTTTATTTCATGAAAGAATTTCCAATATTTGTACTAGTCAAAGGACTCCGAAGTCTCTCTCATGCCGAATGCAATTAATTATCAAGGCCATCAGTAAAGTTCGAGGATGCATTCGACAAGTCGAGCGCCTAAATCCAAGCGGTGCTTCTGAGCTTGACATTGTAAGTATTTGAATAACAAAAATCTTGATTATCATCTATCATGTTAGTAATACTTATTTTTTCCTCTCTTGTGGTAGATTAAACGTGCTAGGATAATATTTGCAGAAGACCCAGAAGAGAGAAAGGAATTTCTATTTGATCATGTCTGGTCAAGTTTAAAAGATGCAGAGAAATGGGCAAATATAAGTATCAGATCGCCTTCAACTTCCAAAACTTCAAAGTCCCGCTCATCTCAGGGATCAGATTCAAGTCCTCCTGTCATCAACTTAAATGCCGATAATGAGGAATATACTCATAATGACGACGATATGTCAACAAGTCGGCCGACAGGAAGGAAGAAAGAGAAGATGAGGAGGCGACAGGCAATTGAAAAGAACCTCGACTTGGAATCTCTTAATAAAAGTAATCAAGAAATTGTTGATATTTTAAAAAAAATCATGGACAACGAGAAAATGATAGACAAGCAATGCACCAGATTATGATGTTAAGGGCCGAAAATGAAAAGAACAAATTAGAACTTCAAAGGGAACGACAGGAAAGTAAAATTATGTTAATTAATCTTGATACTATTACTGATCCTTCGGAACGCGAGTATTTTAGAATTAAAAAATAAGAGATTTTAAATAGAAACACGATCGGAGGTTCTTCATCTGCTATTCCTAATCCCGAATTTAGTTATGTAGGAAGTCAATATGGAATACCTGACTACAGAAACGGTGGATATGGAGGAAATGACCTGCCCGAATTTTAATTTTTTTTCATGTACTTTATTTTTCTCTGTAATGTCGCTGAATTTAATATATAAAATTTCATCACTTTTGGTAAACCGTAACTCATTACGGAGTGAGAATTGGACTTTAGAGTAGTTATGAAGATTGTTCCAACTACTATGCTTTATTTTCGGACTTGAGTAGTTATGAAGAGTTTTACGGTTTTAAAAGATTTTTCTAAATATTATGCAAATCGCTTTTGGTCTTAAAATTTAAAGGCTCTTATCTATTTCTAATTATCAATTCATTAAAGATAATTAATTTTATTTAAATATATGATTATATTATATATTATAATTTTCGTATTAATTTATAATATATTTTATAGATTAAATTATTTCATATATTTTTTACCATTTTATATTTTCAAAATTATTTAAAGTATTATGTAACTAATTATTTAACATTGTATATATTACAAATAGAGTTTCATACAGAGGGAGTGGTTGGAGTACACCCTCTAAAAGGAATATACTCAAGTATATTCTTTGGGAGATTGAGTTGCTCTTAAGAATTTTCAACGTTAATAGCAGGTCTCCATAAATACGACAAACTTGGAATTCAGATAATCCTGTTTAATACCAACACAAAAGCCTGCACACCTAAAAACTCCTGAGTGTTCCATTTTTTTTTAATTATAAAAAAACTCCGAAGGGTTAACATTCTAAAAAAATTCCACATATCACATATCATACATCAGCAAGATACACAATTAACCATATTAAATGTAAGATTTCACATATACTTCAAGAAAAGTACACATCTGATATATAATATAGCAATCAAGCCTATTGATATGACTAACATCAAAAACAGGCCAATGTAGGAGAACTCTACCATCAATGACAAAAGCAGCAATCAACATGATTCGCCAACCAGAATGTAGGACAAAAGACAATTATCACAGTTCAAGCATCTCCAGAATCCTGAAATCAAATTGCAACAATTTAATTTTACAAGCTCTGATGCTCAAAAGGTTTCGGCATCCACAAGAGGGCTACCATCCTGGAAATTTGAGATGTCTGAAAGTCTTTGCCTTGGTGTAGACTTGGAGTTCTCTTCGATCTCCACCTCAAAGTTGCTGATATCTTTCCTCTTCTGTGTTTCCTGCTTCGGCCTCTCTTCTATTGCCTCGGGTATGGGACTAAGAATAGAAGGCAGCTGCTGGTTTGGTTGCTCAATCATAGCTTGTGCTTCTGCAATCACAGAGGGATTGTCTTCTGCAGCGTAAAGTATCTTCTGGATTGCGCCTACGATCTGTGAAAGGTAACAGGTATACCATAATTTGATGATTAAGCATGATATGAATTTATAAGCTTATTGCCAAATGTCATGATAAAAAATTAGATCATAGACAAGGTACTCGCACAACAATTACAAGATCCAAGGAGGTGTCCTGATCCATTCTTCATGACGTGTTCCGGATTTTGTGAAGAACATGGATCTAAGCCTAAATTTGTTATGTATTACGTTTTTGGATGTTCTCTCTCTTCCAATGAGAATAAGAAAAGAAGATTGATGATATAGTCCTCTTGCAGGTTTTCGGACTATTTTGATTTTCTTATTCCTCAAAAGTCTTACATCAGTGTGTTATACTTGGCTATGTTATGGTCTTTTCATCTAGCTTGGTAGTTCTTATCCTTAGTGTTTCCTTCATTAGTTAACTAAATAGGTATAGCATGGTAATAATTTTTATAATTAGTCAGTTCTTTATAAAGAGAGAAATTATCTTAACTGCCATGAAGATAAAAATGATGGAAAGAAATAAGATAAGAAAATTATTATTATTATTATTATTATTATTTTATTTTATTTTATTTTTACTTTTTTGTTGTAGGTAACTTTATGTCAGAGTTAAGTCCCGAACGTATTCCCTTGAATTTGATGTGCAAACATGTCAGCACACATTGCAATTCCTATGAAGTTGGATGGGATTCCAATCGAGGAGATTGGTGATGCTTTACTTTGCTAGAAGGAGAAGAAATGGTCAATAGGTATGTCGACAGGGTGTTCAGGACCTTCAGATGTTGGGAGGCCTGATGAGATTTGGATGTAGGGACACATCTTAGTCGTTTCATGCAATCTTTTTGCGAGGATATAACGATTCTACAAATCAAGGAGGATCATAGCTTAACTCATTACAACTAGCTTAACTCATTGTTAGTGCGCCTAAAGGGGTAGAAGAGTCAGGTTGAGTTAACTTAGGATAATTGTGCTCATTGATTAGGCAACAAATGAGATGTTAAGGGATACTTCCTATTGCATTCAACTTGTTGTTATGAATTTTCCCCTCAAGTTGAGGATCATCGCATAATTTCTTCCACGTTGTTTTTCAATTTGAATTAGCGTTGAACTTCAGAGGGAATTATACACTCCAGATGCATGAAACTATTTAATATCATACCTATTCAAAATCTCAAGCACCACATGAATACTGAGAATACCAGAAAAAATTTACAGTAAACCTTATTATTTGATGCACACTAGGCAATGTAATAAGTGTGGTATATATTATTTTAAGGCAAGTTCAAATATGAAGTTAAATCTCATCTCAAAATTTAGATTTTCAGAGCTATAGAAGAAAGATTCTAAAAAGAATAAACATAAAAACAAGATGAAACCGAAGTTAGTCCTTACAGGCAGCTGTTCTAACTCAGGTTTCTGGCACAATACTTCAATATCTCGAAGCTTAGCAAAGTAGAAGTCCCTTTCTTTCTCGAGGCTATCCACAAAAAGTTTTAGTTCAGTTATCTGCATCCAATTAAAGTAATTGTTTAGGTCCCTCTACATCAAGGTTAACAAAAAAAAGAACTAATATAGGTCCAATCATGCTCCGAGTTAATAGAACTATTGAAGCTAACCTGCTCATCGAAAGCTTGCCCTCCTGAGGTAGAAGCAGACTTTGTGGTCCTATGGGATGAGGCGCTAGTAGCGTTTCCATCATTCTTCCGTGTGGTGTGAGAGGTGTGGGCTTTACCAACAGCAGATGAAGACTTTGATGAAACTTGTGAAGAAGGTAATTTTTTATGTGCCTCCTTTCCTCCTTTACAAGATTCTCTTCTTTCCAAGGGATTGTAGCTGAAATGGTACAAGCAGCAGATAAGATTATGACTTCAGCAAATAACTGCTACACTGACAGAAGACAACGAAGGAAAATAGCATCCAAAGTATCAACAATAATGCGATATTTGGGAGCTTAATAGGGGAAATGAGGCAAAGGAAAGGAAAGAAAGCAGAGGGGAAATGTAATAATCATGTTTGAAAGTTTAGTAAAAGGAATGGAGAAGAATCATTTCTTAACAGTTGGATTTGTATCATGATGGTCCAAAATCTTTTACTTCCTCTACACCCCAATTTGGAGGGGAATCAAACTGTATAGAAAGGAGATTAACGGACGTAAACTTTGTTACCTCCCTTTTCCCTCCATTCCTTCTAAAAAAACTCCCAAACAAGTTAGAACCTATTTGCCTTCCTTCACCTACCCATCATTCACCCGCATCCAAACAGGGCATAAAAGAACCTTGACTAAAAAGAGGAAGTCATAACATGAAACTATGGAAAAAAATATTCAGATGAGAATGTCTATGAAAGAAAAAGATGCATTAAGTAAAACGTAATATTTGGTGACACTCAACTATTAGATGCTGGACATAACAAAAAGTTTCCTATCTTATTTCAAATTACTAGTAGGGAACTTCTTTTGATACAACTAAATGAAAGGACATTGCTGCTAACATTCAAAAGAGCTAAACAAATAAACTAATTGACAAAGGAGTACCTGTTCAAGACACCACCATTAACTGAATCACAGTACCTCTTCATCCACTGCATGAATTCTAAATTATCAAGGGGCCTTCCTTTTATCAGCTTGTTCACCTCAACATGCTTAATAAAAGAAACCAAAAGGTTTGTTAGCACTGATGGTCTCAAATATAACTGAAGAGTGAAAATCATTTAAAAAGAACTATAAGGTTCCTTCGGAACTGTTAGTAAGAGCAAGACTTATGTGAATGATGAGTCTAAAAAGTAAATTCTGTTACAATCTAAAAAACACTGTTGACCATCAAATAGGGATATATTGTCCCATTTTATGTCTATGAAACACATCTACTCTAGGATGCCCTGCATAGAATATAAGCACATATGAAGATGTTAAACCATTATAAAGAAGTTTACTTTCATGTTGTTAGGGTCTATAACACTTGGAACACGATGATGCTACTTACCACCGTAAACCAAACTAATTAATTACTATATTTATGCACAAAACAACAGTAACAATCGCCTACGACAAAGTAACAAAGTAAAAAGGTATATGATGATCTCAAGCAGTTAGCCAATGCACTATAACTACAAACCCTTCCTAACAGTAACCCAACATGTAATACACAAATGTCGAAGGATGTTGAGCACGGCACGATTTGTTTGAAAAAATACTCAAATGAAGGTAGATAATAGATTTTGAGAGTTGGGTACAATGAAGAAGAATGAGGGTAAAGTTTGCTCTTTTTTTTCATTATTTTTCTCATCATATGAATATAACATGGTTTTTCCTCTTATAGAGAAAAGTTTAATTTCAACGCTAGGACTATATCCATTTCAATCTAATAAGTCACGAATGGAATACAGAATACTAACAGTCATTATGGTTTAGTAATGGAAAATGAAAGTTCAAACTCTTTTTAGTTAATTGATTACAACATTATCTTGAATATGAAACATAATAAATAAAGTAGAGTGTGATCGATTAGGTCAAGATTATGCTCATAGTAGGTCCAAAGCACAAATTAGGGCAAGTATCCAACTGATCACAGATACCTTCTGAGGACTTTGCCTATGTGAGCATGGCTAAAAAAACTCCGCTCTACAAACTAATATTGTATGCATTTTGTGTGCTTTTGTTAATTCTTGGTAGAGGGGGTCATCCAGGCCTATTCCACCATGTTCATCAAGATGCAACAAATGTCATTACACAGTGGTTGAAAGTTGAAAACTATCTACACTGAACCCACAGGACTAGGTGCCCAAATATCTTGATTCTGTACGTCTTCTCTCTAAAACTTTTGAAATTTCAATATTTTGGGTGTTGTTGGAAATGGAATGCACTAGTAAAAAAAGGTTGTATATATCTCATTATTCAAAACAATTGAAAAAACAGAAGACAATTCTATGTCTCAATGTCCAATCTCTTGATTACTCATGCTTTCCACCAAAGTATAATCAAAACTGTCCAAAAGTTGAATTGCCAGGCCAAATGTTACATTCTAGACAATAGTGTGTTTAGATCTTATACACCTGAACATTGCAGCATACGAGGTGTGACTCGTGAATCTACTCTTCAGGACAATGCATTCCCCGCCTCAGCCTGCCCCAAATTCTTTAAGTTTCCTTCTTCTGAATTTAGATCTTTGTAATCTTCAATATTTTGTAATCTTCAATATAAGTATAGTAGTGGACTAGTAGTATCCTGCCAACCAGCCTTATGAAAACGTTACCTACTCCAAGATGTTTATATTCCATAACCACTGATTATACAAAGACCAAAACATACCATGAACCCCATTATGGTGATTAGCACACTAGTTTGTTTTTCTTCTTCTTATTCTTCTTATCCTTCCCTACCTTCTCCTACTATACTCTCTTCCTTTCATTTCAATATATTCTGTATTTATCTTTTCTAGCCAATAAATTGCCCTGATCACTTAAAAAATCAATAAGCAGATGAAATCAAATCGCCACAAAATCCAATTTTTAGTTAATCCGACGCAATCAAAATCCAAAATGCTACGCATCTACCAACAACAGAAGAAGAAAAAAATCAAAAGTATCACCACCCAAACAACAGAAAATAAAGAGATCGAAAATCCAAAACCTTATTGATCTTGAGCTTGTTGAAGACATCCTGAAGAACCTTATAATTCTGTATCATCTCATACTCGTTCTTGGCATCAAAATTAACCTTGTGCATCGGCACCATCCCAGGGTGAACCGCGTCCATGAGCTGGCAGTGGACCGCTCCAGACGCCGCCTGAGATTTCTCGATCGGAGTCCATCAAAGACCAAATCAATAACCAAATCAGTCAAAATTTCGATGAAATTGAGTTCGAAGGTTCGTACCTCTTCAACTTTGGAGAGGTTGAGATGGAGCGTCGAGTTGATCCAGGCGAGGATCTCGTTTCTGCCGACGAAGTAAGCGCCATCCATCATCCCTATGTTCGTCGCCGCCATTGGAGATCACAGAGAGCGATGAGAGACAAAGAGAGGAGAGAGAGATTAATTAGGGTTTGAGTGAGTGGTGGAATGAATTTGGGGAGGAAAGGACAGCGGGATTTATACAAATCCGGAAACAAATTCAAAATTTTTGGGGAATTTACTAAACGGTCAGCGACTAATTAGAATTTACAGATACTACATCAGTTACTTCCGAAGCTTTTGTTTAGTTTGCTACGCAGGTTCAAAATGCAAAAGAAGGAACTCTGTCTGTAAAGCATGGAATTTGAAGGGAATTAATGCAATTAAGTATTGTTCAGTGAATTTTGTCCGAATCGAGCAGCGACGTTTGAGAGTTTAAATCGTCAGTTTGTTTTATTGGGCTAGAAATGGGCCTGGACTAATGGGTTATAATGATCGGCATTGGAAAAGACGAAATTGCAAATGAGACCAGATTTAGTGACAGAAAGATCTTTGTGCAGAATGATTAAAAGATAAAACAGATATATACAACTCAGTTTATAGATACTTAAAATCTGTTTTTTATTATACCATAATTCCGATGTTATGGTAGGGCAATCTTTTCATGGATCGAAACCTGGACTAAGTTGTGCTAACCAGTCAATGGCGGGGGGTCCAAGCAGCTCTGCCTGACGAGGGTCCTCCTGGTCAGCACCTCCAAAAGCAAATTTTAATTTCTTTTATTTGAATGGTGCGGAGTACTTTTGTATTTTTCAGCCTTATAAATAGATATTCTATCATATAAATACGTATTATAATCAGTTATTAAAGTTGATACGAGTGAGAAAATTTGAAATGAGAAAGGAAGGTAATATTAGGTTTTGAGAGAGGGTTTTTTTTAGATATTAGTTCAAATCTTAGAAATTGCATATTTGTCCCTCAAATCCTCTAGGGTCTTGCAAAATTGTCCTTTTAGTTACTCACATTAGATTTGAGGGGAATATTCATAAAATCTAACATGTGGAGGCAAAGTGACTATTTTATCCCTTTATTATGTTCCCCAATCTATTTCTTAATGGCTTTAAATCCAATAGCCGCTTAAAAAAAAAAGACTCAAACTCAGTTGAGCTCTTCTTCAATGGTCAGAAAAGAATCCTAACCATAAGTTGAGCTTCACAAAGGTTTGAAAATCAGAAAAGGGTCATTGGGTGATTGCAGATGTTGTGTTAGGAGTTAACCCAATCTTGATTAGAGTTTTTTATCTGAAAAACTAACAGAGTGACCATTTTGCAAGACTCCATAGGATTTGAGGGACTAATATGCAATTTTTAAGATTTGAGAGACTAATATGCAATTATTGAAGATTTAAGGGACTAATGTCTTAAAAACCCTCTGAGAGATTGGGCTAGTATGTTATTGCTGGAGTTCATAAGAAGTTGCTTATAAAAGCACTCTATAGAAGCAACTTGTATAAGCTGCTGAAAATAGTTGTTTGGTAATCAAATATCAAAAAATGCTTAAAAATAATTAAGGTGTTTGGTAGAACTGTGTTTAATGAATTGTTAAAAGATAAAATGTATATGTATATATATGATATATAGACTAAAAAAAAGCAAAAACTGCTTTTTAAAAGCATCCTCAGGTTGCTTCTAAAAGCATCCCATTAAAGCAGAAGCAATTTCAATAAGCATGCTAAAAAGTTTTTAACAAACACTATTATCGGTTGCTATTTTGAAACAATAAGCAGAAACACCCTTAAAAAAGCAATACCAAACTGGGAATGTTATTCTTGTTGATTTTCAGTGAAAGCGTGAACTGAACTCTAAGAATATAAGTAGTCGCATCAAGTTGAGGACCTCTTTATATCACTATGTTTCTATAGCTCTTATCTGTTTTCTTTGTTTTTTCTTTCGTCAATCTATCCTTCGCGGCTTTAGGAGCTATTTGGTTCACACATTGTAAAAGCATGAAATTGATTTCCATATTGGCCACATCAGCTTTTGGAAATCTCAACCCAAAAAGGATTTATATTTTCTATGTTTGGTTGGTATGATAATTTATGTAAAAGAGGTTTTGAAAAGATCTGTCATGTCATTTTTTCATGAAACCCATTTCCGCCTCAAAACCTCTAAAAATGTGTTTCACAAGCCATGAAATAAGAAGGCTGAATATCATAAAACACCCTCTTAACTTTGGACAATTATCAAAAAAACCCCCCTTAACTTTTAAAATATCAGAAAACTCCCCTTAAGTTTAGAGGTTATCAAAAAATCACCTTTAAATTTAGATTTTATCAGAAAACCCCCAATTTTAGGGGGTTCTTCTGACAAAATCTCAAAGTTAAAAGTGTTTTTCTGATAAAATCTGAAAGTTAAAGGGAGGTTTTGTGATAATGTCTATACTTAAGGGGGGTTTTTCTGATGTTTTGGAAGTGGGGGTTTTCTGTTAATCATCAAAGTTAAGGGGTTTTGTAATATTTACCCAAAATAAGAATGACATACCCTGTGCAAATCTATTAAAATCTCCAAGCTTCGACTTTTTGCCTTAAAACAACACGAGTAAAAGCAAAAAATCATAGTCCAATGGACAAAGTTCTCATCCATAAGCAACCAAAAGCCATGGATCCATTTCCAAAACAACTCACAAACATTAATTGCATTTAGACGGTTCACCTTCAAGTCGCCATTGATTGCAAAGGAAACATATATTACCCGCAAAATAGGAAAACTCCTTAAGTTTAGAGGTTATCAAAAATCACCTTTAAATTTAGATTTTATCGAAAACCCCAATTTTAGGGGTTCTTCCGACAAAATCTCAAAGTTAAAAGTGTTTTTCTGATAAAATCTGAAAGTTAAAGGGAGGTTTTGTGATAATGTCTATACTTAAGGGGGGTTTTTCTGATGTTTTGGAAGTGGGGGTTTTCTGTTAATCATCCAAAGTTAAGGGGGGTTTTGTAATATTTACCCAAAATAAGAATGACATACCCTGTGCAAATCTATTAAAATCTCCAAGCTTCGACTTTTTGCCTTAAAACAACACGAGTAAAAGCAAAAAATCATAGTCCAATGGACAAAGTTCTCATCCATAAGCAACCAAAAGCCATGGATCCATTTCCAAAACAACTCACAAACATTAATTGCATTTAGACGGTTCACCTTCAAGTCGCCATTGATTGCAAAGGGAAACATATATTACCCGCAAAATAGGAAGAAAACACCAACAAGAGGCAAAAAAACTAGTAGAGATGAAGGCAAAATCTCAACCACTGTCACATGCAACAACCATGATGTTATTCACTCAAGAAGCAGTCAATCACACACAAAAGACAAAGTCCCAAAAGTAACTCTTAAGCATTGCACGTTGAGCCAATTGAAAGATTATTAGCATAAGCAAAGTTTTGGCAAAGGCTGATATACATCATCATCTACTGGCAGGACTCATCCCATTCAGTCCAGTCTGCAGCGCTTCCGACCCTCGGCATGCTGTTGATCCTCGTATACTTGTCGACCCTGAACGTGGCGCCGCACAAAACTCCCTCGCTGTCAACCCTTGGCATTGCTTTTAACTTGTTCATCGGGTGCTCGAAGCTCCTTAGCCCCCCTTCACTATGGAACATACACCCTGTAGACAAAGACAGGAAAATTGACTCATAAGGTTTCAGTTTTTACGCAACTTGCCAAAGTGAGTGTTCATATCCCTAATCTTAAACCATTTATTATTTGATTGACGTATCTGATTCATCTTGAGTGAAAAATTGGAATGAATACACATCAAGATATGATAATGAACCAAGCATCTAAGGCCGTGTTTGGATTGGGTATTATTTTCAGGTAATAACCCTTTATCCTTTAAAATGAAATAGTAAGGTGTTCGGTTTAAAATTTTAGGAGGGATTAGGTTGGACTAATTAGTCCTTTAAATTGAAATAGTCCAGAGATTTTGGACTAAATAAAGGAGGGGAATGATGTGTTATTATAGTCTTGGTATTATTATCCTATTGGGATTATACCTAAAATGACCACATTACTCCTTAACATTTCCAAAAAAAAAACCCTAGGGTTTTCATTATTTCTTTCACCCACATTCTTTTTGTAGCATTTTATTTCTCCCTCCCTCCCTCCCTCATCCTATCATGCATCTTTCTGAATTCTCTTTCGTCATGTCTCCTAAATGTACGTGAGAACATATGATTGAAACATTCTCTCTCCCTCTCTCCCTCCATCCCTCTCTCTCTCTCTCTCTCTCTCTCTCTTTCTCTCTCTATCCATTTCTTAATCCTCTCATGCATCTCTCTGGCTCCTGTCTCGTCATCTCTCCCAAATATATGTGAGAACATATAATTAAAGCATAAAACTATTTGCGTCTAAAATAAATGGAAAGAAATCTATCTCAAATAATAAAAAACTATCGGTTCACTATAATATTAATAAAAAATTTATGTCTAACATAATTGAGAAGAAATTCAAACACCCAAAACTCGAGGTTATTTTGCTTGTTACACCATTAAGAAGCTATAATTCACTCTTGGTAGGAAGAATGATATTTTTGATATTTACTGTTATTTCATAATCCTATACACCTTTACAATAACAAGTTCCAAACATGTCATTGATATTAGATGTGTTAATAACAAATGGAGCCAAACAAATTATTAAAATTTAACTCACTATAGTCTCTGGATTAATATATCCGTGATTATAGTGAGTTAAATTAGTCCCAGGATAAAATAAATCCCTAATCCAAACATGGCCTAAATATAATTGAAGGTTGTGAATTTTAGAAATTGGCTCTCCACAGATTTGGATCCTCTCCATTATCAAAAAGATTCCAATACAACCCTTAGTTTTAATCATAACTAGTACCAAGTGTGATATTTCTTGACTCAAAAGCCACAAGTTATGGTAAGTGCTAAAATTTTGAAATATATCGTAACCATTCGGTACAAGAAAAACAAATATAATAAAACTAGTGCTCTCTCTACTGTTTTTTTTTAAATATAGTTAAGAAATCCAAATCAAATTTGACAAATCATATGAAAAGTGCACTCACCAGCAGGGAAAGGGGCAAAAGACTTGCCACAGCCTCCCTTAATAACCTCCTCCTCATCAGAAATCACCACTGATCCATCCGCCGCAATACCCCAATACAACGGTATTGCTCCATCAGAACTCTGCAGCAAAACATGATACTCACGAAAGCAATCAAAACTATCACACATTCAATCAATAATAGCATACATGTGTCGATTTAAACCGGACTATCATCAATAATATCCAAAATGCAGATACTATAAACAAGTTAACCAGCTTTCTGAAAGTTCTTAGAAAGCGAAATTTGTAATTTACCAATGCAGCGAATATGATGCCAGCCTTGTTGTCATAGAGGACAAACGCGAAGGAGCCGCTGAGATCCTTGACAACTTGGTCGGCAGGGTAGGGCCCACGATCACGTAAAGTGCGATAAGCCTCGATCACAAGCAGAGCATCATTCGTAGACTTGCAGAGGCCATATTCCCTGATGAGGGAGCTCAAATTGTCAAGGTTTCCTACAAACATGCAGTATATCTCATCGAAGCTACAGAATAACCTGCACAAGGAGTGTATGTAGATAAGTGGTTGTAAATGGATTATATGCATATAGTCTGGTAGTCGACAAATTGTTGATCCAAAGACCTATTTTACCTTTGCTACCTTGATTTTATATGTATTTTCTATCTTTTTTTTTTTAATTAAAAGAACGCAAGGCATCACAATTCTTAATGCCAAGTTTTAAACTTAGAAGGATATAAATGTAAATTGCAATATCAGAGAATAAAAGCAAACTTGCCGGATAACAAATTTGAAATTTATACAAGATGATAAGTTTTATTATTAGAATACTACAAAATTTTCTGACATGATCTCTTCTATGGTTTGGAACAATTGGATGTCCTAATCATTCCTATATACCAAAAGACAATTTCTTAAATTTTTTTGCTGATAAGCTAATACTTACCCAAGAAGAGTTGAATATTGAGACGAATCCTAGATATCTGTTTTAAATGTTAGTTTCAGTTTCCATCTTACTCTCCTTGGGTGTCGGTTTGAAGTGAATTGAAAATATGTAAGTTACTTTTTTTTTCAAATAACTTGCACATCCACGTCAGCATACAAGCGAAATACAATGTTTGTTTGAAAAAACAAAATTATTGTTGAAAGTGAAACGTGAAGATGATGTGGCAGAATATGATTAATTAGTAAATATATTTAAAATTATTTAATTAAAATCGGTTGCCAATTTTGTCACTTTCATGTGACTTCACCGTTTTTTAGGGGAAGTGAAAATTGCATTAAATTCTATATAGCAACTTTCTTGTATTTTACTTTTATGACCATTTGCATACAAACAAACATCTAAACTCTTAAGAAAAAGTCACTTTCTCACTTTCATCTTTCACTTTCATGCAAATAAACACCTCCTAAAAGCATTTAATTTTCTACCTCGAAATAAATCATAGTTATTTACTGAATAAAAAACAGTTTTGATCGTCTCTTCTACCTTTACATGCCTAAATCAGAATTCAAATTTATCAAAGCGTCTATTCCCCAAATATGTCTTTAATTTTTCAACTTTTTTCCTCCACATCCTATAAGTAAGGGTGTTTGGCAATCATCTTTAAATTAGACCACTGTTTTAAACTAAAGCAATTATGTCTTGCAACAAGACAAGGTGGTCCAAAACAAATCCAGTTTAAGAGGCCAAATTCGGCCTTTGAAAAACTAGCCGCTGTTGGTCCAGTTTTATCCAAACACAATTTCTCCCCAAATGGATCCAGATCTAACCTCACCCTATTTTGAGGAGTTGCCAAACACAAAAGTATAAAAGCAAATAATCAAATTAATAAGATTTAAAAAGAGATGACTCCACATATACAAAACAAATTAGTAGTACCTCTGATGAAGAGAGACAGTCTTCCCATCATGACCAACAGAAGCAAGAACAGCCCCACCACTGAAATTAGCAGAGAAAGAGTCGCCGCTATGAACAGAATGAAAATCCTTCAGTATCTCTTCAGGGTTCTTTGATCTCCTCCTCCCTCCTGAGTCCGGGCTGTTCAATTCCTGTGGTGGGTGCGCAAACGTCTTGTGAAACATTGCCAACATCTTCAATCGCTCTCTCTCTCTCTCTCTCTCTCTAAAATGAAATAATAAGCTTCAGATTTTGTGCAAATTTTGTTTTTTGGAGAAGTAAAATGAAGGTGACAGAAGAGTTAAAGATTGTGTATTTATAGGTGTTTGAGAGAGGATAAGGATCCCAAATTCCCATGGAGAGGAGAGAGAGAGAGAAAAATACAAAACAACGTACTAACTTTTGTTTCGACACCTGTCGGTGAGCTTACCTGTTCATAAATGGTTGGCCGGGGGCGGTAAACGGGTCGTGTTCTTGTTGGGTTTTGGGTCGAGTGCGGTGGGAACAGGTTTAAATCCGACAATTCACAGCGTCAATACACAGAGCGTGAGTGTTTGGCAATTTTGGATTATAATTTGGATTATAATAATCGGCTTGAGTTACATTTTATCAATGGATTATAATCCAAATAGTTTGATAACTTTGATTATAATCGATTGTTGGTGTCAAAATAATCAAAAAAGACATTGGTTGGCGGTAAGACATTAAATGAGGTCTTGGTTTTTGCCAAATGGGGCCAAAGTGTATAAATCATGCTCATGGTCTAATTAGATTTACGAATTAAATTGGAGCAATCAATGTGAGGGCATCTTCGAAAATTATAGATTATAATCCACTTTGTTTATAATTCAGAGTGTTTGGTAAATTTGGTAAATAATTGTTCTCAAGTTTTACATGTTTGGCAAATGGATGGATTATATATATATTATGACTATCAAAATGATAATAATAAAAAAGACACTTGAAGTTTTAATGGAGTTGATGGGGAGTTAATAAATGGGACTTGGGATTTTGTGAAATCATGAAAAGTATAATTGTCTTTTATTTGGTCAAATTTCATAAATTATATTCCACCAAAAAACAAAAAAAACCCGGTTTAATCATTTGCCAAATATGCTCTTAGTAGATAATAATCGGGTCAAATATCAATTTGTTATGCTTGATCCGTTCAACCTGACCAATACAATTAATTTCTTGGGTTTGAGTCTTTATTTGTTTATATCCTTCTTAATTTGTATTTTAATGAAATACTATTGATACTTTGAGTTTTTCAGAATTTAATGGTGTTAAATATAAATTATTCAAAAACATAAATTAGTAACTTTAGAAATCCATATATCTTATCATATACAATAAGTTTTTAAGAGGATTTTTCGGTGGTATGAATGCATGTTTTTAATGGGTATGCATAAGAATACTTGACCTATTTATTAGACAGGGTAGGATACGGGTTTGGCGTATGTTGGTTAGATTAATTCTGCTTTGATCTTCACCTAGTTAATCCGATGCAATTGTCACCCTTGATTTTAAATTCCATTTTGGGGGTGTTTGTTTATCCGAAAGTGAAAGTGAAAGCGGGAAATGAAATGCATTTGCCACTTTGATCGTTTGTTTAATTTAAAGTGTTTGTGAAAGTTAAATGTTAAAATGAATCCATTCAGATTTAATGAAATTCTAAGCCTCTCTAAAAAAATGTTAAAGTAATGAAAGATAAAAAAGTGGAGAGTAATTAGATTAGGAAGTTGATTTCAAATAAATAAATAAGAAATTGCCACATCATCATTACTTTTCTAATTTCAATCATGGTTTATTTTGCAAACAAACATTGTATTTCACTTACATAATGACATGTATATATTTGTCACTTGCTAAGAAAAGTGACTTTCACTCTTTCAATTCATTTTTAGTTTGCCAAACATTAGTTTTGACGTTACTACGGATTAAAACTTGCTAAAAATGGCTTTAAAAAATCAATTTTTAGTTTTTTTTAATGATATCCAATTTCTACTTATTATTATTTGGATACGAGTAAAACATCAATAATAATAATAATAATAATAATAATAATGGATACGAGTAGAAAATGGATATTAAAAGATCCGGCCCGACACCTTTCTGGTCGGATTCGGGTCTCGTAATGACCCCGTTATCACCTCGCAATGGTAACTTGGTAAGGTAAGCTCAAAACTCAGCCGTTTGAAGATAATAATAAGCTCACGATGTTGTTAGTCATGTGACTCCATCTAGTCTATTTCACAGAAAGTCCACAACACCACCCACAGTTTTAGATTAAAGATTAAGACCTTCACCAAGGGAAAGCATCTTCATTATCATAATAAAATAAAATAAAAGTAATAAAAAAGGAGAAAGCAAAAGAAGATAAAATTCAATAAACAAAAACAGGAAAGAGTGTTTTCACAAAGCTACTCTGCTTAAGCGATTTGGGGATGTTGCGAGAACATTAGATTGTAAAAGGTTAATTTCTTTATTAAAAGATAGTGTTGTTAGGAAATAAGACAATTAAATTATCTACCGCCCCCTTCAAAATTTAAAAACTATAAACAGCCCCCTGAATATCCAAACACTACAACCAACCCCTTGAGTTCCAAAAATTACAACATCCTCCTAAAAAATTTAAAATTTCAAATAGGCCCTTGAAAATTTAGAAAATTGCAAACAATGCCTTAAGATTTAAAAAGTACAAATAAACCCCTAAATTTTGAAAATTACAAAGAGCATCATAAAACTCAGAATGTTAAAAATTGCCCCTTTATGATCCACAAATTATAAACACTCCCAGAAAATCCAAAATATTAGAAACAATCCTCTGAAAAGGCAAAATTTATAAATAGCCCCCTAAAATTTTACAAACAACCCTCTAGGTATTTTATAAATAGACCTTTGAAAATTTTACAAAATCCTTATAAAATTTTACAATAACCCCCATGAAATTTGTGAAAATAACAAACACATGGCTAAAATATTACAAATAACTCCCTAAAAATACAATCCCTTGAAAGTTTTGGAAATTATAAACACCCTAAAGAATTAGCAAAAATTCCCGAGAAAGTTTTGAAAATTACAAATAAGAAAATTTTATAAAATATTCCCCTAAAAGTTTTAAAATTACAAACAACCCTCAAAACTTTAAAACTTACAAACAACTCCCTAACAGTTTCAAAATGACCACAAAAAAAGCCCCGAATGTTTCAAAATTTACAAACAACACTAGAAATTTTTTCTAAAATTACAAATGGCCCCTAATTTAATATATTATATTATAATGTTATAATATATCATTGGTGTGGGGGAGTCATAAGATGGGAAAGTATAATGATCATGGAAGTCTCATGTCCCTAATTCTAGCGGATGGTGGGTTATCTTACTATCCATTTTGGAGATTAGAGAGAAGTCGTAATCCCATCCGTGTCGCAATCCCGGTGAACAAAAGATGACGCTTGATTGAAATCTCGAGAGTTTGTAATCCCAGTTCTTTCCCGCAGGGAGCCAAACACTATTTATGTTCGTTTCCAATTAAATCTCTTTCTTAAAAAATATATCAAATATCATCATATTTACTATTTTTTTAAATCGGTAATTTTTGTTTAGATTTGTAAAGAAAGGATTGATCGTTAAGTTATTTTATTTTGAAATTCAAACTTAACATTTTATTTTATCTCGAAACACCTACCACTCAAACTATCTACTTGGTGATAAATACTCTCTTCTTCTCATAACATAGCAAAAATAGATAATCATTGTCTCTTCCTTTGTAAGTAATTAATGTATTAGTTAATATATGATCTGTAAGTTATATTCTATAAAGAAATATAATCAACCATTTATGTTATGACACTAAGGTAGCTTCATGTATTCAAAGGATGTATAAACTAGCATATATGAACCAAAAAATTAAAATAATCCGTGTGAGCACTGATATAATACTTGTACTTGTAAGCAGTAATTAATTAATGAGCCTATTGTCTAGATAAATATTTTATCAGATAATAACAATAGAATAGTACTAATAAGAACCACAATCATATTATATAATGTACATGAACACAAATATGTTTAGATAATAACGAGCAAAATTGACTCACAAGATTGCCACGGCATTTGCTTGTAAACAATTAAAAATATAGTTTGAGTATTTGATCTAAAAATGCATTGTACACCTAATACTTTGAATAAAATAGCAAGTTAAAGCAAAATATATCATCTTATAATTATACAAAACTACTAACATACAATAGTTTAAAATTAATCCTTTCAAGTATATTAGAACCAAGGTGATCTAGAAAGTGTGTGGCTCTAAAAGTAAATGAAGGTAAAACTTTTGGTTTAGAGATAAAAATTCATTTTAAAACTGAGTGAGTTTAAAATAAATGAAGCCAAAAAAAACACATCTACAGTTCACTATCTTTGCGACATTAACACGGAAAAAGCTAAAATATAATGGTTAAGATATCCGGTTACATAGTACACCTAACAATTTAGAAAAAATTACTATGAATATGAGTGAGCTCAAAAAATAGAGGGGAACTTTGGACTTAGGGCCAAAAAAACAAATTTTTTAATGAATTAAATATTTAGTTAAAAAATACACCGTAGCTGACCACTAAAACAAAAATATAATGACTCACAATGTATACCAAATCGTTAAAATATAAAATAGATTTAAAAATAATGTTGAGTATTTTGTGTTTAAGAGTAGCTTGGGAAATGAGTGAGTTTAAAATAAATAGTTTGACTTTGGATTTAGAACGAAAATATACAATGTATAACAAAATATACTCACATATGATGAGCGGTGAAATTATAAAGTGAGTTTAAGATTTGTTCAAATGAGTATTTTGAATCTCAAGAGTGATCTTGGAGGTGAATGACTTTAATAATAAATGAAGGCAAGATTTTGGGCATACACACAAGAACTCATTTTAGGAAGAGAGTAAGTTTAAAAGGCAATAGGCTAAAATTTTGAGTTTATACACAAAAAAATATTTTCGATGCCGCCTCATTGGCATGGCAAAAAATAAAAATGTAACACTGTTAAGTATTTTATTTATAAAATACATGGTGTACCAAAACATAGGATTTCTATGAAAACCACCCTATAAAAGTGGGGTGGTTTACACCATTAATAGAATAACCATAATTTACAAACTAACCATTTAACCATCGATGAGTGGTATAGATTACCTTATTAGATAGGGTGTTTTGATAGAATCCTAGAATCCCTACTCTACCTAACTACTTAGAACAAATATTTACATGTTAAAATAAAATACAACATCTTACATATATAGAAAGTTGCCGTAATACTTTTAATTTAGAAAAAAATTCTTTGCAAAGTTGGTGAATTTAAAATAAATGAGCATAAAACCTTGAACTTATAGGAGAAAACTTATCTATCATTTACGACATTGCAACAATGTGAAAAAACCTAAAATAATGCTTAGGCATTTGGTCTAAAACACTTGTACACCTAAATTCTTAGAAAAGAAATATAGCAAGTCAAAGTGGAATATAACAACTTAAACCATATGTACAAACCATCACATAATTGAGCTTAAAAATAGGTTGGTGTAGTTTTTGACTCTAAGAGTGATTTTCGAGGTGTGTTGTTTAAAATAAATATATCTAACACTTTATATTTATAATAAAAAATCATTGTAATGGGTAGGTTTGAAAATAAATAAGGATAAGATTTATAGTTAAATAATCAATCTACAGCTGCAACTTATGATATAACAATTTTATGAAATATAAATTAAGTTTAAAAGTAATTCATTAGAGTATTTTAGGTCAAAGACTGATTATGAAGTGAGTGAATTTAAAATAAATTAGGGAATTTTGGGTTTACAACAAAAAACTCTTTATATGGTACTTTATTATATTATTATATTATATTATTGGAGTTGATGGAGTGTTTCAAGTTTATGATTAATTTTTCAAGTGGGTGGGCTTAAAAGTAAATTGGGTTAGCTTATTGGGTTTGTAGATAAAAACTTATTTATTTATTATTACTTTTAACTAGTTTGAACTGATGTAGCAGAGCTAAGAAAAGTTTCAAACCCGCGGATTATTATGTACTTGAGATGGATTTTTGAAGTGATGGACTTATAAGCAAATTTGGTTGAATATTGGGTTTGTAAGTAAAAATTATCTATTGTCTCTTTTAACAATAATCTATTGGGGTGTATTGTAGAATGAATAGTATTAAGCTAAAGTGCTAACCCCAATAGCTTTAGTATATAGATATCATGCTAATAAAGCATATATAATATAATGGAAACGATACAATTTTAAGCATGAATTCCAAACTCATGTCTAAAATCATGAGATTTTTTAAAGAAAATCAGATCCCAAGATTTAATCCACATCAAAGTCATTACGTCACAAATTTCTCACCATTGGTTGCAATGCATCTTGGTTTGCATCCTAACAAGTCTCGCTCTGAAGGAAATGGTGAGGAAAATTTGTCAAGTTTAGCTTTGGTAAAACTCTCTTATGTTTTTTCGTAGAAAATGAAAAGTAGAAGATAATGTTTGTAAGACCCTGACAAATAATCCTAACTTTGTGGTTTCCAGCGAAAGTTGTAGCACACAACTTTCAATGACAGAGAAAGTGAATTCCATCACTCTCTCATATTCAAATTCTTTAAATATGATTAACTTAAAAGGATGCATTCTGGAAAACATTTTTCCATCCAAAAATTTTGTGAATTCTGCCAGCAGGAAGGTGAAACAATTCTGATTATGGCTAAAAGTTGTCCTAATAAAACCAATTTAAGTCATGATTCAAAAAGAAAACATTTTTGAGTTAAAAAATTGAATCATGACTTTATTCCACTATTGTTTGCTTTAAAAAAATTAGTCATGATTCAATTGTTTGTCAAACTATAATTACTTAAGGACAAATTTTTATTCCACTATATCAATTTAATTTGAATTTCCAAAAAAGAATCCAAGGCAAGGCGCCAACTAAATTACCATATTAGTATAAGGTATTTTTATTACTTCTAACTAGTCTTTTAGCCTCTGTAAGCTCGCCTCTTTACTGCAATTAACGACATTTCGTCATATTCTAAACACTCATTTACCTAAAGAATATAAATAAAGAGAATGGATGGTTGCGATTGATTTCAATTCACAATGTTGAAATATAATTTTCCCTCCTTTGAAAAAATTTTTAATTCAAAACTATAAGGGTGATATATACAATCGAAAATTTAAATAAATATCATCATCATTTACAGAATGAAGAAAGATTCTTTGTTTATGGACATAAAACACTTTAAGAGAAGCAATGATATATCTCTAGAATTATTTAATTTTTAAAAACAATTGATATTTCATGTTCCTTCAACAATTTTTATTGAGTTTCATGATCTTTGCCATATTTTTTATTTGAAAGATCATGAAAGATCAATAAAAAATTAACAGAAAAATAAATAAAATTACCAAAGATTATGAATGGCTTAACACGGGAATTAATTAATAAAAATGAAAAAATTGTAGACACTATGATAAATAAAAGGAATGCAATAAAAACAATTCAATATAAATAAATTAAAATTATATCAAATTATTAAATTCAAAAAGAAAATACTTACTGAAGAGAAGAAATGAATTATATCTAGAATTAAACTATATCACAAGAACGATGAAAAATAAATTATATTAAATAAAGATGAAAAATAAATTTATAAATAAATTTTAAATTCAAAAAGAAAACACTTACCGAAGAGAACCAATGATATATCACTGCAATTAAGTTTTATGGCCGATCTAGTGATTCTTATAGACATAAATTTGGAAAATATATTGCCCCTCTGTCATGCAATTTTTTAAAATTTAAAAATGTAACAAACACGGTTAAAAGATATGGAAATAATTTTAGGTAGTTTGAAAAAGATACTAAATATCTTACCATAATATAAAATCTAATACTATTTTGAAAATTTTTGGAAAAATATTTAAAATATGTAATGAAGTCGGTTAAAAGATATGGCAATAATTTTAGGTAGTTAGTAAAAGATATTAGGTTATATGTTAACCTAATATTTAGAAAGTTGTGTACAGGCAATAATCGTTAGTATTGCTATATTTAAGGATATTTTACAAAATCGTCAAATGAATTCCTAAAATTATTTCCAATAACCAAAAATATAACAATAATAAATATGTAAAATTGTAAAAATCAGAAATATAACAACTAAAATGTAACTCGTTTGAATAGAAAAATGTAAAATTTTGAAAATATAATAACAATTAATATAAAAAATAAAAATATGAAAATATAAACTAAATATTTTTAGCATAAATATATTTTATAGAAAATTAATTCTATTTAAAAATCTATTTAACTATAAAACTAAATTTTGTAAAAAATCAAAATTATAAAAACTAAATTTTATTAAAAATCAAAATTATTTCACCAAAAATATATTATCTAACTCGTTTGATTAAAAAATGTAAAAATAAGAAAATATAATAACAAATAATAAAAAAGTAAAAATCCGAATATATAAACTAAATATTTTTAGTTTTCATATTTTACAGAAAATTAATTCTATTTAAAAATCTATTTAACTATAATTAGAATATAAATCATTAGAAAATATATACCATATCTCAAGGAAAAATAATTATTATAAATAGTGAGAAATAACCAAAAATATAACAATAATAAATATGTAAAATTGTAAAAATCAGAAATATAACAACTAAATTGTTATAAAAATCAAAATTATTTCACCAAAAATATATTATTTAACTCGTTTGATTAAAAAATGTAAAAATATGAAAATATAAAAACAATTAATATAAAAATATTAAAAACCGAAAATATAAACTAAATATTTTTAGCATAAATATCTTAACAATTAATATAAGAAAAGTAAAATCCATAAATATAACACTAAATATTAAAACAATAGCACTAAATACGAAAATTAATTATTTCACCAAAAATATAAGACTAAATATAAAAAAGAACAACAAAAACATTTTACCAAAATTAATTATTTAACTCATTTGATCAGAAAAATGTAAAAATACGAAAATTTAATAACAAATAAAATAAAAAGTTAAAATCGAAAATATAAAATAAATATTTTTAGCATAAATATCTTTTACAGAATATTAATACTATTTGAAAATCTATTTAACTACAATTAGAATATAAATCATTAGAAAATAAATACAATATCATTAGGAAAAATAATTATTATAAATAATGAGAAATAACCAAAAATATAACAACAATAAATATGTAAAAATTATAAAAATCTGAAATTATAAACTAAATATAAAAAATAAAAGATAGTAAAAATCAAAAATGAATTGTTAAGATAAAAATTACAAAATTATAAAATTATAATTAATTAATTACCTCGTTTGATCTATCCGTTACAAGCTCCCTCTTGAAAGCGTCGATTGCTTACCTATACCATAAGATAAATAATCAAAATCTAAAAATATAGTAATAAATAATATAAAAAAGTAAAAATCTGAAAATATAAACTAAATATAAAAAAGTAAAATTGTAAAAATCGAAAATTAATTGTTAAGACAAAATTGTAAAAATTATAAAATTATAATTAATTAATTACCTTGTTTGATCTATCCATTGCAAGCTCCCTCTTCAAAAATGTTTGCTTACCTATAAAATAAGAAAAATAATCAAAATCCAAAAATATAATAACAAATAATATAAAAAAGTAAAACCCAAAATATAAACTAAATATAAAAAATTGTAAAAATCATAAATGAATTGTTAAGATAAAAATTATAAAATTATAATTAATTAATTACCTCGTTTGATCTATTAGTTGCAAGCTCCTTCTTGAAAATGTCGATTGCTTACCTATAACATAAGGAAAATAATCAAAATCCAAAAATATAACAACAAATAATATAAAAAAGTTTTTCAAATCATAAAATATTACAAAGTAAAATTATTCGAAATGAATTCTAATATAAAGTTTAAAATTTCATTTTTTTCAATTGAAACGCCCATGGAGGTGATATATTTGGTTTTGAATAAATTGAAAAATATTTTGAAACGATAAAATAGGTACCATTATATTACGGTTATACTAAATATCCGAGATTTATCATATATTTTGATTTTGCTTTAAATGAAAAGATATATGGTAATAATAAATTAGGTAGAAATACAAAATATCCAAGATTTTCCATAAACTTGGTTTTGCTTTAAATTTAAAAATGATGTTATCCGAGATTTATCATATAAATTATAACTGAAATTCGAGATTTTGAATTTATCTTTAGATCCATTATAAATCAATCTAAATTCTAATATAAAGATGTTATCCAAGATTTATCATATAAATTCTTTCGTCCGTGGTTAAAGATTCGGTTTTGCCTAAAATTTCGGTTAATTATAGTGTCTTTCAGATATTCGGTTAATTATAGTGGATATTTTTTAGAGATGTAAGGTTTTCAAATAATAACCAATTTGGATTTGTTGTTGCGTTTTGTTATTTTAAAATTGAAATCCTTTTGAATTTGAAATTGATTACGCGTGATTCAAGGAATCAATTCCATTTTGATGATTATTATGTGAAATTGAAGGGAATTCAAATTATTATAAATTTAAAAATCTCTAAATATGGGACGCCACGTGTCAATTTCTGGTGCATTTAGATTTCGCGAACGGTCGGGATCAATGACACATGGTGGTTTTATTTGAGAAGAGGAATGTTGACGTGTCAAGCTGTGGAAGGGTTTGAAGGAGAAGGTTTTCGCTTAAAGTATACATAGGGTAATAGATGTATAAAAAGTGATGGCTTCTGGTCGATAAGGTCCAATTGCACATCATTGGCGATGATTTTGGCGTCTAACTCATCATGTGGCTACACGTGATCAATTTTGAAAACTTGTGAACCCTATTTTGAGCTTTAGGGTGTGTTTGGCAACTTCAAATTAGAATTGGGCTAAACAAGTTTTATCTTAATTAGACTAAAGTTTAACCATAAAAGGGTTGGTTCATAAAAAAACTAGTTTAGGGGCTAAATTTTAAACTAGAAAAAATAGTTCAATTATGATCTAACTTTTGCCAAACTAAAAACAATATATTTGACCAAAGTTATACCACCTAAAATAAGTTTTGTAAAGTTACCAAATACGCCCTTAAACTCAAAGTGAGCTCCAGTTCTAAAACTTAATTCATCATTCATCTTTAAAAGTGTAAGGATAAGATCATGTGTGGTCGCGTGGTCATTTAAAGCTAAAATTATCTCTTATTGAATATAAGGGTCAATTTGGCAAAATCCTTAAAGCTGGGTCACGATTGATCCTGGCTCGGTTTATTCTAAACTGGGCTAGAGTTACTCCATAGGGGTGATTTGAAAAAGAACCCGTTTAAAGGCTAAATTTTGGCTTAAAAAACTGGGCCAATTCTGGCATTGTTTTATCCAGACATAAAATAAGAAAAAATTGGGTCAAGTTCAATCCTGACCCAGTTTTAAGTAATTTGCCAAACATGACGAAAATTAATCGCTATTAATGCCTTGTTATAGCTAGAGTAAATCAAAATAACTTCTTGTCAAATATGTTATACTAAGCGATCAAAAAAAATTTGTTATACTAAATACACCAATATGGTAATTTACAAGGCTCCATAGTAACATGCATATATGCTTTCTTTTGCGCGTTTTTCTTTTTGGTCTGTTTGTTTCGTCTAAAAAACACAGAAAATGAGGGAAAGTGAGGGTATTTTTTATAATTTTCTTCACATTCGTGTGTTTGTTTGCAAAATTTTTTCGGAAAGCGAGGGAAAGTGAGGGTGAAACATAGGTTTTTTGAAAAATTTCGAAGCGAAAACCCCGCTTTTGGGGAAAATGACAGAAAGGAATCAAACACGTCCTTAGTTATGACTTTTCTTTTTTCTTTTTTTTTTTTGGTTAATTCTAAAACCAAGCGCAATCTTTGAAGTGATGGGATAATTGTGGCATTTCTTCTAATACTTGTGCGGATAGGCCTGTTTTTGTCTTTACCACGTCACTCTATGCCTCGATTGCAACGAAGTGGGCCCCAAAAAAGTAGAACGGTTCTCTCCCTGGTTGACATTTTTGTATCTTTTTTCTTTTTCCTATCTCTCACATCACTGCCTGAGGATCACATCAGTGTATTGCTGTCTGGTTCCTGGTTTTAGTTACGAATCCAATGTTTTGCTCCAACTGCAAACAGCAAAAGGGGGATGCAATAGCCCGGCAATGATTGGAGTAAGGAATCTTTCAGAATACCGCATAGAATAAAATGATCTACATCATATACGGATGATTAAAAATATAAATTAAAAATTATGACTATTAAATTAATAGTATAGGCTCTCACTCTTATAAGGATAATTCTGAAGTGATCTCTACTGAAATAATTAGATAATAAACTTAAATATATTGCACTAGTTTAACATGAAAACTCTCTCTTTGAGACTTTGTTAGTGTAACAAATCGGGATTATTGGATGCCTTTTAGTTTAATTAGATGTTGTTGCAATTATAAAAAATTATTGTTAAAATAAAATATCTCAAAAGTAGTTGTTTATGGGTTAACATTGAGGCGTGTTTCAACAAACAGTAGCTACAGCCGTATGACGTTATAACATGTTTGCAATCTCCAACCATTTTCTTTTCCAAATATACTCCAATAGTGCAAGTAGGCTCAGGTACAAGGTTACAACCCAATCTCTCATATGTGCAATACTGGCAGAACCTTCTACGCAAGAAAAAGAATCTCAAAGTTAGAAGATTCTTTACTCTCCTACTGACTGTATGGCGACCCTTATGGATCAAGTCATTGCATAATACTGACTGTATGGCGACCCTTATATTGTATTCTAATGATCTGTAGCTGAAACTGCATGTCTCCTACTGTTTCTGGAGGGGGAAAAAAGAATCATAGAGGATAAAAATTATATATATATATATATATATATATATATATATATATATATATATATATATATATATATATATGAGAAAAATGGAGTTACTGGGTACCAAGTAATATATTCATATATATATATATATATCCCATCTACTCAATATTACGGATGATGGGCCCCCATTTGAATGAAGACGATCACCTTCACCACCAAGCCACAAAAGTAAGTGATGGCACTGACAAGTATCTCCATATTCATATATATATATATATATATATATATATATATATATATATATATATATATATATATATAAAACTCCTATAAACTTAAGTTGATAGGAATAGTCATCCACCAATTTTCTAACCATTGATGTTGCATTGGGATCAGTGAAGATATGAAGCTCATCTTTGAGATTTGTGCATCTCTTGATTTCACACATCCCAATACAAGATCAATGGATATAAAAAGTCAAGTAACACAACTCCCTATCAACTTTATATATATATATATATATATATATATATATATATATATATATATATATATATATATAAAGGCTCTATAAACTTAAGTTGATAGAATAGTCGTCCACCAACTTTCTAACCACTCATCTTGCTTTGGGATCAGTGAAGATATGAAGCTCATCTTTGAGATTTGTGCATCTCTTGATTTCACACATCCCAATACAGATCAATGGATATAAAGTTGGTGGACCAACTCCATCAACTTATATATATATATATATATATATATATATATATATATATATATATATATATATATATATATATATATATATATATATATATATATATATATGAAAAGTTTTCATAAGGTGGCACCTTAGATTCAATCTAAGGTAGCGGCTCTTGATTCATGAATTAAACTATTCCATTTGATGATCTGCTTCATTCATTATGATCTAAATGTCTCAAAACATCCATGAAATTAAAATCATGATGTTTTAATACTTCTAACACATATTTTCGTTGTCTATTTAATTATATTGTTGTAAAATCGTTAATTTTATAATCACTTGATGAGTGAATAACTACAATCCAATATGACTAATGTTTTATTTATATACAATCCAAAACATATAAATCAAAATGAACGGAGGGATTGAGTAATTTGATAGCATATAACATACTTTTGAAGATACTTCTAACACATATTTTCATTGTCTCTTTAGTTATATTGTTATAAAACCATTAATTTTATAATCACTTGATGCATGAGTAACTACAATCCAATATGACTAATTTTTTATTTGTATACAATTCAAAATATATAAATTAAAATGAGCGAATGGATTGAGTAATTTGATAGCATATAATATACTATTGAAGGCTACCTTAGATTGAATCTAAGGTGCCACCTTATGAACACTTTTATATATATATATATATATATATATATATATATATATATATATATATATATATATATATATATATATATATATGGAAAAGTATTTTTAAGGTGACACCTTAGAAAGGAAGCACCTCAAAATTATATTATATGTAATCAATTACTCGATCCACTGTTCATTTCAATTATATATTTTTACAGTGTATAAATAAAAAATTAAGCATATTGTGTTGTAGTTACTCATGCATCAAGTGATTATAAAATTAACTGCTCTATTAATATAACTAAAGAGGCAATGAAAATGTATTAGAAGAATTGAAACATCATGATTTTTATTTCATAAATATTTTGAGACATTTATATCATGATGAAAGGAGCAGATCATCAATTTGAATAATCTTGTCCATGGACCAAGAGGAATTCTTTAGATTGAATCTAACGTGTCACCTTAGGAACACTTATATATATATATATATATATATATATATATATATATATATATATATATATATATATATATATATATATATATATATATATATATATATATATATATAT